>CM061029.1:69103912-70303912 GCA_030763125.1 Hippophae gyantsensis
GCCTAACAGGAGATACATAAACTATATGTTGCTGACTGATGGAGGGGAGCCTGAATGCTATGATGAAGCTTGTCAGACTCGAGATTCTAGCAAGTGGGAGCTTGCTATGAAAGAAGAAATGAAATCTCTCATCTCCAACCAGACATAGGAACTAGCTGAGTTACCTATGGGAAAGAAGGCACTTCATAACAAATGGGTGTACTGGGTGAAAGAGGAGCATGATGGTTCTAAGAGATACAAAGCACGCCTAGTTGTTAAAGGGTTTCAACAGAAGGAAGGAGTTGACTACACTGACATTTTCGCTCCCGTTGTGAAGCTCAATACTATCAGATCAGTGTTGAGTATTGTAGCCATTGAAGATCTTCATCTGGAACAATTGGATGTGAAGACTGCATTCCTTCATGGAGATTTAGATGAAGAGATATACATGTACCAACCAGAAGGTTTCTCAGAAAGAGGGAAGAAGAATATGGTGTGCAGACTTAAGAAGAGTTTGTATGGCCTAAAACAAGCCCCGAGACAATGGTACAGAAAGTTTGACAGCTTTATGCACAAGGAAGGTTTCCAGAAGTGCAATGCTGACCATTGTTGCTACTTCAAGAGATATAGGTCCAGTTATATCATTTTACTACTTTATGTTGATGATATGTTAGTAGCAGGTTCAGATATGGATGATATTAAAAGGTTGAAGCAGCAATTGTCAAAGGAGTTTGACATGAAAGACTTGGGTCAAGCCAAGAACATTCTTGGAATGCAAATCACAAGAAATAAGAAGAAAAGATCCTTGCAGCTTATCTCGTGCAGAGTACATCAATCATGTTTTGCAGAGATTCAACACGGGCGATGCCAAGCCGGTTAGCACACCTTGGCGGTCATTTTCGCCTATCCAAGGATCAGTCCCCTCGCAGAGGAAGAGAGAGAATTCATGGCTAAGGTTCCTTATGCCTCGGCCATTGGAAGTTTGATGTACGCAATGATAGTGCATCGAGACCGGACATTGGCCATGCAGTAGGAGTTGTTAGCGCATTTATGTCAAATCCAGGAAAAACTCATTGAGAAGCGATCAAGTGGATTTTGAGGTATCTGCGAGGCACCACGAGAAAAGTGCTTGTACTTTAGTAAAGGAGAATTAAAAGTACAAGTGCGTGAAGCCTTGAGACTTTGGAGGTGAAGTTGATCACCGAAGAAGCACCACCGGTTATATATTTCTTGTTGGAACTACAATTTGTTAGTTGGATGTCACAAATACGTAAAATTGTCACTCTATCCACTACAGAGGCCGAGTATGTAGCAAGAATCGAAGCTAGTAAAGAGATGATATGGCTTCAAGGTTTGTTAACCGAAATTTGGGATTCAAACAGAGAAGAATGTTACTGATAGTGATAGCCAAAGTGCAATACACTTGGCAAAGAATCCAAAGATTTCATTCTAGAACCAAGCATATTGGACTTCGTTATCACTTCATCGATCTCTATTGGAAGATGATGTGTTAATACCGAGAAGATTCAAGGAAGCAAAAATCCAGCAGATATGTTAACAAAGGTGGTGACTATTGACAAACTGAAGTTGTGCTCAACTTCAGTTGGTCTGCTAGAGTAACAAAGACTAGAAAAGTTGCTGCATTGATCGAGGTGTGAAGACAGATTAAAATCAGTCTTCAAGTGGGAGAATGTTGGAGATTGTTGTTATAAAGCTCCTTAATTTAAGGAGCAAATTAAGGAGCAAAACATGGAGTAAAACATGGAGCAAAACATGGAACAAAACATGGAGCAAAACATGGAACAAAACATGGAGTAAAACATGGAGCTTAATTCAAGGAGCAATTCAAGGAACCATTAATTTAAGGAGTAATTCAAGGAGTGAATTTTCCTATAAATAGATGTGTAATTGTAATGAATTAACCATCCAAAGTGTTTATTCCAATTGAGAGAAAAGCTTAGAGAGCAAAGCTTTTGTGAGAGAAAATTGAGAGTAATTTTCTTGGGTGTAATTGGGTTGTGAGTTTTGAGTGTTGTAAACACCTTGTGTAATTTCTCCTCTTTCAGTAAAAAGATCTGCAGCAGGTCCGGAGACGTAAGCAAGATTGGCCGAACTCCGTTATCAAATTTGTGTGCTATTTTCTATTCTTGCTTTCTCATAAGTTTGGCTTATCGAGAATTTGCGTTATTTCCCAACATCATGATCCTATGGCTTTCTCTCATCAACTGCAGCAGCATACCTACAGAATTTTTAAGGATAAATTATCATTTTGAAAAACATGACCTATGAAAGGTTGGCTGAAAATTACACAGGCTATATCTGTCATAGTAATAGTTTTACTCTTATATAATTTTATTTTTAATTTACTTCTAAAATATATTATATTTTTAAACATGAAATATTTTTTACTTATAAAAAAAACATGTATAATGTTTCAAGTGATGTTAAAAATAAAAATATATTTATAAAGTAATAAAGACAGTTATAAAATATAATTAATCATCTTAATTTTAGGTTGATAATTGAAACACCGATTAAACTTTTGAATAGTATATTTAAAACAAAATGCATATAAATGATATACAGGTCCTAATAGGGAAGTAGAGTTAAGGAAGCAGTTCACCAACACTCGTCAAAACGATGGGACATTATATTTCAAAATTATTTGTACGCAAATAAATAACATAATATTTATGCGCTAGTGTTAGCGTACCGGATTTACTTAAGTATTTATCAATTAATAAAAAAATGTTCTTGTTTACCTAGATTCAAAGAAATAATGGATTGCTTCAAATATTTTTTTTACAGACACGATTGTTTTATAAAAAAAAAATTCCACTCTTCATTTTTAAAATACCCCAGATTTCAAAAGGTTTAGATTTAACTACTAGTCTATAATATTGAGCGATAAGAAATCAAAATGAATTATGAAATGCTACGATTATTTAATAGAATTTCTTAATTTATTCCAAAATAATTCTTGTAATTATGCCTCCCTTATAAAGAAGAAGAAAATGATCCTGTAGAGCGTAGTAGACAATTTAAGGTAAAGTACCTGAACAAAATATTGGCCCATGGGATGGGAAAATGAGAATACATAAATCACTTCTTTCAATTGTGACACTCAAAAATCTTACATAATTCTTCAATGAACTCCATGATTCATTATGAAACAGATTGTTAAATTGATTTTATATCACTGATTCTGCAGAAAATACATTATAAATTTCATAACTTAACAATAATAATTGCTTATAGATGAGATGCTTGGTTCAAGCATTGTAAAGTAAACCTAACCTTCGAATCGCCATCTTAAAGGAATCTTCAACAAGTCGAGTAACAGATGAAAGAAAAATCAGAAGAAATAAAACTCCGAGATAGAAAAAATATTATGGGTTATTTTATTCTAGGGACGATAAGACTGTGTTTACTTGTACAACTTTAGACAGAATCGTGAAATGTCTTAAAGAGAACGACGTAGTTCGCGACGTAATTCGCAACTAAACTAAAACAGTATTTTTCAATATATTGATAATATTATTCATATATATTTTTTTCATACCTGAAGCAACAACCACCAAGTCGTGGGCATCATCTATAAGCTTCCAAACACCCAGGTGTCCATCCATACTATAGCATTCCTTCATGATATATTCCATGTTGTTATATTTCTCTATAATAAGCCATCTCATTTATAGCACACAAGCTGCTATTGCATAAAGTAAAAGATCATCAAAAGGTAGTGCTCTTGCTCTCATCCTTCCCAACCAAACCTACCAATTCTTGCCCTAATTGCAGCTTGATTAGACCAAATAACCTTCAGTAGGCAAATTGTTTGCTCAAAGCCTAACTCCCTTCTAAAGAGAACCATTACCATTATGTAAACAAAAAAAAATCCTTTGCCTCAAGTTTCTCTATGTGCATATAGAGATGTATATCCTTGCATTTTGCAATCTTGGAAACAATACCAAGTTGCCTCCAGATCTCAACTTCATCTAGCCGAAAATATGCTTAGCCTTTTTCATGAAACTTGTAGAGCACCAAAATTCTACGTCATCCTTTTCCATAATTAAGACAATGGGAGTAAGTAAACTCATTCCCTCACAATAACCAACCTCAAGGTCATAAAGGGTATAGGTTTCCAGGATATAATCTAGATGAGTTGCATGATAATTTTGGAATGGTTCCAAGTTATCATAATCCTTCAGTCCAACGCTTTCAACAACTTGATGTGCCTTCATAGTTGAGACACCTACTTGAGATGGTGGATGAATGATCCATTCATATTTCCATGCAAAGTATACAAGCGTATGATTCTTTTCCATGTGAAAAAGTCTTCAATGGTATAGAATTTTGATTGGTTCTCTGTACTTGCAGGAGAACTCTCTATAACATGCTCATCTCTATAATTATCTTCGATTTAGGGAAAGATTGTGAGTTTTCAGCTTCTTCAGAAGAATCAAAATCTCTTGGTTCTATATCTTCAAAAGTGACACCATTCTTCTCAACATCACATATGATTCGGTAGAACCAATAGCTTCATGGCAGATGGGATGCTCTACTTCCTCTAGCAGTGGGCTTCCTCCATCAAGAGACTTGCTCACCCTTTCATCAAAGCTAAGTGAATATAAAACCAACTTAAATTCTCATTTACATTGTTACTAATATTTCCATATGTCTCCTTCATCTTCAAACTCTTATCACCATGCCTTAAGATCCTTCGACATTGTTTTCACAAATTCACATTATTTTCTACATCATAAATGAAAAGAAACGCGAACAGGAGAAAGTTGAAAAGCATATTCATCCACATATATATCCCAACTTATTATAGCAAATTTTCTCTACCAAACGATAAGACATCACAGTAATAGGAAGTTGCATATGAATATTATACGAGAAATGAACATAAAAGAATCCCTTTCTTTCTTGGATCTCTTCAAATCATACTGTCAGTGCAAAGCAATTTCCCGTTAAAATGTAAAAACTATCACTCACTATATTATACAAGGGACAACAATTCCAGAGCAATAGGCAACAAGATACAAATAGAGAAACCAAAAACACTAAAATTGATAAATAAATGGAATAAGGGATGAAAATTTCAACAGGAATGATACAAACAAAAGTGACGTGTAGCCATTTATGAAAAATGTCCACAATTCCAAGCTGACCAATGGATACAACTAGAAGTTAAAAGGATTTTTATTTGGCCAACAAATATATTTTCATTAATGGCTCAACAGAGCATATCCAACAACCCTTCAAAAGAAAAGATGGATGATAAACCTTAGAAGGTAAGAAGTTAAAAGGAGATTTGGAGAGAGCAAAAGAAGCATAATTACTATCAATTATGGTGTCATACGCATATAGCCAAATATCACTACTCTTTTTCTCCTTTGTCTTTCAGTGATAAGGTAAAAGCAGATTCACACACAGAAGTATAGAGTTATAACTTAGTTGACTTTAAGTGCAAATGAAAGTGCTTACACTCCAAGTAGAAATGGCCACACTTCAACTCTGATGTGGATCAATACCCTGCATCACAAAAATAAGAAAGAAATTAAATAAATAGAGTACTAGTTAATGTTGAGTAAAATTTAGAATAAATAATTCTAAATTTATTAATATTAGATCCAAACAAGTAAATAAACTATTTGTATTATACCCACTATAACACCTTTCAAAGGTAGCTCACAAATTAAAGAGAAATACAAACACTCAAAGAGAAAACTCTTAACTCACACTTAAGCTAAGAATACAAAAACTTATTTGTTTTTGATGGAATGATTAAACCAAATGAAAGGTAGGCTATTTATAGTCTTCACCATGCAATCTACACCACACAAATGTTATCTACACACTTCTCTTTTCTACAACCTTTAACCACCCTATTTATTCATCTTTTAACCACCTCATTTATCCATCATTCAATCACCTTATTTATTCATCCTTCAACCACTCAATTTATTTCTCTACATCCTTCAACCATTCAATTTATTTATCTACATCCTTCAACCACTCTATTTATTTCTCTACATCCTTCAATCACTCCATTTATTTTCCTACCACTTTATTTATTATGTTGGTGTTGATTTTCAATAGTTAACAGCTAATACAATGTACCTATATATGTCCCACAATTTAGAAAGCTAAGTGGTGATATGTTTATAAAGGATGAATACTTTCTAAATGACATGACATATTTTGGGGTTTCTTCTTAGAAGCAAAGCCGTGAGGTCCTACTGAACTGTTAAGTTATGACCGTTGGTCCACTGAACTTGTAGTTATGGATCAAAGTGGACAATCTCGTGTCACGTAGAGTGGGTCTCACCTCACTGTAAGCAGATGCATTAACTGTCATGTATTAGTTGGTATCAAATTCATGACCCTATAGGGTTATGTGGGCTTGCGTTCTTACGAGGACATAAGACTCTCTATGTCAAGGTGTATGATGTTGTGTGCTTGCACATATCCCACATTTTTGTACTTACACATGTCCCACATTACTTAGGAAGCTAAGTGATGATGTGTTTATAAGAGATGAATACTCTCTAAGTGGCATGACGCTTTTTCCCTATAAGCAAAATTGTGAGGTTACGTTGAATTGTTAAATCATGGTCGTCAGCTCACTGAGCTCGCTAAACTTACAGTTATGAATTAAAGCGAAAAATTTTGTGACACATAGAGTGAGTTTCCTCTCGCTGTAAGTTGAAGGATTAACCCTCCTATATCCATTGGTATCAAAGTCATGATCATACTAGACCATATAGGTTTGCGTTTTTACGCGGGTATAAGACTCCATAAGTAGGGGGGTGTATGATGCAATATGCATACATATGTCTTACATTATTTAGAAAGCTAAATAATGATGTGGATAGTACTCTTTAAATATTATAACATATTTTGGGATTTCTACTAAGAAGTAAAGCCGTAAAATCCCGTTAAATTATCAAGTCATGATCATAGGTCTGTTGAACTTGCAGTTATGGATTAAAGAAAATAATTTCGTAATACATAGAATGGATTCTGTATTGACAAAATAAATTTCAATAACATACTCCACTAAGAACTTTCTTCAAGAACTTTAATTACACCACCATCAACAACTTTTCCATCTCGTGTAAGGAAACTTTTTCCTTTGTTTCTGTAGAAGGGAGTGTTTTTTCTTCTACGAGACCAAGGCGATTTAAGGCTACCTCTGCAATAATGCAAAATATGATTAACATTTGGTAAGAGGAGTACCCAAAACATAAAAAAATAAAAGGAATAAATAATATCAAAATGTGGGGGTATAAAAGCATATGGAATGATCTTTTCCATAAGAGCTCATTTAAGAGGAAAAAATCAGAGTAAAAACAATTACTCCAATCTGTAAGCAAGCATATGAAAGAATCCGAGATCGTAGCATACAAGGAATTTTGCAAATACACCTAACGATCACTGTACATTGATTTGCATGAAAACACACAAATCATAATCAGAATGGACAATGGTAGCAAAAAAGAAAAAGAAAAATAAATAAATCAGAATTTCAGATAAACAAAAGATACCACAACCAGAATCTCCCTTAAACATTTTCCATATATTGTGCCAGAAAAAATTCAATTACTCTGCTGGCATAAAAAGTTCGAGGAACGTAAAGTTACACAGTTCCAGTCTTCTAATAGCTAATTAGAAAAAATATATGGGGAATAATTTAAATATTTATGTCATGCATATCCTTACTAAGGGCTGAAATATACGTTAGTCGATACAGGAATTGGTCAGATACTTCCAGGTCAGGATCTAAGGAAAGAGGGGGATAAGAAACACGAAAAGAGGAGCTGGTCTATTTGGTTTCCGACAGAATCACACTGCATGAAAAAGAAAATAAATCCACAAATTTACTATTTGTCGTTATATTTTAGAAACTCACAGATCGACGGGAAATGGCGATTGAAACGAATAACTCACTACTAAAAAAATCAATCGCACATGAATCCACGATGTCGAAGAATAATTTGAACAAAAGACAAATTAAATCATTACAATTTTTTATCCAAATACCATAATCAAATCTTTTCAAAATGTTACAACAATTTTTCCCCATTTTCAAAATGAAAATACAAATTTGAAAGTTGTTAAAAATACAGGACTAACTCATATAATAAGATTTCATTGAACTAAGATTTATCTAAGCTTATAAGAGGTACTGTTGTCGAACTCCTGATCAATATGAGATTGAAGAAAACTTAACAACCCTTTCACACGAATATAGATGATCTCACAAAACCACGGTAAAATTGTCAAGGATAAAACTCAAGTCACCAATCAAGTCAAACTCAGCTCTCATACCATGTTAGAAATTCAAACTTAACTCAATCCAATAAGTTCAATAAGATATTATTGAGTTAAGTTAGGACTTAGTTTCTAACATAACATTAGAGCTATGCTCCTCGTCTCTATATGTTTAGACCTTAAGCTCTACCACAGTTTCACCGTGTTGCTTATGTTCACCTCTATCCGCCGTATGGAGAGAGACTATTAAGTATCATTGTTCCACATTGACTAGGAGTAAGAAAACAATGCTACTTATAAGTTTGGACAATTCTTAACTTAATAAGATCTTATTGAGTTGAGTTAGGTCTGTGTTTCTAACATGGTATCAGAGTTAAGCTTGGCTTATCGGTGACTTAGGCTTTGTCAACAGTCTTACCGTGACTTTGTGAGACCATCTCTATCCGTGTGGAGGGGAACTGTTAAGTTTTCTTCAATCTCATATTGTCCAAGAGTTCGACAATAGTGCTACTTATAAGCCTAAACTCAATGAGATCTTATTAGATTGAGTTAGATCTGAGTTTCTAACAAAAATAGTTTTGAAATTTTTTATCTTTAACCTTTATGCATAAATAAATGTGTCTTTTGGACTTGAATATTTACTTAATTAAAACACATCAAAATTAACCAAGATAATATGGTATGTAATTTTTTAAACTAACGATCTTATTCGATTAATCAGACATGTATAATATATAATCATTCTTCTCCTATGTTCTTTCATTTATTGACACATAAATTGATCTTATATCTTATATCTTTATATCTTAAATTTTCATGAATGATCTAACAGCAATTCAAGTTACATAGGTGATGGCATCATCCTTGACATCCATATAAATTGAATTTACGAAGAATACCATATAACTAAAGTAGCTTATATATAATTATGTTACAACTTTATTAAAAGTTAAATATCTTAATTTATTATCAATTATTATGTTCATTAAATTTGGGTAGTTTTATTGTCTATGTATCTTATCAATATTTTTATTTTTAAAAATTTTATAGCATTAAATTTTGATGTAAAATATTTATTTATTCTAACATTAGTATTTTATGTTTTGAAAATATTAAATTTTTTAAAATTTAATCTTATATTAATTTTAAATATTATTTTGTTAGAAAATAAAATTTCATTAATTAAGTAATAAAATTATAATATAGATAAAAAATTATTAATATTGTTGGAAGAAATAAGTTGAGAAGAAAAAATAAACCAAATAATTGGCTAATTGTATTAAATCAAGATTGACTAAGTTTGGTGTACTTGATTATCCTTTCTTTGGAAAATTAACGTGGTCGGATTCCAAGCTATTTCACAAGAACATGTTCTAATACTTCCAGGAAATCAGTAAGGTAAAAAAAAAAATTGGAATTAATCCAACAAATAATAAATTTCTCACGAGTCTCACAGAAAAATCGATCTTTTAACAAAAAGGAAAAGAAAATTATTATTTTTAAGGGGAAAAATTGTAAAATTACTTAAAATAAAACTTAAAAACTCATGATAATAAAAATAATATTTTTTATTAATTAAATTATCAATTAAAACTAAGTGTTATTTTTATTTTTGTATATATAAAAATTATAAAAAAAAACTTTTTAAGCAGTGATGAAGAAGGTAACTTGACTTTTCCATAGCGATTGATCGATAGATAGCATTAACGTAGTAGCCACTGGTCAACTATCTAGTGATCAGTGAGTAGTGAACACTCCTGCATTAGCCAATGGGAAGAGCCTTCATTAGCTTAGGCTTAAGCACAGTCTCTTCACCACATCCACAAATTCTCTATTCCTCCTACAGCCATCGCCGGCTCTTCCACCAACCCCCTCGGGTCGTATCTACCACAGCCACAATGACGCACGATGAGCCTCTGTCCCACCACCCTTCTCTCGAAGTCGTTGGTGGAGCTTCCAACTCCTTCTTGAAGGCCTTCGACAAGCTGAAACTTCCTTACAAGCCCTTCCCTTTCATCGGATGGAACTGCCATGTGGAGACCATTTTTGCCGCTTTCTTCCGATCCATTCCTGACGTCAGATTACGTCGTGAGTGTCTCCGAACCAAGGACAACGGCGCCGTCTCTCTCGACTGGGTTTCTGGTGAAGACGGACGTTTGCCACCTGATTCCCCACTTCTCATTCTTCTGGTTTGTTGTTATGTCCTTTTGCTTTTGCTCTGTTTGTATTTGGGCAAAATTTGAAAAAGAAAAAAAAGAAAAAATAAACTCACTATTTTCACAATTGAAGTAGTTAAGTTGCTTTATCTGCTGAAAAATAGTTACCAATTGTACTAGTAGTTTTGATATATGGTATGTTTGTTGTAGCCTGGTTTGACTGGAGGGAGTGACGATTCATATGTGAGGCATATGTTGCTTAGAGCCAGAAACAAAGGCTGGCGTGTGGTTGTCTTCAATAGCAGGGGTTGTGGAGGTGGTCCTGTTACCACTCCTCAGGTATTATTATTAACCCTTTCGTGCATACACGACTCACTTATTGACATAGTTTTATTTTTAACCCCTCCTTGAAAAAAATATGTTCTAAAAAACGTGTTGTTTTACGTTGTAACAAAAACAATATATGTTTTGTTTCATAAGGGGTTAAAAATAAAACTCTATGTATAAAAATGAGTTATGTGATGCAGTTAAATCTCACTAATTTTAGAGGTTCAAATTAAGATAGAACTTTTGGCTAACCAAAGATGGAGTCTTTGATTTGGTAGGTTAGATTCTTAGTAGTTTGAGTTGGTTCGTTATGTGTTTTGTAAATTTTTCTTGTTCTATCTTGTTTTAGGATTGTATTTGGTTTTGTTACTGAAGTTTCTTCTCTTTTGACCCCAAAAAAAATTAAGATGAAACTTTCAATTTTGTATGCTCTAAACTTTAGTTGCATCTAGTTGGACCCCGTTTCAATCTGTATCTCATAGATTAGGCGGTTCGATCTCGTTTGCTATGCCATTAAAAACTCTTTCCTACATTTATTTTGTTGAAAATTTGACCCTATTGATGAAGTTTTAACGTGATTGTGTAATTGAGTATTTGATTACTTTATGACACTAATATGCAGTGCAGTTCTATTCAGCTTCATTTTTAGGAGACATATGTGAAGTAGTGGCACATGTTGGTGCTCGGTATCCAAAAGCCAATTTGTATGCTGTTGGGTGGTCGCTTGGGGCAAACATTCTTGTTCGTTATTTGGGTGTGGTAAGATAACAATTTCCCTTACACCTTTGCTTCACTAGCAATGTAAAATCCAAGCCATTCACTTCTCTCATCATGACTTGAGTAAATATATGTTGCATTATTGCAGTAGCTCAATGCACAACCTCTGTGCTCAACTAAAAGCCTAAAATGATCAATGCATTGAGTACTGACTAGGGATGTGAATTTAGGGTAACAAAGCTGGATAGTGAATTATTGATGACGACTTTACTATGGAATTTAACATTGTTTATGACAAAGCTCTTATTTTTTTTTTCTTTCCAATTTTTACTATATTTGACAATCTGTTTCGCTCATATGCTAATTCTAATTATGTGCTACCTGCAGCATTCTCGTTCTTGCCCTCTTTCAGGTGCTGTTTCATTGTGTAATCCTTTCAATCTGGTAATTGCAGACGAGGACTTCCATAAGGGCTTTAACAATGTCTATGACAAAGCTCTTTCAAGTAGTCTCTGCAAAATTTTCAAGAAGTAAACCCGTTAAAATTCTATTTTCTTTTTCCAATTAGTTTTTGCTCGAATTAGTAATTACATTTTCTGTTTGTGAACACTACATTTCAGGCACGCTCTGCTGTTTGAGGGCATTGGCGGTGATTATAATATTCCAATGGTTGCCAATGCCAAGTCTGTCAGGGAGTTTGATGAAGGAGTAACTCGTGGTATGTATTATCAATTTTGTATAAGAAAAAGTCAATGTTTTTATTTGATCCTGAGAAATTGTGGTGTCTTCTGCTGATGCCATTCTATTACACCATTGCAGTTTCGTTTGGTTTTAAGTCAGTTGACGACTACTATTCTAACTCCAGTAGTTCAGATTCTATAAAAGATGTTAACACGCCCTTGCTTTGCATCCAGGTAACTAAATATAAACATAATTTTTGACAATCTTCTGTTCTAGATATCTAGTTGATTTCCTTGTGATTGTAAATATGTAGTTTTCTATATCAGTCGTATTAGCTAGTCTTTAGCTAACATGTACTCTATAAAGATAGAGTCGGAACTTTTCCTTTTATATTAGTTCCAATGGAAACCAGATTGTTCCATCATAACCATGTCTTCTGTGACTATAACTATTTTCCCCCCAATCGCAAGTCTATGATGGAATTCAGTAGGACTAAAAGTTAAGAAAAACATGTAAAGTTTGATTTCAATTTGGATAATTTGGCTGTAAACTTACATGTCCTAAATAATTTGCAGGCAGCCAACGATCCGATAGCACCAAGTAGGGGAATTCCTCGGGAAGATATTAAGGTTCATGCTATACAATTAAACCTAATTTAAGATTTATTTTCAAACTACTTTGGACCTGTAACGTGACATCCACCTCACCTTTTTTGCTTCATCTAGTAAATTTCAAGTGTTATCTACTCCTATACCTTTTTAATAAAAGAAATTCTTCTTTTTTGAAATTATCTCAGGAAAATCCAAATTGTATGTTGATTGTGACACCTAAAGGAGGCCATCTAGGTTGGGTTGCAGGCCCAGAAGCTCCCTTTGGAGCTCCTTGGACGGATCCTCTAGTCATGGATTACCTTGAGCATCTGGAAAGAGGAGCATGCAAAGCACTTGCATCTTCAAATTTAGAAGGTACACAGAAATGCGCTGGGACGTTACACCATTTGGAAGTATAATTCCCATATCATTCATTGTTTGGTACAGTTTCTATTTTATTTTTATAGATCTCCTTCATATCTTAATTTTGGCAATATATGTTGGTGTATTGCATGCTTCCTCTCGCAACCAAATAAGTACGTTTTTTTTTTAATTTGCTGCTTCTTCTGCAGTCACATAGGTTGGCAGGCTGTCATGTATTGTTTATTCATTCTGTTGTACAGAACTGGCATTTTTTAATTATATTTTATATAAGAATTGAGTTAAGTTAAACATATGTATCTTAAAATGTAAGCGATTTTAAACGGGTTATTTTTGAAAGAAAAAAAAAAGTCACGAAAAGGACTTGTATTCATGTATGTACTTATAATGGAAGAAGTTTCATTATCATAATATTCTTTTTTCATTTTTTTAAAAAATAATTATTAATTTGTTGAAATATACTACTTAACTTTTAGGTTAGGTGTGAGAAATATACTACCAACTTTTTTATAAGATGTTTTATAAATTTGTGAAAATTTTATGTGATCAATTTAAGCGGTAGATTTAGACAAATGATAAAAATTTACTTAAAGTTTATTTAATAAAAGTTAATTTCTGTTGACTAAATAATAGAAATAATATTTTGTAACATTTATGAAGGGATTGAAAATATGTTTATCATATTAGATTTTAACAAATCCAAATAGATATTACTTTACCCATTTATATATTTATCTTCATTTAAATGTATGTTTAATGTTTAAAAAAAAGTTTCATAAAAGAAAATATCGAAGCCATTCAAAATGCATTTAAGAAAATTGCTTAGAGAAAAATACTATGCGAAAAAATTATATTACTTCTTTTTTAATTATAATGTTCTTCTGGGTTAAACAGTAAAAGATATTGTAATTTGAGGCAAAACTCAAAATTTTAACCCAGAAGTTAAAGCATATACCATCAAATCAATTCGACTAGGGGCACTCCCGATTTAAAAACACACTTTTTTTCTTTTCTTATTATCTGTAAAACTGCTTCCTTTATTTGAATTTGATATAAGGTAAATAAAATTAAAAATTAAAGTAATTTCAAATCTTTTTGTGTTCATTTTCTTTCAATTTTTGAATCACTAACAACGATTTTTTTAGAAAAATATTTAATACAAATCAGTGCACTCTTTCAATGTTCAATTAGATTTAAATCTCAATACTTTCATATTATTAATACCATATATCATATATTCTATTGATTTTGTATATTTATTTACCTCATTTTGATTCATTTGAAATAAATGATATATTTTAATTAGTATTATTTTATTACTATCTTATTTAGTAAAAAAAGATAGAATATATTATGAAAATTAATGTGTTATATCATAAATTTTATTCTCAATTTACCTATCTATTTTAAACACAAAATATTATGAGCAAATATTAGCTTGTGGGCTCATAGAAGACACTACATGGGCTCAACTCCCATCAAATGGGCTTCATGTATGTATTGGGCTTTTCTTTAAAAAATAAACTTCAACTACACAAATAATATTTAAACCTTTTTTTATTTCCTTGTAACTTGGTCCTAGCTTTTTAATTATCATATTTTGGCTTCAATCCATGGAGAATTAATAATTAATTGGTGATTCTAAAAATTCTTTGCATTTTCCTATCTAGGTTTAGAGTAAGTACGGTCGAATAAAACGAGAATTAAGAATTAATATTTTATAAATTTAAAGCTATTACTGTCCATAGTATTATTACAAATAAAATACAATTACAACCCATAAATAGTTAAATCTATCGTTTTTTTTTTAAATTGAAAATTTCTTTTCAGCTTGAAGATTGAAACATAAAACAAAGTTAATAAGACTTTGGTCTTGACACCCTGTTGGTCGTATTTACAGCGTTGTGTAGTAGTTTGTATAGAATATTGTGAGGTCAATGAAGGTCTACATGGGTTGGAGTTGGCATTAAAAAGGACCCTAGCCTTTTTCACTTTTCAACTACTCTCCCATGTTCCATTTTCTTAAAGTTTATAAATTCGCATCAGATAATTTAATATTGTTTTTTTAAAAAATAAAGTGCGTGAAAATTTATTACGCTTTACGAGAAGAAAACAAGTATGTTATGGGAATGTGATAGAATTGAAGGACGTGAATATAATATTTGGAGATGAATGCTAGTAAATATAAATTTCTACTCATTTTAATCATTTATTAATAATATCTAAAAATTAAATTATTTTTTATAATTTCTTAAAAAATTATAACATATAACAAAATATGAATAAAAAAATATAAAATTAAATAATATTAACATTTCTCGCAGGGAACAGTGCAAGACTGTTAAGGTGTAGGATAATAAAGTTAGCTGTGAGTTGAAGCTGGTGGTCAAAGTGGGTACATAAAACGTAGAATGGAATCCAATGAAATAAATAATGAATTTCTTTTTGGGTGCCTGAAATTGTATGATTTTTTAAATTTTATTTTTACAGTTTTGTGCTCTTCACCTTAATTTGTATATATATATATATATATATATATATGATCAGTTCATATCATAATTATATATTATTAAAAAAAAAGATTTGAAATGCATCGTCCATAGGAATCTCAGTTTTAAAACCATACAACAAAATCGACAAGGACTTCTTTGCAAAATTGGTAGGAAGCTACCGAATTATATTATAGTGAGTATCTGATAGTGTCTCGATCCGATAAGATTCATATTAACTTTTTAGTATAAGTTCTTGATTAATATCTTAAAAATGTAAATTTTATATAATTTATAAGAAAAATGAGATATCAAATCATGAAGTTTCTTTCTTTTATAAAAAAAGAAAAAACTTTGAAAATAATATAAACTTTTTTTTTCTTGAAAATTTTAACATTTAAAAAAGAGAAGCTACTGGCATTGGTATACATTAACTAAGGGCTATAGCTGTATAGCATTAGCATATGTCAAGATTTATACAATGAGAGCTCAGTTTATGGCTGCAATGAATTTGAACATATTATATAGATATATATATATTGTATTATTAGATAAACATAAATTATTAATTATTTTACAACTCAAACTAACTGTTAATCATTAATATCTAATTTTTTTAAAAAATAATTATACCCTGTTTCAGTGACAAATTAAATACCACAAAGTACAATTTGATCAAAAGGCAAAACAAAATTTCCAATATAATTAAAATTTGGTTTGGTTTGGTTTGGTTGAGAATTGAGATAATGAGATATCCTTGGAATGGGGTTAAGGAAGGAGCATATTAAAAAGCGTGGACCAGAGGTCACCTGAGTAGAGATCAAAATTAAAACACTGACCGACTAATTTGAGTCATTTCCAAACAAACGCTGCTACTTTTGTATTTGTTCTGACGCTGTTGTCGTCATCTTGAATCCCCCGCGGGACTGTAGAAAATAACGCACTGAACGAGGGATTCCCTTTTCATGAAAATCCCTAAATTTATTTAGGAAGAGTGATAGCATTGATACCATTTTTTTTAAATATATTAATTTAATTTACATGATAATAATTTTTATTATATAGTATAAAAAATTTCATTATAAATATTTTAATAAAATAATTTATTATTATAAAATTTATTTAAATTAATATTTAATTTATTACATTTTAAAATATAAAATATATTATTTTTAATTTGAGATGAAAAATCAAAATTACATAAGTTATATCTCTAATACAGTTTAGATACACACATTTAATTTAATTGTATTAGATATTCTTATTTCACGGTCAAACGATTATATACATTTATATTTTTTTGTGATATGTAACAAACATAACATAAGTAATTAATAATTTTAAATGTTATGTTTTAAATTATTTATTCACTTTTTTTCCTTCATTCATAAAATAACATGTGTACTATTTAAACACTAATTATTAAAGTTATTAACAAGAATTTCATTTAAGATTTAATTTTTTAAAATAAAATATACATGTCACTCTGTCACCAGGGGTAGAGAATTTATAGATAATTTAAAACAAAATATCTAGGCTCTATTCGAGCTTCCTTCTAAGATATATCAAAAGTTTGGTCCATAGGATGTGTATATATATCTATGTATTGGTTTAGTTTTATATCAAAATTATAATCAAATTAGTTTTATGAAAAATAATTCTATTTTTTTCCATTGAGTTTTATTTATTAATTTTTTGAAATCTTATATTATAGTTTCTAATGTTAATTTGACTATTAAAGTTCAAAATTAAATATAATTTTAATAATAAAAAATACTGATAAATGTTCGTATTCATTTATTTTCATATCAATTATAAAGTACAAAAAATATATAAAATAAGGTAAATAGAGAATAATAAATATTAAAAACTTATCCAATAAAATTTGATAATTTTTATGTATAAGTTATAAATAAAGTTGTTTATACGATATAAATTAATCAATTGAGAATAAAAGTAAAAAACCTTAAAATTAAAAATAATTATTATATAAAATAAAAATATAAAGATAAAGATAAAAATATATAAATTGATTCGGTTCTTATAAGATTTTAAAAAATAGTAACTAAATCAATTCAGTATAAGTCTGTTCAATAAAAATAAAAACCATCTCAAACCAACAAAAGTAAAAAAAAATATATTGGGTTAATTTTGTTTTGATAATATGGATAGGGTTGATTCCAATAAATTTTGTAAATTCTTAGGTATGATATTTTTTAACACAATATGAATGCGAATACGATACAATAAAAAAAATTGATCAAAATTGTTAAATAATTTTTTATGCTCTTAAAAATCTTGTTATTTTTTTTACTATTATAAATAAAAGATACGAGAAAAAATAATTAGGTGATTTTATCTTGTGTCAAATAACTTGTAAATACAATAAAATTAATACTGAAATACGGTGTACCCATGACATTAACTAACCTGTAAGATTACCATCTCTAAGGATGGGTGAGCCGTGAATTATTATTTAAAAAATATATATTAATAAATCACAAAAATAAAATACCCGAAAACAAATGTAGATGATAGGGGCAAAGAGTAGGCCCAAACTTTGCCATATAGGAGGGAGCCGCTGAAATTAGCTCAACTAAACCACTTAGGCACTGACTCTTGTGTTTGGTTGTTTGTTATTTGTCTTAACTTTCAACCATTCTTTTACTCATATGATATTTTTTTGCGTAATTAGTAAAAAATAATTCACTAAAATAACTCATTTTCATGACAATTTTTTTTAGTAAAGTTAAAATAATATTTTTTAATAAAATTTAAATAATTTTCATAAATTAACCGACGATTAACTAATAACTCATTGTTAATTTTATCCTATGAAATTAAATTTAAATGATAAGTTAGGTAAGTTTGATCAACATAAAGAAATAAAATTTACACGAATTTTATCACATATATATATATATATATATATTTATTTATTAATATGAGTTAATTTTAACACATGATCAACAAATTCATATATTTAGTTAAACATAAGAGTTAGAATTATTATTTTCTAAGTAAAAATCACTAATATTATATGAATTTAAAGTTTTACCAAAATAATTATTACTCAAATATTTCAAAACATAAAAAAAAAATCAATTTGTTAATAGTCTTTATTGTTACGCCAATAATGCTCCTCAAAAGTAACATAAGTTGTATATAACAAATTGTGAAAGCATTATACTTAATAGTATAGTTAGAAATGTTAAAAAAAACATAAACTTACACACCCATAACTGTTAATGTGTTATGTAGCATGAGTTGTGACATAACTATTTTAAAAACTGTAACAATGACTCAATATGTTATAATTAACTATCATATCTATTCATTAAATATAATTTTTTTATTCTCTTTTTATTATATCTATAACATTTTTTTTCATACGCATATTTATACGATTTTTTAATGAATAATTTAAGATAGTCATAATATTTAATGTGTTTTGAATTTGTAATTTAAATTAAAAAAGAAAAAGAAAATTAATTTCTTTTGTGATTAAGACGAGGACGGAAAAGAGATAAGATAAAATTAAATTCAATAAAAAAAATTAAATTAAATGGTAAGTTAAAAGGGGTATGTGGAGCTGGAGCTAGTGTGTATATATATAGATAACATATGAGAGACATCGATGAGACTACGAGAGGCAGATAGCTGCAACAGAGAGTGAGAACTGAGAAAAGTGTGTATGAGTGTGTGTGTGAGAGAGAGAGAGAGAGAGAAGGAGTACTTTGCCCCTATTCACCTTTCAACCAACCCAATACTCATCTTTTCCCTTTAAACCTTTTATCTTTTCTCTTTCAGAACTAAATAATCAAAAACAACCCTAATCGATCGGCTAATATCTTTTGGGTCTTTTTGAGGGGAATGTTGTCTGGCTCGAGGTGGTTAACAAGTTGATGAAGATCGATGATGATCTGAATTCTCAAGCAATGAGTTGGAAACTTCGGACCAGGCTTCATTCCCCCCAATGATTGCTTTCCTCCTTTTCAGATCTTAGTTTTGCGTTGATGATCCACAAAAGGTAATTTCAAATCAGATCTATGTATTTAATTAATTAATTATTCTTCTTCTCTTCAATTAAATGTGTAGCTTCCGATTTTCAATATTTTAATTAATATTATGTGTTCTGGGGATGTAATGATTAGATCAGAAACTCTAATAATTATGATTTTGCAGGACAAGAACAGATTGGTGTAATGATGGTGTGTTGTTGACTATTCTTTCGTTTTTACCCTTTCACATCTCACGGAAGTTTGGGAAGAGATTATTAGCTAGGCACCATCATTACTCAATCTGTTTACAATTTTTTTTATATAAATAAATAAATAAAAATACGATTATCTGTGTAAAATTAATAAAATCAGTTGGGCTTTATCTAGTGTAGCAATTATCTGTTGTCAGTGGTTTTAGGTTCACCATTGGCCCTGATTTGTTTGATGATCATGCCTTTGAGAATCTTTTCTGTCCGTTTCTGCCCCCAAACACCCACCACACCTTTCTTGGCTTCATTGCTTTCTTCTTCAACGTCTCCCCCATCCTTTTTTTTTCTTCTACTTCAACAAACTTCTTAATTAGGGTTTCTAATTGTTTTACATACATGTGTGTCTCAATAACTAATGAGTACTAGTCACAATTAGCACCCCTACCTTGTTTAGATCTAAACTATTGAGTAATTAAAGGAGTTGTTTTAGAAATAGGATTATCCTAAATTAATCACACAGTAGATCCAAATTTCTTTTTGTATTCTTTTATATGCTATTTATTCCCATTAATTCGCTCATTGTTTTGAATCAAGTGTCAACAAATGTGTTCCTAACAGCTCATTAATCATACTTCTCCATTTTCCTCCTTGATGAGTGATGAATTGGGTAGTATAGCAAGAATATCATCACGTATGATTTATGAATCTGATCAGATTCGTAAAACAGAATGAATATTATTAACAGATAAGGATTTTTTTTCCTCTACATTATTTGTTTTTTATTGTTTGAACTTGATAGAGTCTTTTGAAAATGTTGTATAATTAATAACAAAAACCAATGATAATGAGACCTTTAGTTTCTTTTAAAAGACCAATGAGGAAATTATCAAAACAAAAATTATTATTATTGTTAATTTGGAGATTATGCAATTAGAAACATATGAAGAGAAAGAAGACAGGGATGAGTGATACCTAAGATCTAATGTAGTTTTTCTCATTTAATCTCATGTTAAATATAATGTGTTTATCATAAATTTATAGTTTAAAATTATCAAATCTCATCCAATTTATATGATAGTTATAATATGTCTTATTTTTAACATAAGATCTTATCAATTTTTTTTTCTTTTAAACTTTCATATCATAGATAATATCACGTTTAGTGTTTCATTATTTTCATTGTTTTTGTATTTTACTCTTCTTAACTTGTACCATCCAAACACGTCAAAAAAATAATTGTGATAATTTCTTAAAATTAATGGAATGGGATATCTCATCCCAATTTACATAAATTTCTGAAACAGTTGTTTGTTGTAAATGAAAGACTGAAGCTACTGGCTTTAAATTAATGTGCGTTGGGTCTCTGTGTCATCCTCCCTTGCTGAGCATCTGAATCACTTACCATACACACAGTCCAGTCTACATCAACACTTACGCCATGGATTCCTCTCTGTTCCATTGTTTGTGTTTTCTGTGTCATACAATTAATTATACGGAATATGATGTCTCCCACAACTACTTCAATACAATTTTCAATTACTTTTCTTCTATATTATACATTGAAATATTATTCATAATTATTGCTCTATAATCAAATTGTTTTCTCTCTTAATATCTTATTGAGTATTTATTTTTTTTAAATAAAATATTTCACTAATCTACGATAATAACACGTTAAATAATAAATAATCTATTTATTTTTCCTCCATTTTAACTAACTGTTTGTTTCAGTGTTTTCACTTTCCTTAAACTAAAAACAAAAACAAATAAAAAGTTGGGTTTTTCAAGGTAATTATTTTTATTTAATGACATTTATCACTAATAACAATAACTTTAATAGAGTAAAAGTTATTACAAAATACGATATTTTTATATTTATTTACCTAATAAAATTATACAAATAATTAAAAAATATATAATAAAATTATATGAATGGTTTATTTTATCTCTACAAATTATTATATTTTAATATTATTATAATTAATAAAATTTATTACAGTAATAACAATTTTAAACATTTGTAAGCATCCTTACCTAGAAAATGATACATACAATTTGCTTCGGGATAAACAATGAAATGGTGTACTTAAAATCTTAATGTATCATGCGATAAAATTTAAAAAAAAGAAGAATATTTTTATCTTTTTTAAAGATACTTTGTAACATGATATATTATGATTATTGTGTGTAAAAATGTGCATTACTATTTTTTAACATGTGACAGGGAAGGAGAGAAGAGAATAGTTATTGGGGACAAACAGTAGAGAGGAAATGAGATTCTCATGCATTTCGGTTGGTACTAAAATCCAAAGTAGCCAACTAAGATGATGTTTTTAATATATATATATGACACGCATGTTTTCCCTACATCGTGTTAATTAATATCTGTCTACAAGAAATCATATAAAACTGAAATAAATCATATAAAAGTTATCAATTAATCATATTAAACAAATAAACAAATAGCAAATCAATACTGAAAAGCATACGTGTCACGTACATCTTTTACCTCAACAGTACTAATCTAACAACCTTCCAAGTCCTTTGTAGAATTTTGTGATTAAATATATTTAAAAAAGAATCCAAGTTATGGTAATAATAAAATTAATATAATAATTAATTATAAATAAAAATATATATAAAATTATTTAAACCATAATTATATATCACATCAATTATAATTATACTACAAATTATAAATTAATAAATATATTTATCACTATTTCAACAAATATACTTATAAAACCAATTTATTTATATAATATAAATTGACCAGTCCATTTCATTCAATTGCATGATTCATATTAACAACCTTCTCCACCACCACAACCTCCACCTCCACCTCCACAACCTCCACCTCCACCTCCACCTCCAGCGTGCCAACGGTTCTTCCTTTTGTTAGCCCTGCCTCCACCTTGGAAAGCTGCAGGGGTAGAAGAAGCTACATAGTTAGGTTCTTTGCTCGAAAAGCAACCCATTAACGTTATCCCCTAAATTACACACTAACTCGCTGGGTGTCTACGCACAAGGGCTATTTGGTCGATTGATATATGTGTATTTAATTTCGCCTTATACAGAGCTATTTTATGATATAGTCTTATTCTTGTTTTTCAATTCGCTCACAATGAGTCTATATATAAAGCTTAGGTATTTGACCCTTTCAGTTTTCGTACTTCCCACGAAAATGTGTATAATTTGAAGATTGATCAAAAGAAAAAGTAAAATGGTTTGAGAGCCGATGGTTTTCTAGATTGATTATAAGATAAAGAAATAATAATACATAAATATGTAAAGCACGCAGAAATTTCTTAAATTCTGTAAGGGAATTTGGTTGACATTTCCTTGGGTAGCTGCTGATCAATATCATACGTAAAATCATTTTAGAAAAGTCAATATTTGTTCTTTCCATAACAAACACTAAAGAGCGCGTACAAAATAACTATTGGAAAAGATCAAAGCAATAATATTAGGGTAGTGATAATAATACAATATAAATTATTATATTATTATTATAATAATAATATTTTATTAATAATAAATTTATTTAATATTAATAAAGTTAAGATATAATTATAATCTTATTCATTCTAAAGAATAAATATATCCTATTTCATGCATCAATACATATTTAAAAATACATGTAATTCTTGATATTAAAAATTCAAAAAATATATATTCTATTCTTGAATTTATTCACACAAATTCAATATGCATATAAGTTTTTTCCTAAAAATAAATAAATTGTAATAATAATAATAATAATAATAATAATAATAGATAATGTTATCATTGGGGTTGGAATTCAAGTCGTTAAAAGGTTCCAACTAATATATATATATTCGCTTTTTAATCTAGTTTCCAACTAACATAGATCAATATTAATTAGGCGTTTAGGTTGATATCGTAAGTTTTAATCAATATTTATTAGGCTGATATGGTTGGGTTTGGGGTTGCAGAGTAGATCTTATAACTATATATAACAATAATGTATTATAAAAATTTAACTAAGTTTTATTAATCTAATAATTTGATAAAATGATTCATTAAGTCTAATTAATTTTCCAAAAATGGAGATGGTAAAATTAAAAATCTCTATTATTTAATTAAAAAAATAATAATAACAGTATTATTGTTCCATTGTTTGTGTTTTATGTGTCAACACTTACGCCATGGATTCCTCTCTATTCCATTGTTTGTGTTTTATGTGTCATACAATTAATTATACGGAATATGATGTCTCTTACAACTACTTCAATTCAATTTTCAATATTTTAACTTATACTATATTTATATTATTTTACTTGTACTATATTTGTTACAACCCTATAAATAGGATTCTTTATTACATTTTAATACACACTAATTATAACATTAAATCATTTTTTCTTCTTATCTCTCTATACACTTCACATGGTATTAAAGTCTATCGTATATCTTTAGAATTTCTATTAAAATTTTGTCTCTCTTCTTAACAATAAACCACTATCACTTATACTAATCCAATCAAAGCCAAAATACTATCATCGGACTCGTCTTATCCAAAAAATTCCAAAGCCACCAAAATCAATCCAAAATAACCCCTCATACGCCACCCAAAGAATTTGTTCCTAGAACCCACATGCCAACCACACTTAAGCCCGACTCATTCTAAATCCGCTCTACACCGCAACCTACGTTTGATACGCGCTCTAACCCGGTTCACCCAACCCAATTCATCCAGCTCGATTTACCAGTTTTTTTTTGCTCTCTTCACGGCTCTAATTCAGCACTATCCCAACTGGTTTTCCACCAGTTCAGACCGGTTTCAAGCTTATTTTCAACTCATCTTTTCATTTTTAAGGTTATTTTTGACTTATATAAACTCCTTTATATTTCCTCCATTATTTCTTTAAAATGGACCACAATGATGTCCCAAAATCAATCTTTAACATCTTTGATGATACTAACCACCTAGCTTGTGCACAAGCAATAAAGAGTTTCTTGAAAGGGCATAAGTTATGACGTTTCATAACTGGTGATATCTCTATACCCATACAAAAAACCACTAAAACCAACTCTTTATTTGTTGACCATCTAGAAGACTAGGAGAGTAAACATCATCAAATTATTACATGGTTCCACAACACCACCTTACCCTCCATCCATGGTGAATTTGGGCATTTTGATACTGTTAAAGAAGTTTGGAAATTTCTTGAAGCTCGCTTCACTACCACAGATTTGGCCAACCAATATCAACTTCTAATAGATCTTCATACCAAACGTCAAAGGTCTGATCAAACGATTAACCAATTTCTCTATAAAATGCATGTTATTTAGGATCAACTCGCTCTCAATGAACCAACTTGGATGAACAAAATTGATGCTGAGATGTTTGTAACTTACCGTAATCGCCAATGTCTTGTTATTTTTCTCATGGCTCTCCATGATCGGTTAGAACCTATTTGAGTTTCCTTGCTTCATCGCAGTACTTTTCCATCCTTAGATACTACTGTGACTAAGCTTCGCTCTAAATAAACTTAGATGGGGTTTCCTTGCCACTCCCTCTTATCCCTCTAAAAGAGGTTCTAAAGAGGGCTTCAAATAGCAAGGTTACGCCAACTGCTACAACCCTAATCATGATTTTTTTACATGTCCCATTCAAGAATGTATATATATATTCTCACAAGAAGGGTTCAGGACACGTTCACACAGATTTCTTTCAGAATCCTTCTCAACATGCTTCAAGTAAAACAAGTAACTCATCTATCATTGCTGCTGTTTCTAAGGATAATCATGACAAATTTACCTTCTCCACTCAAGAACTTGAAGGTCTTCTTAAACATGTCCTCTCAAAATCTTCCATCTCCTCCTCCTGCTGCCTTGTCTCTCACATTAGGTAAATCTTTATGATATTTTGATTCTACTAGTTGTAACCATATGACTCATGATAGTCACATCTTCTCTCCCACACAATCTTCCATCTCTAAACCTTTAATTCAAATTGCTAATGGTTTCACATATGCATGTTAATGTTATAGGTCAAGTTTCCACATCTTCTATATCACTTTTTGACACCTTTCATATTCCTATTATCGTTGTCATGTGCAAGATCCACAAACAAGACAGATCCTTGAGATAGGCCATAAGGTCGGACGACTATTTGAACTTTTCAACTTTCATCTATCTAATTCTCCTTATACTTTTTTTGTTGTTTCTACTACTCCTATCAACCTATGGCATACTCATCTAGGTCATACGTTTACAAGACGTATTCGTACTTTAGCATCTTCTAGTAAATTAGGATATGTTTCTACTTCTGATAATGTAAATTATTTACCTTGTCAATTAGGAAAACAACCTGTTTTATGTTTTATTAAAAATGATTCTACTTTTGTCTTCCCTTTTAACTTAATTCATTCTGATGTTTGGGGTTCATCCCCACATCCTACTATGAGGGGATATGTTTACTTTATCATATTTATTGATGATTATTCAAGATTCACATGGATTTTTTTTCATGAAATATAGATCTGAATTACCCAAAATTTATTATGATTTTGCTTAAATGGTTAAAACCTAATTTTCTTAAACTATCAAAGTAATTAGAGCTGATAATGCTATGAAATATAAAGAAACAATTTTTTTTAAATTTTTTTCGACAAAATGACACTCTTTCTCAAAATTCTTGTCCAGACACATCTCAACAAAATGGAAAAGTTGAGCTAAAACACACACATATTTTTAATATTGTTCGCACTCTCCTCATTTCTAGTTCTTATCCTGAACGCTTTTGGGATGAAGCAGCTCTTACGGCTGTTTATACCATCAATTGTGTTCTCATACCTATTATTCACAATCAATCCCCTTTTGAGCATCTCTATAATACTTCTCCATCTTATGAACTGCTCAAAGTGTTTGGTTGTGTCTGTTTTGTTCTTCTTCACCCTCATGAACGCAATAATTTAGAACCTCGTGCTCGTCTTTGTTGTTTCTTAGGCTATGGAATAGAAAACAAAGACTATCCTTGTTGGGACCCTCTCTCTCAATGATTGTGCATCTCTCGTCATGTCATCTTTTGGGAACATAAAATGTTTTCCTCTATTTCCCCATTTTATGTCTCATATCCTACCTCATTATGGTTTTTTAATGACCCAACTATTGATCTATTTCCTCCTAACATTGCTTCATTACCCTCACTATCGTCTACTACAAATTTTCCTGATATGTTTGCTCCTTCTATTGATCCTACCATTACAACATCCCCTGAAGACCAACCACCTGATTGTACAGAGTCATCACTTCGTCATTCTACTCATGTAAGTAGTCTTCCCTTTCATCCTCGTGATTACCAATGTTTCTCTACTATTTTGTCTCATCATGAACCCTAAAACTATAGAGAAGCTAGTTCTAAACCTCATTGGCAGTAAGCTATGACTATGAATTACAAGAATTAACAAAAGTACATACATGGGATCTTGTTGATCTTCCATATAATAAATCTCTAATTGGTTTTAAGTGGATTTTCAAAATCAAAACTCATTCAGATGGGTCTGTGGAACGATATAAAGCTTGTCTAGTTGCAAAGGGTTTTACACAAGAATATAGCATCGATTATGAAGAAACTTTTGCACTTGTAGCTCGCCTCACCTCTATAAGTATCATTGTTGTTGCTACTGCCCGAAACTGGAACATATTTCAAATGGATGTCAAAAATGTTTTTCTCAATGGAGACATAATTGAGGAAGTTTGTATGAAACCTCCTCCTGGATACACTCATTCACGTCATCAAGTATGAAAACTTCTTCATGCTCTTTATGGCCTCAAGTAAGCTCATCGGGCTTGGTTTGCCAAATTCAACTCTACACTTACTAACTTTGGCTTCACTTCCAATTCTTATAACTTCGTCCTTTTTATTCGGAAGACTTCTATTGGTGTAACACTTATACTTCTTTATGTAGATGATATAATCATAACAAGGAAGGACTCTAATGGCATTATTGATCTTAAGCAATTTCTGAGCCATAAATTTGAAATGAAAGACCTTAGTCATCTCCACTACTTCTTGGGCCTAGAAATCTCATCTAGTTCTCAAGGATACTATCTCTCTCAAGCAAAGTACTCTTTCGATATTCTTAATCGAGTTGACCTTACTGATTCCAAGAATGCATCAACATCTCTAGAAACCAATGTCAACCTTACTCCATTAGATGGTATTATTCTCTTAGATGCCACATTATACACACAACTAGTTAGTAGTCTTGTTTATCTTATAGTTACTCGTTCTGACATTGCCTATGTTGTTCATCTAGTTAGTCAATTCATGTATGCTCCACGCTCTACCCATTAAACTGTGGTTCTTCATATTCTCTGTTACATCAAAGGCACCATGTTTTATGGTCTTCACTTCTCTAATAGGTATAATCTTTTTTTCTGCCTACTCTGATGTTGATTGGGTAGGTAACCTTACTGATCGTAACACTACCACTACATATTATTTCTTTCTTGGAAACTCTCTCATATCTTGGCGAAGCAAGAAACAATCTTTCATGCATTTCAAGATCAAGCACTGAAGTTGAATATCACATTCTTGCTGACACCACTCAAGAACTTCTTTGGCTCTGTTTGTTACTTACTGATATAGATGTTCTCCAGTCAACCGCAACTATCCTATATTATGACAATTAGAGTGCTATTTAGATTGCTTACAATAATGTATTTCACGAACGAACAAAACATATCGAGATTGATTGTCATTTTGTTCGTCAACATGTTCTTCAAGACACTAATTGTCTCAAATCATTATCCTCCACAAATCAAACAACTGATATCTTCACCAAATCTCATCTATCAGACAGATTTCAAGAATTAGTTTTCAAACTCAAGTTGATTATTTCTCTTCATCCTTGAGTTTGAGGAAGGATGTTAAGTTATATTTGATATTATATTTCACTTGTACTATACTTCTACTATTTCACTTGTTACAATCTTATAAATAGGATTCTTTATGTACATTCTAATACACACCAATTACAACATTAAATCATTCTTTCTTCTTATCTCTTTATACTCTTAACATGAGGTATTATTTATTATTGTTGTTCTATAATAAAATTGTTTTATCTCTAAATCTATTATCTATTATTTGTTTTTTTTCTTCAAATAAATGATGCATTAATCTCTTTTAATAGCACGTTATCACGTATTATAAAAACAATAAATAATTTATCTATTAGTCACTCCATTTTAACTAATTGTTTCAATGTTTTCATTTTCCTTAGACTAAAAAATAAAACAAATAAAAAGTTGTATTTTCCAAGGTAATTATTTTTATTTAATGACATTTGTCTCTAATAAGAATGACTCTAATAGAGTGAAAGTTATTACTTAATATGGTACCTCTATCGTTATTTACTTAATAAAATTTTACAAATAACTAAAAAACATAATAAAATTGTATGAATGGTTTGTTTTATCTCTATAAATTATTATATATTAACATTATTATTATTAAATAAAATTATAATTAATATAAATTTATTGTAGTAATAAAATTTTTAAACATTTGTAAGTATCCTTAGCTTGAAAATGATATATACAATTTGTTTAGGGATGAACAACTAATGGTATACTTAAAGTCTTAATTTACCATGTCATAAAAGTTTTAAGAAAAATGAATCATTTTATCATTTTTAAAGATATTTTATCATATGACATATTATGATTATTGTGAGTAAAAATATGGATACTATTTTTTCATTACTAGCATTCCTTATATTTATAAATTTTTCTGAATTTTTAAGAGATAATCATAAGATTAATTTTAAGTTTAATATCTAATGTTATATTTATACAATAAAAAGAAGAAACTAGTTGTTACTAAATTAAACGTTAGAATTCTAATTATTCTCAACACTCCCCCTCAACTTAGTCGTGTAGATATCGTTCAACCCTAATTTGCTTAAATTTTCTTCAAATGATTTCGGATCTAAACTTTTAGTGAAGATGTTCACCAATTGTTTTTCACTTCTCACAAATAGATTTTCAATTTCTTTTGCTTAAATTTTTTTTCGAATGAAGTGACAATCCACTTTGAAGTATTTGGTTTTCTGGTGAAACATTGAATTGGATGCTATATGTTGTACCGCTTGGTTATCGTAAAATATCATCATTGGTTCTTGAATTTTAATTCTGATATCCAAAAGAAGTTGTTTGATCCAAGTTAACTCGCTTGAGGTTGATGCCATAGCTCGATATTCTACCTTGACGCTTGATAGTGCCACAACATTTTGTTTCTTGCTTTACCATGTAACTAAATTTTTGCCTACAAACGTGCAAAAATTGGTGGCTAATTTTCTATCAAATCTACCAGCCTAATATACATCGGAGTAGCCACACACTTTGTTAGAATTATTATGTTTCAAGAGAATTCCTTTACTAGGTTTCCCTTTTAAATATTTTAAAATTCTATGTGTAGCCTCTAAATGTGGTGTTTTAGGTGCATGCATAAATTTACTAATTTGGCTTATCGAAAAAGAAATGTCTGATTGGGTTAGCGTTAAATAAATTAATTTTTCTACAAGTCGTTAAAATTGGCTTATGTCTTCAAAAGGTTTGTCATCCTCAATATTTAATTTTCATTTACTATTTATTGGTGTAGATATCGATTTACTCCATAATTTACCAGTTTTTTTCAATAGGTCAAGTGTATATTTTCTTTGTGAAATAAAGAGTCCCTTGGGTGAATGTATTATTTCTATTCTTAGAAAATATTTTAGTAAACCTAAGTCTTTAATATCAAAATTTTGCTTTAATTGTATTTTCACTTTTTTAATTTCTTCCAAATTATTTCCGGTAATTATTATGTCATCTACATATACAAGAATTATAGTTGTGAAGGTACCATAATTTTTGGAAAATAAGGAATGATCAACATTACTAATTTTAAAATCCCAAGAAATTAAATAAGAACTTAGTTTTTCATACCATATTCATGGAGATTACTTTAGTCTGTAAATATATTTTTTAACCTACACACTAGGTTAGAATTGTTTTTTTTATGACCTGGTGGAAGCGTCATATATACCACTTCTTCAAGCATTCCTTGGAAAAAGGAATTCTTGACATCCATTTGATGAAAGGTCCAATTTTGGTTTACCGTTATAGAAAATAAAATCCTAACGGAATTCGTTTTGACCACGGGTGCAAATGTTTCTTGATAATCTATACAGTATGTTTGAGTGTAACCCTTTGCCACTAATCTTCTTTTGTACCTTTCAATAGTATCATCACTATTAAACTTAATCTTATAGACCTATTTTCATCCTACGGGTTTCTTTCCTTTGCGTAGTTGTACGACTACACATGTTTCATTTTTTTCGAGTGCTCTAAGTTCTTCTTCTATTGCTTTGCACCATATCAGTTGCCTTATTACTTCATTATAGTTATTTGATTCATTTTCTTTGAAAATTGAGGTAAAAAAAGTCTTATATTAGGATATAACATTTTCATAAGACAAAAAATTTTGGATAGGATATTTTACCTTGTATGTTACAAAATCCCATAATCTAGTTGTAGGTTGGGGAGTTCAATTAGACATTCTCCATGATATTATTTCTGTAGTACCATATTTCTCTTCACTTTGAGAAGTTTATTCCTCTTCATTCTCATTGATTAAATCATTTTCATTTTCTACTATTGTATTTCCTTCTTGAGAGTAAAAAAATGGAAATGCAAATTCATTTGGTTTTTCTTGATTATTAGTCTCCTTTTCTAGTGTCTTGTAATATGACTCATTTTTTTGAAATGTCACATCTCTTGATATGTAATGTTTTTTATTAACTATATCATAACATTTATAACCTTTTTTTTAAATGAATACCCCAAGAAAATAACTTTGATTGATGTATAATTTAATTTGTGCACATAGTATGTACGTCCAAATACCCTTAAACGACTAATGTTGAGTTTTTTTTGGTAAAGAATTTTTAATGGGTTTTTGAAATTCAAATTGGCACTTGTTGGGGTGTGTAAATACAAGTTGTTTGATGTAAAAAAAAAATTTGCTTGAAAAAATTTGTGAAATTTTGATTTAGAAATTCCGTTCCATTATCACTTCTAAAAATTTTAATCTTTTTATCATATTGATTTTCTACAAAATTATAAAATTCTTGAAATTAAGAAAATATTTCACTTTTATTTTTTAATAAGTATAATCATGTAGTTTTTGAAAAATCATCTATAAATATAACAAAGTATTTATAACTATTAAATGACTCAATTGAAGCACGGCCCCAAACATCAGAATGTATTAACTCAAAAGGTTTTTTGTTTTTATAATTGGATAAACTAAATGGTAACCATATGTGTTTTCTTAATTTACAAATTTCACAACTACTACAATCTAGTTGTTTGAAATTAAAAATACATTTCAAAATTTTATTTAAAGGATATCAAATTCTCTTATGTTAAAGAGTGTCTAATTCTTCTTCTTTTTTTAATGTTGAAGTTGCATTTTTCTTCACTCAGAATTAAAGTCTATTTTCTAAAAAATCTTTAAAATAATATTATTCGTTATTAATTTTTGAAAAATCATATTTTTAAATGTAAATATAATTTCATAATTTAAATCTCGTGTGATTTTATTAATATATAACAAGTTAGATGTACAATTCTCCACGTGCAAAACATTCAATTTTTTTCTTAAAAGGAGGCTAATTGAACTATGTTTTGCAAATTTTTTCTTAAAAAGAGACTAATTGAACTATTTTCTAAAATTTCTAGTTTTTTACCATTTGTAATGATTATATATTATTTGTTTAAATTTTTTTATAATTATTGAATAAATTTTTATTTTTAATTATGTGATTAATTCAACCTAAATCAATACCGAAAAGTATAGCATAAGTGGCACGTACATCTTTTACATCAACATTACTAATCTATAAACCTTACAAGTCCTCTGTAGAATTTTGTGATTAAATATATTTAGAAAAGAATCCAAGTTATGGTAATAATAAAATTAATAAAATAATTAATTATAAATAAAAATATATATATATAATTATTTAAATCGTAATTATATGTAATATCAATTATAATTATTATATAAATTATAAATTAATAAGTATATTTATCACTATTTCAACGAATCCGCTTGTAAAACCTTATAATATATGAATTTATTTATATAATATATATTAAGGATTCTCTGTCCATTCAATTCAATTGCAGGATGCATATTAACAACCACCACCACCACCACCATCACAACCTCCGCCTCCGCCGCCGTCTCCACCACCATCACCTCCACCATCACCTCCGCAACCTCCACCTCCAGCGTGCCAACGGTTCTTCCTTTTGTTAGCCCTGCCTCCACCTTGGAAAGCTGCAGGGGTAGAAGAAGCTACATAGTTAGGTTCTTTGCTCGAAAAGCAACCCATTAACGTTATCCCCTAAATTACACACTAACTCGCTGGGTGTCTACGCACAAGGGCTATTTGGTCGATTGATATATGTGTATTTAATTTCGCCTTATACAGAGCTATTTTATGATATAGTCTTATTCTTGTTTTTCAATTCGCTCACAATGAGTCTATATATAAAGCTTAGGTATTTGACCCTTTCAGTTTTCGTACTTCCCACGAAAATGTGTATAATTTGAAGATTGATCAAAAGAAAAAGTAAAATGGTTTGAGAGCCGATGGTTTTCTAGATTGATTATAAGATAAAGAAATAATAATACATAAATATGTAAAGCACGCAGAAATTTCTTAAATTCTGTAAGGGAATTTGGTTGACATTTCCTTGGGTAGCTGCTGATCAATATCATACGTAAAATCATTTTAGAAAAGTCAATATTTGTTCTTTCCATAACAAACACTAAAGAGCGCGTACAAAATAACTATTGGAAAAGATCAAAGCAATAATATTAGGGTAGTGATAATAATATAATATAAATTATTATATTATTATTATAATAATAATATTTTATTAATAATAAATTTATTTAATATTAATAAAGTTAAGATATAATTATAATCTTATTCATTCTAAAGAATAAATATATCCTATTTCATGCATCAATACATATTTAAAAATACATGTAATTCTTGATATTAAAAATTCAAAAAATATATATTCTATTCTTGAATTTATTCACACAAATTCAATATGCATATAAGTTTTTTCCTAAAAATAAATAAATTGTAATAATAATAATAATAATAATAATAATAATAATAATAGATAATGTTATCATTGGGGTTGGAATTCAAGTCGTTAAAAGGTTCCAACTAATATATATATATTCGCTTTTTAATCTAGTTTCCAACTAACATAGATCAATATTAATTAGGCGTTTAGGTTGATATCGTAAGTTTTAATCAATATTTATTAGGCTGATATGGTTGGGTTTGGGGTTGCAGAGTAGATCTTATAACTATATATAACAATAATGTATTATAAAAATTTAACTAAGTTTTAATTTAATAATTTGATAAAATGATTCATTAAGTCTAATTAATTTTCCAAAAATGGAGATGGTAAAATTAAAAATCTCTATTATTTAATTAAAAAAATAATAATAACAGTAAAAAAAACCAAGGCGTCTGAATTTCCAGTCGGAACTCCTATATATATATATCAATAATTTATTTGTTTGTTTTTGTTGAATTAGTTATGTTACATGCTTTTATCTTATCTAAGTAAGTGCTATACAAACGAGTTTGGGTTGAAATAGTATGAATGCTGTCTATTATTAGAATAGAAGTTGGCAATTTTAATTCTCATTAAAACATGTATTCATTTTGATTTTATAAAATATTAATATTGAGAAAAACGTTAAAAAAAAAATTGTGACTAATGGTTCTTTTTAGCTCTGTGTTATTTGTTAAATTTTTCAATATTAATGAAATTATGATGTGATTATGAAGGGCATAAAACAAAAAACTATGGATTAGTATTTGACAATCGTGAGATCCAGGCATACAAAAGAGTAGTAGTTTACACAATTGTCAATAGAGATGAGGCTAATTTTGAGTACATTCAGAAAAACTTTCAAAAACTTTTTTTTTTTTTTTAATATTCAAATGTACACATTTTTGAGTGTTACAAGTAGGTTTTGGGATTTAAATCTTATAAAATTTGTGCACTACAATATATCTTACCCGGCACTATTAAATTAGCAAAGATATGTATAAAATTAATTTGCAATTAGCCCAAGGATTATCAAAACCCAAAATAACTTATAATAGAAAAATCAAGGTTTAGATATTTTCATAAAAATTCCTAACTACATACCCTTTAAATTATTATATTAATTAAGATATTACTTCTTAATTTGGTAAGTGATGTGAGGTTTTGTTAGATGAGTCAAAATTTTCCAAAATAAATATGAAATAAATTATTTTAAGAAAATGATATATTGTATTACTAAATAGACTAATAAAATCACTATATATGTTAATTGAATTTGTGCTTATTTAATGATTCATGTATATAAAAGCACATCTTTTAAGCAATTATAATTTTATAAGTCAATCACAATACAAATCATCAAGTATTTGATTTATTGTCTGTTTGTGCTAGGTTGGGCCTGTATAATCACTCTTGGACCTTCCACTTTCAACCCAAAAATGTTAAAAACAAATTGAACGCCCAGCTCCTTATGCCAACCCTGCCTCCCCTTATTGATTTTTTAGCTCCTAATTTATGTTTATAATCACACAATACAAATATATAGATTCAGGAAAAGAGCACTTCTATATTTAAATTACAATTAATTTAAAATTTTCTCGGTTGATATAATTATAAAAGTTATATTATACTTATTAATAATATTATATCCTATATATGTTGTGAATTATCATAAATTTATGATAAATATATTCTCTTTTTTATTTATTTTTTTGAAAAAAATTGCTTAAATGATTAACTTTTATTTTTATTTTTATTTACAGATAGCAATCGTTAGGTTGTTTCTTTCATCAACTTGAATAAACACCAGCCGTGTGGACAAGAACTTGTAACATGGACCACTTAATTTATGCAAAGTTGCTTTAATTTTTATATTTTTATAATGTTTAAAAGTAAGTAAACAGCTAAATATCTCTTATTTATTTATAAGTGATAATTTTTTTTTTAAATAATTATAGCATGTGGACGTCAGGCTATATGATGATGCTTATTAATTACTATTCTGATAAACTATATTTGTGCACCTTTTAATTCATGTTTTAAAAAAATATAGTATTTGTTTGATTAAAATATGTTAGTATTTGACTTGTAAGATCCGAAAAGCAGAGTTTTCCTTTTCTTAAAAGATAAATATCTCTTATTTATTTATTTTTGACAAAACTTTTCTCAAGGAATTCAACTACCTGGGATTAATGTGTTCAAAATTGTTGATGGTATTTGACACCAATACTGTGATCACCAAACAAAAATGTAATACAGCCCTAATTCAACTTTAAAAATCTTATTCTTGGCGTGGTGATTTAGTACATATAGAAGTCATATTGTTTTTTTTTAAAGAACTTTTTGTGCATCAAGTTCTCATTTATATGTAATAATTAGAAATTATAATTAAATTTATTTTTTTAATTTAATTTAATTTTTAAATGAATTGATATAAATTGTACTCATTTATATGTGATCAGAGTGGAGAGTTTATTTAATTTTTTTATTAAACTTATTTAAATTATTTAAACTTTTAGATTTGATAATTATTTTAATTTCTAATACTTGAATTTTATAATTAAATTTTTAAATTTTAATATATTTTGGAAATAAAAAAGTTTTTTGATAATAAATTTCTAGTTTTAATTTTAAAAAATAAAAATTAAAAATTAGATATTATTTATTTGATAACTAATTCCTAATATTCAATCTTTAATATTTTAAGATGAGTTAGGGTTGAGAATAAATTTCTATAAAAATCTTAAAATTACAAATCTTAATTTTTGTTAGAAATTGGATTTTTAGAATTTTTTTAATAATATGTGAAATTATTCATAATATTTTGTGAGGTTACATTTTGTATTTCAAAAATGAGTTGAAAATGTTCTATTAATTTAATCTAAATAATTATTAGTAAAATGATCCTAACTTTATAAATAAAACTCAAAATCATAAACATTAAAATTTATTAGAAATTAAACTTTTAATGGTATATGAAATAATTTATAAATTAATATAATTTATATTTTAAAAATAAGTAAAAAATATTCTTATAAATTTGAGCAATCATTAACACGTATAACTTTATATAAAAACTCAAAATCATAAACCATAAAATATCATAGAAACTAGATTTCTAGAGATTTACAATGATATATAAAATGAATAATAATATTTTGTGAAATAATATAGTTTATATTTCAAAAATATTTAATAGAATATGAACAATATTCAATAAAATAAGTATAATTTTTCTTAAAAGACTCAAAATTTTAAAATATAATATTTTTTATAAAATATAATATTTGATATTTTTCAGTGATTTATAAATTTTTATAAATTAATATAATTTAAATTTTAAAAATAAGTCAATGATTATCTCTTTAATTTTAATTTATTATATATGTTTTTTAAGTTACTATTTATTTTAAAATTTTATATTTATTAAAATATTCTAACATAAATTTGATTTGATTTGAATTGAATTGATTTTTTATTTTTTATTAAAAAAATTATTTCTTACTTTTTTATTTACTAATTTTACTAATATTAGTTTTTTGTTAACTTTATAATAATAATTAATAATTATATTTTGATGACTTCTTATTTTTTTATTTATTACCTTTTTATTCATGAACATACTAAAAATTTATAAGTTAAATTAGCAACTTTAAATGAGTTGAGTTCAATTAAACAACTCGTTTGATATCTCTAGTTGTTACTAAACAACAACTTGATGCATCGATAATCCATTCTAATTGTCCTTAATTTTATTTTATTTTCAAATTTTTAATTATTTATTAAAAATGAAAATATATTAAATTATAATTTGATATGGGTGAAAAATGTATATATTCTCAAAAATATATGATGGCATTTGAATTTACAAAATAAAAAAAATAAGTCACATTTGTTACAACTTATTTATGAGGTATTATATATTCATTATTTTTGAAATATATTCTCCATTATATATTATTTTCTACTATTAGATATTTATTTTTAAAAAAGTTTATAATAATCTTAATTTTCATTTACTTAGAATATAAAAAACAATCAGTAATTTCTTCTTATTTAATATTATTTAGCAATCTCAATCTACCAATGATGCCATATTTAAGTCTTAAGAAAACCAAAGCATTTTGAAAACGATCAAGCTCCAAAATCGCAAAAAGCAAAAAAAATAAAATAAAATAGTATTAAGTTCCAAAATGATCATATCTAATTATATTCTCACGGAATGAAAGGTGCATCACTGTCCAACTCGCCGACTTACCAACATTATGTTGCTTATTATCACAATTATAATCGTTTTTGTTACAATGAAATTGAAATATAATTAATTCATATATTTTTATTATAAAATTAATAAAAATTATTATGTAAATATTATCACCCAACATATAACAACATGAAGATAAGAGGTAGCGGAAAAGAAAATTAATATTCATTAAGAAAAACTTACAGAGAAGATGTTTTTTTTTTATATATAACATTATAAATCTTTGAAGATTGACAATGTTGTTGAAGTGCAAACTTACACATAAACATTTTATATGTGTGTATATATATATATAAGGATATTTATGAAATTATATGATCATATATTGTTATAATAAACATGCAATTATATTATAAGTTGATTATTAAAAAGAGTTTCTCCAGATGTTCTCGAGATCATGGGCAAAGGTCTGTTGTCTGCCAAGAACAATAGTAATGTGATCTTTTTGGGGAAAGACTTTGAGACGTGCACGTGGGAGTCTTTTTTGGAGATGATAACTACATTCAACTGGGATTAATTCATCATCTTCACCATGAAATATATTGACATTGCTTTTAAGTTTCTCTTCAACAACATCTAAATATTCATCAATTTTGTTTGCCGTTCCACACATTATGTTGTGTAGTGTATGCCATGCTGCATTGTGTGTGTGACAAAAGAACCCTTCTAGCAAAAATGTCCTCATCCTGTCCAAACATTATTATTATTATTATTATTATTATTATTATTATTATTATTATTATTATTATATATATATATAAATGTTAATTTAACAGATAATAATTATTAATTACATATCGATGAGACTTTATATATAATTAATTCCCAGCTAATTATAATTATAAAAGTAGTAAATTTATTTTAAGCATTTTGATAATACGTCTCTTTCTGTTTCTGCTTTAATTAGTTTTGAAAAATATTTGACTAGCTCTTATTGCATGAGTCATGCCCCCAAACAAAGTGAAGTAATTTAGCTAGCTAGTTTTATTAATAATATGCCTGCCCGATCCAACTACCTTTTCGGCTTTTCGTTTTCACTTCTAAAACAATAATAATTTTTTTTTCTCGTTATTTTTAATGATGATATTGACGTACTTACTTTCGTTATTACAAATTATATTTATTTTTTAATTACAGTTTTAATTATCAATATTAGTAATATTTGTGTTAATTATTTATGTAACAAAAAAATTTGTAATCATTTTAATTTCCTCTATTTCTTTATCCTTTTAATTTCTCAAGGATGATCGCCTTACTCTTTTATCGAAATTGAATTTTCACGATCAATCATTTAAAGCTTACAAGGATGACACAAACTAAAGATTATTTTACTTTGTCATGACTCCATAATTAATGCAGTGGCTAAAATAAGAGAGAATTAATATTTGATCAATCATTTTTAATTTTTTGCTTCATTCCACTTAGAAACCCAGACCTAACTCTTAACCCAAAAACCAACTTGTGAATTAGAAGATTGTCTAGACTTATAAGGAACATTGTTGCCTTATTCTTAGTCAATGTGGGACTTAACATCCCCCTCCACATCGGCCAGAAGTCGATTCTGACGATCCAGGATTTACGGCACGAGGGCCAATGGGAGTACGAGGAAGCTAAGAGCCTAGCTCTGATATCAACTTAAAAACCCAGACCTAACTCTTAATCCAAAAGTCAGCTTATGAATTAGAGGATTGTCTAAACTTATAAAGAGCATTATTGTCTTACTCTTAGCCAACGTAGGACTTAACAATTTCCTTCTTTTTTTTCTTTTCATAAATTAAATTTTGGGTACGGTTAGATATTATAAAATTTGTTACATTTTAAATAAGGTAACGAGATAGGATTAACCATTTACATTGCATTGATAACAAGAGGTTACATTTTTTTATGCAAATCAATTCTTTAATTAGTTTTGTTTTTAATCTTTTAAAAAATATATGTTTTTTTGTTTTTTTTACGTATATATAAAAAAAAGTGAAAAACTTATATTTTTTATATTATGAAGAAAAGAAATTACACACTGCATTGAAAAAAGATTAAAAATGAAAGTAATTTACTACTATATGCAATTATATATACCAATTATATTCCGATGAAATCATGATGACAAATTCGTGATAATTAATATCTTCCATATTTATTGTATACATTGAGGTCCTAGAGCAGCTGTATCGATTTGAGTCGTTTACGGTTTATTAGCTGTCTTTAGCTACGCGTGGCAGAGGGGGTGATCTATTTAAAAAAATGATGAAAGGTGTATTATATATATACATATTTCTTCTTATGTTAAAAGATGAACATCAAGGGTAGAATTATTTAAAAAAAAAAATTATTTTTTAAAAATAATTATGTTATTTATCACAATATGGGTGTGTAAATTTATTTACGTGTTTATGAGATTTCTGTAAAGTTGAAATGTGTTGGTGTGACTAATAGAATGAAAAAGAGAGAATTTCAAAGACAAAATTAAATAAGCAGTGAGACAAGTCATGAACTTAGGTAGTAGGGGTTGAATACCTGTTTCTTGTGAGGAGTTTGATGATAAATTCCACAAACAGGTGGTTCTTGCAGATTAACAAGCAAATGGTCCGACTAATATGTTCGTACCAACACGCCATCGACGCACCAAATGAAATCAGTGGCCAAACGCGCCTTGGTGCTACCCTCCTCATAACGTATTGTGCCGCGTGCTCCCCCTTTGGTACTGGGTAATATGGCTGAACAATTTTTTTTAATAATAAGATGATAAAAAATTAATTAATGAGATTTTGATTAAAATTAATTTGTACTTTACCGGTGCTAGTAATGTCAGGGACTTAACGGAGTTTGGGTATTTGACAGCGAGTGCAAGAGCCAATATGCAGCCCAAAGAATGTGCCACAATGTGGAATGATTTCACTTTATGAGCTTCAATTACTGATTTTTCAATCATATCCAAATGTTCTTTTAATGTGTAAAATGAATCTGTTGGCTTTGGACTCCTCCCAAAACCCAGAAGATCAATTGCAAAAAACCTATATGATGATTTAGCAGCACTTGAAAAATTTGGAAATAACGTTTCAGTCCAAAATGCTGAAGATGATATAAACCCATGAATGAATAGCACATCTTCTTTTGCAGCACCTGAATAAATTTTAAAAAATAAAAAATAAAAATACCTTCAGCTTCAGCTTCAGCTAGCGCTAATTAATATCATGTTAAACTTGAAATAGACTAAAAATGTAATTATCAAATACAGAGTTATTCAATTACCTCTGATGGGTACTTGAGCATTAACATAGAGGGTATCTGAAGAAGAAGTCCAACTAGTACAAAGTTTACAATCACAATCGGACCATCTTGGAATGGGATGACAAATTTGGCCTCCCAATAACTTACCCTGAACCATTTCATGAACAATTGTGGAGTTAACCGTGAATGCGGAACGCACGGTCGTCGTTCCTTTCTTAACATTGTCGTTTGTGACTTTAAGTCGTCTTAATTCGTTGACGGTCAACTTAGAAACATCAGACAACAAAGACGGGCGAGTATAGAGAGTTTCTGAGATCTCCTCCAATTGAAGTTTGGTTTTAGTGAGACTCACAATTTTGGATTCACCACCTTGTTCTGAAACCAAGATTTTGCCACTATTTGTTATGGCTTCAGTAGAGGAACAACAATAACAAGTTTTCCATTCAGCTTCAATAAAGAAATCAGCAATTCTGTAAATGAAACAGAGAATGAGATCAAGTAAGTCTAAAACAGAGAACACAATGAAGCTAACAGCCTCATTCATAACTCTGCCCGTTAATTTTAATCCCATTCTTGCTTTGCCCAAGGTAGTATCCATTTCAATCTATCAGGGCCACAAAGAACCAATGCACGTTAATAGTTTATACCCCACAAAACACACACACACAGAGAGACAGAGAGACAGAGTTACAATGTGATGAATAATAAACCCAATATTTGAGATATAGTATAGATTTAAAGAAATCTCAATGCCATTAAAAGCATTATAATTTGTAATACAAACAAGGAAATGTAATATCGAATAGTTATTAATTTTTGTAACGAACAAATGGGCTATTATCAAACCAACCCACCATGTTCAAACTAGAGAAATGCGTGTTAGAGATGCTTCTCTTAAAACTTAATAATGGGAGAGGAAGGGAAATAAAGGAGAGAGATTTAAAAGATAGATAGAGTTGATTAATGATTTGAATGTCAAGGGCAAAAAGTTAGGTGGTAGTTGAACCTACACTCTCTCTCTCTCTCTCTTACTCTGGTTGTAGAATCTAATTCTCTTCCCCAAATGTGTAACCTACATATCAGTATTCATTTTTACACTTCTAATAAATTACTCATTTAATAATGAAAAAAGAAAAACAAATATAGAAAATCAATGTTCCAAAATTTACGTTTCTTCATTCATTTGAAAATCCCAGAAAAAAAATAAAAAAATCTACTTTCTTGTAGTCCTAAAGAAATTAGATTTTCTCATCCACTAGCTATCTGCTCTATTACTCATTACAAGTCGCTTAACTCGTTGGTTTGACAAAGTGTATATGTTGTAGTAGTAATTAATAGTATCTACGTTCGTATTTCAGAAAATGAAAACGGTGTCTCCTAACTACTAGTATTTATTGCAGGCTGTATTGTCCACGTGACTCCCATGTCTTCTTCTTATTATTATTTTTTCCAATAATAATCTTAATAGAGATAATATTACATCTTTTACATCATAAATAATTATTAAATTATCATCAAATATCAGTACCGTGGTTACTGTTTAATCTGATACGGAGGCAAAAGAGTCATCAACATTCTAACCCCTAACCTTTTGTCCAAAAATTGACAATACACTCCACGTGTAATCTAATTACACTATCACTTTTTCGTTATATTTTCTTGCTTCTTAAGTGCCAACTTTTCACCACCGTCCTAATTAAGAAATTTTGAAAAAGTTTAAGATATTTATTAATTAGTATATTACTCGATTACAAATTTGATTAAGTTTCTTAATTTTTATAAGAAGCTGAAGTATATGACAAAGAAGAGGGATAAAAATAACTCGTATTAAAATTTATAATAATAAAAATAATATTATTTATATATTTTTATTTTTATTTTATATGATTAAATTATTTCACTTTTAACTTCCTTTATAAAAAAAATATTTTCATTATATTTTTGAACATGAAAGAAAATATTTTTTATATTATACAAAAAAAAATATGTATAGTAGAATTTAAAATGAAACTTTATTTATGAAATGGATTATATTATACAATTAAACATTAGAAAAATAAAAGTTACATCTATTGTTTTAAATTTGATACTATTAAAATTAAATTACGATTATTTAGATTAATTTAATATTTAATTATTATTAAAATATTTATCTATGTTATTTTATATCTTAAAAAATAAAATTGATAATGAACGTGGAATTAGTAGTAAGACTTATTTAGTTATACTGCTTATTGCTATTAGGCGATATCATTGTAGCTTTCGATTATCAATTAGTCGAATAATCGATATAGTAATTTTTGACAAACAAGTTTTATTACTCATTAGAGTGCGGCCCAAAATCAAGCATTTTTTTGTGCCTTCTTTTTGTTAACATTTTATTCACAAAGTATTCATCGACAATATCGTAGTTATACCATGTAAGAAATAGTTTTATTAATATGAATAAACGAATGTTATAATCTAATTTATACAAAAAAACAAAAACATAATAATTAAAAATAAACATAATTATGGAGAGACATGTTCTTGAATAACTTGTTACTCTCTACCAATCTATTGGTAACTATTACTTATGTGTTTGTTGATACCAACTCGATCTTGAGTTCTTTAACAATAAATTTCACAAAATGTGTAAATTAGAAAACAAGGTTTTTTTTTTTTTTTGCTTTAAAGAAAACCCAAGATTTAATGAAATTAAATTAAGACTATATATTCTTGGGACGGCATTATAATATTCGGACATTGTTTTTAACATTATTTTTGTATGTACTAGTTATTTTGATATATTGGTCGAGATCAGTTATTAACGAAATGAAAAATTATGTATCATAGAGTACTATGTGAAATATAAACCATAAAACCAATGTCAAACAATGTGTAAAACATGCAAGCCAAAGATTGTTTAAAAAATTCTAAATATGAAGCAGAGGGTATGGGTTCTAATTCTAAACAACCAAGCAAGAGAATAGATGTTTTTTCTTTAAAGAAAGGTGGAGATTTTCTTTTAAAGTATACAGAAAAAAATATTATAACAGAAACTACTGTATAGATTTTTAAATATAACAAACCTTTAATTAAAAAATAAAGACTTGTTAACGACTGTTACCATAGATTTATTCATTGTAAATTCATTTATTTATTATATCAATCAATGTTACCGATCGTGGAGATTCTCACGTAACTTGGTAGAATAAAATAACCATCGGTGAAAATTTTTATTTAAAAATAATCTATGAAAATTCATATTTTATCATAAAAAATAAAAGATAAAATACACGAAAACGTACATAAATTTATAGCTATTAATTAATTATGTAATTAAATAATTATTTTGTTAGATGTATATGTTTTTCTTAAAATATCATTTAGTTTTTTTTTATTCTCTCTAACGATAAAATATTAGATGAAAAAAATAAAATATAACGATATGATATCCTAAGAGAAGAATAAAATATATGTTATTTAGAGATCATAACCAATTAAAATAGATATTATCTTTAAGTTTGTATATATTAAAAATCTACACCTTATTAAATATATTAAAAATTAAATTATTTTAATTTTTATTTATTATTTTAAAATAAGATTAACTTTATATAATAATATATAATATATAATTATTCACCTACAAATTCAATGTTAAATTAAATACCCTTTCGTTATTTTATGAAAAATTGAGATCAAAATAAAACAATAAACTAAAAACTAATTTTTAAAATAATTAAGAAGTATTAAAAATAGAAAATAGGATAATAAACTCAACGCTAAACAAAAAATTTAAATGGGACTAGTAAAACACCCTCGTAGAAAGGAATTTTTTTAGTCAGGACTTAGGGTCGGAAAAAAACCCGCAAGTTCGGTTATTCGAATCGACAGTTCGGTTTTTAACCCGTAGATTTTGGAGACGAGGACGATTTTGAGTAAAAATCGAACATGAAACAATGGATACGATTCTGTTATGATTATATTAAAAATCGTACTCACCTGTATCCAAAATTAATTATATTTAATAAATTAAATTATAAATCGAAAATTAATTATATACATTTAATAAATTATTATTTTTTTTGAGTTTTTACTGTTTTTTTTTCATAATCGTTTCGAACCATTACTCGCAAATAAAAAATCATACTTGAATCGTAATAATTTTTGGGCGATTTCGAATGTAGATTTTATAATTTAATTTGAAGATGATTATATCAAAAATCGTTATGTAACCGTCCCAATTCCTTGCAATACTCTACAAGTTTTTTCTCATGGGAGAGAATAGATGTGTGACTGAATAAAAACATTACCAAGGGACAAGGGTATATCCGTATATGACATGACATAATATTAAAAAATAAAAATAATAATTAAACAATAAATAAGTCTAAATTTTGATGATTTTGACTAAAACGTGAGCCCTATCTTATTAAATCAAGAATGTAAACCAACTTATAAAATACTTATTTATGTATATTTAATATGTATAATTTGTTATTTAGATCTACCTATCTGTTTTGAAATAAATTTTAATTATTTTTAATTTGTTAATATTAAATTAAAAAATATTATGTTAAAAATAAATTAAAATTGAAATTATGTTTAATAGATCTTAAAATTTTTGGTTTGATGATTATTAAATAATTAAAATAAAATATATTTTTAATTATAATGTTTTATTTTTATAAGTAAATGTATATATATAAAATGATAAAAAATTTGGATATAAAGATTTAATGGGAAAGGGAATATAATTTTCAAACCTATCCCACATAGAAATTTTCTTCGTTAAATCATTCCCGTTGATAAAAAAAGAATTAAATTTCTTATGCTATTATCCACCTTGCGAAAAAAACTGATATCGTTATCTTTGCCATAGTTGTATATTGGGGTGGATAAATCCCGATCTAAGATGCCAAATCAATTAAAACCAACCCAACTCATTTTGATTGGCCTAGTTCGGTCATAACCCAACAAATATGATCTTACATAATAGGGTTTGGATGATAGAAATTATAAACTATGGAACCCAACAAAACCACGATACATAATTTTATATATGACTTTATTCATGTTCAAACCTCACTAAATTTAAATTAAACATAATAAATAACATTACATAATATTTCTTTAATAAGTTGAATAATATTTATTTAATATATATCATATATTTTTTTATTTTATTTAAAAAATCAATAAATTTTTTTTTTAAAACTAGTTTTTTAATATCACTTTTAATTATTGCATATTAATTTTTTATTTTAAAATTAAAATTTTATTAGAATAATCAATTTTTTAAATAAAATATAAATAAATAATTTTAGATTTTTTTAAAAGTTAAATAATGTTAATTAAAAAAAAAATAACCCAAACCAAAACGACCACTATATAATAAGTTTGATTAAATTAAATTGATATTTATATTGACTCATATGTGTCAAAGATTTCTTAACCTAATAATTCAATACGTTGATTAAATTAGATTTTTTGAAATTTATTGTTCGTATTTTGATCAATACGTTGCTATTATCATTAATAATTTGAGTTTAAAATTTTAATAAAATAACATAAAATTTTAAAATAAAAAATTCATACTATTAATTCTTTTATCTTGTGGAAAATATAATCATAAATTTTTTTATTTTTTTATTTTTTTTAATTTTCATAAATATCATTATCTAATTTATCATATATGCCATATTTAACTAACTTTAATTAAAAAGAGAAAAATACTATTAAAATAACTAAAAAATATATTAATATTATATATAAAAAAATTCAATACACTAGTTGTGATAATCATACACAATAATATCCCAATCTAAGATTTCTATAATGTGATTTGACAAATAACCCTTATTTAATACGTCATCGTTTTAATTCTATAACTATGTAATTTATATACTTAATTTGGTAAATTTTTACGTGGTACCATTAATCTTATAATTTAAAATTATGTTCAATTAAAAATTTTTAAAATTAAGATTTTTTAAGTAATAAAATAAAAATGATATATTTTATTATTAAAAAAGAAAAAAAAATTCTCCTACATCTCACTTTCTTTGTCTCTCCCTATCTTTTTAGTCTCTCTCTTTTTCCATTCTCTTATCATTATTTTATTAATAAAAAAAATTGAGAGAATAAAAAAGAGAGAATGAGTAAGAGAGAAAGGTAAATACAAGGGAAAGACATAAAAAGAAACAATGAGTAGGATAGAGAGAAAGGAAGAGGAAGAGTGAGAGATTTTTTTATTTTTTTATTAATAAAATATATTATTTTTATTTTTATTTTTATTTTTATTTTTTAAAAAATCTTAATTTTTAATTTTTTTGACTTAATTAATTATATTTTTAAATTACATAATTAATAAAAGTCACTTAAAAGTTATATAAATCACATATTTAAAAGACATGAATGAGACAATACATCTTTTTTTGCCTAATAAGTTTTTTGTTTGGATATGCATTAGGAGGTGCAATTTTTTAAAAAAAATTTAGATAAATAATTGTTCATAAAATTCAAAATAATAAAATAGCTTTTTTTAGATTTTGAATGGACTTTATTTTTATTTTTATAAAGTTTAAATTTGTTTGCTATATAATTTTCTCAATATTTTAACTACATCCCATGTCCTACATTCATATATTGTTGGATAGTTTTTAAAATAATTTTAACATGTGTGTTAAGTATTCTTGTACCACATCGACTAAAAATAAAGTAACAAAGCTGTTTATAAGTTTTGACAACCCTTAACTTAATAAAATCTTAAGTTTCTAACAATGTGAAATTTATCTAAACAAATCTAAAATCTTTTATAAATTTAGATCTAGAATGCATAACGTTACAAATTAGAATACTATAGTGACATTTTTTTTATGTAATTAATAAAATGGCACTAAAATCCAATATTAACGCAACAATTTATTTTTGTATCTTTTTGTACGAGGTTTTATTCTTGACCTCAAATTCGTACATGTAAGTTGCAACAATGTTGCTTTATTAAAAAAAATGTTGCAACAATGTCGTATATGCATGAAGCTGTTTATACACGTAATTGTATATATATAACATGGATACGTATATATTAAGAGAAATAGAAAAATAAATAAATTTTTTATTAAATAGGCATAAAATTAATTTATATTTTATGATTACATCTTTTTTTTCTTCAAATAATTAAGATATCCACACTAGAATATGGTTGGCATATTCGTATCTTATTTTTATAAAAAATTGTATTTATTATAAAATATAATTAAATTAATCAAATTTTATGTTATCAAAATTTAACAGTTTAATTATAATTATAATTATAATATGATTATCAGTTATCTAATATATCATTGATGTCATGACATCATCAGATCACGTGGGCAATTATTATGACACGGGCCTTTCTTATTGTAAGTTGTCATGAAAACATGATTTTTGATTAATTGAGAATCGATATTCATGAAAAAAAAAATTATTTAATAATTCAAAAATACACTTATAAAAATTTACTGTTATATATTAAATAAAAATATAAACATACATAATAATTTGATTCAAATTATTTTAATTATAATTTACATTAATATAACGGTAAAAATAAATCTTCCATTATCTCATACAAAATTTGGTAAAAAAAAAACCACATACTAATACAATTAGTCATCAAAATTGATGAATTTAAGAGGATAAATAAAATATATTTTATGGATACTTTAAAAATAAAGTCTTTTCGCAACTACACAGTTAAAAATAAATTAGAAAATTAATTTACTTGATGAAATTGCTAAAGCTGGATTAAGAATATTTGAACTCTATTATTTTGTGAAACGGGTGGTCATTACTATGTCAATATACATTTTTGAACCTTACCTACATTTATCTAATATTTAATAGATTTAAATAATTTTAAATATATGAGAAGAAAATTAAATATTAATTAATTATAAATATATATAAAAGAAATAATCATCATATATAGAGATCATTGGGTAAAGTAATTAATGGAATGTTTGTCAATTAAAATATAGTAAAAAAAAAGAATGGTAGAATTATATATTATCATTTAAGATAAAAGAGAGTGTTGTATTGATGAAAGGATTGTAAGTTTGAGTATAAAGAGAGAGAAATTTATTTATTATCCTGCTATAATTGTACGAGTATGTTACGTACTCAAAAAGAAAAACTCTTAATCATATTGGCGGGACAAAGTAGTTAGAACTATAAATAAGAGTATTTTTTTTATATATATATTATTCATTTAATTTTTCAAGAACATTTAATACAAACCGCGTGTAAAAATGATTCGAACTATTTAGCATTCTTCAACTCAAAAACAATCATCTTCACACATATATATATATATCGTTAGGCATGCAGGCCCAGTTAGTATTTATATAATAATGAATGTAAAGAAAGTTGTTTCAACTAATTTGTAGGCTTGAAGTGATATATTCATCAATGATTATATATATATATGGTCTTTTGATTTAGATTGAAGACTGATCCCTTATGCTATTCGTTTAGTTACGATGTGAATATCCATCTATGCCTTGACTTAGAACGTAACTAATTAATGAAGTGTTATATATATATTATTGTTGTTGTGTTTTGTGTTACATGTTACAACATTATCAAACATCAATATTTAGTGGAATAAAATATGAAATAGATAATAATATTTTACGATTATAATTTCATATTTTTCTCTCAAATACTTTAATGTATATATATATAGTACAGTTGCTATATATGTCTTTATTAGCTAGGAACGTGCATGGAGTGAGTTTATCGATCTTATGAAGTTGGCTCGCGGTTTCACATCCTTTAGATTTTAATCTAAATTACTAGTCCTATTCAGATTAAGGTGGTGCTTACAGGCTTACAGTTTAGTCATTGATGTTAATTCGTCTAGATATTGGTTTTTCATGAGAGAGCACCTTTAATATGAAATTATCTAATTAAAAATCAATACTAATAATGTTAAAACACAAAATTATTGAATATATTATTTTTATTTTTCAAAAAAAAAAATTTAATTATTAAAATATTAAAATATTTTTTTTGACAATTAAATTAGCTAATAAGGAAAATTCTTATTAACTATGACATCTTCGTTATTAAAGGATTAAGTTTTACTATAGTTTTAAAATTTAATAAAAAAAATTGTATAAATAATATTATTTATTTTTAATTTATCATTTTTAGTAATATTAATGGACTAAAAAATACTTTTTATAATATGTGAATCAAATTTTTTTTTCTTTTTGAAAACTTAGTAATTATTTTGAAAAAATTAAATTAAAATAGTTTGTCATTTACGAACTAAGGAATAGTAAGATACTTCTATATTTTTTAAAAAAATCTATATATATATATACGGTGGAATTTGTGGACTTGAATTGTGCACATAAGTCATTTTAATTAATGACAAAAAAAAATAACTTCCCTTCAGTACATACTCGTAGAACAAAAAAAAAAAGAGAGTCATGAATCATTTGTAATTCTTCCCTCTTGAAACCTCCCAATCAATCAATTAATAGGTAATAGACTATTGGGAAGTAAGGTAATGGTTAAAATTTTGTGAAAGCAATAACATTAATTAAGGCGAGATATATTATTATTATAAGCATAATGATAAGCATCCATTTAATAAGTGTATGATACACGTAATACTATAAATTGAATATTGGACCTTTGTATAAGTACATTATAATCTTAGCTAGTAATTAGGTTATTAAGGCGTAGGTCAATGTTTACTTAAGATAAAAAAAACCACTTAAACTATTTTATTATACGAGTTCGTTTTGATTACTAAATCATAATGATTTTATAGATTAAAGATTAAAATGTTAATAAATATATAAATTTAAATTAATAAATAATTTTTAAAATAAAAAATATTTAATTACAACTAAAAAAATACATATATAATTAATTTCTATTTATTATATATTTGTTTTGTTAGGTAGTTACAAATGAACAAGCTAACAAATAAAGTTGGTATTATTTAAGTGCATAATGTAACTCTTTAATTTTCAACCATTTTTTAATAGTTTTAATTATGTCTGTTTTTTTATAACATGAACATTTTGATAAATATATTAAAATATATATATTCAATTTTTGTAACATTTAGAACATATTTTTATTTCGTTCTCTTAAAGTTTATTTTATAACGTAACTTTTTATATTTATATTTATATAAAAAATTTAAATTAAAAATATGTTTAAAAAAATGATATAAATAAAAAAAAATTGCAAAAAGTGTGCACACCATAGAGCAAATCACCTGTCTACAAGAAAAGGAGCCTTGTAAATTCGTATATCCTAAAAATCTCCAGGTGTTAGTTGTGTTATGGCAGTAGTCAACAAAATTGAATCAAATGTTTTGATATAAATACAATGCACAAAATAAAATCATAAATTCGTAAAAAAAAAAAAAGGTTAAAATTGTAAACCAATTCCCCAAGAAATCCATTGGAAGGTATATATATATATATTATGTTGATTTAGTTTCTTTTAGACTTTAGTTTTTAAAGTATATGATTTTTTTTTTAATTTAAGAAGTTTAGGTTTTTATTTTTATAATATGACAAGTATGCATTTGTTATATAACTGTTGAATTCATAAGGTGAGCCAAGTAAGTACGTACAATATGGTCGTAGACGAAATCTGCTATACTTTTTTTAGTTAGATATCTGTAATTTTAACACAGAGCTCAAGCCCAAACTCTATCAAAACAGAAAAAAGGGTATTTTCGTAACTCTGTAAACCATGGAAAAGATGTAAGAAACATTGCGTTTGAAAGATTACAAAAATAGACAGTACAAAGCTAGAGACGTCTTCAAAATAGAATTTTTCTTTATATTGATGCTAAAGCAGCCTATGGCACTGTTAAGTTATATTTACTTCCCTTGTATTACACTTCCACTATTTCACTTGTACTACACTTGTACTATTTCACTTGTATTATTTCACTTGTACTACACTTGTAATACATTTGTACTACACTTGTTACAACTCTATAAATATAATTTTCTATGTACATTCTAACACACACCAATACAACATTAAATCATTCCTTCTTCTTATCTCTCTATACTCTTCACATGGTATCAGAGCCTCTCATATACCTCTAAAATTTCTATCAAAATTTCGCCTCTCTTCATCACAGCCAACCCGGCTCACCTTTACTCGGTTCACCTCAACTCGGCTCACTCCAACCCGGCTCATCTCAACTCGGCTCATTCCAACCCGGTTCATCTCAACTTGGCTCATTCCAACCTGGTTCCAGGCTTGTTTTCAACTCCTCTTTTTATTTTTAAGGATATCTCCGTTATACTGTTTCTATATATTTGCTTTACATTTCCTCCATTATTTCGTTAAAATGGACCGAAATGATGTCCCAAAACCAATCTCTACCACCCTTGATGATACTAACTACCTAGCCTGGGCACAAGCAATGAAAAGTTTCTTGAAAGGGCCTTGACTATGGCGTTTCATAGCGGTGATATCTCTATACCCATCCAAGAAACCATTGAAAACAACTCCTTATTTGCTGACCGCCTTGAAGACTGGGAGAGTAAACACCATCAAATTATTACCTGGTTCCGTAACACCACCTTACCCTCCATCCATGGTGAATTTGGGCGTTTTGACACTGCTAAAGAAGTTTGGGAATTTCTTGAGGCTCGCTTCACTACAACAGATTTGGCCAACCAATATCAACTTCTAACAACTCTTCATACCAAACGCCAAAGGGCTGATCAAACCATTAACCAATTTCTCCCTGAAATGCATACTATTTGGGATCAACTCGCTCTCTCTGAACCAACTTGGACGAACAAGATTGATGCTGAGATGTTTGCAACTTACCGTAATCACCAGCGTCTTGTTATTTTTCTCATGGCTCTTCATGATCGATTTGAACCTGTTTGGGCTTCCTTACTCCATCGGAGTCCTTTTCCATCCTTAGATACTGTTGTGACCGAGCTTCGCTCTGAAGAAACTCGGATGGGGGTTTTCAAAGTTCATCATACAGATTCTGTTCTTGCCACCCCTTTTTATCGCCCTAAAGGAGGTTCAAAAGAGGACTTCAAACATCAAGGCTGCACCTACTGTCACAACCCCAATCATGAGCTTCTTACATGTCCCATTCGGGTATGTATATATTGTCACAAGAAGGGTCCAGGACACTTTAACAGAGATTGCTTTCGGAATCCCTCTCAGCATTCCTCACGGAATCCTTCTCAACATTCCTCACGAAATCCCTCTCGGAATCCCTCTCAACATGCTTCAGGTAACAATAGTAACTCATCTATCACTGCTGCTGTTTCTGAGGATAATCATGACAAATTTACCTTCTCTACTCAAGAACTTGAAGGTCTTCTTAAACATGTTCTCTCACAATCTAGTAATCCTCCTTCTACTGCCTTGTCTCTCACATCAGGTAAATCTTTATGGTATTTTGATTCTGCTTGTTGTAACCATATGACTCATGATACTCACATCTTCTCTCCCACACAATCTTCCATCTCCAAACCTTTAATTCAAACTGCCAATGGTTCACATATGCATGTTAATGCTGTAGGACAAGTCTCTACATCTTCTATATCACTTTCTGACACCTTTCATATTCCCAACCTTACTCTAAATCTTATCTCTGTTGGTCAATTATGTGACCTTGGTCTTACTATTACTTTTTCCTCTTCTGGTTGTCATGTGCAGGATCCACAGACGGAATGAGATCCTTGGGATAGGCCGTAAGGTTGGACGATTATTTGAACTTATCGACCTTCATCTACCCAATTCTCCTCATACTTCCGTTGCTGCTTCTACTACTCCTATCAACCTATGGCATGCTCGTCTAGGCCATACATCTATAGGACGTCTTCGTCCCTTAGCATCTTCTGGTAAATTAGGATCTGTTTCTATTTCTGATAATGTAAATAGTTTGCCTTGTCAATTGGGAAAACAACCTGCTTTATGTTTTAATAAAAGTGATTTTACTTCTGTCTCCCCTTTTGACTTAATTCATTCGATGTTTTGGGGTCCATCCCCACATCCTACTACGGGGATGTGTTTACTTTGTCATTTTTATTGATGATTATTCAAGATTCACATGGATTTTTCTCATGAAACATAGATCTGAATTACCCAAAATTTATTATGATTTTGCCCAAATGGTTAAAACCCAATTTTCTCAAAATATCAAAGTACTTAGAGCTGATAATGCTATGGAATATAAAGAAACAAAGTTTTTAAATTTTCTTCGACAAAATGGGACTGTTTCTCAATATTCTTGTCCTGGCACATCTCAACAAAATGGAAGAGCTGAGCGAAAACACAAACATATTCTTAATACTGTTCGCACTCTCCTCATTTCTAGTTCTTGTCCTGAACGCTTTTGGGGTGAAGCAACTCTTCTGTTGTTTATACCATCAATCGTGTTCCTATGCCTATTATTCACAATCAATCCCCTTATGAGCGTCTCTATAGTACTTCTCCATCTTATGAACTGCTCAAAGTGTTTGGTTGTGCCTGTTTTGTTCTTCTTCACCCTCATGAACGCAATAAATGAGAACCTCGTGCTCGCCTTTATTGTTTCTTAGGGTATGGAATAGAACACAAAGGCTATCGTTGTTGGGACCCTATCTCTAAACGATTGCGCATCTCTCGTCATGTCATCTTTTGGGAACATAAAATGTTTTCCTCTATTTCCTCATTTCATGTCTCATCTCCTACCTCACTCTCATTTTTTAATGACCCAATTATTGATTTATTTCCTCCTGACATTGCTCCATTACCCTCACCATCGTCTACTACGGCTTCTCCTGATGTGTCTGCTCCTTCTACTGATCCTACCATAACAACATCTTCTGAAGACCAACTACCTGATTGTCCAGAGTCATCACTTCGTCGTTCTACTCGTGTAAGTAGTCTTCCTTTTCATCTTCGTGATTACCAATGGTTCTCTACTATTTTGTCTCATCATGAACCCCAAAACTATAGAGAAGCTATTTCTAATCCTCATTGGCAGCAAGCTATGACAGATGAATTACAGGTATTAACAAAAGCACATACATGGGATCTTGTTGATCTTCCATCTAATAAATCTTTGATTGGTTGTAAGTGGATTTTCAAAATCAAAACTCATTCAGATGGGTCTGTGGAACGATATAAAGCTCGTCTGCAGTTTGCAAAGGGTTTTACACGGGAATATGGAATCGACTATGAAGAAACTTTTGCACACCGTAGCTCGCCTTACCTCTCGTTCGAAGCATCATTGTTGTTCTTCTTTGCCCGAAATTGGAACATGTTTCAAATGGATGTCAAAAATGTTTTTCTCAATGGAGACATAACTGAGGAAGTTTATATGAAACCTCCTCCTGGATACACTCATTCACCTCATCAAGTATGCAGACTTCGTCGTGCTCTCTATGGCCTCAAACAAGCTCCTCGGGCTTGGTTTGCCAAATTCAGCTCTACACTTACTGACTTTGGTTTCACTTCCAGTTCTTATGACTCCGGTCTCTTTATTCGGAAGACTCCCACTGGTGTAACACTTCTACTCCTTTATGTAGATGATATGATCATAACAGGAAATGACTCTAATGGAATTATTGATCTCAAGCAGTTTCTGAGCCATCAATTTGAAATGAAAGACCTTGGTCGTCTCCACTACTTCTTGGGCCTAGAAATCTCATCTAATTCTCAAGGATATTATCTCTCTCAAGCAAAGTACTCTTCTGATATTCTTAATCGGGCTGGCCTTACTGATTGTAAAACTGCATCAACACCTCTAGAAACCAATGTCAAACTTACTCCATTACATGGTACTATTCTCTCAGATGCCACATTATACAGACAACCAAGTAAGTGGTCTTGTTTATCTCACAGTCACTCGTCCTGACATTGCCTATGTTGTTCATCTGGTTAGTCAATTCATGTCTGCTCCACGGTCTACCCATTATGCTGCGGTTCTTCGCATTCTTCGCTATATCAAAGGCACCATGTTTCACGGTCTTCACTTCTTCAACAAGTCTAATCTTCTTCTTTCTGCCTACTCTGATGCTGATTGGGCAGGTGACCCAACTGATCGTCGCTCTACTACTGGATATTGTTTCTTTCTTGGAAACTCTCTCATATCTTGGCGAAGCAAGAAACAATCCTTCACTTCTCGATCCAGCACTGAAGCTGAATATCGTGCTCTTGCTGACACCACTCAAGAACTTCTTTGGCTCCGTTGGTTACTTGTTGATATGAGTGTTCTCCAATCAACTGCAACTATCCTATATTGTGACAATCAGAGTGCTATTCAGATTGCTCACAATAATGTATTTCATGAACGAACAAAACATATCGAGATTGATTGTCATTTTGTTCGTCAACATGTTCTTCAAGATACTATTTGTCTCAAATCAATATCCTCCACAGATCAAACAGCTGACATCTTCACCAAATCTCATCTACCCGGCAGATTTCAAGAATTAGTTTCCAAACTCAAGTTGATTGTTTCTCTTCCTTCTTGAGTTTGAGGGGGGATGTTAAGTTATATTTACTTCACTTGTACTACACTTCTACTATTTCACTTGTACTACACTTGTACTATTTCACTTGTACTACACTTACTATTTCACTTGTACTACACTTGTAATACATTTGTACTACACTTGTTACAACTCTATAAATAGAGTTCTCTATGTACATTCTAACACACACCAATACAACATTAAATCATTCCTTCTTCTTATCTCTCTATACTCTTCACAGGCACAATGGTCACTATGCAATCGGTAGTTTGGTACTTGTCACGATGGTCCTGTAAAAATAGAATAAAGGTTTAATTGTAAATAGGAATGGCCGTGAACAAGAGGAGACAACAGGTGGATATATTCGGAAGTGAGAACGTATTTTATCTTAAATGAATAAATTTTTAGTTTTAATATTTATTAAATAAATTATAGACAATATATGTATAAAATATAGTTATTTTTTACTTAATTTTTAAATAATAAAATTATTCTAGTTATTATGTATTTTATTATTAAAATTATTATTTTTATGTAATTATATATACATATATAATAATATTAATATATATTTATTTTCAATTAGATACAATTTTTTTATAATCAAAGTTTTAATTATCTGTAATTAAAATATTTATCTTTAGTTATCTTTATAAATATAGTTTTGTTTTTAATTTTCATTCAATTGGTAAATATACATTGTATAATGTAAAAAATATATTTTTTATATATGTAAAAATACGTTGTATATATATATATTATTTAATAACATAAAAAAATGCTTTCTTTTGTTGTTGTTGTTCTTGTTGTAAAGGATTGATAATTAAAAGTGAAACCTAAGATAAAAAAGGGACGGTAATAAAAACAAATGTCACTATAATTTCAATGAAAGTTGTTTTATTTGGTAAACATTAATCTTGATCACATTATCAATCGGATCCAAAACCCACTTGGGAAGATTCACTAATGGTGGTCGAACACCATGCATTGTCGGTAATGTCACTTTAATGAGGTGAAAAAAATTCTTCGGAGCGACGCTGCACGATTTACTCCTATTTATGTGTCATACATTTTTACGTGAATATAAGATTAGAAATTAAGAAAACGTTATCACTATAATAGAAAATAGTAAATTCCTATGATAATATCCCATATATATTAAATCTTAAAAAATTAATTTTTCATAAAAATAAATCCTATACTATTTATAATAATAATATCTTTCTTAATTTAAGATATTCTTTCTATGTACTAATATTTTTTATTAAAGAATATTTTTTTTAAAGTGTGTTCGGTTGATCTAATATTTTTTATTTTAACTTACTTTATTATACTCTAATTTTATTGAGAATAATTTCTTTTAATGTCATAAAACTTATTATACAATATATAAACAACATTAAATATTTAATTTTAAAATATTAATCTTAAATAAAAATAAATCTTATATTATTTATGAACATATTATTAATATTTTTGTTAACTAATATGTAATATTTTTATACAAAAACATAATTAATATAATCCACTAGTCATATATGATTAATTTTTGAACATTTAATTAATTACAATGATATTATAAAATTGTTATTATTATAAGAATACTTAATTAATGAGAAATTTATATATTATATAATTAACTTTTAAGTATTTAATTAAGGACAATGATATTATAAAATTGTTATTATTATAAGAATATTTAATTAATTAAAAATTTATATAATAAGGATAGTATAATTAATATTAAAAGTAAAGTTAATATTTTATATATTTTATAAATTATAATAATAATAATTATTATCTTAATATTATTACTTTAATTAATACCACGACTTTGACACTTGCTATTTTTGTTCTCTCATTAATTTAATGGCCGACTAGTTCTGCTATCGACCTGTCAATGCGGTCATTCCATCTCTAGTCAAATTCAAAAAAATAAAAATAAAAATAAAAATCTGCTCTCTCTCTCTCTCTGTATGAGTTCTATTAACCCATGAGGTTTCAACATTTGATCCTTAATTGACCATATATATATATATATGTATATATATATATGTATGTATGCACTTTCAGGAATGTGTGGAGATAAAAAGATGAGTAATGTGCTAGCTAGCTCACGTGCAATGATTCAGATATGTGCTACAACCACATAGCCCATATAAGGGGGAATGTGTCTTAAACGTATGGTTCATATCATATGACAGGTCTTTTTCAGTTTATTTTTTTCTCCAAAATAGTTTGTCGTGTCTCCTGAAATTAATATAATAATATGTTACTAAAGTAAAGATAATTTAGTATATTGATATTTTTATTTCTTTTTAACTTATAATTTTTACAAAATAATTATAAATTTTCCTATCATACCCAACAAACGAATAAAAAAAATTACCATCAAATATATGTGTTTGCGATTACTTCATAAGTTTAAACTTTATAATTATACATATAAAAAATATAATACTCAATATAATATATATATATATATATATATTCGTGTAGGTATTATTTAATTTTAACATTTAATTAATTAATAAATTTTTCATTATAATTAATTAATCATCCTAACTTTAATTTACAATAAATTATATCAATAATATTACATATACTCTAAATTAAAATATATAATAACTTAACATACATTCAAAAAAATTTAATAAATATAATATGTCCCAAATTTTATCATTTAATATTTGTTTTATTTAAATATATTTTATCATAATTTATATTGATTAATAAATACCTAATTAACAAGACAATATCTCACACACTTATTACGTGATAAGATATATAAAAAAAATCATTATGAATATTAAAGTATTAATTGTTGATATAGTATGTAAATCATACTTTCATATTAATTTGAAGTTTTTATTTTCTTATACTAAAATTTTCATATATTATACTATTTTGTTAATGTCATGTTATTCCGGAGTAATATGGCATTAAGTATAATTTGATGAAATAAAGGATTAGTAGACGGTATTATTCTTGTTGATAAAGTTTCAAGTTAAATATAATATAGCATATTATATAATGTTAAAATATATTCAAACTATTTTGTTGGGGATATTTAAATCAACAATTATTAATTCAATATTTTAATTTTAATTTATAGATAAAGTTTATTGTAAATATGAATGTTTGAGTTTGAATATTTCTGTGATAAAGTAGTAGGGTGTTTTCTGCTATTGCCCTTTTTTTTGTTTTTTTATAAATGCATGTTGGATTATATAAAAAATCCAAAATTTATACTAGAAAATAATAATTTTCGTTGGTTTTTGAAAACCAGCGAAAAAAATCACCGATTTTCAAGAATAGACAAAAATTGGTTGGCTCAGTTTTTAAAAACACATTTAGTAGTTTTTCAAAAAATTTAACCAGTGTAAAAATGGCGAAATTTTTTGTCTGTTTTTATTTCATTAGTTTTCCTGGAATCAAAGGTATAGTGAAAAATATTTTTTACTTTGTAATTGTGTCATATTACTTGCAAGTTGTTGATCATACAAAGTGACTTTTTGTGTCGTACTTGTCAACTACCACCAGACCGATCGATGCATGCTTGAAGATCATACTTATTGTTATGTAGTGTAAGTCTATGGTGTATATATATATATATATATGGGCAATCATCTGAGTTTTCCGTATACAATGATTCTCACATTGCATAAGTAGTTCTTGAAATGACCCGTCGGCTGCTAGTTAACTCTAGTTCAGCAACCAACGTGAAAGAGATTTCCACACTTCATAATATTTTATAATTTAAATTTAATAAATAAATAATAATATTAATTATTATTTTTTTTTATTTTTTTTATAAAATAAAATAAAAAATTTAAGTTATTTTTATTATAAATAAAAAATTGATATTAAAATATTTTATAAATTAGTTTACAAAAATACTCTTAATAAAATAAATAGTTAATTAATTATTACTTTAGTGATAAATAAATATATAATAATTATTATTTTATAAGAAATAAAATTTAAATACAATATAAATATAAGTAATTTATTAAGATATAGAAAATAATTACATAATTTTATTTAATCAATAGGTCAAATATAACATATTAATATATAAATTTATTTAATTAATATTTTTATTATTTAAAAAATTAATCATATATAAATAATAGATATGACTTGATTGAATTTAATAAGAATTTTTGTTTAAAATAATTTATATTAATTCACAATTTTTTTAATTAATATGAGATAATTTATAATCTTGATATAAAAATTATTAATTCAAAAAAATATGATTTATTTATAAATAAATTAATCGAACACTCATTAAAGTAATAATCATTATTGTATGAATTGTCATCCCTAATGTAATAAAAATAATTGTATTATACAAAATAACTATTTATAAAAAAATGTATTTATTATATGGACATTCAACAAAAACATGATATGCTCACATATAAATTGATCAAATATATTAAATGTGTAATTATTAACTATATAAATTATCACCCTTTATATAATAAAAATAATTTATACAAAATAGTTATTCATAACAAATATATTTATTATATAGATATTTTTATATTTATTGATGTAAAAAACTTACAAAAGACATAAAATGTATTTAGTATATAAATATTTTGATATCCATTCATGTAAAAAAATGACAAAAAGGAAAAAAAAAACATTAATTGCCTACCAAACATATGACTTTTTATAAGTAAGATATGTAATATTATATGGTATTAGTCTAGTAGGTCTTATAGCTTTTAATAAAATAGCATTTTTAGTTATGTTATTTTCAATTAAAATGTTTTAGTCTCGTAACTTTAAAGAAATATACATTATAGTCATAAAAGCACAAAATTACATAACTTATATGCACTATTTTTAGAATTAAAATATATTTTTTAGAACTAAAATATATATTTTTAAAAAATTATAAAATTAAAATATTTTAATTAAAAACTACGATATTAAAATGCTCCTTTGTCCGATACCACTTATCACTACAGGGTAGGATACCAACTCGTACCTTCCTTTCAAAAAAATATATACAAAAGTATTATATTTATTAGGCAATATATCGAATTATATTTATTTTAAAAAATGATACAATTTAATCTAAAATGATTTGTAAAATAACAAATATAATTAATGTCCTTAACTTTTAGCATATAGCATATCATAACTTATATCCCTAACTAGTTAACAACATTAACTTTTCATGTAATAATGTGTTTTTTCTTTCTTTCTATGGATTTCATACTAAATTAAAGCTAACAACTAGCTGTCTTGTAGATTATTATTTAAAGATGAATCGTTAAATTTTTTATTAAAATATTATTTTAGTTTTGTATTTTCTTTATATTTATTATTGTATAGACTTGTGGCTAATTTCTTTTTTTTATTATTTTATAAATATTATAAACAATTATTTAATCATTGAAAATCCTTAATTAACTTAGAATTATAGCTATAATGACTAAATTTAATTGGTCCACCACGATCTTTTGTTTTGTTGTTTATCTTCTTTTATTACACATGATATGTTTCAACTTTCTCAAACCTTAATACCCACATGATAATGATGAAGTCTATATATGTGCATAGTGTGTTATATTTAAATATTATATATACTACAATTATATTAAATTAATATTTTAGTTTAATAATAAAAATAATTGTTAAATCTCTATAATAATTTAATAATTATTCAAGGATATTTTTTATTCATTTGATTTATTAATTGTAATTATAAATAATAAATTTTACTAGAGATATATTAATTTAAAATTTAAATGATACATATATTATGTTTTATATGTGATAATAATTCATAAATAAATTTTAACATTAATTCGATCTTATCCGATTCTAAAAAATATAATCTGTTTAGATTCAAATTGATTCAAATTGATTACATATTGGATCAAATTTAGAATAAAAATCTTAAAATCCTATTAAAATTGCTAGAAAAGAGACGATTTGATTAGCTACTTACCTATACTTTTTCAATGGGTAGAGTATTCCTTTTGATAGTTTAAAACGATTTGTAAAAAATTTAAAACTACAACTAAAATAATTTTTCTTTTTGTTTTTTTATAAGGAGTAATAATAATTTTTTATTAAATAAAGAAATATTATAAAAATTATATTGGAATTTAAATTTATAATAATAAAATAAACATAACATTTCAATAATAAATCAATCTTAAATTATAACTATAACAGCTTTATTTGGCATTGGACGTAAAAGTAAATAAATAATTCCACGGAAAGGCTTTATTATGCAGTCAACAAAGGCATCAAGCATTAATCCTCAAGAATTAACTCACCATTATTTTCGTTTTTGTCATCACATCACTCACCATCCACCAATAAAAATTAGAGGGTTTTTTGCTTTTGAGTTGCTAGGGATAAATGATGAACTCTCACTCTTTTCTTTCTTTCTTTCTATTTATTTTTTTAATTTCTTATTGAACTCTCGCTCTTTTTTTATGTTTATTATTTAATAAAAAAATCTCAAAATTTATAATAACGAAAATAACATTCTAATAACATCAAACATATTTAATTAGATGATATTTAAAATTAAATAAATTTAAATAAATGCATTTTAATTTAAATAACGTTAAATATAAATAATGTGTTTGATTTTTTTAATAATGAAAATATATGAAATGAATATAATGTATTGTTTTTTTACGACTATAAATTTTAATGATGTTATTTTTCAAAAAATTAAAAGTATTTAAAAAAATAAAAACTTAAATATAACATATTGTATACTTTTATTAATATCATTCGTTGATTTTATTCTCATTTATCACATATTTTTATTTTGATAACAAAAACCTATTTGCATATAACTAAATAGCATATAATATGAAAAGTAATAATTAATTTAAAAAAAATTAATTATATTATCTAATTATTATATATTACACAAACATGATAAAAAATAAAATGTAAAAATAATTTCATTATATTACACTACGTATTTAGGACTATAATGTACGGAAGATTCCCTCGCAAAAGAAGCCCATAAATTTTGCTACGACGTTCCAAGTAATTTATAAACCTACCCCAAGAAAACCTCCTTTGGACCCAAATTACGGATCTATATTCAAATGGACCCGTGCAAGCGTGGCGTACATATACATTCAAGAGTAATGCTATTAAGCACACCATTTATCTCCCACTACACACCCCTTTCACAAATATTAGTTTCAATACACTTTCCACTCTTTCCAAATTACCCATGTTTATTCAATTATTAAAATTAGGTAATAAAATATTATAAATTTATATCTTCGAAGTATCTATATTTTTATTTTAGTATATTTTTTATTTTTATTCTTAGTTGTTACTTTTGAACTATATCTATTTAGTTTATTGATATCTATTTTAATTAATTTTAACAATAATCTTAATAAATTATGATACTTTAAATATATTATTATTGTTGAAATGAAACAAAATGGTACCAATATTCTAAATAAATGTAGTTCAAAAATACTAGTTAAGAATAAGGATAAAAGATGGTACCAATTTATTTCCCTTAAACCACATCCTTCGTTTTAGATATACAGAAATAATTTAAGATTTTTACAAGCAATGCAATCAGATGCTTAGAAAGGAAAGAAATATAACAATGGAAGCAGTTATAACATTTTGGGTTAATTACAATTTTCGTCCCTAACTTTTAGCCCATATATAGTTCTTGTTTAGTTTTAAAAGTTTGCAATAGTGTCCTCAACATTAAATAAGTGTAATAAATTAAGACTTATAGTAATTTCTGTTAGCGCAGCTAAAAGAAGTATAGAACGTTTCATCCCAACCTTTGATTACCTGTAACATTTTATCCATAATGTTTATTTATGTATAACAATTATGTCTTAAAAGACATACTTTGTTTTATTTATTTAAAGTTTAGGATATGTTTATAACTTTTATATGTTAGGGACAAAAAAAAATATTGCTAATCCTAATATTTTTAAAATATATATTATATATTATAAATATATAATAATACATTTTAATGTTTTGAACGAAGTTATTAATAGTATTATAATTTCATTACTTCTCAAATTTAAAATACTTAGTATTTTCATATATTCTAGGCGAGATTCGAAAGAAAAAAAATTACTTAAAAAAATATAATGCCTTTACCATCGTGTGAAGGCATGACGTTGATTTTTGATCATAAAAAACTGAACGAGCTGAGATCAAAACAAAGATATAAAAAAGTACAATAAATAATAAACTTATAAAATTATATTTGTTAATTCTTTTGCTAAGTTTTAGTAAGAATTAATTTCCTAAAAATCAGAGTTCATTTCTTAAAAAAATATTAATTTTAATTATAGAATTAAAATGTTATATCAATTAACATTTATGTGAGAATAATAAATATATAAAAATAATATTAATTATTTTATAGATAAATTTAATTTATAAGAAAATTAATGATAGATTATATTTTAATTAATAGTAATGTATTCGAGACTTAATAATAAATATATTTTGGTTGAGTTATTTTCCTATGCTTAATAACAATAACTACATATTACTATTAAAGAGGAAATTATGCCTAAAAACAAGGTTACTTTTTTAGCACCTGCAGTCGCATTCTGTCAGTAACTCTATCATTCTTACACGAAAGAAATAAGGAAATATTTTCTGCCGCTACTTGCGTTTGAATGTTGGCGACTTTTCAAAGAGCCGCAAAGCTAACTCATTCTACATGAATTAAAAGTATTTATTTTAAGTCGTATATATTGCCATGATTTGCGTAACGTAAACAGTTACCAATAAAATAAGTTAATCCGAGCTATTAAGAGTGCCACCTTTTTCCCTGTTTTATGAACTAATTAAAGTGAAAATACAATCATATCATATATTTTTCACTACAAATCTGAATTTCTGATATAATTAATTGTTTAATAATGAAAATGAAAAAAAATTCACTTTTAATTCAGTCTTGTATTTCTGAAACACACTCCTCAAGCACCCCTCTTGAGGCCATGACCAACCAGATGAAACATAAAATTTAAAACAATTATTGAGTTAAATAAAAAATTTAAGATAATGAAATAATAGTGTTAAGGAACATAAGATATAAAATCATTAAGATGTGATAAACCAAAAGGGGAAGAAAAGTGTTCAGGAAATTGGGTCCCTTTGCTTCTAATAATTAACTCATCTCCATTCTCGTGTTTGTGTAGTAGTAGTAGTAGTAATAGTGCAAATAAGAGACGATGCTTTTTCCACCGAAAAACATTGTGTAATCCTTGACCAACCTTGTGACTCTCCATGTTATTATAAGTCCGAATCACATGTTCTACAGAATTATGGTTAGTGTTAGACTTTGTTAAATTTAACTAATAAAACCGCTCATGCAATGTCGTTAAAATGCCCCCACCGCATCTCTTTCCTTTCTTCCGCCACTCATTCCTTCTCCTTTTTAATTGCTTTCAAACTTTCTTAGTTTTGGCGGCCCATGTGATTCACTTCTTTAAGTCCCTTTGCATCCGTGACTCTGCTGCTACAGCGTAAGGTTATGTCTTAAACATCCAATATTATACCGCGCCACAATTTGTGGAATCCAAAGTCCAAGAAATGCCCAGTAAACTCAACTTTCCCACGTTAATTACGCCTTTTAATTATACTGGTTAATCCCAGCAAACCGCAAACTTGAAAATAAACACCCACGAGATATAATTAACTGAGTATTTTATGTTCTCTACGATTTTGTCCTTTTTGTTTCTCTTTTATGACTTTAAGGTTCCCATATCCAACAGTAAGGATAAAGTTTGGTTTCTTGTCCCCACAACCAAACGTCTCCTTTGTCTCGGCTTGAGCCCGTGAACAGCATGAAAACTCCCCTCTCTCCTAACAACCAACGAAACTCTCTCAACTTCCTGCTTTTATTTGTCTATAAATGGAAGCTCCCAACTCAAATCATAAAACACAAACCAACCACTTCTGAGCCTTAGCATTTGAACTATACATACTTCCAATTAAGGCAATAAAATGTTCACATCAGCTACATTTTCCTTGATGATAAAAATTCTGAGCTTTGCTACTCTCTGTTTACTATCTTCGTATTGTCATGCCTTTTCTTCTCGAGACTATTCTGATGCTCTTGAAAAATCTATCCTCTTTTTTGAGGGACAACGGTCCGGAAAATTACCATCTAACCAAAGACTTAACTGGAGGGCCAACTCTGGCTTGTCTGATGGCTCTTCATATCATGTACTTATTTCTTTTTCATATAAATATAATGTGACTTGCTCTTCAACAAATTGAATGAATATCTCGTTAACTGAACTTGAATTCCAGGTGGACCTTGTAGGTGGTTACTACGATGCTGGAGATAACGTCAAGTTTGGGTTGCCAATGGCCTTTACCACTACATTGTTAGCATGGAGTGTTATCGAGTTTGGTAACTCAATGCATAATAACCTAGAGGATGCTAGAGCTGCCGTCCGTTGGGGAACAGATTATCTTTTGAAAGCTGCCACTACTACCCCTGAAACTTTATATGTCCAAGTAAGCAACAGAGATATGAAGATGTATAATATTTATATGTATTAACAATCGACAAGGATAATGCAACTCAGATTTTCTATATAAAATGAATTATGAATAAGTGAATAACAAGCAAATAATATCAATGAATATGTTTAAAAGTGTAGCTATTGACTAGGAAACCGATTGTAACAGCAAAAGTGGAAGGAGCATAACAATTCCAAACCAGTTCTTTGATCATCAAATTGATGAAAATGCCTTACGGCTCAATCTGGATGTTTGTGCAGGTCGGAGATCCAAATATGGATCACAAGTGCTGGGAGAGGCCTGAAGATATGGACACACCAAGAAGTGTGTACAAAGTTTCCGCACAAAATCCAGGCTCTGATGTAGCCGCAGAAACTGCTGCTGCTTTGGCTGCAGCATCAATAGTTTTCAGAAGCTCGGACCCTTCATATTCCACAAAATTGCTTCAAACATCCATCAAAGTAAACGCTTGCATAAAACAATCATTATTATTTACCATTTCCAGCATTTCAACTTATAAAAGATTCCCTATTACTCCACAGGTCTTTGATTTCGCAGATAAACACAGAGGATCATATAGTGACTCTCTAAATTCGGAAGTCTGCCCATTTTACTGCTCATACTCAGGATACCAAGTAAGCTAGAAGAGATTAGCTGCTTATTTTTATATTTTATAATTTCATCATGGGTTCTGATTCCACTTTCTTAATTAGGACGAGCTTCTCTGGGCAGCATCGTGGATTCATGCAGCATCACAGGACAGTTCATACTTGTCTTACATTAGGTCCAACGGTCACACAATGGGTGCGGATGATGATGATTATTCCTTCAGTTGGGATGACAAGCGAGCAGGAACAAAAGTCCTCCTTTCCAAGGTCTAGTACAACTCATCTTTATTGACTGCCTGTTTAAAATCCTAGAAGCCTGAACAAAAAATTTCAATTGTTTATGATTTCTCTGCAGGCCTTCTTAGAGAAAAATACAGAGGAATTACAGCAATACAAAACACACTCAGATAATTACATATGCTCCCTAATCTCAGGAACATCAAGTTCTCAGGCCCAATATACCCCAGGTGGAGTAAATGTGATAAGTTACTGTAAGGAAAAAAAAATGATTCTTGAAAGATTAACTAATAATGTAGTGACTTACAGGAGGATTACTTTACAAAGGAAGTTCCAGCAATCTGCAGTACGTGACTTCATCAGCTTTTCTTTTCCTCACATATGCCAAATATCTTAACACTCATGGTGGGGCTGTCACCTGTGGATCAACAACAATCACAGCGGAAAAACTAATTACACAAGCTAAGAAGCAGGTAGATTATATCTTAGGAGACAATCCAGCAAAGATGTCATACATGGTGGGGTTTGGGGAAAGTTTTCCGCAGCATGTGCATCACCGAGGCTCATCTCTACCGTCCATACACGCTCATCCAGATCGAATTGACTGCAATAGTGGATTTCAGTATCTGTATTCAGGCTCACCAAATCCCAATGTCCTGATTGGAGCCATAGTTGGTGGCCCTGATAGCAAAGATAATTTCAATGATGATCGGAATAACTATCAGCAAGCTGAGCCAGCTACATACATCAATGCACCCTTTGTTGGAGCTCTTGCTTTCTTCTCTTCCAATACTAACTAATCAATTAATTCCTACTAGAAAATATGTATGGAAAATTAGATTGAAATCTAGGAATTTACGGTCTTCTAGTTCTCTATATGCAAATTCCTAGTAATACATTAGATTATTCACCATATTTCCCTAGAAAAGCTGTATCACAGTCCCCGGTTAATGAGAGGACAGAATTATCAGCAAACTCAATATTTTCTCCCAACCCAGAATCATTCCAAAATCTTGTAATATTTCATGCTGGCCAATTTTTAATAGTCTAGTCACATTATTAAATCAAAATCTGTAGGTTAGAATTTTACATAAAAAAAAAAGAATAACTAGACATTACCTTTCGCAGAACAAGTGAGTGCTGTAGTTGGAAACTTGGAGTCAAGATCTTAATCTAAACCATCGTTTCGTCTACGAACCAGGCATATTTTCTTGAGATGGTAGTAACCACTGAAATTTCCCTAGTTTTGGGCTAATTTATAAGTTAGGAAGCTCACGCCTCACTTCATTACAATTTGCTTCATTACAATTTGAATTCCTACCTCAGAAAATGACGAGTTGAAAGTTCTTACATACAGTGCGCTTCTACGAATTTCCCTAAAAAATATATTATTGAATTTGATTTGTTATTTTTATCTTATTAAATTTGAAAATTATTAATTTTTTATTATATTTATATCATTAAATTTTATAAAAATAATAAAAATATCATCTATGTTTCTTAAAATAGTAAAGTTTAATTGTAAGAAAGTAATAAAAAAATTAAATACTATTTTTATAACATTTATGAAATTTAATGGTATCAAAGTATTAAATTAAAATTTAATATAATTACTATAAATATTTTTTAAATTTAATGATAAAAAATATTTTCTAATAAAATAATATCTAATAATATTAAATTGATTAAATTAAAAAAAAATTAACCTTCAACAAATTTAAATAAATATATTTTAACTTGAAAAAGTAACAAAATAAACTCTTTTTTTATAAAAAATATAAACTATACATAAATAATATAATTATTTAATTATAATTTTAAAGTAGCTAAAATTTTATTGTTTTGTAACATCTTATAATATTTATCTATAACTCATATAATTTTAATGTTAAAATATTTTTGATACGATTATTTTATATTAAATATTATTTAAATTTAATTAAAATCTTTTTAATATTATAATTTAATTAATTTTTTATTTAATATTATTTAAATAATATTTTTATTATTATAAATTTTAGATATAATTTTTTAAATTTTTTTGACCAATTGTATAGAAAATGATATATATAATAATATTAAATAAATTAATAATTATGATATTAATTATATAATAAATAATTATTGAATATATTATTACAATTATATTATATTTAATATTTAATATATACAAACGTATATGTCGATTAATTTCGAACTTATACGTCAGTAACAATGGAGTCATTAATTACTCATTTAGTAAATCTCATAATTACATAAAACACCTCACTACTCACTGATAAATCTCACAATTACCTAAAAACCTAGAATATAAATGTGTACGCGCAAGATATATATAATATCATAAAAACGAACCTATACCATAATACGTTGCATTAATTGTGTTTTATTTGAGTTAGAAAGGTACGTATAAAGTTTAAAAAATTATAAATAATCTTATAATATGTTTAGAATTTTTAAACTATAGATACATTTAGTATCAATTAATATAAAAATTATTATATATTTTCGTAATCTAATAAACTCTTATCTATATTTTATTAATATATAATATGTTTACTTTTTATTTTTCAATAATTTATCATCATTTAATTTTTTAAGTTTATATGTATATTTAAACCAATCCAATCAAATAATTTATATCTAATATATTTTTACTTAAATTATTTGATAAATTTTTTTAATCTTTATTTTTAATTCACTTTATTTGATAAAAAGTTTCAAATTAATTCTAAGATTTTATAAATTAAATGTTATTTTATTAAATTTTGAAACAATCTACTTATTTTTATTTCTCATGTTATAGTTTATGAACATAACCCGAATATTTACGATAAATATATATATAATTTTTTAAAAAAATTAAATATTATATTGTCCTTGAAGAAAATTTATAACAAATTCAATTAACCCTTCCATTATTTTATTATTTTATTAGTTTAACATTTTAATATTTTATATAACACATCGACCAGTCTACAGCTAGTCGTAATTCCAAAGTCCAAACACGCGTCTGAGTCTGAGATTCCAAAGTCTCAAATATTCCCACCCGAAAACGATTACAATATAACTCCGTTCAGGTCAAGTGTATAGGATTCAACTTCTCAGATCATTAGGCCCTCAATAACCTCCAGTTCCAGTGTCACCACCTTCAGGCCAGCCATGTCCTCTTCTTCTCGATTTTTACATTCATTCCTTTTCATTTGTTTCTCTATTGTTTTCTTCTCTTCTTGCTTTGCCGAGAGATTACCGGATTATAATTCCCTTCGATGAATTTGGATTCACTCAAACGGGTCGCCTCGAGCTCAACGTGTCTCGGATCTCCATCTCCAATCTTAACCCGGAACCAAATCTATCCAAACTCGGCTTCTTTCTTTGTACCCGCGACTCATGGATCAACGTGTTCCAGCAACTTTTCGACAGTGAGATCGAATGTGCTCTCGATTCCGACATGATCAAGCCGATCTTCACCTTCAGCTCCCTTAAAAACGGCGAAAGTTACGACACCGTTTATTCCGAAACCGATGCCGATCAATACACTCTTCTCTTCGCCAATTGCGTTCCTTCGTTGAAAGTCTCTATGAACGTCCGATCTGCAATGTACAATTTCGACGGTAAGAGCCAATTCCGTGATTATCTCTCCGTGGGCGTGACTATTCTCCCTGAGATATACTTCATATTCTCTTTGGTCTATTTCACTATTGCTGGCATTTGGATTTACATTCTCTACAAAAAACAAGTTACCGTTTTCCATATCCATTTGTTCATGCTCGCTGTCGTTATTCTCAAATCATTGAATTTGCTCTGTGAAGCAGAGGACAAGTTCTATATTAAACGTACCGGTTCTGCTCATGGCTGGGACGTTCTGTTCTACATATTCAGTTTCTTAAAGGGAATTATGCTATTCACTTTGATTGTTCTCATTGGCACTGGATGGTCTTTTTTGAAACCCTTCTTACAAGACAAAGAAAAGAAGGTATTGATTATCGTAATTCCGCTTCAAATAATTGCAAACATTGCACAAGTTGTGGTTGATGAAACAGCGCCATATGGACAAGAAGGGGTAACTTGGAAGCAGATATTTCTTATAGTAGATGTGATATGCTGCTGTGCCGTTTTATTCCCAATTGTGTGGTCAATCAAGAACTTGCGTGAGGCAGCAAGGACCGATGGCAAGGCTGCAGTGAACTTGATGAAGTTGACTCTGTTTAGGCATTATTATATTGTGGTTATCTGTTACATTTACATTACTCGTGTGGTTGTATATGCTTTAGAGACTATCACATCTTACCGTTATCTCTGGACTAGTGTTGTGGCTTCGGAGTTAGCTACCCTTGCTTTCTATGTCTTTACTGGTTATAAGTTCAAGCCTGAGGTGCACAATCCTTACCTTGTGATTGATGATGAGGAAGAAGAGGCCGCAGCTGAAGCAGCATTGAAGATTGACGATGAATTTGAATTGTAATGCTTCTTTTGTGAAACCTCAGGTGAATTTTCCAATAGTCTACAAATGATTCATATTAAATTCGAATTCTTTAGCCATTTATGAGATACATGAATTATAGAAACGTTATTTTTTTTTTATAGAACTGGCACTTCTTCGTTTTCAATCAAATCGCGAATAAAATATCTTCTTCTTTTTTTCGAAAGAAATAGAAATTGCGAATGAATGGTCGAAGAAGGTCTGGACGAGCTGTTGCAATGTAGTTTTACCTATAAAGAAGCATATAGTATATCAATTATCACACAATTAGGAATGATCGATAGTAGATGTGTCCAAGAACATGAGCAACTTTTACATGATGAATAGGTTTTAAGGGCTGAATAATTTCTTACATGTATTACCGTATCCTTGACATCCTTTCACTACTACAAAACATGCATACAGCCTCGGTTTTTAACCGTGGCCGTAGGTCTATGGCCACGGTTATAAGAACCGAGGCCTAAGTGAGAGAGACTATAGGTAATGACATATAACCTCGATTTTTAACCGAGGCTATAGGATGTACCTATGACCTCGGTTATTAGATAACCGCGGCCATAGGGTGTACCTATGGTCTCGGTTATTCGATAACCGAGGCCATAGATACACCCTATGGCCTCGGTTTTCTAATAACCGAGGTCATAGTGTACGCATAAATTAAAAATACCACATGGCCTCGGTTTTCTAATAACCGAGGTCATAAGTGGCATTATAAATTAAAAAAATACCCTATGGCCTCGGTTTTCTAATAACCAAGGCCATAGGGTATACATAAATTAAAAAAATACAATAATTAGTAATTACAAAATTAAAAATCAATATAAATTACAATAAATTTATTAATTCAAATATTAAAAGTATAATTACATTTGAGAGTTTATTATACACAAAAAAACTTAGTATTACAAACTAACTTTTTAGTATTAATTACAAACATGAAAAAAAACTTATATTAATTACCAACACCAAGAAATAAGACCAAAGACAACGTCATCAATAACACCAGCGCACAGCGCCATCAACAACACCAAGAAGACAAGCACCAAGAAGACTAACACAAATAAGAAGACCATCAAGCCAAGAACACCATTTCAGCCAACAAGAAGACTAACACCAAGAAGAAAGCCAGCACCAACAGATTCAACAGCACAGCACAAGTAGCAGAGAGATTTAAATCAATTTAATAACAATAGTACCAACAATAATCAAGTGTTTTAATGCTTACCAAAGACTTGATGAAAAAAAAACAGGTAAACTTATAAATTTGGTTGCAGACAAAAGGCAAACCTATATTTATGCGATAATTTTTTTCTTTTGAGGTCACTACTCAAAACTTGTTCTATAGTCCCTTTTCCAAATTCAAAGTGCCTAATAGAAATTCTTGATTTTTTCTTAAACTGAATATTATATCTTTGCACATCAGCACCTGATAATTACTAGATGGGAAGAGCAAGACTTACATGGATTTTCATGTACGTAAATTTCAAGCAATGAGAGGACACAGAGCTTAAACAGCTCAAGCTGGAAATGAGCAGATTCACTCCCAACTTGATTTTTTCTCTCTTTAAAAATCTGGGCAACAACTTGGCGTCTTGTTGGTTTCAAACTCTTCTTGATAACCCGCAACATCCGCAGCAAACCATCATTCGTGATATCATCACATAAGTATTTAAATACCTATGGAGAGAAACAGAAGCCAACTAACAATATTAGGATATTTAGAAAGATGGACATGGTTTAGGATACTAGCCCCATCCAGAAAGATGTGCCATATTGATTTATCTATGTCGTTTCTTTTGTCTTACGTAGTAGCATCTCTAGTTAGACCTCTGCTTCACTTTGTACTTCATTTTTTTAATTTAATGGTGTTTGTTTCCTATTAAAAAAAATACTCAGAAAAAACAAGTTTTTGAAGGGAAAAACTAACAAAGTGATAATCCAAGAGTGGTACCATAAATTATTAACACCCATTTGTACTTTCAAGAAGGCATCAAACTTATTGGATGAACTTGAAGGATCACATGCCCGTAGTTAATGGTGCCATATGATGATAATCACAGCACAATACCATAATTCTCACAAATTTCACAGAACAGCAACATCAAATAAATTTTCTGTGATATATATATGTAAACAGCTCAAGTTGGAAATGAGCAGATTCACTCCCAACTTGATTTTTTCTCTCTTTAAAAATCTGGGCAACAACTTGGCGTCTTGTTGGTTTCAAACTCTTCTTGATAACCCGCAACATCCGCAGCAAACCATCATTCGTGATATCATCACATAAGTATTTAAATACCTATGGAGAGAAACAGAAGCCAACTAACAATATTAGGATATTTAGAAAGATGGACATAGTTTAGGATACTAGCCCCATCCAGAAAGATGTGCCATATTGATTTATCTATGTCGTTTCTTTTGTCTTACGTAGTAGCATCTCTAGTTAGACCTCTGCTTCACTTTGTACTTCATTTTTTTAATTTAATGGTGTTTGTTTCCTATTAAAAAAATACTCAGAAAAAACAAGTTTTTGAAGGGAAAAACTAACAAAGTGATAATCCAAGAGTGGTACCATAAATTATTAACACCCATTTGTACTTTCAAGAAGGCATCAAACTTATTGGATGAACTTGAAGGATCACATGCCCGTAGTTAATGGTGCCATATGATGATAATCACAAAGACAATACCATAATTCTCACAAATTTCCGCAAAGCAACATCAAATAAATTTTTACGTGATATATATATGTAAATTTCAAGTTGGAAATGGCGATTCACTCCCAACTTGATTTTTTCTCTCTTTAAAAATCTGGGCAACAACTTGGCGTCTTGTTGGTTTCAAACTCTTCTTGATAACCCGCAACATCCGCAGCAAACCATCATTCGTGATATCATCACATAAGTATTTAAATACCTATGGAGAGAAACAGAAGCCAACTAACAATATTAGGATATTTAGAAAGATGGACATGGTTTAGAATACTAGCCCCATCTAGAAAGATGTGCCATATTGATTTATCTATGTCGTTTCTTTTGTCTTACGTAGTAGTATCTCTAGTTAGAACTCTGCTTCACTTTGTACTTCATTTTTTTAATTTAATGGTGTTTGTTTCCTATTAAAAAAATACTCAGAAAAAACAAGTTTTTGAAGGGAAAAACTAACAAAGTGATAATCCAAGAGTGGTACCATAAATTATTAACACCCATTTGTACTTTCAAGAAGGCATCAAACTTATTGGATGAACTTGAAGGATCACATGCCCGTAGTCAATGGTGCCATATGATGATAATCACAAAGACAATACCATAATTCTCACAAATTTCACAGCAAAGAACATCAAATAAATTTTACGTGATATATATATGTAAAAAAGGTGAAAAAATGCATAGCTATTGAAAATAAGAAGCATAACTATATCTCACCCGCTTCAATTGTCGTCGCGTAGAGGAGTGATGATTGTGGCAATAATGAGAGCAATGTATCCACAAGAACATCCATTACTTTAGGCATTGCATCACCAAATAGGACAGATTATCATATATTGTGAACAAGTAGATAGAGAAATAACAAAAATAAAGCGCAAAATAAGCTTGTAGGTTGAATCTGGTTTACCTCAGCAGCTTTCTATGATTGATCAGCAGCTTGTTTACAAATCATAGTATAAATCTTTAATTGCAATAAAAGAAAACCCAGATTCTACAACTCAAAGAAAAAATGCTCTAAGTTCATAAGAGATAGAACTTGGACACAAAATCCACAAAGAAACTACCTTGGAGACGAGAGGATGAGAAAAGGTGAGTATGGTGATCAAATAGAGGAAAACGGCTACCTCGTAAAGTTGACAATATGACCATTTCTTCCTTGAATGCGTATAAAGAAGACCCTTACAAAAATATCTATATCAATCAAAGCATTCATTTTGAATGTTAAACCAAAAACGTGAAGCTATAATAGAACATCAGCTGTTGATGGAACACTACAATTAATATCTTAATATGTATTTGGATTTTGGTGTACTCATTATCCTGTCAAACTTATACTCACAGTGATAACAACTGTAAAAGGAGACGTGCATGTATATGCAAAATCAGCCTGAAAAGATAATATAATTTGAAGGGTAATTGGATCACAACAACAAATAATCTCATTTGTACCCCCTGAAATACATATATACTTTCTGCACAAACCAAACAAAATTATGAAATAAGATACCATACTTGGGATAGGAACCAAATTCAAGAATAAGAGTTGAAATTTGTGATCAAAAACAGTCTTATCATAATGAGAGAGCTAAAAGGTATTTACCCTACTATTGAAGCCAAAGAACATCATAAACAGCCTCTAGTAGTAACACACATTTAACCAACCCACCTGTACAAGAATTATGAAATTTACATCTAAAGTTAATAAAAAAAATTGAAGAATGTGCATTAACTTACCCCTACCAATATATGGCCAGAGAATACATCAATTGTTGGCAAAATGCCACTACAATATTATAAACAAAAAAAATTATAATCAACAACAGAACTTATATTTTTTTTATCATAACAGAAGAATTTATATGAGAACTCAAATAGTAAAATGAATTTACTTCTCTCAGGATTAAACAGCTGAGGATTAAACTATAGGATTCCATAAATTGCACTGTTATCACACATTAGAGCAGAATTAAGATAGATAAAAACAGGGTCAAATACCTTCTTCCAAGGTTCACCAGCTCTAAACTTTGGATCTAGATCTTGTCCAGCATAATGAGAACAAAGAAAAATTTATCAGAAAAAAAGAGCCAACATGACTAGAGATTACAACTTCAATGTAAACTAAAACAAAGAGTAATGATATGATATCCCAAAAATTAAAACCTGGGTTCCATTAATTAGATCAAAGTCATCCCAAAAATTATATACAAGAATTTTTAGTAATGGGTTCATCGCTGAGACAAAACAAAAAAAACAAGGAATAATGACATATTGGCAAACAAAGAACAGATGTTGCAAAGAGAGCGAAAACAAGACGCAAACCATCCATGGGATGATTACCTAATAAACAAAATTTGAATATACGTACCTCAGCTAGAGTGAATTTGAAGTGCAGATCAGTCGCACGATGAGGAAATACATATACAGCGCGCGAGGGGGAAAAAGAAACAAGGGAACGAGAACGGTGAGACGATGACGACAAGATGAGAACAGCCAAACGAGGATGTCGAGACGAGGACGGCGAGACGAGGATGGATGGCGAGACGAGGACGGACGGGAGACGAGGCTTAGAGCGGCAACTGGAGACTGGCCATCGATCTCTAAAAAGAAAGTATATATATGCTGAAAACCCTAGCCGAGAAAGGAAAAAAAAGGAAGAAAAAAAAGAGAAGAAAAAAAGAAAAAGAAAAAAGGAAAAGGGAAAAAGGAAGAAAGAAAAAGGAAAGAAAAAAAGGAAAAAAAGGAAGCATAAAAAAAATGATAAAAAATTTTGGTGTTAATTTGGTGTAAAAAGAAAGAAAAAGAGAGAAAAAAATTGATAAAATTTAAAGGAGAAAAAATTAATATGATATGTCTATAGCCTCGGTTTTTAAATAACTGTGACCATATGATATGTCTATGGCCTCGGTTTTAAAATAACTGAGGCCATAAAGTATGTCTATGGTCTCGGTTTTTAAATAACCGAGGTTAAAACTCTATGGTCTCGGTTTTTTAAAAAACCGAGGCTAAATGTACGAGACTATATGTATGTATTATAGTAGTGTTTTAGTGGAATATTTTATGAACAACAAAGATTTATCTCAATACAAATAGAATTCGGCTCTCTTTTATCTTTTTATTTCTTTCTATTTTCTTTTTATGTTTTATTCGTTGATTTTATTCATGTAAAATCTTTTCAATTATTATTTTACAAGTATGCATAATGGATAAATCATTTTTATGTAATTAAAACTAACAAGATAAATGACATGTTTATAAGATGATAATAGAATTATATCAACCATAACTTTTAGAGCAATGATTATTATTTAATATATTTTTAATTTTCTTTATCTGGTTTAGATTTTTGTAATTTATGTACTCAAAAATTAATTTAAATAATTTATTATTTAATTTCTTTAATTTAACTAATTTAGTATTACAATTTTTCTAATTTGATAGATTTAAAATTATAAATTCTTTAATTTGGTTAATCTAAATATATCTAGGGTACTAAATTTATAATTAAAAAGTTAAAATATAAAATTAGTTAAATAGGAGAAGTTAGAATATTAAATTTAGTTAAATTAACACTTAAAAACAAATTAATCGAATTTTTGAGTTTAATTAATAAGTCTTATTTCATAAATATCTAGATTAAGATTATTACTACTCGTTTTTTATTTATTTAGAATTTTGAGGGACTTCTTACACACTTCTTGAATATGTCTAATAATACAAGATTAGATAAACACGGGATATAAATTTATCCCAGTTCAACTAAAACTCAAATGATATGATATAATCTGACTTGATTCGAAACTCGATTAATAAGTTTGATCAAGTACTATTAGATTTAATATCAAATATTTAATTATGAATCTGATTATTAAATTTAAATTTTATAAATATATATATTTAAATATAATATATCATTATTTTATTACATCATTTAAACTCAAACATTAATTCAATTTAAAATTTAAAAGTTAGACTTAACATGCACAAATATTTTAGGTTTGGGACTTAAACTTATATTTAATTTATAAAATTCAATTTAATATAATCTGAAAAATATAAATTACCCAACAATACTTATCCCAAATCGGACCTGAAATTTCAAACTTGGGCTAACTAGTACCATCGGAATTTACATCCCTAATCAGTAGAATATGTGAACCAGTGAGAAATTTGTACTATGGATCACACCGTAAGAAACTTATTGATTAGCACCAAATATATATATATATAAATCACTTTTGAGTTACTTTTGGTAATAGAAGCTCCTGTGCTTGCAACGCCCGACCTGCCATACCCCACAAGAATATGCCCTGAAAGTTTAATCGTTTAAAGTTGTGACAACTGAATGCATTGATATTTTAAAAGGTTGAAATCTGTAATTAAATAATTTCAATGCTGCCATGTGAGTATCTTACATGATGTAGTTAAATGATTTGTTTATTTATTTATTTTTATTTCTGTGAACTTGTTACCCTCTTATTACTCAATGAACAAGACAGAGGAGGGAAAAATAAAGAAACGGAAAGAGAGATCCACGTGGAACCTACGGAGTAAATACTTGGAGATATAAGAACTTGATGTGTTATGATGCCATGCATTATTACTTATTAGTATGCTAATTATATTATCAATCATTTACATTAATGCATAAAATCTCACATTTATTTTAATATTTTACATTATTAATTTTATATTTAAAATAGTATTATTATTTTTATTATTATATTTTTTATTATTTTTACAATAAAAATATATATAATATCTATTTTATTTATATAATTAATTATATCTTAATGTTATAATTATTGAATAAAATTATCATTATTAAAATATAACTATCATATACTTAATATAATATTATTAGTCATTTAATTCATAAAACACAAATACATATAACATTATTGAAAGAGTAACTATATATAATACTATTGAGTCATCAAAATCATTTAAATAAATAGAGTATTTTTTATTTATTAAAATCATTATCTATTATTGAGTCATTCAATTAATGACAAAATAAGGTGATATTGGGTATTGTAGTGGTGATTATTTTTTAATTTAAATTATTTTTAGATAATATAAGTAACACATGACTTAGAAATGTAAAGTGAGCTGTTTCATCTAAAATCTTATTTAGTATTTTTAGTGAGTTCGTGGAATAACATCATCTTATCTCATTTTTTTCTCATTTAGATTGTAACTTTAATGTATTTAATTTTAAATATATGTTATATTATTATTTTTATTAAATTTACATTATAACTAATCATGTAACATATTTTTAATATTATTAATTATATTCTTACTTATCTTATTTAAAAACGTTATAGATAAATTAAATATTTCAATTATTACCATCTCATTAAAAATTAATGATAATATAAAATATGTTTTAAAAATTATTAAATTGTACCATAAGTCACGTGAATATCTTATCTAAATTTATATCTATAAGGTAATTATCACGTACTTTTATAAATTATTCAATGAATTAACGTAAGTAGCATGTCCTTTATCAACTAATCAATGAATTTTAAGGAGCGGCCAATTTGAGTTGACAATGGACACTAAAGATGAGGGTCGTTTTGATGCCTTTATAAATCCCATCAAACAACAATAATCAAAGAAAAATTATGGACTACTTAAAAGCCCATAATTGAGGCTGCTCTTAATTTGTTTTTATGAGTGGGTTGTAGACAAAGCATGTAAGAAAGATTATTAAGTGGAAACCTATGTATGATAAAATCAAAGGACTTTGAGAGATAGGTTAGTCCAAACTCCAATTCAGTGACTTACTTAACTGTGTGCCGAGGAAAAAGGCCAAAAAAACATTGAATTGCGTGGCATGTTGTCCCTATTGGGGGCAATCCATTCATTGCATCTCAGTTTTGTTGAATCAGTGGCTGGTTTGAAGATATAAATAAATAAATGAAGGACACATTCATTAAGAGAATTGCAGAAGAAGTGTGAAGAAAACAAAGACCACCAACACAATATTAAGAAAAATTCCACAAATTCTTGCTAAAATTGCATTCCATTGTTTATTTATAAATTTTTATAAGTATTTAATAACATGATACATATTTAAGAACCAATAGGTCATTGACACGTTGGACATACCCAATAAGTACAAATTGAATTACTCCAATATTAATAAGGATGAGGTGCATGTGATTTTTATGTTCTTTCTTCTTTTCCAATCCACGTCTCTAAAGCAATTTACAGGTCAAATGGTCCTACTCTATTTGCCTTCTTTACGGTTAAGATCCCACATCCTTAATCCTTTAGAGAAAAAGAGGTAAAGGTACTTAAATAGACTACACACAGAACAAAGTTTTTCCGGTACAAGATAGTTGAAGAAGATATGGAGGAAATGATGATGTACAATAATAGCCCAAAAATTATTCCCAGAAATGAGACCACTTTTACTGAGAGCATCACCAACACCTCAACCTCCACAACCTGGAAACTGTACGAAAACCCTTTTTATAATTCTGATCATAACCTTCTTCAACAAAATCAACAACCCAATTTATCACAATTCCAAAGTAGCAACATTAAGAATCTCCAAAATTGTCTACACCTCCCTCTCTCTGCTTCTTTCTGGGATCTAGTATTCTTCAAACCAGTTGTTATGGAATCTGAGCTTGATTTGGCTCGTGCCCAGATCATTGAAATGACAACTGAGCTTGTATACGAGCGGAAGGCACGGAAGAAATTGGAGTCTATGAACAGGAGGGTTATTAAAGAATTGGAGGTGGAAAGAAATGGAAGAGAAGCTGTGGAGAGAGTATGTCAAGAGCTTACCAAAGATATTTCATCTTATAAAGCAGAGATTAGTAGGATAAAAAGAGAGATAGAAGAAGAGAGAAAGATGATGAGAATATCTGAAGTTTTAAGAGAAGAGAGAGTTCGGATGAAGCTTACAGAGGCAAAGCTTTTTCTTCAAGAGAAGATTTGGGAATTGGAGAGTTGTAAATTACAGAGTGCTGAGAATTCACCATCCAATTCAAAACATAACAAGAGTGATGAAATTGTAAAGACTAATTCAAGAACCAACTCTGTTACTTCTTCAGGAAAATTCAGAGACTTAATGTTAGCTGAGAAACTGGGTTACATTCATAATAGTGGTGTTGATTTAGAGGAAGCAACAAAACCTATTTTGGATTGTAAAAGCAATTATTCATCAACAGTGATTAATCAAAGAAAAGCGTCACCAGAAGTTGAGAATCCTCATATAAAAAGAGGGATTAAAGGGTTTGTAGAATTCCCAAAAGTGATTCGAGCAATTGGATCCAAAAATAATAGGAATTGGGGTTCAATTACAAAGCTAGAGTGCCAAAAGTCTCAGTTAAGAATTCTACTCAAGCAAAAAGAGCCCAATCCTATCGATTTAGGACCCTGATTGATTCCAAATCCATACAATTCTTGATTATAAATTTGTTCTTCATTGATTTTATTTTGATGGGCTATTTTGATCCTTCCAATAGATTTTCTCCCTGCTTCAAAGCAACTTCAAGAATACTGAATTTATTAGTGTTCTTAATTGAAATGCCGAAAGAATCATCAAGTAGATATAATGACTCTAGTTTGTAATTTTGAAAGTTTATTATGATATTGTATAAAACATTTTGAATATGTCTAATATTTATGTATCAGAATTATATTAAGAAATATTTTGTTGCTTTAGATCTGATCATCTGAAGTAACAAAATACTTAATTAGGAATTATGTGTTTATTGAAAAGTCAATATTGAGTAATCTCAAGTGTCACCCCCCTTTTTAGGAGCATCTTGAAGACATCTGCACATGCACATGCACATCCTTGAATTTCATTGAAAAATGCTTTTGGATTTCAACTGTAAATAAAATTAATATGAGAGCGTGTAAAAAAAAATGTAATAATCTTTATCAATCCAATAGCGATAAGCAGAATGAAGATGTATGTGGTTAGAAAAAAAGTCTAACACATAATAATTCTAACATAGATGTTCAGATCGATTGCATGTAATAAAACTTCTAAATCTTTTCTCACATTCCAATATTAATTGATTTGTTAGGTTAGTTGATTTTTAAGATGTATTTGATTTGTTAGTGAGTTAATAATCTCAATCCCATATTGAAGTTATCAATCCGAATGAATTGTATGTGTTATGGGTTTGAACAATATCTTAATATACATATATATATAATAAATTCTTTAAGTCTTTCCTCTCATCTCAATAAGTTTAATTGATGTTAGGTTTTTTAATTATAAAAAAAAAGAAAAAAGAAAAAAAAGAAATATTATGGATAATGGAACACTCATAAGAGAGGTTACATCTTCCACTGAATTTTGGGTTTATTGATTAGTCAACGTGGCATTGAGCTTCGTAGTTTGTGTTTTTTTTCTCTATCGCTATAAGAGCTGGTTAGTGTTTTTTTTTTATAAAAAAATAAAAATAAAATAAAATGATATTTAGATTTATATCTTTAAACATATATTCTTAGATGCCTAATAATAATAATTTTTGCTAAAGTTAAATTGGCTTGAATTACACAAATTGTTTATAAATTTTTTCCTCCTTGATTTTTTTAATGGTTTTGATCCTTTCACTTTTAAATTTTAACATCTCGGTCATCAAACTTTTTTTGCTTATGATCTGCTGTTCCATTAAATTTTTTATTTGACGCATTTTCTAAATTTAAGATAAACTTGAAATTATAATTCAAAAATTAAAGTTTATAAAATGAGTGTAATTAAGTGATTAAATTGACCAAATTAATTCACCATCATAAGTTTATTATTTAATTGTTTTAAATGTAAGTCAAATAAAATATTACTGAAACTAATTCTTAAATTAAAATCTTCAGCTCTTTTGTTGCCCTAAATGTCGGGAATTTCATTTTATTTTAGTAACGTAAATGGTATGAGGATTAATTTAACAAAAAAAAATTAAAAATATAAAATCAAATTGTAACGAAAAAACGGAAGGAATTTAAATTTTAAACTGAGTAAAGGTTTAGGGAGTTAGTGTATACTGTATGCAATATATTATACTTTTTAATTATTAAATATATTATTTTTTTTACTCTAAGATGCCTTTTACACTTGTGTATTTGTCTAAAAAGACATATATTTTATAATATTTAAAAAATATATATATATTATTTTTAGTTTAAAAAAGATCAAATTAAAACTTATTCAACAATTTATTTTTTCTCTATTCTTGAAAAAATCAAACTGTATATATATTTTTTCTTCTTAAAAAGAACCAAAAATAAAATATCCCTATTTATTAAATTTTAATAAATAATAATTTATGTTTATTATAAATAAAAATAAATTATATTTATATAATAAAAAATATATAATTTTTATAACAAATAACTTATCAAAATTTTATTATAAAATAATTTATTTTTATTTTTTAAAATAAAACTTTAATATATAATATGATAAAAGAGATTTGTGTATTTAAAATTAATTATAAATTTATAAAATGTTAATATTTTTTTATGTTTATAATAATTATGTTTTGTAAAATAGAGTTGATATATTTTTTTATTTATTTTTAAATAAAATTGATTAAAATATATATCGTCAAGTTTAAGATTAAAATATGTCATTTTTTAAAATAAAAACAATCTTAACACTTTTTTAAACTATTATAAAAAATATGAAGCAAATGGGATTTGCGATTTATTAATGTTGTCAACAGACCAACTTTTAACAACTCGACCGACTGGCTCATAGAAGACATGATTCACTAAAATTGTGGTACAACACATGATAGCCCATAATCCTAAAAGAGCAGCATGGCAACTAGTAATGGGCCATGCCGACAAGTTAGGCCCGATTCAACAAAAATAAGTAATTTATAAGAAATAAATATGTTGATTAATAACAAAAATTGGGCATAGACCCGTGGTTCAAACTCCCTATCCAATGGATACAATAACATGCTCTAATCACTACACTACGCCAAACTCTTGCTATAAATCAACATATTTTTTTATTTATTACTCACTTTGTTAAATCACATTTTAATACAATTGGGCTTCACATGCCAGACCAACCCATTACCAGTGCTGTGCTGCTCTTTAATAATCATAGGTCATGCTACGCGAATGAGCCAAGTTGTTAATGATCGTGCTAAGCTAGCCTAGCCTAGCCCGTTTAACACCCTTACTTTTGAGCCTCTTATGCCTACCATGTCCGTATTTTAATTCAAAATTTGATTGTCGGCTCTATTCTAGTAGAATATTTTGATCCAGAGTAATCAATTGAGTGTTAAACTTCTATTTTTTCATTTTCAATTACTTGGGAATAATTCATGCAATATCATAAATAAATAAAAATATTCTTGTCTAACTATTTAAAAACAAGCAGAACGTCCTAATTATTTTCCCTTGTATTATCTATATTGATGAAGATATGCATCATCTTATGTATCTTAACGGGCAGCATCATTGAACAATGTAGCATATTTTTAAAGACTCTCTTTCCGGTCTCGCTAAAAATAAAATACAATCTTAATGATAATAAGATTTATTTCTGTGGAACTTGGACACTGAAACATCTCGTCCTTAAACACACACACACACACACTCTATGTGTGCGCCCATCCCAAGACAGTACTTGAATTCTGAAGTAATCTCTTTGCAGTTAGCCTGAGAGATCTAGAATGGTAACCACTAACCACCATACCATAACAAACGAAGACCAATAGGGTGACTAGAGCACTATAAGGCCATATGTCAGAAACAGCTGAAAATGTTTAATCTTCAGAAAATATCACATTCCATATATATATATAAGATACTCCAAAGCCTCTTGGTTCTGTCCAACTCTATATGCCAAACTAAACATAATAACTATATAATAAAGATCCCAAGCAGCAAACCAGAATTCACTTTTGGATCTCTCTCTCTCTCTCTCTCTCTCTTTATATATATATATAGCTGACATGCAGGACCTAAAAACATCTTACACAGGCGTGTGTACTCAAATGTATTAAATCTTGCTACTGTTAATCAGCCTTGGGCAGTAATTATGATTCATTGCAAGGAAATGCGAGGACCACGAGGTCGAACAGGTGTCTTCGATGGGCTTACCCTGAATATAAGCACAATACATAATAACTTTTTAATACAATCAAACTGATGAGAACCAATCCCTTCTTATAAATTTTTCAAACATTTCACTCAAAAAAAAAAAAAAGATAATTCAAAATAAATGGAAAATATAAACGCAATATTTACCTAATAGGCAGTGAACCCAAAACAACACCACTACAGTTTAGAGCAGCAATTGCACTTTCAGCCTGCAATAAAAAACGAAAAAAAATCAACATTCCCTGATCAGAGAAATAAATACGTTTAACATTCTCTGCAATAATGCAGTTTGCTGGGAAAAGGTTAGGGGCAACCAATTATTAAAGTTAAATCAATTAAGAGTTTGCATTAGACCTGGAGTGTTCTGTTAAGAAAAAGAAGGATCCAAAAGTTCTGACAAAGGCTTCGATATTTGCCCATTAATCTTAAAAGAGATGAAAAATTAATTGAAACTACAATCTACCTATTAAGAGCAAAACAAGGGCCGAAACAAGGAAACAAATATTTTGAAGTGTTTACTGTGGACAAATCAATGTATAAAATCAATAAGCGAAATATGTGCTTCCGGCATATCCAAAAGTTTGTTGCAAGTAAAGTGACTCGTAGAGATATAAAGTAATCTGTCTGTCTCATTTCATATCTCATTTAGTGTTTCTAATGGACTCATAGTGTAATATTGTCTCTTTTTATTTAAATATCATTTTATCTCATTTACATTATAACCATAATGAGCTTAACTTTAAACATATAATGCATCATTTTTTTTCTTATTAAACTTACATTATAAATAATCATTTATCATATTTTTTATTTTTTTTTATATTCTTATTTGTTTTACTTAGGTCCGTTAGAGACAAATGAAATATCTCAATTAGTATAGTTTCACTATCATCTTATTTCATTAAAAATTAAGCGAGACAAGATAAGATAAGTTTTGAAAATAAATAGATTGTCTCATAAATTTCATTAATATTTCATCTCACTTTATACCTCTAGTGCCTTGTATGAAACCTGTAGTTCTACTGAATCAAAACTTTTTTTTTGTTTTTACAAAGAAAATCTATATAAAGATGGTGTCACAAAAAAAAATCTCCTGCCACTAGAAAATTGACATGTACTTTCTACCACTACCCAACTCCTCCCCCACCACCTAGCAGGGAAATATAACTTAGCTTAGCATAACAATTTCTAACTTAAAAAGTACAAGGGATAACAGTATTTCGACAACAATAAAAAACACAAACTAGTAAGTGGGAAAACAAGGACAGTCAGCAGGACAAAGGATTAATAAAAATACCATAACAAACTCAACAAAGGCAATGTGGGTAGAATGATGATAGTCGCCTAGTAGCCTCAAGCGGTAAACCTGCATCTCATCAGATTTTTCCATAAATGCAGAACTTGAATACGGCACCATACAAGAAGACGAAAACAAAAGGATTATGAGAATTACAAACCTCTCCACATACTGATTCAAAAAACAATTTAACATCAGCTTGAGAAACCTGCGGAGAAAAAACACCCAAACCAAATAAAACATGCAAAAAGTGTCATAAACAATATTCCAGACCACATTTAATGTCTATTATTAAAAGTCACCTTTTTGTCAATATTTGTACAATAAATAGTCCTTGCACACATTTCTCGTTCATCTTCAGACTGAATTCATGGGAACATAAAAAGTTAATTTGCTACAATGACCTATGAACTTCATGCTTACAAAAGATGCAACACTACACAAAGGCAAGACTTTCTCACCCTAGGCAAAAAGGTTGGGTTAACTGGAGCAATAGCTGTCTTAGAGGGTAGTACCCTTACTGGATAGAATCCAAGCATTGTCCCTGCAAGACTCAAAGCAACCCGTGCACCTTCTGTAAAATCAGATCAGCAAAAGCACAGTGAACAAAAGATCACAATATTCTCCAAGCATGTGAAAGACATTATCGACTGAGAAATAAAAGAAGCCAGCTTTCAACAGTACCTTCATCAGTGAACTCAATAAAGGCAAAACGAAGTACAGAATTGGGGTCGCCACATATCCGGCAGTCAACAACCTTCAACAGAAAAATGGTAGGAACAAGGGCAACTGTTTTAAACCTTAATCAACTTAAGCGAGTCAATCACATGCCTGTTTAGCTGAGCGGCATTACCTGCCCACAAGTGATAAAAAGGGCTGCAAGCTGTTCCTCAGTGACCTATGTCCCATGGCTCCATTAGTCTCATGCATACAGCAAGGTAACTGAAACTTAAAATAGGTTGTTACCAGCATACCTGTTGATCAATGTCAGACACATACACAGTCCTCCGAATTCTATCTTCTCGCTGAGCCAGGCTTGTCCTGCTGTTCATTCTTTGTCTACCTTGGTTATTCCTCTGAGGAAACATCCATCAACACAATTGTACAATCTGGTTAGTAAGATGCGAGTGCAAAGAAGAAATGGAAAATCAACTACAATTTTGAAACATAGGTTCTTTATCTGCTTCTTTCCTCACATTTCAAGTTTGAATCTATATAAACGTTCAGATCAAACTTACCATATGTAAAAATTAGCACTCTAATTCTACTTTTTATTGAAACTTAAAAAGTATAAACCACAAAAGTCCTCTAATTCCACATCCCGCTTATCTTTTTCATTCATTCATTGACAATTTAACAAAACATATAGAAAATTAACATAAGGACGCAGCTGATAAAGAGATCAGAATAATAATAATACCCGTCGAGCAGTGTGACCATTAACGTTTCCATTTCTGTTGCCACCGTTATTGTTCTTGATATTGTTATGAAAAAACATGTTGTTAGTGAAAAACCCAGCACTTAATCCATGGTTGTTAGCAAGTGAAGTAGGAACAAACTCCTCTGCCATGGGATTAAGCTTAGAGAAAAGCTCACTCAACTCCCTCATGTCCCGCTTAAATTTCTCCTCCACCATGTGATCCCCATTCCTCTGGAAATCCCCACCGTTTGATCGCTGATGATGGGTTGAGGGCACCTGCACCGTCTGGGCCCTGATCTTCTCCGCGTGATCTAAACTCCACTGCACAGCCATCTGTGGCGCAGCCTTCTGGCCACCGTTAACCCGCGCCGTGGGAGGCACAGCATTAACATAGAGGGTCTGATCGTCAGGTTGTGATATCAAAATTGAACCATTATTGTTCTGGTGCATACTCGAATCAATACGGTCTTCAATTTGGCAGTGCTTGGGATGATCGTGTTCGTCGTTGGCTGAACCACCTGACAGTTCCATCGGTGGAGTCCGATTCGATGAGGCGGAGCACACGCTCTTACCCAATTCAACTCCAGCATTCTCAACCACGGCCATAATTTATTTGTTTACCTTCTTCTCTTTTTTACTTATTTGCTTTTTGAATCACTGTTACTGCCGTTGAATGAAGACTGATCAACAGCGACTGGAGAAAATCAGACAAAGACTTAAACCCTAAAAACAGAAACAGAAAATCAGAGAAACTATGAACTCAAATCGTCTCCATCATATATGAGAAACCAATATTGTCTCGAAATGACTGCGGAAAAAACAAAAATGAAATTTAACAAAGACAATAAACTACTAGTATAATGTAATCTACTTTATAGTTGATTACTTAAACCCAGATAATTGTTTATTCTGTTCTGTTTGTAGAAAAATGAAAAATCTTTACATACTTTTTGTTGATTCTCGCTGTGTATTTTCAGTAAATCAGAGGGAGAACCCAAGGTGTTTAGATCAAGAAGTGAAGTGGATCTATTTCACATTATCATCATTAACGATCGGGATTATTCCTTCTTTCGATAGATTTGACTCTACTCTTTATCGGGGTTTCAAACAAACACCAATTTGCGTAAAAGAAATGCTAATATAATTTTATACAGATTTTTATTATATCTTCGTATTTCTTCTCATAATTATGTTAAAAATTAGTAAAATAATTTAATTTTTAGATAAGATAAACACACTATTAAATCTAAATATTATAGATATAAAAATGAATATAAATTTATATTCATCTAATTTGTGAAATAACCTAAGGTAAATAACATGTAAAGAGTTCACTTACCTTATATTTACAAATATTTTTACGCTTTATTTCACAAGAATATATATTTTGAATTATTTTTAATACAGTGTATATTATGTATTGATAATATATATAATGATATATTAAAAATAAAATAATATAATTGGACTCAAAAATTAAAATGTTATATAGCATTCAAATATATAGGAAATTATTTTACAATATTATTATACCATTTATTTATATGTCATAAATTTAATAAATTTTTTTTAATTTTAATAAAATATAATCATTAATATATGCACTTAATTGGTTTTAGTATTTTAATAATGAAACATGAAATTACTTAACTATGTATATATACCTATACGAGTATAACCTACAACTCCCACCACATGGCACCTTCTGATTAAGTGGTTCAACTAATATCTCAGATGAAAGTCATTAATCTGAGGCTTCATATAGACAAGTTTGTACACATAGGAATTAAAAGGGAACAAAAATTTGCAAATACTTTTGCATTTATATGGTGGAGTTAGTATTATTTAGAATAATAAATAAATTTTAACACGTGATATAAAAATTATAAGTTTATATAATATAAGCATTTCTTTTGCATATATGTATTTACACTTGTATATATTAGGTGTACATTTTTCCCACATGATATCTACAGCATGTCAAAAGTTTGTCTAGCATATTATATGAGATATTGAGAGTTTGGCTTCATTATATATTGTTTTCTTCGTTCATAATGCATTTATAATTTTAGTGCATTTACAAAAACTATTTGAACTAATAAAATCACTACTTTTACATTTCGCTTTGGGTAAGGCTAGTTTTTCTTTAGTTGAAATATTTGAAATGTTAAGGTGACATTATAATTGAATTGTAATTAAAATAAAAGTATTTTCCTTTCATTTTAACCCAAGCAATAACATTGTCAATAAGATAGGGAAAGACTCAATACGCTCTAAATCGGGAGTAATCTCAATTTGATGTGTTATATATAATTTGGCTCTCGTAGGTTGAGTTCTTCCAAACGTGAAATCCAGTGTCAGGTAAAACTACTTGGTTTAAAGAATCAATGTGTATTTTGATTGGACTTTTTAAACAATGTATTAAAAATCTCTAAATCATTGAAAAGTGTAATTATTAAAAATTAAAAAAATGTGTACACTATTTATCACATTTTATTTTAATATTATTTATTGAAAATATTAAAAAAAAATTATGATGATATTAATTGAAAAATCTAATTTATCTTTAGTGAGTCAAAATGAGAGAAATAATAATATAAAAAATATTATACATGATTATTTATAATGTAAGTTTAATAAGAAAAATGATAAAATATATGTTTAAAATTAAACATATTAGAGTTATAATTGAATGAGATGATATGATATTTAAATAAAATAAGATAACATTATATCATGAGTCCATTATGAACATTAAATGAAACACGAAATCATTTGAGATAACATACTTTACATTTTAAATATGAATATCTATTTTATTGCTAAAAAAAAATCTATTTATCATAAGTTGTTGCATAATTATAATTAATATGTCAATTAATCATATGTTAAAGAATAAATATTATTTTTTTAATTAATAATTATCTTTTATAATTCGTGACATACAAAGAATGCTATTGATTGTTTTTCATTTTTCATTAGGTTAACTTATACTTTTTCTATTAATTTTATTACTTTTAATATTTTAATCCATTAACAATTTTTTTTAATTTTTATAACATTTTATTCAGTACTTTTCATATTTATTATATTTAAATCAAAATTTTAAAATTTAACTAAATTATATTATCATAATATTCAAAATTAATGTATTTAAATTTTATTTTTTTGAATTAAATGATTTTTAAGTTTTTAAAATTTAACACATTTAATCGATTATCTTTAAATTTTAATTAAAATCGTTAAATATTAAAAATAAATGGACAAAAAATAAAGAAAAAATTATTAAGATATAAAATATTAAAAATAATATAAGAAAAATATAATTCAATCTTTTCATTATTGTAATTTTATAGAGTTTCACTGCTTCAATAATACCTCTCAGGTTAGTGATTGATTTGATTCCATTAGTATCGAGTGGTAGGTAAGTAATATGCAATTTCTTCTTTCTCAATGTTCAAAATGACAAGTAATTTAATGTTTACTTTTGGGATTTTTGGAAATCATATGCCGAACAAGAGGTACAAAAATTATCTTTTTTTAAAAAAAAAAATTACATTAATTTTTAATTTTATTAACTTAAAATAATATATCACCACATAATCTAAAATCAATAATTAATTTCCCGGCCGCACGCCAAGTCTCGTATGATTGTGATGCTGTTTCCTTCTTTTTTTTTTTTTCATTTTCAATCGATACAAGTAACTGAAGACGAATCATAAACCAAATAAATAAATAAATAAAATAGTTAAAGCTACTAAGAAAACCAGTTAATTATCGTTAAACATAACTATAACATACTCTTTAAAATTATGTTTAACTAGTCGAATAACAACAATAGTACAATAAAAAAGATACATTATGGTTTCCTTTTTGAAGGTGAAGAATTAACTATTTCAATTACATAAAAGCTAAGAATAATTAATATCGAGAGAGTAGTATCACTCAGCCGATCGATGAAGAGATACAACTACTAGTAATTAAAAAAAAAAAAAAGCTACAACGTCGTAAGCTAGTGAAACTGTGATAGCTTTTCCTTCCTCTAGCATCTCTACCAAAAGAAGCTCCATATCTGACGCCCTAATCTTATTATTAATTAATCTGTCCTGCCCTGCCCTGCCATAAGGGTAAAAAAGTAAAGAACGGCTCGCAAACAATAGAGTGACAGCTATCAAAAAGTAGAAAAGCGAAACCTCATCTAATTTTTTCACTAAAGTGATTCCCCATCATATCATAAATTATCTTCTCATCATAAATTATTCCTCCCCAATCAAAAAATAAGAGAATATATGTTTTTTTTTAAATATTATTAATACTTGAATGAATTAAAACTTTTTATATGTAAAAATAAATATATTTATATAATATAATTAATAAAAAAAAATTTAAGTTATTTATAAACATGATATTCGTATAAAAGTTTTACCTGGTAATAGAGAAATTATATTAGTTATTAGAAAGCAAGTATGATATCATACTACGAATGAATAAATTAAAATGCATTTATTTTATTAAAAAACATAACAAATACAATCAATACCATCAGTAAAAATTATTATCTTATATATTTTTAAAATAATAAATAATACATATTAATTAAATGAGATAATCTTAAATTTCAATTCCCTTATTTTCTCAGTCAGTTTTATGATATAATATACTTCTTTATAGATTAAACGTGAAATACAATTATTAATTAAAATAATATTATTTATTTTTTCTTAATAAAAAATTACCTCTAATATTAATATTAATTGTTATTGCAAAAACTTTTTCTTTCTCATAACATCTTGGGAAATTGATCTAGCACTTTTTTTTCCTCCTATACTACTTTTATAAAAGGAAAAGTGGAGTATGCAAGAATCAATCTCTGGGAAAGTGATATATATATATGACTCAAAAGCGAGGGGCAGAGTTGGAAATTTAAGTTCAACTTTGTTGTTTACTTTGGGATGGAAAAAACAAAAAAAAAAGGAAGGTGGTGGTGACGTACAAGCAAAGGAAGATAGTTTTCTAACCTCTTATTAAAATTCAGCCGCATCTCCATAAAATTCTTTAACTTTCCATCAGCAACCTCCAAATCCAACGTCTCTATTGAAAATTTTGTATCCGTTGAATCAAATTTTCAAAGGAACAATGGCAACAACAGTACTAGAGCCATCAATAGATGGTACCTTCCCTGAAATTATTATGTTCACAATTAAACCAGAAAAAAAAAAATACAACTCAAAATACGTACGTTATGTAGAAGTATATAGCCACAGGATGGATGAATCAGGTCAATCTTATGCATTAGAAAAGACAGCCTAAGTTATGTATTAAGTATATAACCGCACTATGCATCAGAGGTATACTTGTTCTTGAATGATTTTGTTGCATTTTCAAACCTCTTATCATCATCAGTACTTCAAAAAAAAAAAAAAAAAAAAAACAGAATCATAAAAATGACCAGAGTATTAGGTCATATCCTAACTTCTCAGTCATTGTCCACTACCAAACCTCGCATGAGCTTATTATTATAGTTTACTCTCCTCGTCAAAACAACACCTAATGATTCCCTCCTAATTAATTGTTTTCACCTAAATTTTCTCATAATAATAATAATAATAATAATTAACTAAAAGAATTGTTTAATGAAACCACATAATCTTCTAAACCACCTTAATTACATAAACTTTGAGAAAGGACATTAGTTACTCGTAATTCATTAAAATTAGCGCTTTAATTACGTAGTTTTCAACTAAATTGATTCAATATCATAACTTTAAAAAATATATATTTTAATATTAAAATATTACAGTTTAATTTTATAAAATATGCAAATAAATATTGAAATTATTTAATTAAATTGCTTCACTAGTTAATAGTAACAAACTAAAACAATTTTTAAAAAATATATATATATGACCCCGCGTCCTTCATCTAAATTTTGTATACACGTGTTATTAAATATTATACATCACACGTATATACGTTAAACATTATGAATTTACAAATATTATTCATCATATAATATTTTTAACAAAATATTTTACAACATATATAATTTGGTTATTTTAATCATCATATATTTTTATGAAGGCATTGACTTAATAATTTTGAACATATATTCATTAGACTATTGATGGATTGTGGGAATATCTTGAACCAGTGTATCATTTATAATTTTCTTAAAAATAAGAAAAAAAGAGAGAGTGTATCGTTTATAATTTTCTTAAAAAGAAAAAGAAAAAAAGAGAGAGTGTATCATTCGAAAAAAGGAAGGGAAGTTTATTAAGAAATAAAGAAGCAATTAAATTTAATAAAAGAAAAGGACGGTCCAATTTGAATATTGGTACTCACCGAGGACGTTGTGGCAGAGGAAATTGATAAATAACCAGTGCTCGATGAATCGGTTGAACTTGGCTGCGAACCAGAACTGATACCAGTCGATCCACCGGAACTCGGAACCATAGCTGTAGAGTTGCCAACGGCAGCGTTCGTACTAATCCCAAAATTATACGCCGGAGTACCATCGGGCTTGAACAACCCGTAGTTCCTCTCCGATGACGGACCGGGTTTCATATTCTCGTTGAACAAAGCAAACACATAGATGTTGAGGTCGGAATTGGGTCTCATTGGTGTCCCCCTTTTCTGACTCGTCGTCATCAGCTTTATCAAATTACCATTATACTTTTTCGCATTATCCGGCGTCGATCCGGCCTCATTTTCGTCCCCTTTCGATGGCCACCCAGTTTCCGATATGTGCACGGGAAGCTTCTTATAACCCAAAGAACCCAACGCCGAGTACACAGCATCTATCTGGGCAAACAACATATTGTCATAGTGAAGATTGGTGACTGGATCAACAACCCCTTGGTTTGGCTGGAACAGAACAAAATCCAGAGACACCTGTTTGGGGTTATCTTTATAAGCGAAGTAAGGATAAGCGTTAATCAAGAAAGGTGACCCAGTTTTGGCTTGGAAGTTCAACATCGGAGAAAGACAATCGATAAGATCTGAGCGAAAAGCTCCAGCAGAAGGTGGGTAAGAAGTTTCGAGAATGGCTAAGGAGTGAGTAGTAGTGACTGTGATTTGCTTGTCGAGGCCAAGATTGACAAGGGCGGTGTGGACGCTCTGCATCGCCGGAAGGAGAGAACCGCTGAGCGACGTATCGTTGAAAGTGATTATTTCGTTACCGACAAAAATGGAGGTGATGTTGGTAGCTGGGAGATACGGTTGGACATTTGATTTGATCCAGGCTTGAGCTTGTTTTGGGTCTTGCATTTTGGATAAGTATTCGTTGCCTAAACCCACCATGAATTCAACGCCAGTGTTAGCAAATGCTTTGAGAACTTTCGAATCTGCATCATAAAGCTTCACTTTTGTGGCACCGATAGATTTAATTAGTGGTACAACTTCGTCTGGAGTGGGCAGATTGTTAGCAATTTGGCCGTAGTTTATTCCAATTGAAGCAACCATTTCAGGTAATATGGATAACACTGCAACCAGAAATAGAATCAATTTTAGATTCCAAAACCCAGAAAGAAAACTAGTAAAAATTTAGCTAGAAAAAATAAATAAGAAAGAAAGAGCATTTGATACCTGAGAATAATGAGAGGAATAATAGAACAACTGTGTAGGAGTAGTATCCATAGAAATTGAGCCTCGTGAACTCCATTTGGTTTTGTGCAAGTAACTAAATGCAGCAGCTTAATATCAAAGATGAAAAACGCAAATAGTCTTTTCAAGATTTGAATGAAGTAACGGTGAGTTTGACGATGAGAGAATAGAGAGTGACAAAATAAGAGCAAGAGCTTTAGCTTGAGCTTGATAGGTGAGACTTGTAAAGGTGGGCAAATGATATTTAAGGTTTTTGCTGTTTGTTGGGGTTGTTACCAAATAGGATTAAATAAACTTCCGTTTTAGACTGAAATGTTATTTTGATATAAGTTTATACTTATGATAATTATAATATAATTTATATTTAATTTTTTTATTTCAAAATTCATTTAATTAAAAATTATATTATGTAATAATTAATATAAATATAAAAATAAGTATAAATTTATATATGTTTAATATTTTACGTATATTTATTTTATTTAAAATTTAACTGTATGGTATAATTTTCTTTTTATATATAATTTTCTTTTTAATATTGTTAAAAATATATTTATTTTTATTATAATGTAAATAAATATATTTTTTATTAAAAAAATTAAAAATAAAATTATATTAAATAAATAAAAATTTTATGCGATTTATTTAAATAAACTCCTTTTTTAATTTTTTTTTAAAAATATGTACATTATGTTACGTTAAAAAAGAAGAAGCAGATATTTAGCAACTAAAATGAGTTAAAAAATGAAACTCGTGCTAAATGCTCACATACTATCATTCTCAAATAAAACCAAACCAAATATGGTTCGTTACTTGGGAAATCACAGTGTCATTTGTTTTGGCGGTGGTGGTGATATTTCTATTGTGGGCCCTGAAGAAAGAGTCTTCTCCAACAATATTCATATGAAAAGCACTCCCCTATTCGCTATTCCCCCCAGCCTGTAAGGGTGTAACCTGTTAGTTTGTTTAGAGAGGCTTAAACCACTTTATCATTTGTTATTCACTTACTTTTTTCTTTAATAATAATAATAATAATAACTAGTTGATTTTCTCTCTTTTAATAAGAAAAAAGATAAAGAAAAAAACACGACGTCTGCGGTATGTTAATATATTTTTGAAGAAGAGTAACGAGTGACATCATAGAAACATGCACCTTTTGCCATAGGGATCGAAATGAACTTATGGCTGAATTTATTTTTCTATTTTAAAACTAAATAAGATATAATCAAATCTTATCAAATTTATATCTTCTCTAAGAAATACTTACATGTAAGAAATCGTAATTTTGAAATTAGGTACGGTTCTATTTTTAAACAACTTGATTCTGCCTTTTGTCCATCAAAATTTGATCTTTCTTCGATGATTTAAGTAGTGAATTATAATCCTAACTAAGTGGGAAAAAAATTTCTTAAGAAAAAATAAGAATTAAAACAAAAATATGTACATAAAATTGGATTTAAATGAAACTTTAGGTAAAATAATAATAATAATAATACACAAACCAAAGGAGACCAAATGCATGGCATATATTGTAATTGTTTCTAAATATTTGAGAAACTAAATATATTAATACTCGTTTTTAGAAGATTTATCGTCATAATTCATGTATTTATTTATTAAGAAAGATAATCAATAGGATTAAGTTGAACGTTTGGACCAAATATGAAAATGTAATCGATTCATTTCTATTCTCCAATTTTCAATTTTAGTCTGTTTTTTTTAACGAATCATTTAATGGTCCAACGTTTTTGTCATTGAAGACCCGTGACGCATCAGTTATGGCAGAAAGTTGATAACGGTGTCGATATTTTGATGGGAAGCATAACTATAAAAAAATGTTATGGTCCCTAAGCTCAACACATAATTTTTAGAGCAATACACCATCTAATTTGAGTGCTATTGAGAGCTTAGAATATCTAAACACGCAAAACAATTTTGTTTATTTTACAACTTAAAGAACAATTTTAATGGTTGGAGATAAGATTCTTGACTTTAAAAGTTTTGGATCCTTTTAATTTGTTTATTCCACATTTGGGTCATTAAATTTTGCTTACATTTGGTATTAGAGCATCATATTACATTTGTCTTGATCAGTTTATTTTCATCTCTGTTTTACTCTATTTCACAATAGCACCTTGAAATCGGGTTTTTATGCATATAGAAATTATAAATTATTTCAATATTAATATTTTAATGATTCTATGAATTACAACGTGGAAAAACCATAAAGAACATCATTTCAATTTATCGTTTGCGTTCGTTGGAATAATGTAATTAACTTTTTATTTATAATAACGTTTTTGATTCAAAGAACATCATTCTAATTTGACGTTTTTATTTAACTGAGAAATCAAATTCTTAGAATTTTGATATAAAAAAATGCCATTTTTCGTCACTAGAATCGTGAGAAACCATCGAGCTTAAATTCAGGTCGTAATCGGGTCACGTGAATGGTGTAGCAGAAAGGAGAAACCAAACATTATTGAACATGGTACAAAATATGCTTAGCTACTCCAATCTTTCTAAATCTTTATGGACTGATGCTTTAAAGATGATTGTGTATATAATAAACCGAGTTCTAACCAAGGCTGTCTCAAAGACACCATTTGAATTATGAAAATGTTAGAAATCGAGTTTGTGACATATGCACATTTAGGGATGCCCCTATGAAGTGAGAATTTATAATCCACAAGAAAAGAAGCTTGACCCAAGGACCATTAATGGGTATTTCGTTGGATATATCAAACGGTCTAAAAGTTATAGATTTTATTGTCCATTTCACAACACTAAGTTTGTGGAATCAAGAAATGCAAAGTTTCTTGAGTATGACCTAATTAGTGGGAGCGATCAAATGAGGAATATAGTTTCTAATACTGATCATTTAAAGTCTCAATCTTTCATTTCAAGAGATAAATTGATTGTTGTTCACAACATGCCTCAAGTACAAGTTGGTGTTGAACAATCAATCATTGAAATTCCACAAGTTATTGACAACATTTCAATAGATCAGACTTATCAAGAGATTCTTAAAACTTCTAAACAACGAGTTGAACCTTATACTTCCTAAGAAGATGATGGTGCGACATTAAGAAGATCTACTAGAACTAAAAGATCAACAATTTCTAGTGATTATGATGTATATCTATAAGAATCTGATTGTAACATTGGATATGAGAATGATCCTGAATCCTTTTCACAAGCCATGAGTTGCAAAGAATCTGAATTGTGGTACAATGCTATAAAGGATAAGATAAGTTCCATGAAGAGTAATGGTGTTTGGAATCTTGTTGAATTGCTTAATGGTGCAAAATCCATTGGATGTAAATGGGTTTTTAAGACAAAAATAGACTCGCTGGGAAACATTGAGAGATATAAGGGCAGATTAGTTGTTAAGGAATTCATTTAGAAATAAGGAATTAATTATATAGAGACTTCCTCTCCTGTATATAAAAAAAGATTCATTGCCCATTATATTGGCATTAGTAGCCCATTTTGACCTTGATATGCAACAAATGGATGTGAAAATATCTCTTTTCAATGGAGATATAAAAGAAGAGGTTTATATTAAACAACCTGAAGGTTTTCTTTCTAGTGATGGTAAAGATTTGGTTTGTAAGCGTAATAAATCCATATACGGACTAAAACAGGCATCCTGCAAATGATATTATAAATTCCTTGAAGTAATTTATTCATTCGGATTTGTTGAACACTCCATGGATCAATTTATATACTAGAAGGTTAGTGGGAGTAAAATATGTTTTCTGATTTTACACATGGATGATATTTTTCTTGCAACCAACGATAAGTGTTTACTACACGAGGTAAAACAATTCCTCTTTAAAAATTTTAATATGAAAGATATGGATGAGGCATCTTAAGTAATTGGCATTAAGTTCCATAGAGATAGACTTCAAGACGTCTTGCGTTTGTCTCAGGAAACCTATATCAATAAAGTTTTAGATAGATTTCGAATGAAAGATTGTTCACCAAGTGTTGTTCCCATTGTGAAGGACAATAAGTTCAATTTGGACCAATGCTCAAAGAATGATTTTGAAAGAGAAAAAATGAAAAATATTACATATGCTTCTGCTGTCGGAAGCCCAATGTATGCCGAGTTCGTGTCATGCTGTGAGACTACATCACATGTTGTATGGTTTAAGAGTTTCATTTTTGAGCTTAGAGTAGTTGACTATATTTCTAGGCTATTGAGATTGTATTGTGACAACTCAATTGCTATGTGTATGGCTAAAAACAACAAAAGTGATAGTCGTAATATGTACATCGACATCAAATACTTGGTCATAAGAGAATGTGTTAAGGAAAAGAAAGTGGTCATTAAGCACATTAGCATTGAGTTGATGATTGCTAATCCTTTGACTAAGGGCATGCTACCACTGAAATTTAAGAATCATGTAGAGAAAATGGAACTTAGTTTCATTTTGTAAAGGTATATAAACAATTTATTACTAAAACTCTTATATATTGTGATATTTTCTCATATTTATGTTCACCTTAATACAATTGAGAAAATATATTTGTATAAGATTGAGAATAAATATAGGATTTATTCATTAAGTTTTGTTAGCACATAAATTATAATACTTGAGAAACTAAATACATTGTAATACATGAAAAATAATACTCGCTCTTAAAGGACATATCACCATGATTTATATATTTATTTCTTAAGAAAGATAATCGATGAGATTAAGTTGAAAGTTTAGACCAAGTGGGAGAATGTAATCGATCTGTTTCTATTCTCCAATTTTCAATTTCAATTTGTTTTTTTAACGACTCATTTAGTGATTTAAACATTTTTGTTATTAAAAAACTATAACTCATCGATTATGGCTAAAAATTGATAACAGTGTCGATGTTTTGATGGAAAGCGAGACTATAAAAAGTTGTTATGATCTCTAACCTCAACACATAATTTTTAACGCAATACACAATCTAATTTGAGTGCTATGGAGATTTTAGAAGATCTAAACACAGAGAGTAAAACAATTTTGTTTATTATGTACCTTAAAGAACAGTTTCAATAACTGGAGATAAGATCCTTAACTTTATAAGTTTTCGATCCTTTTAGTTTATTTATTTGGCATTTGGATCGTTAAATTTTGCTTATATGTATGACAAATACAATCATAATTGTTTTAGCGATTTTATGTGATAAAATTTCACACAAAATAGATGTACATATGCCATTAAGAAATACTTCATTCAAAATTTGACTTGTTTGTAAATATAGAATGTATTTTGATTTATATATATAAGTTGGAAGGAATGAAATTTCCGATCACTTTTTACGATCACTTTTTACTTAGTTTATAAATATAGAATCTATTTTGATTTATATATATATAAAAGTTAGGAGGAATGAAATTTCCAATCACTTTTTAGTTAGTTTATAAATATAGAATCTATTTTGATTTATATATATATAAAAGTTAGGAGGAATGAAATTTCCACTCACTCTTCATCACATCCACGTACTAATAATCACAAACTTCCTTGTTTCTTACACTTCATTATTCATACATTATTATTATTGCTTGAATTTAACAGATATTTATTCCACTTATATATTTTTTAACTAACGTTTCACATTTCCTAATTCAATGATTCTTAATTAATGGTATACTCCACCAACATGACATAATAGCCTTCCTTGAAAATATTTCCACTTTTAATTGTCTACTTGATTCTCCTAATCTATGAACTTGGTTTTTCATATCGACAATGACAGCGTAACTGTAGAGCAAATTGGTCGATTCTAATTAATTTTAAATTTCTTACATCAATTAATAACGTGATTTTACTTTAATTTTTTTTAAAATATATATATACATCATATTTTAAACATAAAAAAATATAAATTAATGAAAGTTGTTAAAAATAAAACTTTGTTTGTAAAGAAAATACAATATAATTAAACTCTATAATTATATAACTAGTAATCAAAATTATAATGTCTATATACACCCAGTTATCAACAAACAAAATAGACTGAGAAATTAAATGAAAGATATTTTTTACTTAAAATTATTATTAAAATTCATAATAATAAAAATAATACCTTTCATTTTTAACTTATATAGTGATATTCCTTCCAATTATAAAGGAAGGTGTGTCTTGTTTAGAGTTTTAGATATGTGACCATTTGGGTAATTTTCTTTAAAAAAGAAATGCTTGCAAAAACTAACGTAATTCCCAAATGCTGCAGTTGTTTAGGGTGTACATGGTTTAATTTTATTCGATTATTTTATATCTAAAATGATAATTAAATTAATATATATATATATATATATATATATATATTAAATTAAGAATGGAATTTGAATTATAAAATATTTTTCAAAAAAAAAACAATAAATCAATTTATTTATATCATTCTAACGTGTTAAATTTGTGGTTTAAATATACTTGTTTTTAAAGTTTATTAAAATTATTTGACTCTGTTAATGTTAAACTAATAATAAGATTTAATATTTAATCAATAATTTAATTAAAAAAAATTTATATTAATATTTATATTAGAATTATATACCAAATTTTAAATAAAAACTAACTCTTAAAAATCAATAAACTATTGAGAATTCGACAATAAAATATAATTTTAATTTTTTTATTAATTATAATAAATATTTATAAAAGTAAATATTTTATTTCGTATTTTTTATTTAAAAAATTTAACTAAAATAGAATAATTTTAAAAATATATGAAATTAAAAAATAAATACGAATATTAATAATATATACATAGATATTATTAAGAATTAACTTATAAATTTTATTTATAAAACCTTACCGATGGATACATGTTATTTTTATATTTTAAAAACCAAAACTAACTTAATTAAGTCTAGAAAATATAATATGCAATTTTAATTAGATTCTATAAAATATAATATGCAATTTTAATTAAATTGATTGATTAATAGATGTCTTTCAAGGGCTATATATTTTACCTTTGGGTGTATGTACTACTCCTTTCATATAATTTTATTTTCAATATCTTAAAAATATATATATTATTTTTCTTACGACATAAAATAATATATATATATTTTTAATAAAATTAAAAATGTAACTATTTTAACGCAGTTAGACCTATATTTTATAAGTTTAGTCATCATGTTAGCTATTGAATTCTATTTTGCTTGCAAAGGTGCAAAATACTGTCTAAGAAAATAAAGAATGACGGAATTAGCAAAAATTAATAATAAATAAAGAATGACGTACGTTCAAGAGTTCGTGGATCTCCATAAAATTCATTTGTATTAGGGTTCTTCCATCCGATCTCTTATTAATGAGTTTATATATTATCTTATTTTATTTAAAATTAATTTTAATAAATTTATAATTATTATAAATAATTATATTTTATTTATTTTATTTAAACACATTTAATACAATTAAGATATTTAATTATTTATTATCTTATTATTGTCTCAATTTACACAAAAATAAGTTATATAAGATAACTTATAAAATTTATGAATTATCCTAATTGATTATTCCATTTTAATTAATACTTTTCATGGGATATTTTTTTTAAATCCCATCGATATTAATAAATTATTTTTTTATTATGTTTGAAATATATTATAAATTAATTATATTTTTTACTCTTTCTATCAAACATTAAGTAGTTTTATTTTTTAATATTTTATTAATTTAAAATATCATAAATTACTTAAAAAATAATAAATAGTTTTTCCAAAAATATTTAGGCTAAAGCACACAATTAATTTTTAAATTTTAATTACATTCATACGTAAATTTTTAAATTTTTAAAACATATGATTTAATCTTTAAATTTTTAAAATTTCACATATAAATCTCTAAATTTATAAATTCTATAATTTAATCTAAATTTTTTAAAATTTCATACATATATCTTAATTTAATTACTAAAATAAATATTTATAAATCAATAATTTATGATTTATGTGTAAAGTTTTAAAAAATTTAAAAATAAATTATATAGTTAAAAGTTTAAAGATCTACCTGTTAAGTTTTAAAACTTTAAATACTAGATTATATAATATATAAATTTAATTAAAATTTAATAATGTAATTTAATATAACAATTATCAACGCAACTTGCTACTTTCCCATTCGGTTGGGATCCTAATTAACAATTTTATAATAGATGCATGAATTAATGAAAAATGCTTTGGTTTTCTCAACAATTTTCAACGTTTTCTCGATAATTTTCAAACCCATGAAAAAATGCTCGTTCTTTGAAGTTAAAAAATGTTATACACGAATAATATTTTTTGTATAATATAAATAAAAAATATTTTATCCGATAATAAATTTTAATTAAATATTTATTATTATTTTCTTCATAATGCAATAACATATAATAAAAATAATTATCAATTATATTTAAATTATAATTTCTATATTTTATTAAAATATTAAAACTTTCATTTAGAGATTCATCGAAATAAATAAGATTTTTTTAATATAATTGAATTAAAATATTTAAATTAAATATTTAATAATAAAATTATTAATTATAAAACATATATTAAAACAATACTGAAATATTTAAATTAAATGTTTAATAATAAAACTATTAATTATAAAACATAATAAAAAATAAATTTTTAATATCAAATTATATTAATTGATATAATTTAAACTTTTAACTTAAAATGAACAAAATATATCTTATTATTCAAACTATTAAACAAAGCACACTAAAATTAAATTAATTTTAATGTTATCAACTAACTTATATTATATTTATATTAAATCTATTAATGACATTTTATAACATTATGAAAAAATCAAATAATATCTAAATTTTTTATATAATAAGATATATATATATATATATATATATCTTACTATTGTATTTTTATTAATGTATTTTTTTAAATTAAATTAATCATATTTGTATTTATATATTTTTATTTTATATTAAATATTTAACGTATTTTTATATAAAAAAAATATCACATTTAAATATATATTTGTCTAAATAATACCCATTACATATTTTATTAACTATGATTGGATCGATTTACACATTTATAAGTAAGTTTATCTTAATAATACCTATCATTGTTGAATCAAGTTTGTTAAAACAGTGTTAAAATAATATTATCGATAAATTAGAATGAACTGTTTGGGTTGAGTCGTGGACTAGGTCGTTCTCTTTAAGACGTTTCGCGATTCTGTCCAATTTGTGCAAGTAAATACAGCCCCATCGTCCCTAGAATAAAACATCCCAGAATCTTAATCTTTGTCTCAGAACTTCATTGCACTGATGAAGACCGAAATGTTACGTCTAAAAAATTTATTGTTCGAAAAACTAAAAAAATAACTTAAAATTATAGAGAGAATTTTTTTTTCTTAAGGAGATAGTTTACACCTTGTTGGTTTACCTTGATTCTCCGTCAACTCTTTGATTAATACCTTTTAGATTTCTCTTTATATTTCACAAATTAATTGATATTTTATGATTAATAAAACTGTTACATTGTAACATATACTTGTAACATAAAAAGTATTAGATATAATAAATATTCAATTAAAATGTCTTGTTGCTTCACCTCTGATTCTCCACCCAGTCTTGATTATTACCTTTTAGATTTCCCTTTATGTATCACAAATTGATTGATATTTTATGATTAATAAAACTGTTATATTATAACATATACTTATAACATAAAAAATATTATATATAATAAATATTCGTGTTAAATGAGTTCAATTTTATCCAGATATATATATAAACCTTTTAAAAACTTAAGAAGGTATAAGCATAGCCTTAATAATGTTATTACAATAATAAATTTTTTTATTATTATAAAAAATACATAAAATATTTATTTTATCTTTAATATTAATTATTTTATATCATTATTATTAAATAAAATTATCATTCATAAAATATTTTTATGATAATAGTAATTTACATTATAATAATTTTGCTACATTTTAATAATAATAATAAATAAAATAAAAAAAAGCCAAGAAGGTGATTCTTGAGGGAAAACAATTAGTGATCAATTTTCTACCCAATGAGAGTAAAATATATAAGAGCGGTTCATACATATGGTTTTTTATTTTCGAAAAATATCTATTAAAAACACTTATTATTTTTTTTATTTTTCATAACAAATCATTAGTTTAAAATTCACTAAATATAATTTAATTTAAAATAGCACATATATTATTTTTAAATTAAATTATACTTGGTGAATTTCAAACCTGACTCTTGTAATTCTTACCGCTAGAAAATTAAGTGAACCCATAGGTGTGCAAATGTAAGATAAGTTGATTAGTTCGAACTTGGAACCAAATATGGACTGCGTTTCTTCATGCATCGTATCATAATATTAAAAATTTGAGGAAGAAAAGAAACCACTTGTGATTAGTACTCGATAAGTATTACTGGAAATGTTAGCTTTCTAACACACATATACAAACTAAACAAAGCCAATATATCAATATATGTTTAGCTACTAGTCCAAGTTAGCACACATTACATATTAAAACTTGGCTAGAATAAAGGCCTTTCCTTTTCTTTCTTAGGGAGCGGCTACATTTTCCTTGGCAAGAGGAGCAATCTCTTCTCCTTCAACTCCGGGTTCATTTCCCGAAACTTCTAGGCTCAACAGCATCTTTTCCCAAAGTTTTGATGGTCCCTACATTCAAACACAGTTGAATTTATAAGTTATTGTCAACTGTCTTCTAATACAGTTGGTAAATGCTTGACAATACCCTAGATCAAATACCCCGTCTCGAAATATTGTTTGATAAAAAAAATAAAAATTTCTAAGTTGTTTTAGCTTCTCAGTTATACCTTCCATGAAAGATCTTGAGCCATGCAATTTTGGATCATCTCTTTCAAAGCAGGAGTAGCATATGTTGCAAGAGCTCTCTTGACTGTTTTTTCCATTGCAGTTATGTCTACTGGATCAACTTCGTCACACTGAACATTATGCAAATAGACATATTATCTTAAACTCAAAATGGAATAGAAGAAAAATGTCAAGTACGTTGGAGTTCCCCAATCACTTACATCAACATTGAAGGATCCCATTTGGAATCCTGTAAATCCTTCTCTAACTGTGTCAACAAGTCCACCAGTTGAAGCTACAATCGGCACCTACACCAAATTTACCGACATAACCATTTAAAAAAAAACAGACATGAGTTGAGAAAATTGTCCGATATACCTAATTTTTATTTTCTTATATGATCATTTTTGCCCAATTGCATAACAATATTATTCTAATTGAACAGGGGGTACCATTAGTTGTAAAACTACAAATCTAGGTACAAAGTGGAAAATAACTAGTATTTGTGTCAAAGTGGATATATATGAGTCAATCACATTTAAAAGATTGAATCATGAGTTCATGGAGGTCAAGAGCCTTACTGTTCCATATCTCATAGCATGCAGCTGAATGAGACCACAGGGTTCGAATCTGCTTGGGATCAGCATGAAATCAGCTCCAGCAATAATCATATGAGCCAAAGGGACATTGAATTTTGCTACACCTCTAGCCTTTTCAGGATATTTAATCTCCAGCTGTTCGATCTGCTTCTCCATGCGTTTTTTGCCGGTCCCCTGAAAAATATGTCCAGTCCTCATATATAACTCCATTTCAAACACAGCATCTATACAAGAGAATATGAAACTTTAGTATAATACATACAAGGATTACTATTTGGACATTCTCTCCAACTAACTTAGGAATAGCTGCTGCAAGAATATCGGATCCTTTCTGCTCCTCTAGCCTTCCAATGAAGCCTATCAGAGGAATATTTCTATCAACAGGCAATCCCACTTCGGCCTGAAGAGCCTCCTTTAGTAAAGGTTTAGCATCCATCACCTGAAATTTAAATTATAATAATTACTATTTCTTTCTTACCAAGGGAGCTTAAAGATCCTAAATTTGACTTACAGTCGTGGCATCATATTTCATATCAGTGTACTTGTCAGTGGCTGGGTTCCACTCTTGCACATCCATGCCATTCACAATCCCACTGATGCCGGTTTTACGAATGATGTCATCCAATTCAACACCTTTCTGAATTCCCGAAACAAGCTCTTGGGCATAGTATTCACTCACAGTAAGAACTCTGTCCGATTCCAATACACCAGCCTTCATCCAATTGATCTTCCGTCCTTTTGCAGGTTTCTCATACCTGCAAAATATTTGCATGTTAACAGTGACTGATAGTAAAATTATGTATCAGATCTAGTAGAAAAAGTGAGCACTCTACATGGTTGAATCAAATATTTCTATATTCAATACCCATCAATAAAGTCGAAAGAACTCTTGAATTCATCAGTCAAGTTGAGAATTGAAAAGTCCGCGAAAGGAAATCTGCCCTGGTAGGCAATGTTATGAATACAGAAAGCAACCTGTAAAATATATTTCGAATAGAATCAGCTTTGAATCAATTGAGTTCATTACTGGCAAGAATTATGCTGATATGTAGCCATTTGATGTCTCACTACCTTAGCATTTTCGTAAATCCCCCTAGTTTTATACAATGCTTTTAGGTAGCAAGGAAGAAGGGCAGTGTGCCAATCATTGGCAACGAATATGACATCCTCCCCTACATCAGTTAAGAAAACATATCTTCAGTCAGAAACATTTCCTAACAAAAAAATTTACGTAATGAACATTTCTTAACCAAACCACAAACATCCAATTATAAGAAACAGAGAAAAATCCGAACCGTAGGGTCCTGAGAAATATTTGTTACTGTTTAAATTAAGAACCCTTGGTGCCTCCAGTGCTGCCTGAAAGTCCCAAAATAAAAATGAAATAGAAAACTTAGCAGCATTCTCATGATCATGAAAATAACAGAAAATCAATGTGACATGACTATCAACATAAAAATTTCTTTTAATTCCCAAGATGAAAAGCCAAGGGGCCCAATTATCAAAGTGGAGGGAAAATTAGCAACCAGAATGTCCACATAAGTCATTAACTAATTAGTTGTAATAACACAAGTAATTAAGGTGAAATAAATAATGGCAAGCTTGAGCAGTTTCGTGCTATGACAGTTAGTGAAGTATATGTGAGTACGTATCCTAAAGAAACTTTACATTTTACACAAAGACTTGATTAATACAACTTAAGAGAACAATTGACCAGAGGTGATACGAATAACTTGCCTGGCACAACAAGCTGAATCGCAATTGGTTATCCTGGTAATCCAGACCTGCCCTCGGTCCATAGATTTTGGATCCAGTTTTTCCCCGTACCTTAAAATTTTTCAGAATATAAGGCATCAGCAAAAGATCTAATTGAAGCCTTCATCATTCAAAATTATAAACTTCCAATCTATAGATGTTGGGACAAAAATTTGGATAATAAGAAAAATCAAACCTTCTCAAGGAACATTGGGTGATCAACAAATACACGATCAACTCCTCGTTTGTAGCAGTGGAAGAAGCGAACAGTTTCGATTTTGTCACCAACTTTAATCTGCATTCACAAAGTAATTCCTTTATATAAAGGTTCTCTAGCAGTCAAGCATAAGTTATTCAGCTTAATAACAATCAAAATAAAAATAAATGCAGAACATACGTCGATGAATACACTTGTGTCCCATGCATCTTTGTATTGATCATACCGAGGAGACACAGTCATAACGCGGTGACCCTTGGCCTAAACATGAAGGAAATATTAGTTATATCATATATGAGACACAAATTAATTAAAAGGAAAAGTCTATACATCACAAAAATTTATACGAAATCACAAATCAGATATGGCAGTATATCATTTCTAGGTACAAGATAACCTACAAAATAACATATAATAATTAGAAACTGCCAAATATAACAATGCTCAAATTAAAAAGGGGGAAATTCTAGGTATAGAAATTAGAATAACTTCAACTTACAGCCATTGCAGGAGGTAGTCCTCCAAGAACATCACCAAGCCCACCAGTTTTACTCCAGGGACCAACTTCAGCCCCAACAAAGACCAAGTTCATACCTTTTCCACATACAATTTTCCCGGAAACTCCATCACTCTCAGTTTTCTTGGATTTTATCACAGCTTGTCTTGCAATTGCTTTTACATGGGATCTCATCCTAAGCAAATCCAAGTTGTGGAGAGGCCTTAACCCATTGTGGGTCAAGGTCTGATTTCTCAAGCCTATTTGAGCCAAGTTTGCATTTTTAGTCTCTGATCCCCAACTAGAACTGCGGCTAACGTTTGAACTAGTTGATACAAAGTGTGAAGCAGATAGTGCAGCCATTTCGTTCTCTCAGTCCTGTAACAAAGAAGCTACAGAATTAACACTTAAACCCACTTTTTATTTGTGGTAGCAGAAACCCAGTGAAGAGTTCGTGGAATTGGACTCAATTATTTAAGAAGAAGCCTAAATCAAACCCACCGCATAGTTGAAGAAATTATAAATTAAAGCAAATTAAGGTGAAATACCACTACCCAGCAGCTGAAAATACTAGAGTAAAATCAACATAAAAACAACAAGGTTTTTATTTATTTATTTAAAAGCTATTAACCATACCCAGAAAGTCAAAACAGATTGCAGAAAATCTCTCAATTTTAGTTAAGGTATATATCCTCATCACAGAAGAGCAAATATCGGAAATAATAATTCAGAAAATATCTCAAAATTTCAAGAGAAATAATAATGTACTTATTGACTATAATTAGTGAATAAATGCCACTTACGAGTTCACCGTGGGTGGAGACTACAGTCAGCAACCGAGCCACACTCAACTCGGTCTCTACTGTTGGAGTACAAATGTACGTAGAAACAAGCAAGTGACTTCAAATTTCCGAAGATGATCTCGGCATTTGTAGGGGGAGGGGGGAGGGAAAATACTACGTGGCTAGTTTAAGAAATCGTACATAACACGTGCCTATAATGGGGTGGTGCAATTAACGGAGAGTTGCAATTATTATTATTATAATAATAAAAATATATTTTTTATTTTTAATATTAATTATTTTAATGTTATTAATTTTAAATAAAATTATTATTATAAGATTAAAATTTAGATTATTTTAAGAAGAAAATATTAGATATGCACAAGTTGTAACTAATAGCATTCCCTTTAATAAGAAAAATCACTTAGGTCCGTGAATAACTCAAAAGCTAATGATTGATGAGAGAGTGAGAGAGTGAGACGTAGATATTTTATTTATTTATTTATTTATTTATTTTTCCAGACGACGCTTAGAAGCGGCAAGTCTTAAAAAAAAAAAAATGGTAAAGAAACGACAATGAAAAACCAGTCTGCGGTTCAATGTGCCTGGGACATCACAATCGCAGTATGTAGCAACAATTATTTTTTATTGACCCGAGCGAAATAAACACCTGAATTTTTCTCAGCCTTAAAGTTTCATATAAATTTTTTTAATTAAATTTATAATTCACTTAAAACTGTCTGTTTTATGATAAAAACATAATAACACAACTTCATGTATCTTTATTAAGTTATAAAAATATAACTTAAAATATTTCATGTCCAACAGCGGTATGCTTTTTAAATTTAATATTGATCATTTCAAGATATTATTTTATTATTATAAATTTTTAAAATATTATTTTATATAATTTTTTATTCTATTTAACGAGCCTTGACAAAAGATTACGGTAGCTGTAGTCGTTTGTGACGTTCCTTGAACAAAATTGACGGTAGAAAAGATGAGTGGTGTTGCTATCCTCGTTCAATTATTCACTACAATGAATCGCAATTGGTATAATTTATTTATTATTTTAAAAAAATATCTCTAATTAATTAATTAAATTATTCTATCTCTATTTTTTATTAAATATTTATTTTTTTAAAATTATAATAATTTTAAATTTTATTCATTTAATTACTATCGATTTGTGAAAAATTGATCAACTTACCCGACAATACTCAGTAGCAGATGCACTCATTAGTTAGGAAGAATATTTACTCTGTCTCAATTTTGATAAAAAATTTAAGTATAATATTTATAAATATATAAATTAATACGAAAAATAAAAATGTATTTCAATTAAATTTTAAATTTTAATATATCATAAAATTAAATAATTTAGATATTTTTTAATAAAATAAGATACATATAACACATTTTTAAATTAAAAATAAATAATAATTAATATTTTTTTATTATGGGTAAAAATGTAAATTGTTTACAACATTCTATATACAACTTGAACAACACGTGTAACGATAATGATGGTTCAACATATCAGTACCGTAGATTCGAGTTTTTTTTCTTCTTTAAAATATAGTAATAGTGCTACTACATATTCAGGCTAAGCATTGAGTGACCATTAGTTGCTATTTGCTAACTTGCTATTTTGAAATAGGATAATATAATACTTGTTCATGTTTTTATTTATAAAATTTAAGTTATATATTTTTAATGAAGTATTTAAAATATTATTTTTATTAATAATTTTGAATCAATACATGTATTAAATATAAAATAAATACAATGTAAAAGAGAAAAAAAGTATTCCTTCTTTGCTTTACCTCTCACTACTACATTTTTTTCATGTATCCATTGATCTAGACACGATTTGTTTCTAGAGTAACCAATAATTCCTCTCGTAAAAATAATAAACTACATTGATTTTTCTTTTAACAATCTGATACTTTTTTTTTTGGGTTGAAAAAATATTAAAATGTCACGTGAAAAAATTAATTTTTGAAGAAATTTTTTCCATTCAAATGCGAATGTGTACAAATTTATGTACCCGTAACATATTTCTAATAAATATTGGAACGATAATATGTCATTTTTCTAAAATTATTGCATTTCTGGATGATATTGAAAAACATTGATGGAAATTCGTCGTAAATTAATGTATTGATACTGGATTTTTATTTTTAATTGTAAATACAAAAGATTCAGAAGAAAAGAACCTTACTAATTTTCCTGTTATAACAGATTCTTTAATACATATCCAACTTTGTAAGAATACAACTATACGATCTCTAATCCATTCACAATATTTTCCTTGTTTCCCTTATTCCGTTTCTTCTTTGTTGAGGGTTGTTTTACTATCGACAACTGTAGTTTAACGACCAAAATGAAAATGAAATTGAATACCTCCACTCCTCATAACAGCGGCCAAGGGAGGAGACCCACCAAAGGGCAATTTCTCAATTAAGCACCGAGTAATATTGGTATTATTAGTCAATCTCAATCACAACCTCCTTCCAAGCTTTGCAAATCTTCGGGCTACTCCGAATATAACTGCTTTAGTCAGGAGTCCTCGGTCAAGACTACAAGCAAGAGCTATTGCCCCACCAACTACTACAATCTTAGGTATATTACTTACTAATGGCTTCTGAGATGAATCTAGTTTTTCAACCTCTGATGACTCTTCACTGCCATTTTCTAAAGAATTTACATAGTCTGCGCTAACTTTTGTGTTGATCTGAGCCATAAAAGCACATCGAGATAATGGGACTCCAGAGGCTCTTTCCGTCTGATATGCACGTAGACCAGGTTCAATTTTCCGAACAGCTCCCCACATACCCTGCCGCACTCCAAATTTTGCAACTTCCCATGGTATGCCCATATCTTCATGGTGAAACAGTAGAACCTCACATGCAGTAAGCTGCCCATCCCCAATCTTCGACTCAACTGTTTCATAGCCAAAGCAGAGCTCCATCACTTATTGGCTTATACGATCCCAATAGAAAATATGACAATACAACTGGGAACTGCCCAGTATAAATCTAGGAGAAATATTCATTCAGAAAGGACAATGGTTTCCATGCTTCATCTTTTTAACAGACTTGTACTCAGCGGTGTAACCATAAACTTTTTTTAGATGGGACTGAATCATACATATTTTAGTGTACAAAATATAAAATATAAAATCCAAAAATTAGAGACAAAGAGCTGTAACTTAATCACATGAAACTCATTTGAACATGTTGAAGTTTTAGAGTTCAAGTCTTATTTACAGTTTTTTTTTTAAATTATATTTCATTTATTCAAACAAATAATACAAGAATAATTAAATCAATAAAACGAAAATGAATCAAATCATTGAGCATTAAAAATTAGTTTTGTTGTAAAATGAGAGTACTCACTTCCTAATCTTCAAATATTACAAAAAAACAAGTTACAATTGTTTACTACATAATGAACAGATAGCATGACATTTCAATGATTTTATTTTCATAAATTGGATACACTAGTCATATTTCTTAAAATTAATACACTTTGTATTTTGAACGGTTTAGTTATTTCTTGTCAATTTTATTTTTTGCTAGAAAACTAAAGTTTCCTCACGTGAAAATAAAAAAAAAAGATTATTTATACGTAGACTAGAAACTAATAAATCATTTTGGATAAAATATTGACCGGGATCGAAGCTCGATTTAGCCCCCCAACTAGCTCCCCTACTGCTTGTACTTCCTATCAGTTACTAAGAGGCAAAAAGGGAAGAGAGCGGAGAAAGAAGAATATCAAAAGAAAAGTACGAGTCTTTCATACTCAAAATGCTTGATAAGTTTCTTACCAGCACGAATGCACCAGCTTGAATAATATAAGTCAACACGTCTGGGTTTGTCACGCCTTGGCACAGAGAAGTGGGGCACTCCCTGGAATAGGTAAAAACATGGAGAGTTATTTGTTAAATAAGAAACTGAAAAAAGTGAAACACATCTGCATGACAAGAGATCTGAAGATTCAGTCCTACTGAAAAATGCAAAACTAGCTCATATGCAACACTTGAGGAAATATTGGGGGTGGGGGACTGGAGGAATATTTATCCACTGAACTGGATTGAAAATGATTAACATAGTTTTCTCATTTTCCTATTCACGCTCACTTTCTAGTATGTACATATGCATCCACGTGTAGGAAGAAAATAATATAGAAGTTCTAAGAGATGAAAAATGTAGATATGGCCAAGATCACCACCGAAAGTTGCAAATGGTATACAGTACCTAGAAAACAGGTTCTCATCTAGGTGAAGTGGTTACGAATGGTCTTAAAAAGTATACTGAGAAAATCATCTTGCCTCAGAAAGCCTTGCGCTTTAGAACTATACCCCCTTTTTAAAAATATAATCTAAATTTAACAAGCCTCTTAAACTCAAAAAACTACAATATTGTCTATTAGCCTAAATTCAGCTCAAACTTATGTAGTTTATTGATATAAAACAGTCTCTTTCCAGGAAGGTTGTCAAATATAACATTTGCAGCTTTTATGATGAGAACATCTTCCAAAATAATAGATGCATATAATATAACAACAGTTGTCGTTTTCAAATCAAATGCGAGAAACCTTTCAAACACAAGCAGCTGAACGATTAAACCACGCCTAATTATGATCAGGATATCACCAAAAGAAAGAAATATGGTGTCATAATTTGTATGCCTAAAGATCACAAAACGGGGGAAGCAAACAATTACTAACATTATATTGAGCAAAACTTCATTATCATACCTTTGTAACACAGTAATACGATCGCCCTAATTCCCATATGCGTCGGCCAATTATGTATTCTCTGTCGCTACAAAAGAAGGGGAACTGCTCCAAGAAAAAAAGAACATAAAAAGTGAATTAAGCGAAATCTAAGCAGGACAATTCATACACCAACCAATAAAGTAAACCTCTCCTCACCTTGCGTACCCAGTGCACTACCATAGTTCCAGTGGATGGGCATTCTTCCAACCTTGAAGCATGTATAAGCATGTCATCCCACTTCATTCGAAAATCATCATCCCAAAATAAATCCCTCACTAACTCTGGTGTTGCATTCTCAAACACGGTTCTACTCCTGTACTGGGGAGGTCCAGTCTATAAAAGGCAGCAAAAGATTGATCGGATCAACATATATCAACAAGCCAACAAGATTGTATATAAAAGCCAACATGACGAAACAAAACAGGTTGTGCAATGAAAAGTGCAGTAATTAAATACCTTGGGATCTCTACGCCAAGCTTTGTACCCCATAGTTGGGGTAGAACGATCCATCATCTGAGTCCAATCGGGGCCTCCATCTCTCTCCTCAACAAGCTGGCAAAGGTGCTCCAAATCTTCCTTTGTTACGAATGTTGACTTTTCGTTCTCTCTTTCAAGCTGAGAATGTGAAGAACTGAAAAAGCAAAAATTAAACCACGAGTGTTAACCATGTAATTGAGCTTTCAAATAACATTTCCTGCTCGCGATCTAAGTTCAAGAGTTATTCCTAAAAAACAGTAAATAGATTTAATCTATAAGCTAAACAAGAGAAAATATAGCAAGCCAAAGAAGCAAAGAAAAACTTAAAACAATTAATAATTATCAACAAACCTGTAATGAGAATCAATAGAAGAAGGCATAGATTGATCTTCTTTCTGAACCCCATCGTCAGAATTGAAGATGCAGCTGGACAGTTGAAATTTCAAACGATTCAAGCTGGGAATAGAAGCAAAACACGTGGAAGATGACGATGATGATAGCGATGAATCTTGTTTGAATACAGAAACATCGGACATGTCCCTTCCAATCAAATTAACCCATTTGGGTTTCCATGCCCATCCAACGAGAACACCAATAATGACCGCAATCCAAAGAGGTGTTATGAACTTGAAGAGCTCACCCAACACCTCCACTATCGAGGGTCTTCCCAGAATCTCTAACAAAGCCGAAAGCAACACCATTACGGAAAAGATATATAAATGTGAAATAACCCTCGATTAAATCAAAATTGATGAGTATTAAGCACTGTGAATATTCGAGGGTTTCACAAAGAAAGGGAAAGAATGAAGAAACCCTAACCAGCAATGACCTCCACTGAACTCAGAATATGTGGGTTTGGCAGAGAAAACAGAACAGAGAGAGGAGGCGATTAGAAGAAGATGAAAAAGTGGATAAGATTTCTGAGACAAGAGGAAGAGAGACGAATAGCTGAGATTACCGTAGGACCCGTTGGGTTGTATTTTGGCGTAAAAGCTGTGAACAAATGGCGATTTTCTGCCAAAACCACAAAGCAGAGCAGAGTCTTATTTGACAACTGTAGAGATTTAAAACTTAAAATATTTTGGTTGACAACCCTTTCCTTTTAAGCTTATAAGATAATCTCATAACTTAAAAAACTCACCACCACCACCACCCCCACCCCAATTATATACAAGAATCAATTCCACAAGCAAAGATCTGACTAGGCATGAAGAATATGTGTACGCTGTCGTTTCAGGCTATTGTTATGTTCTTCAACCCTACGCGTAATTATATTTCAATTTTAGTAATTCAACAATTATTAGCACAATCGATAGATTCACGTGAGAAGATCTAATAAGACCTTTTAGATAAAGATGTCTATGGTTCGATGTTTACGGTATACACGATTTTTGTTCGCGAGTTGTAAATTTTATTTAAATGCCAATTATCATTACTGGTCTCTCATTAGCATAAAAAAACTTTACATCTAATTTAATATATATATATATATATATTATAAAAATTTATTTTAATACAAATAATTTAAATAAATATTTTTAATTTTAACTTTTAAATAAATATAATATTAAATTATTTACTAATTTAAGTAAAAGTTTTAATTTTAACTCAAAAATAATTATAATTTAATAATATTGTTTATTTAAATAATTTCTTATCAAAATAACTTATTGCGTATAATTCTATATTTTTAACGATGGTGTGTGTTCTCGTGTTTCACGTTTCTGATTTGGGATATTCTCAGTTAATTTCATCTGTCACATTCACACTAATCATGGTTTTAGTAGTTTTATTATTTAAAAAATATTTTCAAGTTTTTTATTTAAAAAAATATGTGTAATAATAAAATTAATTTTTTATTAAATATAATAAATATATTTAATAAATTTTTAATATAATAGATACAATAAATTAATTTATTATAGAAAAAGATCAATTATTTTTTTAATAGTTTAAATTTTTATAAAATTTTATTTTTTAATAATTTTTAATATATCATCATAATTGAATGTTTTATCAAGGTGAAATAATTTTAATTATTAAATTGTAATTATTTAACTAAAGTGATGCATAGAGTTAACTTGTGTATAAAATATAGATGTATAAAGATAATATTAAAAAAATTCTTAATAATTTTAATTTTTGAAAATGTTAATTTTATCACAATTATGGAAGTTTTTGTATTTAATGTTTAATAATTTTAATTAATAAATTATAAATATTTATAATAAAAATATTATTAATTTATTTTAAATAATTTAAATTTTTGAGCTTAAAAACTTTAGATAATGATATCGTCACGCTCCGTTTTGAGTGAAGTAGGGTGGTGGTGCCTGACTGCGTGGATAGTGCATTATTTGAGTATTTGACTGACTATACACGCGGGATTTGCATTGCCGCAAGTTCTGACGATCAGATCAATTCAAAATGTTACCTTTTTTTTATGAACCTAAGACTACTTAGTTGTTGCCGTACAAGTTCATTTGACCATTACCATTTCATACCCCCGTTCCATTATTTGACTTGTAATAATAAAGTAAGCCTCATCATAGTCATAAGCGGAAAAAAGAGAGAGAGAGATAGAAGGAAGTTATGCCTTGAGATATCTTTCAACAATTATTATTTTTTATTAAAATTAAAATAAATAAAATGAAGACTTGAACTAGTTAGTTATTAGACCACAAAGAAAGTATTCACATGATAGGAGTTGTACAGTTTAATTTTATATTTACCACATGGTCCACATTGTACGGCATTCACGATTAATTTGGGTTTTGTTTCTTCAGCAAAACTCCGGCCCGCAAGCAATTCTATAAAAGGCCCAAAAATCACTAGGTGAAATCATCTTTTTCATTGAATCAGACTTTCATTAAAAAAAGTAAATTCACTTGGTTTTGATCAATTTCGAACTTGCTTTGTTACCTCTATCTTATATTATATTTTAATTTCTTTATTTATTAATATAATAATTTAAAATATTAATTTTAATATAAATAGAAATTAAGATAATTTTTTTAAAGACAACGTGGGTATACTTTGGGAATAATATACTATGTGGGATAAAAGGTTGAATTGTTGAAAATCGATTCAATAAAGTTTGTTGAATAATGAATGATTCCTTTATTTTCTTTATATCTTGGTATTCCTTCTCGCCAATCATCCTACTTTGGGTGTTGAAATCAATATTTAAATAATCCACTATTGTCTCAGTCTTGGTTGACAAATATCACTCTTTCGATGCCAGCTTTTTTGAATCAAGTTATATTTCACGCACTAAAAACTACACATTTTCCGGCTGCATTTATTTTTAAATAAATCCAACAGTATGGGTTTTTTAAGTCAAATATACAAATGAAGAACACAATTTCTGCTTTTCTGTTAGAAAAATTGTATTTACTATATAACTTGATATAACAAGTTAATAAAAAGAGAGACTCAAAATGTCTTGGCTAATAGATAATTGTTATATCAGTTATTTTTCTATGATAAATTGATACAATAAAAATTATACTTAAGTTAATATAAAAAATTAACCATACACTTTACTCACGTTTAATACATTGGAAAGATAAATCTCACTCTACACTTTCATGCTTGTACAAGAACACAAGTTATGTGTGTAAGGAGGACTGGATTGAGTTATATATTGTGTACTATGAGATGAATAGGCAAGTTAATAATTACTTGAATACCTTCTCTTTACTGGCCGATTTTATAGGAGTGAACCGTTACAATTTGTATCACCTAAGTTTTGGGAGGGTTCCATTGAGTCTGTAAAATTGAGTACCACGTTTAGTAGGAAATGAGCATGTGAGTTCGATTGGGAAGGAAGATATCTGATCAGAAATATTAGCTTTATGCTAAGCCACAAGTTTATTTGAGTATCAGCTTAAACTTCTTCATTGAATCTTGAAGAACCATTGCCTAGTTTTTGAAACTTTTCAAGACATCATCAAACACAAAAATGCACCATCAATCAAATAAACTAAGGATCCATCTATGCAGCATTTAATTAAATTTAATCAAATCCCAACTGTCCCGAATCATTAATAAGCAAAAATCAGGCCAGATGGTTTGTCCAAATTAGTATTCAAATTACCACATACACATTTACATTACAACTCACTCGAGGATAAGTTCTAGAAACTGGTATGCCAAATGGCTCCGTCCCCCTCTCCGCATCGCTGGTGCACATCATCCATCCTCTCCACTGATTTGCAAACGCCACTGCAGCTCCAATCAAATGATGCAGCACATGGGTTTCCCGCCTGAGCTTTCCACTCGCAATCTATCAATACGAGTCTTATCAAAATCAGAAACTAAGAAGAAAGTTCCGTTAAAGAGCAACTAGATTCTGTTTAACATACATAATGTGTTAAAATAAAGAACGTCCCACAAAGCACTCACCCAGATGGGTCCCACAGCAGAGGCTACGATCATCAATGTGCTCAACATCAAGACCAATAAACCAAGAACCTAGAGAAACATCTTCATTTGCGTATCTGTGAAGTATGTGCCTGTATAAGAAAATACCAGTTATTGAATGCAAAACAACCAGTGCGAAATTATGCTTCGATGAAAGGACTTACTTGTTCACTGAAATGTAGGTTGCCAAATCTTTTGAGATTGCATAAATTTGCCCCGTTGCATGCCTAAAATATTTATTTCCTTCTTCACCGAATTTCCAATATTCTGGTTCATGGTACTTGACACTCCTGCCAAAAACAGAAATTCATATGATAAACAATGTGACTCAATAAATGGGAAATTTTCACAACAATTAACTGCTCACTTCTGTGCCAGGACAGGACCAGATTTCATGCAACCAATATATACACGTGCTTTCGATCTATGTCGTGCCAAAGTAGAACCAACCATACCTGTCATATATGTAAAAGTCAATTATGTGTCAGTAAAATTGCATTTTATAAATTTATCAATATTTAATCAGAGGCATGTTCAGCTTCAGGGTCCGTATACACACCAAGATTTATGTGAACATCGTCATCAACTTTGATATAGAAGTCAGCATCCCACTTAGCAACAGCTGTTGAGAAATATATTTGCGTTTTTGAGGATAATTCATGATATCCTTCCACATGGTTCTGCAGACATTTGAAAAAATATAAAAACTTTGGAATCTCTGATCGCTAAAAAAATCTAGGAATTAATTTCTTCAGCATGTCAAAAGTTCAATACTGATAACCCTGATTGTAAAGGTACAACATAAACAAATTAACAAATAAAACAATCTTGTTGATCTGATGTTAAATGACAAAAAAAAAATTATGAACCAAGCCATTGTAAATATACCAGTCGCAAAAAATCCTTATGCTGCTCAGCTTCAGCATCAATGGCACGATCCAAAACACCACCTGGAGTGGCACTGTGGACCATTAAATACATGTCACATATTTGTCAAATATCATCATCAAATTAATAAGATAGTCTGCTGCAATCTGAATGTTTGACCAAAGAAGGAAAAAAAAAACTACAATCGGAGTAAACTTACCTGTGTCCAATGACAAATCGTATTATAATTCCCTTCTCTTTCTCCAACCTTTTTAATTCATCTTCTATAAAAGGTAAATTTACTAAATTAGCAAGTTCAGTTCAAAAGATGCAAATGACTTGCCTAAAAGGTTGGAAATTGAGTTTCCATACTCGACCTTGAGGCATCCATGTTTCTCTGATTGAGTCCCTTCGCTTTCTACTGCTGAATGCAGTGATTATTCCCATGACAAAGAAAACTTTCTTGCGCTCCAATAATTCATTTCCTAATCTATTAACCACTGGAGACCCTTCAAAAGTGTCAGCCTTCGCAGCTCTGGCTGCTGCTAGCTGCACCTCCAATGAGGAGATTGTCTTGTCTAATGTCCTGTAAGAATTGATAAATGGATAAACAAACACAGGAATTTTCATGTAAACGGGTGCTTGAAACTTCTTAGAATTGGGTTACAACGACATGAAAACTTACATTATTACATCATGTGTCTGTGAAACTTGAGATAGGATCTCTCCCACCTGGTCAACATCCTGTTTACGAAATGAACAATGTCATCAAGAATTATTACAACAAAAATGGAAAGGATGATAGTAAAGACACCAGAACCTGCCTTCTTATTGCAATTAACTATTGGACGAACAGCTCCAGCCTGATGTCTTTTAACTGAAGAAGTCTCATCCATTTTGATTGGATCAGACGCAGCCAAAAACCTGCCAATATGAACATACACAACTCACCAACTTGCCTTTCATCCATAATAATAAAATAATATTTTCTATCAAAGAGATGCTTCCTCATGCCCTGTACGTTGGCATTGAAAGACTTCTAAAAGAGTAATGTGCGTATGTGTTGTGAATTTAAGCACCTTTTAACGTATCATAGACCATAAATTGGGTATGTGAATTGACTGACGAAAAAGGAAAAGACAACTTGATTCCAGCAGCTTATCATAAGGACTATAATGAATTAGTGATGAGCTCATCAACCTAAACCTTTTAAAATAACCTAAACTACACAAAGAACTAAAGAAACTGACCACTTATTATAAGGAACGTTTCCTTCTTCTGCAATATTCTATAAGCACTACAAACCCCCAAATACTATCACCTCTACTAAAAACCAAAAACTTAATGAACATATACGCCCTTGGCTTGCAAATTTAGAAAATGGAAGCTTGTCGTAATCTACTACTTGGAGTCTATGTTCATAAACTTAAATCAGCAATGAATACACAGAAGAAATGTTGATTGCTACACAAGTCTGCAATTGGTAACATAACATAGTTTTTTAGATTAAAAGGAAACGGTCTATAGTAGAAATTTGACATTGTTATTTTGATAGCTGCTCCTTCCCAAAGGGCCTCAAAAGTGGACATTGCTTCCACCTGGAATAAACTTCTTCAAACATTCATACTAGCTCATTTTCCATCCCAAGGATTTACTTTTCAAGGTCCTATTGCCTAGTACAACTATGAAGCTGGTTGCACCAACAGTTTCTTGAATTGCACTAAAACTCAAAAGTAAGCTAATGACGCAACTAAAGTTTAACTAACACAGCCCCTCTTTTCTGGAATGTATTTGCTCTATTAGACCAAGCATCTCATTATCTAATTCTAATGAGCATATAGTATCTACTCAATGCTTTCCTAAAAAGAAAAGAAATCACACTATACAGATAAGTCACTAAAATTGTGTTCAGAGGCATTGGCAATAGTTTCGTACTCTAACAATTTGCTTAAATGCCCACACATAACTATAAGGCCATCTATTGAGATACAACACAACATTATAGTATCAGCTGCTTAGAGTTCCAATCTGGAATTCAAATTCCAATTAAAGGGAGTTAATTCCCAGAAGAAAAGGACCAAATACATTCACAAAGCGTGGAAAATACCGAGTACTTAAGAAGCGAAGTAAAAGGGACAGAAATGAAGCACATTTGTGGTAAACACATACATTACAGAGTTAAGCTCTATTTGTATGAGCAGCAAATCTAAGAGCAGATTCACTTCGACAGGAGATGAAGATCCTTTCAACGTAAGAAAAAAGGGGCAAAGAGGAAAAGAAAGGAGCACCTGCTAACAACAAGAAAACCCAAGAAGAAGCTGAAAATGCAAAAGAAGGAAACCCATTTGGTAGAGACTCCATTGCCAACCTTGTGAGGTCTACTCAGACCCATTTGGGAAAAAAAATCTTCTGTGGTGGGTGGGGGGAAGGGCTTCCGTTTTGGAACTTGGTTAGGATGGATATTGCGGTGAGGAGGGTTACAACGAGGAAATAAATGAACCCATTAGAGAAAGATCAACGCAAACAATCCAAAGTATGTATGCAGAAGAGTTCCTTTAAGGCTTTAAGTTTTAAAATGAAAAACGACGGAGGATAGATGCTTTTTGAACGTTCTCAGCTTTTTCTCGAGCCAAATCCGATTAATGGGTTGTATTTGTAATTATAAAAAATAATACGAATATATAAATTTATTTTTATTTTTTATTTAAATTATTTAAATTATAATGAAGTTATTTAAAAATAATAATTTTTTTATATTTTAAAATATAAAATGTTAAGAGATAGAAACATAATTAATATGATAAGTAATTATTTATTAAAATAATAAGATTTTTTTTAATTATAATTAATTAACACATCAATATTATAATATTATAATTTGTATTAAATAGATTTTTTAAAAAATAATTCATAAATATTTAAGTATATAAATAAATTTAATTTTAACATCTCAATGATTATAACTCAACTTAATTCTTATGCCATTGGACATTTTTTTAATGGGAAAAAAAATCAAAACAAGTAAATTATTTCGAAATGAGAGAAGTAGTGACAACTCTTACCCTTTCTTTTGAAGCAATAACTGGAGTGGTGTGTGCTTTTCACCTTTTGTTTTTTATTCTCTTTCCAATATAATTCCCAGTTTTCCACTGAATCTTAGTTTTCCTTTTTTAAAAAAATTTCCCGTTAAAATATCTATAACACTACTCTTAATATCATAATTTTATAATTTTATGATTGTGTTGTACGCATGAATTGAGATTTGAGACAGCGAAATTGACGAATAGACAGACCAAATAAAATGATTAATGATTAAGATGGAAAGTCATTAGTAAAAAATGGTTAAGATGGAGACTAATATATTCACCCAAAAAAAAAACTTAAAAATTATACCATTAATTGAGATTCACTTAGGATTGTTTGAAAATAATTATGATTTTAAATTGTTGATTTTTTTAAAATAATTTTTAATAATATATATTTAATAATTTTTATTTTTAATTTTTATATTTTAAGTAATAAATACTAAAATATACGGAGATTGATAAATATTTAAAAATAATATTTTTGAATTAAATTTTTTATTTTTTATTTTTCATTTTCACCGAATGTTTTTTATAAAAAATAAAATATTATAATTTTTATATTTATAAATATTTGAAAAAATGATTAAAAATATAAAATTAATAAATAATAATTAAAAAATTCTTCATTTTTTAAGTTTTCAGGAAAAAAAATTATAAAGTATTATTAAATAACTTGTAAATAACTTTTTATTTTTCTTAAAAATCATTAAATAAAATTATTATCAAATATATGGGTGATTATTTTTATAAAAATATAAATTATAAAATTAATTATTTAATCATAAATTATAAATTATAAATTATAAATAATAATTATTATTAAATAATACTTTAAATAGTAAATGTAATAAGGTTGCCACTCAAAAATACTATGTTACGACGTTATTTTGAAATATATAAAAAAATGAATAAAATATTTTTAAAAAAGAATGTTAAAATTTCAATAATTTTACATATTAAAATAAAATATAATTTTAAATATAAATATCAAGATATAATAATACCATAGCAACTAATAAAATATAAAAAAATATTATTATTTAAAAAAATTCAAAGTTTTAAACATAAAAAATATTAAACATATCATCTAATCTATTAAAAATAGGCATTTTAAATACTAGTTAAAGGTAATAATCATTCGATTTAATTTTATTTAATTAATTTTAAGGATAAAAATTATCTTAGATATTATCAGATTATTATTTATATATAATATATATTATATTTATTAAATTAATAAAAATTTAATTTTTAAAGATTCAAACCTTAAATCTACTGCTCATATATTAATTTCTAATATTATTAATCAATTTTTATATTAAATATTTTTTAATAAATTTAAAAAAAATTAATTTAAATTAAAATAGTATTTATTATTCATTTTATTTCGTTCTCTATAAATAAAAATTATCTTAAAATTATAATAATTTTTAAGCTCAAATACGTATTTATCATTTCAATCTTAGAGATACTTACATAAAAAATGATCCCGTCAGTCCTGTGCCAATTTCTAGAATCTACTTTAAAATCTCAAACTTCATTATGTTTTGATTTAGATGATTAATAAATCATTGCATAATTGAACATATATGAAAATATATGCGCTTTTTTTATTATTTGATCATAATTTTGTTTTGTCAGACGATTACCACGTTATTATTTTTAGAAGTGTCCCATAAGTCAATTTATTTAGGCATTTAATACCCTCGTTTAAAATAGATTCTCTAGTCCCTATTTGTGAAAACACGTGACAGAAAATAATAAAATTAACTTTTTATGAAGAAAAAAAATTAATAGCTATTTATATTTAATATATTAAATTTTAATTAAAAAATACTTGTTTGCAAATTATTTTATTTAAATTTAAATATTTTTTTATCATTTAATGTATTATTTTATGTATTAAATAATGAAAATATTGTTTAAATTTTATTAAAACTTGAAAGAAAAATTTCTAAAAAATTTTGAATAATATTTTTACTTAAATATTATTTATATATATACATATATTAAAAAATATAAACATACATATCACGTAAATATTATTTCATCTTATAAAAAGTTAATTTTGTTTTTAACTAACACATCTTTCATAAATAAATAAAAAACTAAATAGAATTAATGGCACTTTTCTTTTACAAATAACGAGACTTAAAAATATATTTTATAAATTAGAGTATCGATAAAGACATTTGACCTAAAGGAACCATCTCGACTTCACCCTATTTTATGTATTATTTTTTAAAATATTTTTAAAAGATTAATGATTATAACACTAATTTTCATTAGATTTAATCATTTAACTTTTGAATATAACCGGTGAGTTATTCTAATATATATTTTTTCAAATCTGTGGGAGTCCGTATATCATGATATTAATCCACCAAAGTTTTTAAATAATAAATAACTGTGAACTCGGTGATATTTAGAAAGTGTAATATGGTCCACGTGCAAAAAGGTAAGTATTAAGTCCACATTCACAGTGTGTAAGCGTTTGCTTTTCCAAAGACCCCGAGTCGGAATTTTTTTGAAATTTAAATATAGAAAGCCAGCTGATCCAGTTGCAAAATGTGATAATAATGGAGGATAGAATTGTCAATACAGAACAGAGTAATACCGAAGCACAACGGCCGCTCTACAGTCTGTATTCAGTCTATAGAGAAGAGACGGGCCCCATAGGAAGGAAGATGCACGTCTCCGCAGGAAAGCGAGGAGAAAGATGAAAGTAGGGAACAGGGAAATGGCTGGACAAGATGAGACAAGAATGTGTGAATGTCATCATATTACGGTGGACCCACTACATTACCCTCATCACGTTGCCATTACTTACTTGTCCGTTGGTCGAAAATGTGATCAAATTGTCTGTATCGATAAAAAAACAATAAACTAACTAAATTTGGCCGGATGGTACTGAAAAAGAAATAATCACAATGGTTGTATTTTCTTGTTATAATTTTATTATTTTTATTTCGATATTTAATTTTTATTATTGATAAATTTATTCAATAATAATAATATTAAAGCATAGAAGATATTTTCTGAAAAGATTTGAATAAACTTGAATGAAAATATTAATTACTCTGATTTATACTAGTTTCAATCATGTATAACAATATTTGACCCAAAATAATAATAATCTGTATAACAATATTCTAATTCATCTATGTTCCCTACGGCTCCCAAACCATGGTTTCAATTTTTATGATTATTATTTACGGGATTAAAGTGTTAATTTTTCAATAACTAGGGGTTCTCCCTTACAATACATTGCAAACCAAATATCCAATTTATATTTGGAGACAATGTATGGGTGTGGGGAGAAAAAGTTCAGCCTCTATATCCACCGTTTGTTTATATAAAGCTAGGAAATTGCTTAACATTATATTTATTGTTTCCCAATTCTGGTATAAAGAGGCTAAACGCAAAGATAGAACTATTGGTTTCCAGTTATGGGACTGTCCTTACCTTTCTTGTAATCATTCCATCCTCGTACCCATGGCTGCCCAGGTGTTGCACGCGTCTCAGGAGCAGCATGTATGTCAAGGTTTTTCATAATCTTCTCACGAACTGCCACAAAGACATACAATGTGCAGTTCGAATAAGAATACAGGCTAAAGTAGAAAACAAACAAGAAAAAACCATGGCGAAAATTCAGTACTATAGCATGTCTTACAGGATTGATTTCGACATCATTGGGAGGTTGCTCTTGGCCAATTAGCCACTTCCATAAATCTGGATTTTCCTGCATAACATAATTACATATTTCTAGAAGCACGCCATATCAACATCTCTTTACATACATTCATCCATGTACCCTCAGGCATAGCTTCTTGTTCTGATTCTTGAACCAACTCCCTAGAAGGCTAAAGCCACAACATCCTCATCATCTACTTCAATTTTTTTTTTTAACAAAAACGGCTACACATTCCCTCACCTACACACGCATACATTTACATTGGGATTAAAACTCATGTTCACTTAGTATTCACAAGGAGTATATACCATTACAATACAAAACCATTGGTAATCTTCTTTCATACTCGTAATTTTGATCCTTATCTTCTTACACGACATTGACATGAACTACAAAGTGGCAGAGGATAGTCAAAACATGGTCTGATAATCAGAATTCAAGTGATAGCATATAAAGGATCGCCATTATGCTATTATGAAAACCAGCTAACGCCAAATTGAGAGTTAAAAACACACAATCGATACACGAAACCTATCAAGTTATTATTGCAACTAGAAAAAGAGACAAATAATATTTTTATCAGATGAGCTGCTGCCATGCGATGAAAGCCAAATGAGGAAGGTTAAGTCTAGCGGTGAAGCCCAAGGTTAGAAAATAAACAAGAAAACCATCTTATATGTTCATTGTGGGAGTAGACTCGTTAACATATTTTATTTCGCTCTTAATATTGTAGTGGCCATAAACACACTCGTAAACCTAGAAAGTTCAGATGCTTTTAATCCATATGGGAAGACCATACTTTTTATAGAGAGAGAATGAAAACTGCACAGCAAAACAAGGCAACTCAAAAGGGCATAATCTGCTCAGTAGGTGCCTCCCTCCAAAAGCAACAAAGGAAAGCAGGAAACTTACGAATACATTTCTAACCAAACAGGGAATATGACAGGAATTATAGGAAGCGTCCCAGGTTGAGGACTTGAGAGAGATTTTATTCCATTTTCATCCATAGAAAGGATATTTTCCTCCACCTATTTACCTAGCACCAAGTCCAGTTCCAAATATCCTCGCTGTTTGCTCCTGTATATCAATCTATTGAAAAGGAAAATAAAATTAATAAATAAAAAAATAGGTTCGAGAGAGGGGGGGAAAAAACATCCATCAAAACATACAAGCACATACTCCAAATATTTAAAATCAATTAAATTACAAAAAATATACTAAAAAATTATTACAAAACTTAAAAACTAAATAGAATATAACCTATGTATATATATATATATATATATATATATATAGAATATCAAGTACTTTCCAACAATAATATTAATATCCCACAATTCAAACCCAAAATACACCCTCTTCCCCACCACCTCCACCATATATATTAGCTATGAATTAAAGAACTGAGAAAAGAGATATGCATATAAGGAAATTGTACCAGTTTCCTAATAAATTTAATTAATTGTCATTAATCATGAAAATGGAAGAAAACAGCACGACCTTAGTAGCAAAAACCCAGACATCAATTGGACCTTCACCGTCAGAATCCAAGGCAACATTTGAAAAAGAAAAAAATAAGACAATGTTCGGTCGGTATGATCGACATATTTGCAATGAAATCCACCCTATAGAATGAGATATTTAATTTTTTATAATGTAATAATTTTATTAGCTCACACACAATTGAACTAGCAGATATTATTTATTATTTTTGAAATATACTTTTTAACTAATCACTTTATATTATTTTCTTATTACTTGAGTATTTATTTTTATTTTTAAAAAAAATATATTAATATTGAATTTCATTTTTCCGAATTACACATTATCATATAGTATGAATTTCTCGGCATCAAGTTGTATAACATTATAAAATTCAGCAACCATTATGAATTTGTTGCAATTTCATGCTAATATAATAAGGTTTTCGCAATTTTGTTTCTTCAAACTATAGAGGATTCTTATTCTGAAGAGCCTTAATTTGAAAACGAAAATCTCTCTAGAATTACTTTATTCTCCAGAGTTTTACTTTGCTTTTTGCCTCAGCTGGGAGGATTATGTGATGAGTGGGATGCAAATACTATGCTAGAGGTTTATAAACCCAAATGATGACAGCTGCTATGTGTAATATTCAGGATTTCGATAATAGATTTCCCCTCATTAGTGAATGAAACTGGCCCTCCTATTTTGCCAATTATTTGACATTTGATATCTCATTTCAACTAATAGTAGTGTTCATCCATAAAAGCATAATCTCAAGCTGACGGGGTACAATTAACCATCAACTACAACTTTTCCTTTAATTCTCCACATAGTACAGGAATATAAACTTAATAAACGTTTTATTTCTTAATAAAAGTTCTAATTTACTTTCAAATTATTACTTTAAGTTTTTTTTCCCTATCAATTTAATAGTTTGTGTATTCAATTCTATATCAATTAAGTATTTTAGTGATATTCTTATCATAATAAATCCTCTCCACCCTATTCAATAAAAAAATTCCTAATCTTTCAGTTTAATCGATGCAAAGTAACTTATCTTATCAAAATTCAAAATATCAATTAAAAATATCTAGTTAATATAAAAATAAAAACATAAAGTATCAAATAAATAGAAAAAAATAAGGTAGTAAATTAAAAGTAAGTTAAATTTTATAGTAGGTAATAGAACATTTACCCAATAAACTTTGATAAACCACAATGGTAAATGTCCTTACAAGGGCAGGAAGAATAAAAACGAATCAGACATAACATCAAACGGACAAAGATGCTCCGAGTCTCTCACCTAGTATACTTCTAAGGCTGGGATCAAAGTATGCTGAAAGATCCTGCTTCTATGGTTGGGATCAAAGTATGCCGAAAGATCCTGCTTCTATGGATCATTATTCATTTCAGATGCATGAAACTGATACTCTTTCTCTGAGATCATAGCGAACAGGGTATTCAACATCTCCTCCACCATTCTAACAGTGACCGATCACGGATGCTGGATTTCATACTTCCGACAAATACCCAAGTTATCCCCTTAACATGCAATGCACAATAAGAAGTCTTTTTGCGTTCACAATTTTCTCTGATTTGCTAGATTTTTACTAATTTAATAAAACAACAGAACTACTTCTAAGCTTTTTCAAAGACTTCAATTGAGTCTGACACCTCTTAAAAGTTTATATCACGTCTCTCTGCAAAAAACTTCCCTGAAATTGCCTGGTCAGGTAGCAATGCGAGCCATACTCCAGTATCAGCTCCTTCTTCGGCCGAAATATTTCCAGCATAACCTGTCATAGCAGTCTTTACCCAACCTGGGCAGTAGCAGTTAATATAAATCTTCTGTCCCTCTGGCCTCTCAGATAGTATCTTTGCCATTAGCCTGGTATAAGCATTCACTGCAAGTTTTGATACTGAATAGTCAGTAAACACTTGAGGCCACCCGCCTGATTGCCAAGTACTGTCTTCCACTTGTTTAAGGAAAGTACCAACAGTTTGGTCAATCAATTCCTCAGAAAGCAAATCCAAGTCACTTAGTTGTTCTCTCAGTGCTGAATCATCTACTCTCTGTCAGTTATAACATGGTTAATTTGGCATAGAGGAAAAGCGTGCATGAGGATAACCAAGGGAAAATTAAATGTGCAACCTCAAAAGATGAAATACTTGCAACGCTTGTAGAATTTCAAGAAATGAAAAAAAAGCATTGAGCAAAAAGTACAAAATAAAAAACGAGCAATATATGTCTAGAACACTTGACTAAAGAATTTACCACAAATAACTTGACTAAAAAGTCATGAGGAAAATAAGAGTTTGTAGTACTCAAGAGGAGGGAATGAGATGAATGAACCTTGTCTATAACATTTGCATATGGCAGTCACCAAAGCAAAAGACAATGATGTGCAGTGAGGTCAGAGAAATTTTTATCTTTTATTAAGTGGGTTCGGACTTTACATAAGATGGCAACCTAAGCATGACAATTAACACAAAACTTTGATTTTTAAACTGAAAAAGAATAGTGAAATTCTGCAGGAACAATAAAAGAAATGTGATTGCACTTTGATAACTCTCAAAGGGAAAATCATTTACCGTTGAAAATGCATAAGAAGATCAAGGTGCCTCCTTAAGTCACATTTATACACATTATACAATGAGGAATCTTATTACAATTCTAAAAGAGAGACCTAGTCTCAATTCTAAGTGACAACGAAATACTCTACAACCCAACCCATCCATTCCACCCTTCACAAAAGAATATATAAAACAGCTAGATAGAAAAGGGAGGAGACATGCCATGAATTTTAAAAAATGTAAAGGGTATAAAAATTAAAACAAATGTTTACTTACATTTCGTCTGCCATGTAATCTACCTAATCTTGAGCTGACGTTGACTATTCTAGCACCAGCAGTAGAGTGGTTCATCAATGGGATCATAGCTTTAGTCATATTTTTAATGCCGTAATAATTGGTGGCAATAACCAACTTTGCATTGTCAACAGAGTTTTCATCCCCAACATTGAAATTAATACCTGCATTGTTAACCTGAAAATATTCTTTTAGTATTGAATTTGAGACTTACATAAAACTTTGCTGACTTTACTACCCACGTCCGTATTTGAAGAGTTCAACCAAATTACTAACATCCTGATATATATATAACCTTTCTCCTTCGGCAAGACGTATATATTAAGTACTTTAACATATTGTTTTTATGATAACCAAGTAGAAACATTCAAATAAGAAATTATGACAACCACATTGTACCAGAATATCCAAGCCACCGTAGTTTTGCTGCAACCAATCAGAAAACTGCTTGATAGACGAAGTGTCTAAAACATCTAGTTGATGAGAGGTCACATTGAGACCACCTTCCTGCAAGACCTTTGCTGCTTCCAGGCCCACACTGCTGTCTCTTGAAGTCAGTATAACCGTCAATCCATGGGCCGCAAGCTGCCTTGTAATCTCAAAGCCAATGCCCCTGTTTCCCCCTGTTACTACAGCAATTGTTTCTGCAGACCACCACCTATAGATACGTACATAATAACCCCATAAAAAATAACTTACGCAAAGCTTTCAATTTCAACTGACATTACAAAACCGCTAACATTAACGAATAGGTTGAAAAGCGAACGAATGCAGAAACCGCCTGTTGCAACTGGTTATGAATTTATAATCGGTTGGTCGATCTATGTCCGAACTAGGTCAGAATTTGGTCGAAACATGATCGAATTTAAACTTTGGACATTAAAAGTGGTAATTTAACGCAGCTTCTCAAACAATTATATATACAGATTTTGGATAAAGCTTAACATGCATGATTGCATATTTACATTCAGGCAACAAAAAACTAGCAGTCAAATTCCTAATAAGAGAACGGAGGGATTGAACACGAACAAATTGCAAACGAGTAAAAGAAGAAATAAAAGATTAAAGGAAGAAAAAAAAAGCAAAGTAACCTATGATGATCGGAATAAGGAATGGTCCTGAAAAGAGAAATCTCTTGCCGTCTCTTTTCTCTTCTCTCCTTTGCTTTTTGGGTCTTTCCCATTACAATACCGCTAATATATGCTCCCAAAATTACCAATAGAAGAAAGGAAAGGAGAGAAAGCGCAATGCAGCTAAAGCGCAGATCCGTTCACCAGACTTGAGATGTTTGAAAAGATTCGGCAAAGTTCGGGATAAGTGTTATTTGGATTTGGGGATTGGTTTAACAAAAAATAAAATTTCCCATTAACACCACGGCTTTAGATCGGGAAAACTGAATTGATAGTGTAATTATTGATATGTATTAGATTTTCAGTTTGAATTATAAAATTAATTAATTGAGGTTTGATTCTATAATCAAATTGAAATAGAGAATAATAATGAAATTAAAAGTAAATAAAATAATAATATTATTATTATTAAAATTTAACGAAATTTTTTATATATTATCTTAATATTTTTATATTCATTAAACTTTAAATAATAATATTTAATTCTTATTTCTTTGTTAGATAAAATATATTATTAAAATTATTTTTTTTTTAAATAAGATTTAGCATTTTGAGTTTAGGTTTTGAATTTTGTGATTTAAGATTTAAGGCTTATGGTTTATGGTTTATGGTTATATTTGTGAGTTATATTTTATGGTTAAAAGTATTATTTTTATAAATAAAATTTAGTTTAAAATTTTAAGTTTTAGGATTTAAAGTTTTATATTTAATGCTATAATTAAAATTTGAGTAAAATTGAAATTAAATTTAACATTAAAATAAAATACTATCATAAATATGAAATCATAATTTTTTCTTTTTTAAAAATTAATTTTATTCTCAAATTATACTATAATTAAAAATAAAATTATAATAAATTAATTCAAATTACATTTCATTCTTATCCCTCAAATAAATGCACATACTGTATACATTTTTTATATTCACCGTAAATATCCAATTCTATGAGCATTTGAAAGTTGTTAAGGATCACTAAATGCTACATATTGTATACATTTTTTATATTCCTAGAAGAGGCTATTTTTTGTTTCTAATTCTATTAAATTATATCAAGTTATATATTCAACATATAAATTTATTTTTATTTTGGACATAAATAATTTATAAAAACTAATGACTAAGCTTAAAAATTAATGGTTTCCTTATTTATTTAGGTAACAAAAGTGAAACTTTGTATTAATAAAATGTAGCAAGTTGAGCATAGAATATAATTAATATTTTAAGGGCTGAGACATTAATAAAAAAACTCTTAACATTATTATTATTATTATTATTATTATTATTATTATTATTATTATTATTATTATTATTATTATTATTATTATCAGAGACTATAAATGAGTTATATTTATTCCACTAATTTAAGTTTAAAAGTTAAATCATTTTAATTAAATTATAATTGATTTTAATTTATTTATTATCCGTGAAGTAAGGTGTTCAACTCATTTTATTTTTTTATTGATTTTTTTAAAATTATTATAAATATTTAAATAATATTTGATAATCATTTTAATTTCTAATTTATTAGTTATAAAACTAAAATTCTAATTTTAAAATATTTTAAAAAATAAAAATTATTTTATAACTAATTTTTAATTTAATTTTTAAAAATATAAATTAAAAATTAGATTTGATAATTAATTTTTTATTTTAATTTTTAATTTTTGTAAGCTCTAAAAATCTATTTTAAACTTATTTAATATCAATTTTCTTTAAATTTAATTATTTAATCATTTTGAGTATAATTGAATATGATTAAGTTATTAAAGTATTGATCTATATAAATAAAAAAATTGAATTCTAAAACTAACTTTTTTTGAATTTTAGAATTTAGTCAAATTTCATAATTTTAAAATTAAGTTTCAAAATTTAAAAATTAAAAATTAAAAATTAGTTATAAAATGTAATTAATTTTAATTTTTTTTAATTAAATATGATAAGTTGAGCATGTAATAGGAATAACCTTAAATGTTTTAAGGGTTGAGACATTAACAACAACTTCCTGGTAGTATTATGCGCTTTGGCACATAGAAAAACATTAAAAAATTAAATCAAACTTTCTTTTATAAATTGCATAATGATGTCCTTACTCTTGATAACTCCTTACTAAACATTCTTGCCAAAATAATCACCAAAATAATCACCTGGAATAATTTTTTATCAGATTTAAATCAACTAAATAATAAGTTTTCAACTCCTCAAACAAAATGAACACATAAATTTTTATCAATAAAATAGATTAAAATCATAAATATATTCATTTTTATTGTAATAACTTAAAATAGTAGTAAAAGTAGTTTAATATAAGGGTATTTACACTTCAATTCAGTCTATTTTTAAAATAAATTTATAAAATCAGATCAAACTATTTAAGGTTAAAAATAAATTAAACCGAAACAATTAAAACTTTACGGTATGGTTCGATTTTAGTTACAAATTATTTACGTAAAAAAAATCATATATATATATATATATTAAAACTCTATAATATAGTTTAATTTTAGTTACCAACCATTTATGTAAAAAACTAAGTGTTTAAATTTATAGTATAGTTCAATTTTAGTTACCAATTATTTAGGTAAAAACTACATGTTTAAAATTTATAACATATGTGTACAGAATTATTATTTTATGATTAATTGGATTATGTCTAACCTTTGCCAGATTTCTTGTGTCTTATAAGAAGTGATACTGATATAAATAAGTGCATGGCATCTAACAATGGATAAGAAAAAAAAAATGGACAAGTAAAGACCAAAAACAGAACAAAACCTTGTTGATTGGGCTAAATCATATATGACTAGTAGCCGATGGCTTCGCCACGTTATGGACCCAAGATTTGAAGGTCATTATTCTATTTAAAGGAGCAAAAGAGATGGCTTTATTGGCCGTGCAGTCCATAAGTTTAAAGTTTGAACCCAAAAGACAGGCTGAGGATGCAATTTGTGGTTGAAACTCTTGAAGGCCATCTACATTTTAAGGACATGGCTATTGACCAAAACACTCGTGATATTGACAAAGATGAAAATAACAGCATGGGAATAACGAATAAAGCTCATAATTATCAATACAAGTCATAAGAGGTCATAAAGGAAAAAAAATACAAGGTAAAATTTGGTAGATGAAGTAGGGGTATTAATTGAGATTAAATGTTCGTATAAAAATTATAAGTGTTGGTTATTTTGATAGACAAAATATTTATATTTAATTTTATCTTTGAGCTTATTCTCAAGTCTTTTAAGAAAAGTCGATGAAACGTATAGGTTTCAGATAGTTGTAATTCAAGTATATATTTTATAACTATCACATGTAAAATTGTATACATATTTAAGTGCATTTTATATAGATTATTGATTGTATCAACTATGACATTGTATGTTAAAGATATTAATCTTTTTTAAATAGAGGGATTGATCACTCTAGTAGACAGATAGATTCCACTATGAATCGATCTGTAATTGATCTCATTTCGATCCTCCCTTTTTTGTGTAAAGTTGAACATACCAGCTTTAAGGGATTGACCCCTTTTAAAGATAGATCGATTTGATTTTGATAATTAATGATCGTGTTCTTTCTATGTAACTTATAAAAAGGAGGTCGGGAGAGAATGATCCATCCCAACCTTAGAAAGATCAATCCCCTATTACGTTAGCGTAATTTATTTTTAGAGGGATTAATCCCATTAACGGGAATTGACAAAATTCAACTCCTTTGATTATTTTTTTAATCCTAATTAGTAGCCAACTACTTGTAGAATTGTACCACATCAAATGTGTGACGTTTTGCATTTTAAGTTTCCTATAAATACATCACTATTCTTTCACAATTAAATACATTGCCACATATCGTCTTTTAAGGAGCACGAGGTTTTAATTGTCATTTTTCTTTTCTCTTTTGCTCCTATTTAATTAGGTTAAACTCCATCTTATCATATATCTTCATATGATTGTGTTAAATATAGACTTGAACTTATTTGTTTCATAATTTTATGTTCATATAACTTCTTCTTGATTATAGTATTGAATGTTTAGATCAAATAATTGTGTGTATGTGATCATGATTATTTGATTTAATTATTAAATTTTAAAGAAATTATTTTTATTGAACTTGTGCTTAATCTGTTTGTTCTAATATTTGTTAGTTGATTTGATTTGATTTAATTATTAAATTTTAAATAAGTTATTTTTATTGAACTTGTACTTAATTTACTTGTTATAGTATTTGTTAGTTAATATGATTTAATTGATATATGTTTTAAATCACCCAGTTAAGATTATTCATTAATAAATCTGTTGTATAACATACATAGACACTTGTGTTTTTTTTGTACTAACCTTGGTTACAGGTTGTTATGTGAACGTGTCTAATTGATGAATAGTTAATTAAAACATTGATACTGTTCACATTAATGTTAGAAACCGTGAAAAAAACACAAGTGTTCGTAAGTTAGGTACATTGGGATAATATCTTAAGAAGGGTAGTATAAGACCGAGTTTGTACTTAAAATCTTGGTTTTTATAGTGAAAAGTTAAGTGTTCTAATGAATTAGTGATTTTCCTCTTAGATCATGATTGTGTCCTAGATTATTTCTATTTAAAAATATCGTATGTTATTTTTTATTTTCACACTTTACTTTTACACGTGATTGAGTATCTGACCGTTTTGTTTATGTTATTAAATTATAATTTGATAAAAATTGAAAATAATTTATTCATCATTTTCTAGGTTTATTAGGTTTGTTTTAAAACTTTCAATCCCCTTAACACACGGTACAATCTATAAATTTTGTGAGTATACACTATCTTATTTTACTTATTTATTTGGTGGGTTATGATGATAATGAGATGTTATGTAATATTATATCTTATTTGACTTACATAAATATAAAATGGTATAAGTAAAATTACAAATAGAATAAAAGATAAATTATGATTATTTATAATAATTATTAATAAAATAATTTTAAATTAAATGAAATAATTTTAATTTATTAAAAGTATTAAATAAGATATAAAATTACATAATTTATTATACATGCTTAAGGTGAAGTAAATATGGGGGGGTTTGTCTCCATTTGCAAAGTCAAGTTTTATGGCTTTTGTCAATTGTCACAGGAGGACGGTATTATCCATGAAAAGCCGGTACACGTAACCTAGGAGCTCAAATGAATGATAGTGTAAATGACAACGCAAATGTGATATTTTTACAAGATGATTGGGAAAACATAGAAAATGATATCATAATTAGAAAAATATGATATTTTTAAAGAATTCTTCTAGTCTCTTCTCCAATAAAATAATGACACCTCTCACTAGATAACCACAACACAAACACAGTATTAAACTCATCTTAAAATATCTTGAACCACCAAATTTGAGTCATATGTTGAAGTTTGTATCTATCTCTAGAAGATCGAGTGATGGTTGGTTACTTCCTTTCTTTCCCTTTATTACTCATACAATTCAATTATTCATGAACTTCTGTTTCGGACGCACACGTACCTCATGGTGATTGACTGATTGTCAATGAAAAATTATTATTGATTAATAAAAATGAAATGGACTCATAATTTTTGATAGGCACAACTCTTATTTTGTTATTCTTTTTAATTTGTACTTTCAACAAAAATATATTAAATATCTTAATTTAATTTAAATTATTAATATAAAAAATATTAATACGTCTCTTTTTTTTATATTTTATATATACGTTTAAATTAAAATATTTAATATATTTTAATTAATAATATAAATAAAAAATAATATCAATCATATCACGAGTATTAATTATTAAATGATTATTAGTATATATTAGGGATGAACAAGATATAATTTTTAATATAATTGTTTTTGAATCAAATTATAAAATTGGTATTTAAAATCGTTCGAAAATTGTTATGATTGGAGAACGATTTTTTACACGCAAGTAACGATTCAAAATGGTTATTAAATTTACGATAAAATTATTTTTTCAAATTTTTTAATTTTTTTAAATAAATAAATTATTAATTAATATATAATTTAATTTAATTAATTTTGGACATTAACAATATGGTTTTATTATTATGGTATAAAAAAAATCGACAGTGTGTATAACGGAACTTAGTTTTTTTTTTTTTTTTTTTTTTTTTTTGACATTCCTAGTAAGGATAGATTAAAAAAAGAAATAAAAAATGGAAAACATGGAAAACTCTATGCATGTGGACTTTCAAATTATGAACCAACAAAAACTTTCAAATGCCTAAATGGATGGAAGTAATTCCTCCCACTTCGCTCAACCCAACTCCTCACAAACACTAAGCTATTATTGACTCGCTTCTGACTCACTCACCTAAACTCAGTGCTCATAACATTCAATCGTTTATGCCAAAACCTTCACCTTCGCTAACCATGAAGCCATTACCAGGTCTTCACACAAAAACCGTAAAATCAGCACCGTCTTTGGCGCGATTGACTCCACCTTCTAAAAAATTGGCTCCAAATACGACAAGGGTTTTTGAGTTTTGGCCCTATGGTGTCAGGTTTCCTATGGTCATGGCCTCCAGTTCAAGGTCGAGCGTTTCTTCAGCACCAATGCGCTCTTCGTCCCCTTTAATTGAGTCCCATGTTGGCTCTGACCCTGTTGGTTCTGACCCTGTTGGCTTCAGGAAATCGCCAAGTAAATTGGAGTCCATTGAGGAGGTCATAGAGAAGGTTCAAGTTTAACATTTGAGTATTCATTAATATGCCATGCCTTCTTTTGTGAACTTTTCCATTATTGAATCCTTATTAATATGGAATAGCCCTTTGAATTCTTGGGGATATGCAATAAATCTAACCTTCATGCTGTCTCAGATTGCTAATGACTATGTTTTCTTGGATCCATTTGTTTTGTAGGTTATCTATAGTTGTCGGTTTGTGGCATTTCTTGGAGTACTGGGGTCTTTAGTTGGATCATTGCTTTGCTTCCTCAAGGTATGACTATCAAATTGAACTTTGAAATTCTCGCTTATGTACTTCTTTAAATATGTCAGATTAGCCATTATAATCTTCTTGGTTCATTGATGTTTGGAACTGGGGACGGGGGGAGGGAGAGATTTATATGTGTTTATGACTGTATGTGTGTAAATATATAGAGGGAAGTGCTTTATATCACAAGTTGTGATGAATAACAAATATGATGGCAGGCTTTGATTGGCTTCTCAATAATAAAAATATGTGAGCCCTTCTAGAAAAGAGTCAACCAAATCTCAACTCATATAAGATTATCATTAATTTGTGATATATAGTAGTGTTCATATATAAATGATATAATTGACTACGTAGCTCACGGGGCAACCTTGTTGTAGCGTTCTATATTGTGAACTATGTAGCTCAACACATCATTCCTCTCTCTCTCTATATATACGTATTGACATTTTGCCTGAACATTTAATTCGGTTAAATGTTATTTCTATTTGCCTGAACAGGGTAAGGGTTTAGTAATACTTTGAAACCTTTATGCTATTTCAATTTTCATGGACTTAAAATTGTTTCATATTGACTTGCAGGGTTGCACTTATGTTGTACAGTCTTTCACAGAATATATAGTAAACCGTGGAAAAGTGATTTTGTTGTTGGTTGAGGCAATAGGTGCGTGTTTGCATTGTTTTTTATATTTGTACTTTTTTTACCAATGGAAGTCACCTTTGAATCCTTCTTTATCTTGAGATATTTAACACATAAAACGAAGAGAAACTTATACCATTAAATAATATAAACATCTTACAATATTGTCAACAGCCTCTTGTTAGTGACTTGTGAATAGAGCTCAACTATCTGTGCATTTTCTACTAAATTTATGTAGATTAACTAATGAGCCGTCAGTATAAAGTCACTGGTCTGATTTTGCCACTGGCTAATGAATAATGGCTATCTATCAGGTCGAAGAAAGAACAAAAGAAAAGGCTTTTGAGTTCTTTTAGACGTTGCACATGTCTTATTAGTGCTGAAAGAATAAATATTTTTCTTTTTCCTCATAAAAGGGAGACCTATGGGCATTACTCATTAGGGCTTGCTGTTTAGGAGCTTGTGATTTAAAGCCATGTGTTAGGTCCAAGCTGCTTCTATAGCCAGAGTGGATCAACCACCCAACCAGATCTTAAACAAGGTTCTCATTCTCATGGCTGAATCTGTATCCAGTATCTTAGATTTGATCAGAAAACTCCTTCAACTGTATTCTAACTTGCTGAACTACTAAGAAACAAACATTTATTGGAGTATGGAGGCACTCCCCATTTTTGTCACGGAAAACTTGCTGGCAAAAAATGCTCTTTTTATCATATGGCTCTCTTGCTTGTTTGTCTATTTGGTCAATTCTACCAACCATAGAAATAAAACAGAAATTTATTTACTATATACAAAGTTATTTTTCTTACTTTATTTACTATTAATCCACAGTTATTTTAGTTAACCAATTAGCACTTAATTTTTTTTCCGTCTCTGTTACTCTTCTGTTTATGGTGATTTCATAATGATACGTTGCTTTATTCCATTTCCACTTTTATACATTAGACATCTCGTAAGGTTGAAAGGAAGTGCCGGAAAGGACTTGGGTGGTTCATTGACTACTCAATTTTTTTGCATTTCTGTCTACTTCTGTTCAGTTTCTTATGACCAAGCTTCTATTGCTTTAGGAGGCAAAGTATTAGAGATAGATCAATTGTTTGTTTTATTTATCTATTACCTATTAGTATAAATCATGAAGTACAGTGTTCTTTGTAATTATCACTCACTGGACTTACTATGCTGGCCGCAAAGTGCGGCCTGCTTTCTGTTTGCATGTGATCTTTACTTTTGAGATTAGATTGTGTTTTTTTTCTTTCATTTTTTGGGATTCTATTGGTGCAATCAATGATGAAACCATGTCTGATCAGCATATGAGATTTTTTGGCCGTTCTCTTTACTCTGGATCAGTTAGTATCACATATTGTAAAAAAATTATTACACCAGGGAATGATATTTTTAAAAACCATTTGAAGTGAAATTGCAACTTCCGTCTTCTGTATTGTTTTCCTCTCTCCTCTCAAGCATTATTTCATTTTCTTGACTGCTTTGTATTTACTCTGTAATAACATTATAATATGCTATGAATTAAGAGTTTGGGAGTGATGACTACTCATCCGGATAGGCTGATACAAACGGTAAGGAAGAACAATAGACTGAAGCATGGTTCCCTCTTAGGTTTGGACTTGTTGTCCCATCCCTACCCCAAGAGGGGTAAACAGAGAAAGAAGAGAAGAAAGCATGAATATACTGAAATATTTTATTTTGACTTGGGAACTCTGATTTGATTAAACTTCATTCCTCTTATTAAACTTTTCAACCCATAAAACAGATCTTATCCTGCAATTGGCATATTGATATAAAAGAAATGAATGCAATGTGGAAAGAAAACATTCTTCTGGACATTTGATTTGAATGCTTATTTTAGATGAACTGACAGATGCTTTTCTTTCTTTTTTTCGCATGTCCAGATATATATCTTTTAGGGACAGTAATGCTGGTATTTGGGATGGGTTTATATGAACTTTTCGTCAGCAACATAAATGCTGCAAACTCACAGTCCGAGGAAAAAATTCCTTACAGGTCAAATCTATTTGGCTTATTCACTCTAAAGGTACAGTTTGGTTTTTGCTTGACATTACCAACTTCTTTAAGCTTTTAATTTGCCTATTTCCCTTCATCATAGCCATACAATCCAAAAGGTTATACCAAGGATAGCAATGCTCATGATTATGTATAAACTTCATAATTTCATATTAGTATAATTCTTAAGCAATGTGGGACACTCTTTTTACTCTAATAATACAAACATTATCTAAACTCTTTCATGATTCAAATTTCAGGAACGTCCGAAGTGGTTAGATATAAAAACAGTGAATGAGCTGAAAACAAAGCTTGGACATGTAATAGTGATGCTGCTACTAATTGGATTCTTTGAAAAGAGTAAGATAGCAACCATACAGTCCCCTGTGGATTTGCTTTGCTTCTCTGCTTCTGTTCTCCTCTGTTCTGGTTGTCTTTTCTTACTGTCCAAGCTCACTAACTAGAATTAAAACACTACAAAATTACAATTAGAGATAGAGAACTTTTGATGGAGTCGACTGTAAATTTGATTGATGCCATCCTCATCTTTTTTTTCTCTTCTTTTTTATTTGGGTTGAGTAATGTTCTTCCTGTTTTGTATAATATTCAATCAAATCTTTTGTGTGAACGATGAATCAGCTAAACTTTTCTGAAATTCATCTACTAATTTTTCTTTTTTCTTTCTCTTTTTTTTATTTTAAATAGAGCTTCCATTAAATGTTTTGGCATCAAGCCAACAATTACTTTTAAATCACCAAAAATGATTACCATAGTCGATAACAAAATGGTTTTTTTCTTTTTGGCCTATGATCCATGCATGTCGTACAACGTAACTATCTGCTTCTATGAGCATAAGCTCAAGGCAATTAAACGGCAAAATGCTGCTCGCACATGCTCACACTGTCACACAATTGCTATAGCAATTAGATAACCTAAATAACATGATTGGATCAGATATTACAATATTCAATGCATATAAGGATACATATTAATTTTCGGTTGGTGTACATGAATTTTTGTTGTCTCCAAAGTATATTTATTATTAATTTTAAAAATATAAAAAATATTCTCTCTTTTTGTACATTCTTTAATATCAATTAAAGATATTTTCTATAATTTTTAAAATTGATAATAAATATAATATTGAAACTATATTATAAAATGGAATGTGAAAATAATCATATCCTAAATAAAAATGAAGGTGTTATTGATGTGGGTAATATCTTACGACGGTTGTGTGTAATGAAGTATTTAAGTATCTTCTTTACATAGCACTTTTAACTGTTTCGTTGGATTGATTAATTTGTGATTTTTCTTAAAAAAAACAGTAAAAATGTCAGATGTGGTTAATCTTTGGACGTGTTAACTCTTTGTCCCATTTTTAATGTGACATAGAATTGCGTGCATATCAACAAAGTTGATATTGGTATGATTAACGTCCCACATCATTTGCATATGTATAATGAAATATTTAAGCATATTCATCACATTACAGTTTTAACTAATTTATTGAGTTGATTAATATTATGATCTCTTAAAAAAAAGTTGATTAATATTAACATACTAACGGACATCAACATTTAAAACGTTAGTTGTAACTATGAGTTTCAACTTTCAAGACTATTTTTTATTCACATTAAGTTAAATCATGTCAAAATATTACAGAAAAGTATTATAAATAATTGTATACATATTTTAACTCTAGATATGTTTCATTTTGTTAATTTTATATAAATTTATGCTCATTTAAAGTATCAAATACTATAAACAAGTTCATATCATATTAACCAGACGCGAACGTTTCAATCAAAAAAATGAAAAGCCATAATCTAACGTAATAACTATAACAATATGTATATCTATTCACTTTGTTGTAGCGTAATAATATCAATTTTTTAGTGAGGTGGGCAAATTAAATATTGATGCTCCATCAGTCCATCTTTACTGTGTATGGGTTTTGTAATATTATTTTTAAAAAATTCATTAAATTTAATTATGTAAATTCGATTATTTTTATCTCTAAAACATAAAATTATATCAATTTTTTTCTAATACAATTAGTGATAATAATGTTTAAAATACAATGTACACCAATATTATTATTGTACATAAGTTGTAATCATGTACTAGTAGAAAATATAATAATAATTATTATTATTATAAACTACTACTTTATGTTTACAACTTGAAGGAATCTTATGCCTTGTTGTAAAGAGCTTGGTTTCGCAAAGTGGGCGGGAGCTTCTTGCTCAACACGACCCACATATCCTGATGGGGTTTCCCTTTGTTCGAAGTAAATTTTTTAATTAACAATGCGATGAGGAAGGAAGACAAGAGAAAAAAAATATTAATTAAATAAATTACATGTAGCTATTGACCTATATATTGAGAATATTCTTGATGCTCAGTAATTTCTTTGTTATTTATTTAGCTAAATTATTTTTAAAGTATTTAAATTTTAATTTATTTTATATAATATGAAACTTTTTTATTTTTTTAAGGTAATTAAATTTTTATCTTATTTATACATAAATATTTTTTTTGTGATTACTTAGTTCTATTACATCAATTAATTAATATTAATTAATTGATATGATATAATTTAATATAAAAATTTATGTATAAATAGGATATATATAGTTTGAATATTGGATGCTCTTTAACGTATTTGTTTACCTTCTATTATTGTGAAAGATTAATTACAACTACTTGACTTGATTATCCTGTAACATCACATGGTGTTGTTTGGCATATATTAAAACTTGATAAGTGGTATTAGTCTTTTTGAGATTGGGTTATAGTATAGATGATATGATTTTCTATTTTTATCCAATTTTAAATTACATGATATTTCTTTTATTTAATTAAAAACAAAAAACAAAAAAAGTGGTAATAATTTTTTTATTTTTCCGAATAATAGATGGTATTAATTAATCGAATAAAGAAATGGGTAAATGAGGATTGATCCAGCCCATGAAACAGTTAGGTCTGGGATAACATTCTTCAAGACCATGGTTTCTTCCTTATTCAATTACTGATAAGAGAATCGAATTGATGGTGACTTGAATTATATATTACAAGTGCTCGTAAAATTTATTGTTTATTTATGTAATATATTATCCCACAGAAGCTACGTTATCATTGGTCTTAATATTCTAACTTGACAAAGGAGCTTCTAAGATTACAAAAGTGCATAAACGCAAGAGTAGAGTCCTTAGCACACATGGAATCTATATATCACCTTCACGATCAGTGCTTTAAGTGTTTGCAACTAGTTCACTAGCACTAATTTGATAGTTAATATTAATGTTTTTATTTTTATGTTTTAATTTTAAGTAGCATATTAGAACCATTTAATTATTTAAAAAAATGTGTTACATGCATTTTTAATATAATTGGTTAAAGGGTTGACATTTCTTTCCAATATTTAATTATTTACATGGTTTGAATCTTTATCCTCCCTAAAATTATTAAAAAAAAAACTGTTTTAAGAAGAGAGATAAGATATGGTAATTAGTGGGAAAAAATTATTTTCAATTATACTCTCCTATCAAATACAAGTGTTTTATAAATTATAACATTTTCAACATATAAGAGAATATTATATACAATAAAAATATAAATATATGATGGAACGAAATCAACTTCACGTTTTATTTTTATAAAAATATAAAAAATAAAAACAAAATCAATTATTGATATTAAAAAGAGTTATATAACATATTTTATATAAAGTTTTCTCCCAAAGATATCAACTTTATTTATAAAACTACAATTAGATATTACAAATTTGTAATAAATATATTTAAAATTGTAACTTATTGTTAGATATGATTTTGGTTTTATTTGTAATCTATAATAATTTTGTAATGAAAAAACTTCTTATAAAAATGGTCTAGAATCTATCGATAATTGATTGTTGAAGTGTCAAATAGCATGACATACTTCTAGGGCAGCTATCACTTTACAATTCGTCTCTACCTTCCAAAACCCAAATGAATGCTAATAACTTGTAATTTTTTTTAATCAAATGGTAATCGGTGAAATAATAAACATAAGTTTTATAATCAAATTACTAGTTGAATTATAATAATTTATATATGATTTATAGTTTAACATAATCCTATATATATATATACACAATGATTACAACTTTTTATATTGTTATTTAAAGAATCAATTTTTTTTTTTTTACATTTTTTTATAAATCTCAATCATTAAAAGATGAGTATAATAAATTATATAATACACTAAGACAACTTATCATATATATCCTAGGTATGTATATATGTATGTCTATATAACCAAAGTAGTTTCTAAATTTCACATCACCCATTAGTTTATCAGTAAATGTGTGGTGATCATAATCTAGCTAGTTGTGGGGTTCAAATATATATAACTTAAAGCATTCTTTACAATTTGCTCACTGGTAATGATATATAGCTTTATAAATCCCCTTCTCATACCTTTAGGAGCCTTTACTACTAAATTAGGAGTATTTAATTTGATCGGAAAATGGGGAAAAAAAATGTTGTAAATAAAAGGAGAAACAATTTCCATATATAATAACAAATATTTTTCTGGTCAGTGGAATAAGCATTTTCTTTTATAAAAAAATTAAAAGTATATATAGCTTGTTCTCAGTGTCATCTTAACCTACTAAATTAGAAAAAAGCCAATATATAATGTGAAGGACAATTAATTGTTCCATTGGTGTTGTACTGTTGTCTAATAAAAAACAATACTCTCCCGGCCCCCTTTTTTTTTCTCATTAAAAAATAATAATAATCGGAAACAAATGGTTATCAGAAAGCTAATTGAAATGAAACAATGAGTCAAAAAGAGGCTAAACTTGCCTAAAATGGAGGTTATTCCTATACTTCTTTTCTCTTGCAAATTGCACTAATTTCCGACATGCATTACCATATACATGTGCTATAGCTAGCATACATTATTTTTTAAAAAACAATCACAAGAATAATTAGTATTTTAAAATATATTCTTCATTTTTTTTAAATAACATTTATCTATTCACACACCCATATATGTATACATCAAAATGTAATAAATTGGGTTATTCAACTTGTTTGAACTAACTCATCTAATTTTTAAATAAATTGAAATTCGTTAATTTTTTTTATTAAACTCATTTAAATATTTTAAAACATTTAATTAATTATTAAAAATATATATATTACATAAAATTAAAACTCCATTCAATCAAGATATAAGTTATAGGAAAGCTGTTAATACTCTTGCTACAAATGCATGTCCAAAATATCAACCCCTACGCATCATGTTATGATTTTTTTATGATTTCAATAATTATATATATATTAAAGTTAATAATAATATTTTTTTTCGTTGTTCGTATTTATTTAAAAATAATATTGTTATCAAATAAATTAATGAGCTATTAATTTAATATTTTGAATTAGGTATATTAAATTTTTTTAGCTCAAGAGTTCATTAACTTAACAAAGTTGGATTGAGTAACTCTTTCACATCGGTATGTATACATTTATAAAGTTTGAATCCACAACTTACATTACCTAGCATATATCATTGTACAACAAATGTACGTTTGTTAAAAAGCAAAAAAATTTGCACGTGGGTCCGAACACAACACGTTAAATAGCAGTCTGGAGTAATAGGTTGTGGTCATTAAGATACATTAACATATTATCACTTGATCACACACTTGCCCTTTATATATAAGTCCTAGGTTGTGATTGTTACTTCCAAGAAGCTAGCTATTATAATTTCTATACTACATCTCTAAATGGATCGTAGCATTGTTAAGTTAGCAATTTGCATGATTTTTCTTTTCTTACTTCAAAATCTAGACTTAGTAGTATCTTCAAGGTCACTTATTGATGATGTTCCTCGTCCACCAATACTACTTAACCCTAGAGGTTCCTTGATGGTCATGCCAAAACCGCTGACATCTTTGAGTTTTATAATAAATCGCTACAAGTTGACTGACTCAGACGCCTTCCGCCCAACAGAGCCCGGTCACAGTCCCGGTGTCGGCCATGACAATCCACCGGTCGATGCACCATAGTATATATGGTGATCACCTTCATTGATCAAGTACGCTAATATTTTTGACAGCAGAATATCATTTCTTTTTGTCTAAAATATAGTTATTATTAGTGATCTTGTTTGTCCCCATTAGTCTTTGTATGGTGACGGAGGAGGGGTTTCGAAGGACGAACTTTGCATTAAATGTAGCTTCTTAATTCTTTTTTTTTTTTTTTTGGGTAAGCTTTCATTTTTTATGTTATTTGTGATATTCTTGTTTAGTACTTTGGAAAACTAATCGAATAAATTTAAGATTTGGCTGCGAAGAATCGTGCTTTCAGTTAGCTTTCTCATTAATTAATAGTACTGGTATATATTTTGTTTAAATAGCTGAAGGTCAAGGATTTTATTCGTTACAAGACATGTAATTTAGCTGAATACGTTTAAAGTTGAGAGTCACAATCATAAATCATAAATATATAAGGAGTATAATTATTAAAAGTCTAAATGGCTGGAGAAGCAAGGTTGTTAATTTAAAGGTTTCAACTCTTCTTTTAAATTGAAAATAGTGTCATGCTAAGTTACTAAAGATTTCAAGCTTCAAATAATATAAATTCATTTATATACAAATAATATATATATGTATGTGTGTGAATATTCAACTAATATATTATTTTAAATCTAATGTAAAATTTATGTATGTTATTTAAGTTCCAAAATTATTATGGAAGATGATTTAAGATGCATCTTGTATATTTGATCCATTATACTTTTTCAAGTTAAGTGCGGCCACAAAAATTCAATTTTTTTAAAAATAATTATGTTTAAATAATCATCCAACAATCATAGTGATTAATTGATATAACATACACAAGCTAGCTAGATTGCAATTTTCCTAAAAATAAAGGAAATTTTATTTTAGTTTAAACTATAAACCATGTGGTCAAGTGTGCATATATGTCTATCACAAGTCAGGGAAGTTGAAATGTCTCTATCATGTTTGCATAGTTACTTAGGTAATTGTTTTTACATTTTTTTAATCAATAGTTACTTAGGTCATATTTTTTTACAATTTTTTGAATCAATCTCAATAATTAAATATATTTTAAAAATTAAAAAAATTTATTTTAATGAGCAATACATAGATAATGGAGAGATGTAAGGTACAGAAAACGCAAGTTAAAATTTTCATTAAATTAGACCATATTTTATATAACTATTTCAATTTTTAATTTTTTGGCATTGAAATTGAATTTTCAACTATAATTTTTTTTTTTTTGAAAAAAGAAACTTGTTTTAACTAATTTTTAGTATATTTTTAAAAAGTAGAAATTAAAAATTGACTGTTGTTAGTTTAATAACTAATTTTCATACATTTTTCAATTTTTAAACTTTAACATTCAATTTCAAACTTATTTTTGATAACTTTGAACTAATATTTAGTTCTTTAATCATTTTGAATCATGTGCATAATTGAATATAGTTAGATAACGAGGTTATTAATTTTTAATATCAAAAAATAAAAAATAGAAATTCAATTAAAATTTTTTTTTATTTCTAAATTTTGATCAAACTTTAAAATTGAATTTAAAAATTTAGAAAATAAAAATTGAAAATGTAATATCAAATACCTATTTCAAAAATTTATATTTAAAGAAAAATTTTTAAAATTTTAAAATTGAAATTAAAAGTCCTTAATTATTCTTCATTGTATAATATTGATTAATTCAGCTACTTTAAATAAATAATAGATAAATTCACAAATATTTTAAATTTAATTACATAATATAACTCTTATCATAAATAAAATTTTATTTTTAATTTCTCACGATTACACATATATTGTTTTTTATACAATGAAAAAGAAAATATTTTTTTACATATCTAAAAATGTGATGTGAATATTTTTTAATAAAACAAAAAAAAGAGAAATGTTTGTTAATGTTAGATAGATTTTAAGTAATTAAATGCTATTAAAATATGAATCTTGAAAAATAATAAAATATAATTAATATGGACTATTTTTATAAAATATTTATTTTAATATTTGTTAATTATCACTATGTTTTTTAATATTTTATTGTTTTTTTAATTTTTTAAGAATTTAAAAATATATTTAAATTACTTTTTATTTGAATATTATTATTTTTATTTTTTTTTAAATAATTTTATAATAAATTTTACTTTTATCGTGATTAAATAATTGTATTTTAATCATGTTTTAATCAATTGATAAAAAATTCTTAAAATAATATTATTTATATTTAATTAATCTATTTTTTATATAATTAATAGACTTAATAATCACCAAAGTTGGATCCAGATTGCTTAAATCTATTAAGTTTGGGCCTTAAAAAACCCGACTTTTATTTTCACCCTTGCGAATTCATAAATCCAAAGAGCATGCGATTTGGAACTCTTAGTCGAGCTGACGGTGAGATCGATTTTTTGTTCGAGGTTCAGCTTTTCATTAGTTCTCTTCTGTTTTCTTTTTTCAAAAAATTTCGACTAAGATTTTCTGAACTAGACTCAATAATCACCGAAGTTGGATTCAGATTGCTTAAATCTATTAAGTTCGGGCCCTAAAAAAACCCGATTTCTATTTTCACCCATGTGAATTCGTAAATCTAAAGAGCATGCGATTCGAAACTCTTAATTGAAGTGATGGTGAGATCGATTTTTTGTTCGAAGTTCAACTTTCCATTAGTTCTCCTACGTTTTCTTTTTTCAAAAAATTTCGACTAAGGTTTTCTGAACACCTGTTCATATTCATAATCTACAAAATTAAACAAAATAAATAATCTAATTTAATAAATATGTAATATATCTCATTTTAAAAATTATATAAAAATATAAGATACATCTACATCATTATTTATCATTTTGTAATTATTAAATAAATATAAATGTGTTATTTTTTAAAATAAATTATGTAAATGGGATTAGTTAAAAAAAATAAAAAAATTATTAGGATTCATTATTTAGGATAGTCTCATAAACATAACACAATTAATAATTCACTATTTTATCATCGATTTCGTGTAACTCCATGTTTTTATCTTTATTTTTTTTATTGAAAACATATAATTTGGGTGCGTTATGGAATTAATTTTGTACGGCCTATTAACTTTAAGATATTATTTTAAAATTTTATTAAATTTATAAAATATGATATTAAAATTTGTTTATAGACCAATAATTTCATATTTTTTAAACATAATAATTTTTATTTATATCATGAAAGGTATATAAAATGTTCATCATGTTTAAAAAATAAGGCAATAAAAATGTATTAAATTTTAAAAAATATGATAATAAATTTTTTAGTATATTATATAAAAAATAATAAATTTAAATATTTAATTTATCCATCTAATTTACTTGTAATTCTCCCAATAATTTGCATAATATTCGTATGCCTTTTCGCTCGCATTGTACGATTCTTGTAGAAAAAACTAAAGTTTGAAATCTATTACTTCGTCTTTTAGTTTGTATTATTTTATTACTAATTCAGTCATTCAGAGCTTTGAAACTCGTGTTAGTTTGATATTTGTCATTTTGTGTTATTTACGACATATTTTCATTTTAATTGATAAAAAAACATTTATTTAATTTTTTATATGTTTATTTATAATAATAAAAAATAATAAGATTTATAAAAATATAAAAAATTATCTAATAATTTTTACTAAAATTTTTATTTATATTTTTTAACATGTTATCAAATAATGTTATTCTAGTTTGAAGTTATCTGTATATTCTAACTATAGTTTTTATATCTTAATTTTATTAAATAATATTATTTAATTCTCATCAAATTTTATTAAATTTAATCATTTATATGGCGGTAATTTTTTAAATTAAAAATGATGTTACTTGGTTTTTTAATTTTGTAAAAAAAATTAATTAAAAATAAATATATTATTTAATCATTTTTTATTTAAAATATAATTATTTTTTATCAAATATTTAAAACCCAATTAAAATACAAATCTCTAATAATAATAAAAAATTAATATAAAATAATTTTAAGAAAAAAATAAACAATAATAAAATTCAAATAAAAATATTTAAATATATATTTTAATTTTTAATAAAAATTAATATAAAATAGTAACAATTAAACAATATTTCAAATAAATATTTTGTAAGATATTTCATATTAATTTTTACTTTATCATTGTTAAATATTCATATTTTAATCGTATTTAATCGTTCGATACAAAATAATTATTTTAAAATAAAATTATTAAAATATTATAATTTATTATTAATTGATCATTTTTTCAAAGTTGAGAAACTAAACAATACCGTTTATAATATATGAGAATTTTGTGATATTTTACTTTATAATTTAAAAATAGAGTCAATTAAATAAAAATAAATTTTTAAAAAAATTAAAATAAAATTTATATATTTTATTAATAAAACTAAAAAAAAAATCAATATCTTCTCATTATTTCTCTCTCCATCTTTCGTTGCCTATTTTCTTTAATATTTTATTGATAACAAAATTTATAATCTAGACTAAATAATATATATTTTAATATACGATCTTTTAACTCTAATATATTCAATAATTTTCATAATATTTATCTTAAAAATGTAATTTATTAAGTAAATTTGACTAAAACAATTACAACTAATACTTCTATTGATATTTTATTATTATAATACTTGTTTGTTTTTCAATTATCAAACAACTTTTGCCTCAAACAATAACACTTCGTGTTTTTAGATCCACACTCTAATTCAAAACTAAGCAAGTCGATTTTTTATGGTTAGTTTTCCTTAATTTTGATTTTAACACATCTTGTTTGCACAAGATTTTAGGATCATTTAAAGGTTTTTTCAAATTTAATTCAACATTTTATTTTAAACTTTAACTTTAACTTATCTTATTTATATAAAATTGGAGATCCTTTATGTTCAACTTAAACACTACTATCATAAGGTATAGATGATACACTTCAAATCCAACAAGTTCATATTACAAATTGGTTTAAAACAATAATTATAGTTTTTGATACCATTTGATTAGAATAATAATTTTTATAGATCTTTATACTACAATAAACTCATCCTCTAAAAAGTTAACTCGTTAAATAAAATTTATTTATATATTTATAAATTCATATTTCTATTAATATTCGAAAGATTTATTTATTTTTTGCATATCAATAGTTTAAATTAAAGAGACCCAACTTTTGATGTAAACCTCCTTATGTTTTACTTTTTGAGTGGCCCAAAACATAAATCTGTTTTTCCCTTTATGAGAGGGCTTACTCTAGGCTTCTAAATGTATATATGGGCCTTACGACCTTTTTTCAATTAGTGATTTTATTTTATTTGTTTGTTTGTTCATTTGTTTAGTTTGTTATTATTATTTTATTATTTCTTTGATAAGTTTCATCAAAGTGTAACAAATACACTCTGAGAATATCATTTTACAAATTTTTCTGTCATGTCTCAATTTAAGTACAATACGAGTAGATGACCCCCTATATAAAACGAACTTTTATATATAGGTGGAGAGTCAAAACTTTTTCTTTCGTATTATATTTATAATTTTTTAAATTAATAATAGTCTCATTTTATCTTAAGTATTATTTTTATGTTAATTTAAATTATTTTTAAGAATATATTTATCAATTTTTAAATCTAATATTAAATGTAATAATAAATTAGACTTAAGTACTTAATCTTAAATTTTAACAAAATATGTAAGATAAAAGGTTAATTTAATCTCTTTATTTATACAAAATATGTTTAGTTTTCGAGAATATGTTATTTTGTCTTTTTTAAAATATGAGTTTACTTAATTATATACAAATTAACAAATATACTCATATATACTTAATTCTTAATTATATCTATGCGTAAATTATTGAATCAAAGTAACAAATTTTATATTTAGGAAAATAAATATATTAAATAAAATAAAACAAACACCATGTTTTATATACGAAAAATCAATATACAGAAACAATTACAATGTAACTTACAACTAACTCATTAGTAAGTTAATTAAAAGTAATAAAAGAATATGTTAATTTTTTTTAAATTAAAAATTAAATCTAACAACTAAATATTAATATGATAAAAATAAGATTTAAAGATTATAATAAAGATTCAAACAAAATAATAGTTGCAAGATTATTTTCCACCACTAGAATATATTATAAATTAACAAAAATATATTATAATTTTTTATTCATTGATTATACAAACTTAGAAAAATTCACAAACAATAAAGTCTCCGTATGTTTTTCGCATGTTTGTTGAAATAAACAAGTTTTTAATTAAATTTTTTTATAGATAAGTTTTCTAAATTATATCAAAATCATTTAATTTCAATAAACATACTGCATCAAGGTTAAATTCATAAACTCAATTTAATTATTTTGAGTATTAGTTTTCATTACAAGTAATTTATCGCTAGTTATTTAAATTAATGAAACAATTACGTATCCAATAAACTAAATTAATTAAAAATGAATTAATATGATTATTCAATTGTACACTTAAATAATAATAAAAAATTAATACATAATAAAAAAATAAAATATAACATATTTTATTAATTAATTACAATCAATGCCTAGGACTTTGAAACAATTAAATATTAAATTAACTACTCTTATAAAACAATAAATTTATAATATTATTCATGATAATAATAAAAGAAATGAGAATAATTCTTATGATTTATGTTATTGAATTTGATCTTTTGATTTCTTTGATTGTCTCTTTGGATTTTGTTTTTAGTTCTTACGTCCAACTTAATTCTATAAATTTTGGATCTAAATATGTATTTTAATATATTGATTTTGTTTTATGTAACGTTGTTTTATATTTATAAGAGATAAAATCAAATTTAAATATAAATAAGATCGTTGATATTTTAATAAAAATATGATTAATAAACATTATATGTCAAAAGTATAGGATAAGTTATGTCGGTTAAAAATATAGGATAAGATGCAATAAGAATAACTTACGATAGGATAAGGTACGAAATACATCAACTTTTTTTCAAAGTTAATCTACCTATCAAATAAAAATTATAAAGATCCGCAAAATTTTTAAAAAAAATACAAAATAAATAATTTTAATTTATTATAATAATAAAATATAAATAAATGTAAAGGTATAATATCTCAAGAATGTGTATAATATAATACATATTAAACTATATAATATGTATTTTTTGTTAGTCATAGAAAAAGTTCAACGCTCATAATTATATAATAAGTTTGTAGACATTTTTTGTTAGTCATAGAGAAAGTTCTAACAATCATAATTATGATAATAAGTTTGTAGATATTTTATGTAAGAGGCTTAACATTATTATGATTTCAAATTTTAATAAATATTAAAATTTTATATTTTTAATTTATTATATTATATTATATTATATTTAAATTATTCGTCTCTTTTTATTTTATAATACTTATTTTAATTTATTTTTTATTTTATTTTATAATACTTATTTTAATTTATTTTTTTATGAGATGATACCAGGAGATTTTAATCCAACGACTGAATTTTTGATACTACGTGAGAGTAAAAAAAACCACAGAATATCTAATACTTGAAGAATAACTCAATAATTAAATATACTAATAATTCTTATAAAATCTTCTATGAAATTATATTAGATTACTTTTAGCATTTAACAGCCTTTAACTTCGTTGCTGTCTGTTGCCGTGTTCTCGTTTTCCTTCTTACATCCTACAACCTTTCACCAAATTTGATGCACCTCGCAATGCCACCCTTCAGGCTGACAAAATTCCTCATTACTTTTTATTTTTAACTTGACATAAAATAATTGAGTACCAAGCCTCCTTATATTTTTAGTCGGCCACTTCATGATTATTGACTAATGATCCGAATATACACGTAGATTTATTTATTTATAATAATATTAGATATGATATTAAAAATAAGATAAATTATTGAATTGATAATTAATTTATTAAAACTTATATATGTGATTATCTCAAGAACTTGTGGTATGTATATCGTTTTGAGAAAAAAAATTAACAACTATTTATATTACTTAGATCAAATCGAATTAGATCGGATCGTATCGTTTGAAACAGTTTTAATTAATACAAATCAGACTGAATCGTTTAATTTATAAAATCATTCAGTTCAGTTTGGTCAAATCCGATTTCCGATTTGATTCAGTTTTTGGACACTTCTAACGAAAAATAATATGAAAATTTTAATATATTATTAAATCGGATCGGTTTGGTTCGGCCGGTTTAAAAATTAATACAAATCGAACCGAATCGTTTGATTTATAAAACCGTTTAATCTGATCTAATTCGATCTGATTTTGCAATTTGATCCGATCCTGACCGCTTTATGGACACCCATAATATGTGTTTATTGTAATTTACTAATAATAAATCAAACATGCAGTTGCATTGATTTTTATGATTTGTTAATAAATATTTTAATTAATTTTTTTTAAATAAGATATTATAAATATAAATTGGATTATTTTCTTCGACTTATGATACAAGTGTAAAAATATCTAAATAAATATTTAATTTTAGGAATTGAGAATTAAGAATATGAAATATATATAATTCATATTTTTCTTTGATAGTTAAGAAGAAATAAGAGAATGAATATTAATTAACATTATTTAAAAAAAAATTATGTTTATTTACTTATATATTATTTTAAAGTTATTTTTAATATAAATCTTATTCTTAGATAATTTATGCTATATTTATGTTAAGTTTACTTGTGTTTTGGAAGAATAGATTTTCAAGCATATATATTATATTCAAAATCTTAAAAGTTGTAAAATATTATCAAAATTTAATTGATTTTATAAAACATCAAACATGTCGATTAAAATAATTAAACATTCGATTTGAGAACATTACAACATAGTCATCCTTAAAACTCATGTATTTCTACGTGTACTAATAAATATTATTCCTATTATCAAATTTAATTATTGATAGATTTTAATTTAGATTATATATTAGATCTTTATTATTGAAATTTATTATTTTTTTTAAATTTGATTTTAATATTTTTTAATTTTTTAAAATATTGCTCATATGTAAAAATAAGGATATTTTTATTATTAATTAAGACATTTTAAAAAAAATCTAACATAATCATGATCTTTTAGGCAAAAGTCTTTAGTTTTATCTCATAAAAGTACAAAAGTATTTAGTTTTATCTCATAATTTTTTTTAAAATTGTAATTGCTACTTATACATTTTAACTGAATTTCAAATCCGATATGTATTCAAATAAGTTTTATATTATTTTTTCGATAATTTACCATTCTAATAAAACAAACAAAATATTATAATGAAATAAAAAAGCGATTTTACTAAATGAAATAAGAAAGCGACTTTACTAAATGAAATAAGGCTCGCTTGTTAAATTCGTTTGAAAGCAAGGACAAGGTTGCTACGCTTATCCTAATCAAGTTAAGATTTTATGCTCTGTTCTGCGCGCTATACTGTTGCTTTTTACCCGATCCTAACATAGCGTTTTGTTTTCGAAAACCTTACCAGACCATCACTCGACTTCTTTGCTTGTGTGCTTGGACATACATAGTCGAAACAGGGCCTACAAAAGTCAACATTTCTAAATGCACACGCTTTACTGTGCGGATGGAAAACCCTCGATGAATGCCATGGTTAGAATAAGATAGCTTCGAAGACGAAGAGTGTTATGACAAACCCTACTTCTTTTTTACATGTCTTCAACCCTTTTTTTAAGAAAGAATAGGATGGAGCCCTCAAACTTATTATATTCAATAAGTTTAATCCTGCCAAGCAAATATGTTTTTGTTCTCTTAACTGTTCTAATTTTTTTTTTACAAACTAAAAAGAAAATTTTAAATTTAAATAATTTGTGTAATGTTTGATAATAATTTTGATTTGTGTTTTTTAATTTTATTTTTTTATAAAAATAATCAATAATATATTTGATAATAATTTATATTAAATAATTTAAAAAAATCAAAAATTATCTTAATTATTCAATAATATTTTATGTGTTTTTATTTTATTTTTTAAAGACTTAAAAAATAATAAAATTTTTCATAATTAATTACTAATTTTAAATTTTTAATCATTTTAAAAATTTTTTTTTAATAATTTTTATTAATATTTACACGTATAAAACTACTAAAATTTAATTTATTCTAAAAAATATTTGATCAAAATAAAAATAAATTAAAAATAAGAAACCTAATTAAAAAATCTTATTTTTAGTGATTTATGAATCATTTCATTATAATAATTTTTTAAAAATATAAAAATTAAAATGAGAAATGAGTAATGAGTAATTAAAAAAATTAAAAATCATAATAGTTAACTCACCCTAAATTATTTAACAAAGCATGAGAAGTGGTTTCATGTGGCTAGATAATAGATACACAATAGAGCACTCCAAAGCATAATTCACATCAATATCATGCCATTTCTTTCTTTCGAAAATTTCATCATTGCCTCCTTTGAGATATATATGTCAAATGTTGTTATACTTACTATATTTATTTAATAATCTATTAAAAAAATTTATTAACAAATATAAATTTATCTATATCATAAAAAATATATATAATTTTAAATAGATTAAAAATATATATATTTGTGGATAAAAAATGACATACAAAATAAAAAAAAAGAATTCATTTATATTTTGGTGGTCAGTCAACAAATTCTTAATACTTATTAATGAGTAAATAACTCCCCCCCTCTCAACTTTCCCGAATATGCAACTTGACAGCACTCATTTGACTAAATCGATTTCGAAGAAGTTTCTGTGAAATCCAAAAGGTTTAAAAAAATTATACATTCCATCTTAAATTCAATTGGAATGGTATCTATTTTTCAAAGCAATGAAAAGAACTCCTTGGAAAAAAGTTTCAACCACTACAAAGGAAAGAGACCGCAAAGTCCATGTTATTATTATAATTATCCTCTTTGGAGTGAGTGACCTTCAAGCTTTATTAATTATTCTCTGTTATAATTTTCTATGTTTCAAATTTCCTCCAAAGAATTTTAACCCCTCAATGGAAAAAAGACGATATGGGTTCTTTCTAATCCTCACTTTCATTGCTCTTCTGGGTCTTTTGTCCTTCACATCATGCATAGCTGCCGAATTGAAAAGAACAAAAGTATTGTTTTTATTATTTGTATGATTGTATTGTGTATACATATATTGTTTTTTTTCTCTCTCTCTCTTTTTTTTTTTAAGAATTGTCTGTACTCTGTTTTTTTTTCAGAAGAAAGACCTCAAATTGGACGGGAGTCTCTGTAATTTACCAAGAAGTCAAGCATTTGGATTTGGAATTGGAGCTTTGATAAGTTTAGTTATTGCTCAGACCATCGGTAATTTAATAGTTTTTAGAATACTCTGTTTCAGACAGAAAGGAACAAACTTGAAGCACAAAACACAAATTGTTTTGACTCCACTTCTAATTATCTCTTGGTAGGTAATCACTAATCTCTTCTAATTTTCGTATTTTAACTTTATCATCAAATTCTAAGAAAACACATCATTACATATATATTTTTAATAAAATTTTATTTTTAACCTTTATATACATGCTTGACATGATCTCATTTTTTAATAGAGTTTTATTTTCGATACTCTTTTATTTCATATTTTTTTATTAAAATTATGATATAGATTTTTAAATAAAATAAAAAAAAATATTTTTTAGATAAAATTGAAAGTTAATTATACAAGTAATTGAATCATATAAAAATCGAATAGTTAAAAAATAGATAATTTAAATTTATGATAACCACGATTTAGTTTTACACAAATTATGAACGTTGTAATTGAATTTAGAAATAAACCTAAATCAAACTATATTTCATATTTTCACTAAACTTCTTACACGGTGAATTTTTCTTTAAAAATTATCCCTTCAGAAATATCAATAAATATAGAATCATTATGAATGAAAATTTTGATAATATTTATAAGAACTTTCAAATATTTATTAAAATTATCAATGAGATTTCATAATGTCAGTACCTATCAAATATGAAAATATCACTATCTAAAGGGTTAGACTCAACATCTTAATAATACTCGAAGGAAAACAAAATAGAAAAAGCAAACGGAAATATCAATCGTTTTGAATGGGTCAATGTTGTAGGATTAGCTTTGGATTGGCAATTACTTTAGTAAGTAGTGGCACGAGCATGAGCTCAAAGCAGCCTTATGGAAAAGGATGGTTAAAAGGAGAATGCTACCTTGTGAAAGATGGCGTTTTTCTTGGTTCAGCAATCTTAGTCCTGATCACAATTGGGTCAACCCTTGTCTCAGCTATTACTACTATGAAGATGAAGACCCAAGTTGACCAAGAATTTAGAAATCAAGAGCCAATTGTTGGGGCCAAACTTTTAGAATTATAGGCATTGAACAAATTGTTGCAAACATACAGAGAAGCCGATTGTTGCAAATTCCAAATGTTAACAAATGATAAATATCAATAAAAACTTAATGTTTGTATTTTTTTCCACAAATATTCTTGATTTTTCGATAATATCAAATATTTCATTCAATTTTTAATGATGTTAATATAATGTCATTCAATGATATTTTTATAATATCTTTAAAATTGAAGGATATCAAAGATAAAATTTTAATTTCTCTTATTTTTAACATTAAATAATCAATTACACTAAACTAATAAAATTTTAAATTTTAAATTTTATTTATTCTAATAAAATAAAGACTAAAAATTAAAATTAATTAATTAAATATATATATATATAGTTATAAATTAAAAAAATAAAATTAAAATACATATAATAAATGAATTTTTTATTACTTATTCTAAATGATTATATGTACTAAAGTTGATAACTTTTAATTTTGAGAAAATAACAAAAATAATACTCCATAAAACTTATACACAAAAAATAGCACTCTTGTATCAAATTTATAAATTTTAAAAAAAATCAACTCATCATTTCACATCGAATATCATCTAATTAAATTTCGTTCAAATAAAACTATAATAATTTAAATCCATTTAAATATTGAACTATGTTCATTGAATCATATTTGATATTATCAAAGTATTATTTTTATTGTTATAAATTTTAAATATGATTTTTTATTTAATTTTCCTTAATTTTTTTAATTAATTAAAGATTATTTTAATTACATTTAATCACATATAGTTCTAAATGTAATGATTAAAAAAATCAAACTTTAAAACCAAAATTAATAAATAAATAAATTTATAAAATTTAAAAAGTTCAAAATAAATTATAAAAATTTAATATGAAGTGATAGATGATTTAATTGAATTTTTAAATATAATTATCAAATTTAATTAAATTATCGGTATAAATAACTTAGTTATTTAATATGATTTTACTTTTAATCTCTCCTGAAAAGAAATATGTTTATTTTGATACAATGTTAAAAAATATATATTTATTTACATTGTAATAAAAATAAATATTTTTTTTCCTTGAAGTAAATCAAAAATAAAATTTTACCGATTATATCATATAATTAAATCTTAAATTATTTATTAAATGTAAACAAATTATAAAACCATTTGATTTTTCTTACCTCAACATTTATGCATTATTATATAAAATCTCACTAAAATGAATAAGAAGAAAAAAATTAACACTTCTAAAATTACAAAAAAAACATAAAATAAAAATTTGTAAAAGAGAGTCATATCTTCCTTCAATCAAGAAAATTATATTATTTTTATTGTTTGAAATTTTAAAATTACTATCTTTAATTTTTTAAATAATATTTTTTTTAATTAAATGTCTAAATAATGAGTCTAATCTATTCAAACTTTAAAATTAAACTGAAGGTATTTCAAAAATTAAATAACTTTTCACAAATGATATAATTCAATTTTAAAATCTCTTTTTGGCCCGATCAAATTAGATCATTATGTATAATATTTAGATTAAAGTGCATTTTCTCAATGTATTAAGACGGTTACAAATATGCATTCAACTTTTCAATTGTTAAAATATGCTTCCAATATATATTGTTTGTCTTATATATATATTTTTCGTTCATTTTATTAACAAAATTAATAATACATGTGATTTAATAAATAAAAAAATCACATGTATTTTAATTAAACTCTTTTACACAAGCTTAGATTCCTTATATTTCAATGAGTCAATTTTTATTAAACAGATATGGTTATTTTTATCCTTTAGAGATTATAGTTAACTATTTATGTTTGGATTATAGGCTTATGATCTAGTAATTAGAACTTTTTCATCCCTTTGAATCCAAGATTGAATCCAAAAAATAAAATTTTTACTTATTTAAAATAAAATTTTTACTTATTTAAAATAAAATTTAATACTTAAAAAAAACTATTTGTATTATTTTCTCATATATATTTGGTTCTTTATTTTTTTTAAAAAATAAAATTAAGTAAACCGATACCGATCCTGTTAAACCGATTCACCCACCAACCGTTCCGTATGGTAATCTTAAAATTTTTTATTATCCGGTTAATTTTATTAAAAGTAAAACCGAACCATACTGTAGACCCTGTTTTGACCCGCTTGTAAGAACGGTAATTCGCCCTCAATTTGATCTGCTTCACCTCCGACTGTCTGACTCCCGGTAGTTTCAACTTCCAATAGGACGCCTTGTGCGCCAGTTTTCACCTTCTGTCTATCTCAAACATTACACACTTGAATCACAAAACTACAAAATGGGGAAGAAAATCACTAACTCTGCTCAGATCTAAACCCACAAAGCTCCAAAGCAATTCACTCGAGAATCAGAAAAAGTAAAGCTCCTTCTGGGTTTCTTCCATAGATTAATGCTCAATATCCCTAATCTCAATCACAAGAACCCCGTAAACCCTAGAAGAGTAATAAAATTAGGCCAGCATTTTGATAAATTTGAGTTTAAATGGAGCACTTAAAGACGATTGGGCGCGAGCTAGCCATGGGATCACAGGGTGGGTTAGGTCAGTCCAAGGAGTTCTTGGATCTTGTGAAGTCGATCGGTGAAACCCGATCCAAGGCTGAAGAGGACAGAATTGTTCTCCAAGAGATTGAAATCCTCAAGCGCCGATTAACCGAGCCGGACATTCCTAAGCGGAAGATGAAGGAATACATAATTCGACTCGTCTATGTTGAGATGCTGGGGCACGACGCATCTTTTGGTTATATTTATGCCGTCAAGATGACTCACGACGATAACCTCCTCCTCAAACGCACAGGCTATCTTGCGGTCACGCTCTTTCTTTCCGACGACCATGACTTAATTATTCTCATCGTCAATACAATTCAAAAAGATCTCCGCTCCGATAACTACCTCGTCGTTTGCGCAGCTCTCAATGCCGCTTGCAAGCTCATCAATGACGAGACAATCCCAGCTGTTTTGCCCCAGGTGACTGAGCTACTGGGTCACTCCAAAGAGGCCGTGAGGAAGAAGGCGATCATGGCGCTTCATCGGTTCTATCAGAAATCTCCATCTGCGGTATCCCATTTGCTCTCCAATTTCCGCAAGCGACTTTGTGATAATGATCCGGGTGTGATGGGTGCGACTTTGTTCCCTCTCTTTGATCTCATTTCAGCTGATGCCAATTCGTATAAGGATTTGGTGGGCAGCTTAGTCAGCATTCTCAAGCAAGTAGCTGAGCGCAGGTTGCCCAAAGCTTATGATTACCATTCCATGCCAGCCCCGTTCATTCAGGTAACTGGAAACTGTGTTTTGTTTAACAATATATCTGGAATTCAGCAATTTTAGCTTCAATTTGGTTAAAATGTTGGTGCAGATCAAGTTGCTGAAGATTCTAGCTTTATTGGGACACGGGGACAAGCAAGCCAGTGAAACCATGTATACGGTGATGGGAAACATTTTGAGGAAGTGTGATTCCTCGACAAATATAGAAAATGCCATACTTTATGAGGGCATTTGCTGTGTTTCTTCCTTGCATCCCAATGCCAAGTTAGTAGAAGCTGCTGCTGATGTTATTTCAAGATTTTTGAAGGTTAGGCTGTATCCTTTATGTTATTTTGTGCTTAATTTGATTGTGGGATTGTTGGGTTATTTTTGGAATGCCTTCACTTATAGCATCTATTATTGATTATAACTTATAAGTTTGCCCCAATCTAATGTTGTGAATTGTTTGCAGAGTGATAGTCATAATCTTAAATATATGGGTATTGATGCCCTTGGTAGATTGATAAAGATTAGCCCTGAGATTGCTGAACCACACCAACTGGCTGTCATTGATTGCTTAGAGGTCAGTGTGGAGAATGGTTGATTTTCATTCATGTTTGTTATTTTCATTTAGTTATATTTTATATGAGTAATCCAGGACCCAGATGATACTCTGAAGCGGAAAACATTTGAACTGCTGTACAAAATGACCAAGCCTTCCAATGTTGAAGTGATTGTTGATCGGATGATTGACTACATGATAAGCATCAATGATAATCACTACAAAACCTACATAGCATCTCGATGTGTGGAACTAGCAGAGCAATTCACCCCAAGTAATGAATGGTTTATCCAGGTTGTAGAGTGTTCCTTTGGCACCTGCCCTTGACATTTCATTGAAAATTAAAAAACAAATCCTGAACAACTGAACCTGTGGCTGATATTTTCATATTTGGTTGATATGTTGCTGTACAGACAATGAATAAAGTCTTTGAGCATGCAGGAGATCTTGTGAATGAAAAAGTAGCGCATAATTTGATGAGGCTGATTGCTGAAGGGTTTGGGGAGGATGATGAAAGCTCTGATAGTCAGCTGAGATCATCTGCTGTGCGTAACTATGATATTACATTATAAATGTCGTATCTATTTATAACATGAATATATTCAGCAAAAAGCATGCAATGTTAAAGTCATTCTTTTGCAATAGCTGAAAGAAGTTCTAAAGAATCACTTTGTAGGTTTTACTACGGTATAGACCTAATCTTCATAAGCATTTGCCAGCTATTTATCCTTGGTGCAGACAACAAGAATATGTGAAGCTTGCCCAAAGATTGTAATAATTTCCCGAGAATATTGTTTAATTTGATTCAAGGTTTTATCAGCATCTTGCATGACGGATTACAATTAGAACCACTTAACTTTTAATTGTGTATAGTGCTAATATGGGTTCCTGTGAGGGCTCTTTATTTCAATGAAGGAGCCTGTGTTGTGTTGAAGTGATGGCAGTTATCATATTTTGGATTTCTGTGTTATTTATTTGCCGACTCTTTCCTAGTAATCTTTGTTCTATTATATTTAGATTTATTTGGCCCCTAATTTTATTGAAAATACATATATAAAATCATTTGAACTCTCCCTTTTGTTCCTAGATTAAATTGGTAAAATTAATGCCATCCCAACATAGTTATGCTCTTTGAACTCAAAAATTTCAAGCTTTGTGATATTCCATGGCAGTTCTGTTGGTAAAGTTTGGGGCTGCCCTGCCCTCTAATGTTTTTGAAGTTTTCTTAATGAAATTATCACTAAAATATTTTGTGGCTTTTTGCCTAGTTATGTAAATCTTCCTTTTTTTTGCTGGGTTTTTTGATGTGCAGGTGGAATCATACTTGCGTATTCTTGCAGAACCAAAACTGCCATCACTATTTCTTCAGGTATATCCTGATTTGTCTGATTATTTTTTTCTCCATTGTTTTCCCATTTACACAAATAGTATTTAAATTCTAAAACTCTAGTTTTCATTTTAGGTCATCTGTTGGGTTTTGGGGGAATATGGAACTGCGGATGGGAAGTACTCTGCTTCCTACATTACTGGGAAGTTATGTGATGTGGCAGAGGCATATTCCAATGATGCAACCGTGAAGGTATCCTTTCAATATTTTCTACTTTGGTCTTTAGCTATGTTCATTTTCAAAATTTAGCAGATATATATATATGCATCTAGTATTTTTATACTCGGTAGGAAATTTATTCCTTTCTTTTTTATACTATTGAAGGCTTATGCTGTTACAGCAATTATGAAAATATATGCTTTTGAGATAGCAGCTGGGAGAAAGTTGGATATGCTGCCTGAGGTTAGCACCTTTAATTTTTTCTGCAATGTACATGCTGACTTTAGTTTTACCAAATTATTGACAAAGTCTTGGTAATTTCACTTTGTATTTTCTTTGTCATGGAACGATACTTTCAGTTAGTGATGCTTATTCTCTTTCTGTAGTGTGAATCTTTGGTGGAAGAATTATCAGCTTCTAATTCAACAGACCTGCAACAACGTGCCTATGAACTACAAGCTTTGCTTGGCTTAGACACTCATGCTGTTGCAAGTATTATGCCAGCGGATGCAAGTTGTCAAGATATTGAGGTCATACTTTGGAGCACAATCTTGTTTTATTTATTTTAATTCCATTATGCCTGATATGTATTCTGCTTACAAAATTTTGCAATGCTGCTTTCTTGAATCTCTTTTTTTCTTTAAAACATTTTCTAATGACATTTATTATCAATTATTTTGATGTCTATGAATCCTCTTGCAGTCTGATAAAGATATGTCATTCTTGAACACATACGTCCAACGGTCACTAGAGAAAGGAGCCCAGCCGTACATCCCCGAGAATGAGCGTTCTGGAACTTTTAACATCAGCACCTTCAGAATCGAAGAACACAATGAAGCAATAACACATGGTCTTAGATTTGAGGCATATGAACTTCCAAAGCCACCTGTCCCATCAACAGCTGCTCCCCTTGCCTCTTCAACTGAACTTGTTTCTGTCCCTGAGCCATCCTCTTCTGGGGAGATGTACCAGCCTGCAACAGCTTCATCTGTATCAGACACAAGGCCATCAGAACTCAAGCTACGGCTTGATGGTGTTCAAAGAAAGTGGGGTAGACCAATATACTCCTCTTCTCCATCATCTATATCATGTTCTGCTTCTCAGATTTCTCAGAAGACAATAAATGGGGTTACACAAGATAGCACTACAAACACCTTGAATGCTAGAGCCCAAGAAACTTATGATTCAAAGAAGCCACAGGTCGAAATTTCTCCAGAAAAACAGAAGCTTGCCGCTTCATTGTTTGGAGGTTCATCAAAACCTGTAAAGAAACCATCCTCCAATCAAAAGATAGGTGCTAGAGCTGGTAGCCAGGTTGCTGAGAAGTCTCAGGTGCCAAAATCAGCTGTTGTAGCCACTGAGGCTTCTGTGAGTGCAACTAATTATCAACCTCCAGACCTGCTTGACTTAACTGAACCAACTGTTACGAGTAGTGCTCCTGCGGCGGATCCGTTCATGCAGTTAGAAGGATTGCTTGATTCAACCCATGTTACTCCACCTGCAACTCATGCTGCAAGTGGTGGTGCTTCAAATGTACCTGATATAATGACTTTATATGCAGGCGCCCCTTTTAGTGGGCAGAGTAGTAGTGCAGGAAATTCTCAGCCGACAAATGGGGATGTTGTTGATCTACTATCCGGGATCTCCGCTGCTCCCAAAACTGATCAAAGCGGGTCTGCAGATGCATCCCAAGCACAAATGAACAAGGGTCCAAACCTAAAAGATTCACTGGAGAAGGATACTCTTGTGAGGCAAATGGGCGTGACACCTACAAGTCAGAATCCAGACTTGTTCAAAGATTTGTTTGGCTAAAGTAGAGGACTTCATTATTTAATTTGTGACATTTCTTTCTGAGCCAGTGGGTGCATTTGAGGCAAATATGTAAATGATTGTAAGTAGAGAGCAGCACATCAGACTTGCAATGACGCACATGGAGTGATTGAATCTTCTGTAGAAGTTATGCATGGGTTTGTATTTGTTGCAGGAACAAAAATAGAACCAGATTAGCTGGTGCATGGGTAATTGGCGAAGAGCTTTCCTTGATACTTGATATGGCCATTGAAAAGATCACCCATGCTTGTAATGGCTTGGGGGGGGGGGGAACTATTCCTATTTGTAATGCCGTGTTAGTTAGGGTTTGTTTTTCAAAAAATTGTCGTCTTTTCCGTAATATCCAAGTTCTTTTCCCTGTTATTTATGCACAATTAGTTGTTTCTTTGAAAGCATGAGAAGCCTAGGGGAGGAATGAATAAAAGGAAAACATGCAAGTCAAATTGATATTTGAATGAATTATTATGCTTAGTTTGATGTATTCAATATTGATATCCTCTTTTATGGTATTGAACTCTTCAATATTGATCTCTTTCAGATGCTGCAACCTGTCGATTTGGATTCATTTTCATCACAGTCCTACCCTGCAAAACTATTTTTTGGTATGAACGAATTGTTATGATGGTAAGATAGGTTTAGATTCATTGATGACATCCAAGTTCAATTCTCAACAAATTCCACCAACAGGTCAACCAAAAATAACTAAAGCTTCTACCGATAGATAAGTAGTCTTTTTGTAAAATTTGGCAACCTTCAAAACCTTTTTGAAGTTTGAAGTTTGAAGTTTGGTCACATCCACCACTAAATAATTAAATGAATTTATCAAAATATAATATATTAGAAAACAATACCGAACAATAATTACACTCAAGCTAGAACCTCAATGTTATAATTGGAGAATATGTTTTGGTACAGAACGTTACTATTTATTACAATCATCCAATACATGTTTCTTTAGATATTGTTACGTGAATCTATTCATGTAAACATGCATAGTGGAAATGGAAATTTTATAACTAAAAATCATGGAAAAAAATAGCTGATTATAAAGGACTATATTAGAAGCAGTTGGAATTCAACATGTTGAAGTTAGTTAGGTCTAGTTAAGCAACTTGTTGCTGAAGTCTAGAGTTTCCAAGTCAACTTTTCATCACAAACATGTTTCATCTCATTTCAATCCAAAAAAGTACTTCCCATTCCAGTTGTAGCTATCAATCATGGGTGAAGCAAACCCAGAGTAATAATTAATTAAAAAGTTATGTTAAATAATTTGTTTAATTCGTTAAATATACTCATAAATAACAATAGAACTGTTTTGAAATTATATGTTCAGGTTACGTGTACTTGTATAATTGTTACAATTTAGTTAATAAGATAGAAAACGAGACAGAAAGATGATATAGATGATTTTACGTGAGGTTGACTAAAATATTGTTATACTGTTAGGGTTTATCTTTTAAAATTAGTATAAAAAAGGACGCATACGCCTTCCTGCACCTAAGGCTAAGATGAGGACAATAAACTGTTCCGCTTGAACCTATGAATTGCGAAATGCGTAACTGTATCGGATACAGAGAGTGATTCATACTCATCGCGGTTGTCCCCTCCCAATTACATTGCCAGCGATATCCCGATTGTCTCACCTTAGAAGAATCCAACAAATAGATCAAAGGTTATGCTCAATTCCCATTTTGTTATAATTATTTTTCTAATTTCTAGATTCAGTTTTGCATTTTCCTGATTTATTTTTCGTTTCCCCTTTTTCGTCCGATCGGAGTTTGTAGAATCCGATTGCTCCAATCGGATCTTAAATGGCGGCATCGAGGCGGCTCCGTGATCTACAATCGCAAACAGGCAACAAGATCTGCGTCGATTGCTCTCAGAAAAATCCCCAATGGGCTTCAGTTTCTTACGGCATCTTCATGTGCTTAGAGTGCTCTGGCAAACACCGTGGCCTCGGTGTCCATATATCCTTCGTCCGATCCGTGACCATGGATTCCTGGTCTGAGATCCAGATCAAGAAAATGGAGGCCGGTGGCAACGAACAACTAAATGCATTCCTTGCACAGTATGGGATTCAAAAGGAAACTGATATTGTCACCAAGTACAATTCTAATGCGGCTAGTATTTACAGAGATCGTATTCAATCCTTAGCCGAAGGGCGTTCATGGAGGGACCCACCTGTTGTGAGGGAGAACCTCAATGCTGGATGGAAAAAGCCTCCTTTAGCTCAAGGAGGTGCTGGTAGGAATAGTAATTTGGGGAATAATGATGGGTGGGATAGTTGGGATAACGAGGATGGGTCAAGACTTTCGAATGTGAGGAGGAATCAATCGACGGGTAACGTTAGAGGAATGGGTGGCACAGGTGGAATGCCATCTAGGTCGAGGTCGACCGAGGATATTTATACTAGGACGCAATTGGAGGCTTCGGCCTCGAATAAGGAGAGTTTTTTTGCTCAGAAGATTGCCGAGAATGAGTCTCGGCCAGAGGGGCTTCCGCCCTCACAAGGTGGGAAGTATGTTGGTTTTGGTTCGAGTCCAGTAACTCCTCAAATGAATAATAATTCACAGGGAGATATGTTATCTGTTGTTTCTCAGGTTGAATGCTGATCTTTTTTATTTATTCTTTATGGGAAATTTGTTTATCGGTTTGGTTTACCATGCATTTGCATTGTGATGTGATGTGTTTGCTAGTGTTTTTGTGTAGGGTTTGGGTAGGTTATCATTTGTTGCCGCATCTGCAGCTCAATCAGCTGCAAATGTTGTCCAAGCTGGTACAAAAGAGTTCAAATCCAAGGTTTGGATCTTCATTTACTTAATGTTGTAACTATTTTGCCATGTCTTATTTTCATTTTATAAAAAGTTATTTTGAGGCTCGTCTCGATGTGAGGCTTAGAAAAAATCCTGAGGCTATAACTTCACATCACGTGATTAAGTAAGGCTTATGCCTTTTTGGTCTGAGGTTTACGCCTTAAGGCTTTTACACGTCGAGGTGATTGAGGTTGTAGTCTCAAACAGTTCACTTCATGGGTTACGTATAAAATTATAATTCAATTTTATTTAAATTTTTTAAAAATGTAGAAAATAAAAAGTAATTAAAAGTAAAAGAGGAATATCGTAATCTTACGAACAAAGATGATTTGGTTTGTTTTCTTTATATTATTTGTTCTTTCTTCACCTCCCAACTTTTCTTTCCTATTCCACCAAATTTTAGCAATTATTAAGTTCCCTCCTTGCAAGCAACATTCTTCCCGGGTTTACCATTTATATTTATATTTCTTCTTTTTCTTTTAAGTTCAGTTCCATCTTCCCACATTGTTCAAATGTTTTATTTTACTTTAGTTTTTTGTTATGCTTCTACCATATTTGATGCATATGATAGCTCGAAATTGATACTTGAGGAATAAAACTACAATCCTATATGATTTACTTTGTATGCTTTATTAATATTTTCATGTTTATTCAGATTGTCTTAAGGCTTATGAAGCGCTTGAAAAAAGCGCTTATGTACTTAAAATAGCATTTTACAACGTTGATTTCCTTGCATCGATTAGCAATGGTGGATTTAGCATTAAAACTCACGAGGAGCACTATTATAACAATAAAAAATAGTATTATTTGTTTTTCGATTATTACTTGCTTCTTAATAAATAAAAATGTTATATGTATCTCATTTAAGTTTAAATATGTTGAAATTATTAAATTTATGATGGATTTTTAATTGATAAAAACCTAATATTTAAAATTCAAGAGACAGTTTTATTTTATCTATAAATTTGTTTACAATTTTATAATTATTACACTTAAAATTTTCTTTATCTAGAAGTGACATGGGGCAATTGTCCCTCCTAATCCTTCTATAGTTTCACCCCTGTCAATTAGTTTATTTATTTTTTGCTTTTGTACTCTGTTAGTTCCAACCTTTATTTCAAAACAAAATTTGGTCCCTAATCTTTTAAAGTGCATAATTTAGTCCCAATTTTTTAAAGTGCATAATTTAGTCCCTTAACCTTTAAAATTTAACAGCTTTTGTTAAAAGATTAAGTACCAAATTCTATTTCCATAAAAAGGCTAAGAAGCAAATTATGTTAAATTGTGCGAAAATTGATAAATTTTAAAAGGTTAATAATTAAATTATGTGTTTTAAAAGGTTAAAGACTAAATTATATTTTGGGGTAAAGGTTAAGGAGCTGTACAAAAACCTTTATTTTTGGCTAAATCTTGTATCAATTTATGTTAGGGCTGAATAATGCATGGTAAGTTGTGAATTTCAAGTTACTTTGGCCATCCATTGATTTGAAAGACAATTAGCGCCAATGTGAATGTTTCTGTGTCAGTGATATAATCTACAGTTTGTCAAAATTTAAAAACTCAATTGTTACGTTTTTTGGTCAATACTAAGTTTATATGCTAGATTACTGATAAACTATCCCAAAATATCCCAAGTAACCCATTCTTGCTAACCCTGCTTGCCACATCTTGACTTGCATGTTTTTCGCAAGCACTAGTTTTACTATGACAATCTTTTTAGGTTTTTGGTAATTTCTTTCATTTCCCTTTCTTATTGATGTAAAAGAAAGCAGCCTTCTGTTTTTTTTTCCTTTTTCGTTTCATGCTATTGGGTAAGCGAAAAAATATATATGATACTATTATATTATTTTTATTTGCTTCGCTGTGAATTTTTTAATATATATTTAGTAAAATTTGACCAAGATCTGAACTTGGATGAAAAAGAGGCTAATTGACTTTCACTACAGGTTAAAGAAGGTGGCTATGATTCCAGGGTTAATGAAACTGTCAATGTAGTTACTGCAAAGACGTCAGAGATTGGTCAGAAAACATGGGGGATCATGAAAGGAGTCATGACATTGGCATCACAAAAGGTTGAAGAATACACCAAGGATGGAGTTAGCTGGAAAAACGATAACTGGCAACATAATGACAGTGAGAAAAATGGATACTACCAAGAAAATAAAGAAAGCAATTCATTTTCAGGAGGACAGTCCTCATCAGGCGGAAATTTCATTTCTCACAACTCAAACTCTTGGGATGATTGGGATCTAAAGGACAATAGGAAAGAAGTATCAACAAAGGGAGCATCAAACCATAGCAATGATGGTTGGGCTGGTTGGGATGATGCCAAAGACGATGGATATGATGGCTTCTACCAGGGTGCGTCTGATACGAAAACCGTTGGTCATGATGGAAAATCTGATGGCACATGGACCGGGGGAGGATTTCAATAAGGTTCGTGTGTGATCACTTTTCTTTCACATATTCAACATATTTGTTATCTTATTTTAAGCTTATACAATTTAATCACCTTAGTGTTATATTTGTAGGGATACTAGTTATTTTAAACCAATTTTGATGATTTTAATAACTTTATTTCTTATTTGGAGATATTACTCTTCAAACATCTATCAGTCTTTTTACTAATAAGTTTCAATTTGATTTATCCTAAATTTTTCTAACAAAAAAAACCAAAATTAATAAGTGATTAAAATGACAAAATGCGCAACTTAAAATAAATAAAATACATTAATTTATAATAGTAAAGTGATTAAAGTATCATGTTACATGTACAAATACGACCTGATAATGCTACCCATTACTTATAACTTGAAATAGTTGATTGTATTTGCATTAACATTAATTTCTTTTTCTGTTCCCTCTGAAATCTTATCATCTGTTTTTGGTCAGGTAGAATCGTTATTTTTTTCTCAGTAATTTCCTTCTTTACCATGGATGGTCCAAAAGGATATCACTTGGAGGAGCGCAGGCAGGACTTCCAGAGATGTTACAACTTACATTATGGAACTTTCTATTTTGAGAGCTGCTGGGGACGCATTGATCATACCTTCAATGTAGATCCCTGATGATAACAAGCTTGTGATGAAGTTTGTATATTTTTATGAACTCTTGCATTTTTATTTTTATTTTGTTCTTGTTTTCTCCAAAATATGCAACTTTTTGGGGGACCTTTAGTCCATTTCAAAGTAGCTTCTTTAATGTTCAACTGTAAACAAGTTGGGTTAATTACCCAATAAAAAGAATATCTATATATTTCATTGAGGAATTTAAGGTTTCTTTGTGTTGTAATAATTGGCCTCACAATTTTTTTTATCACGTTTGTATCGTATATCTGAATTTCTCACCCCTTGCCAAAAACGAGAGGTGTCTACCTTCATTTTCATTCTATTAATTATAAATATGGCTCCCTCTGTTGATGGGGCTATTAGCTTGTAGCCTCTGCACGGCCCTACTCACTAATTGACAACTTACTGTAGGTACTGTGATATCAGTTCAATTTTGGATTGTGTAATTGCAACTAAAATTTTCTGCTAATTTTTGCTTCCGCTGTGATCCTTACTCCTTATTGAAGACGTGTGGGACGAGGCCAATATGTCTCTAACTGGTCCTAACTCCCATATGCAAAATTTGATAATATTAACTAATAAAATGTTTCACATTAATTAGCAAAAATATTTTTGAGGTTAACTATAACAATTTGCTTACACAAAAATTCTTCATTACTCCGGAGTAACGCTTCTGTATATTCAACGCATGATTTAAAAATAAAGCATTAAAGTAATTCGGAATGCGAGTGGTTAGCATGGCGCGCATGTTTGAATTCTGTTGCTGAAGTTTTTAAAGCTCTTTATTGTATAGTACATTATTTCAAAATATATTCTATTCAGATCCCCTGCAATTTTTTAAACTGTAAGGTTTTAAAGCTACAACTAGAAACGATCAAAGATGCAAAACGATATTTAGACGACAAGAATATAGTAATTCACTTACCCCTATTAAAAACGATCGCCACTTTTGTGTACGTTTCGTAGCATGCGCAAAAAATTCACTTGTGGGTTTATTTTAATCGTAAATATAGCAAAATGTATACTGGTATTAATATAAACTTGTACCGGAGAATAATTGTAAATATGCAATATTCATACGTGTGACTCAATTCGTTCAGACAAAATATTACGAATGTTAAGAAATTAAGAAATTCGCCTTACCAATTATACTCCACAAAAGAAAACACTGAGATGTGCAGGCATCAATAATTCAGTCAAAATCAGAGTAATACACATAGTCCTAAAGCAAACAACTATCAACCATTTATCACCAAATATATGTCAAACTACCACAATATTTATACATTAAAAGTTTCAGGATCTCAAACAAAAGTTTCAATCATCCTTACAAAGACCTGAAATTAGGCATTGTACATATTACAAAATAATATGCGTGATACAAATGAACAATCAAGATTCATTGTTCATTCATATACGAATTCAGGCAATATTTCACTTTGAGAAGGATCTTAAACATCTAATTCTAAACAAGCTACAATAAAGCTAAATAAGAAACACGTGAACAACCGAATCAACCACCAAACCCATAGAGCGTCCTTCCCTGTCGTTTTAGGGCATACACAACATCCATGGCGGTAACAGTTTTCCTACGAGCGTGCTCAGTGTAAGTCACAGCATCACGAATGACATTCTCAAGGAAGATCTTGAGGACACCGCGAGTTTCTTCGTAGATCAGCCCACTAATACGCTTAACACCACCTCTACGAGCAAGACGACGAATAGCAGGCTTGGTGATACCTTGGATGTTATCTCTCAGAACCTTCCTGTGCCTCTTGGCTCCTCCTTTCCCCAAACCTTTGCCTCCTTTTCCACGACCCGACATTATTACTAAGACGTGATGAGGATTCAGATAATTAAGTTTTTAGGGTTTTTGAGGATTGGGAAATTTTGACTGAAGGAAATTAGCTTGTGAAGGATCAAGAGATTGGTGGGTTTATATAGCGTATTCTTCTCTGACTTCATATTTCCTTGTGTTTCTTCTTTGGGAAAATCGTAGGTAATAGTGGCTGTTAGATTACTTCTTATCAACGGTTAGAATATCAATCCGTGACTTTTGCTTTGTTATGTTTTTATCCGTTGATTAATTTCAATTGACGGCTGTTTGATATCCATGGTTTACTTGGATTTTGTTGCTTTCTTCGATAACTGACGTGGCGTCTTTTTTATTAACGATCATCTTAAAAAATATATTTTTATTTGAAATAGTTTATTTATTATATCTTCCTGATAAAAATACAATTTTATTATTATAATTTTCTCCCATAATAAACTATCATAATATATATGTAATTGTGATATGTAAAAAAAATTATTTATAATGTAATAATTATTTCTTTTTATTTTTGATTATGTTCAAAAATAAGAATTTAATGAAATCAATTATTAAAAGAGTAGTAATAAGAATTTCTTCTCCCCTTAAAAAATTTTAATTCTATTCATATCTTAATTTTTGTTTTCAATTTTACCCTAATTTAAAATATAATTTTACCTCAATCTTAAATAATATACCTTAAATCTCATATCATATACCTTATACATTAAATTTTATTAAAAAAAATAATAATTTTAACCATAAATCATAACCTACAAATATAACCTTAAACTAAACTCTAACCATTATACCCTATCACGTAATAAACTATCATATTATTTGTAATTATGATGTATAAAAATATTTTTTCATTTATAACATAATAATTAATGTAATAATTATCTATTAATTAAAATAATTAATATTTTTTCTTAATATGATATTATTTACTATGTAATTTGTTTCTATCCATTTCTTTTGTTAATTATAATATACTTCAAATATAAAGTTATAAATATATAGATAATATATTTTAAATTATAAATTATAAAAAAAATTATTATAAATATATTAACGTTTATAAACATATTTATAACAAATATTTTATAAACATTATAAAAATATTTATAACAAACCTACTATAAAACGCATAAAATACTACTATCCTTGTGAAAAATAATTTTCATTAGTTGGATTAAACCAAACCATTAGAATTATCAAAAGGTGAACCGAATTGGAACAACAAAAATGTATAATCCGGTACATATTTCAACTTTAACTGTTGGAGCGTAAACTACCTAATAAATATACTTATTGATTATAAATGATGAATCTAGTTAGCGAGACAGGAGTTTAAAATGCAATTACTCTTAAAATATATTTTTAAAATGATCTACCTTATTCTACTATAAAAAATGTAAGAAGGAAAATGAGAATCAATATAATAAATTAATATAAACTTAAAATAATGACGTACATATAGCTAGGAGTAAAGATTTTGATAAAAGAACAGTGAATCACTTTGTTCAGGAGTACAAAAGAAAGAGCAAGAAAGCCAGGACACTTGGGAGGTTGAGAACTGCTTGTGAGAGGGCAAAAAGAACTCTCTCATCTACAGCCCAAACTACAATCGAAATTGATTCCTTGTACGAGGGAATTGATTTCTACTCCACCATCACTCGTGCCAGATTTGAGGAACTTAACATGGATCTTTTCAGGAAATGTATGCAACCAGTTGAGAAGTGTTTGAGAGATGCCAAGATGGACAAGAGCACTATTCATGATGTTGTCCTTGTTGGTGGCTCCACCAGAATTCCCAAGGTCCAGCAATTGTTGCAAGACTTCTTTAATGGAAAGGAGCTTTGCAAAAGCATTAACCCTGATGAGGCGGTTGCCTACGGTGCTGCAGTCCAAGCTGCTATTTTGAGTGGCGAGAGACATGAGAAGGTGCAAGCAAGATCGATCTCCTTCTATTGGATGTCACACCACTCTCTCTTGGTCTTGAAATTAAACTGTTGGTGGTGTTATGACCGTGTTGATTTCTCGGAACACAACAATTCCCACGAAGAAAGAACAAGTCTTCTCAACTTACTCTGATAATCACCCTGGTGTGTTGATTCAGGTCTATGAAGGAGAAAGAACAAGGACAAGGGACAGCAACTCGCTTCTTTTTAACGTTGTGCATGTGCTTATTCATTAGCCAATTAGCAAAACTACAGAATAATATATATTTAAGGCGCCATAGCCTGTTCTTGGTTTTATAAAAAAAAATTTGAAATATATATATATATATATTTAGAAAGAACTTTTCCTTAGAAGATCAACTAATTTATTTAATATCGATAAAGTTAATATATTTCAGATATATTGAGAATTTTTTTCTGTCTGCAATTTTTATTCTTAAGAGTTTATAACTGATATTTAGATTGTTAATAAGTGAACAAACAAGGATCCGATTGAGTTTTGATTTTTAAGTTTATGAATCATGTAACATTATTTTAAAAGAATAATGATAAATAAACATAAAAGGAAAAGGGTTGTGTTTGTGCTAAGAAAACTAGTTGTATAAAATTACGAACTATTATGTAAAAAAAATAAAAAATAAACATTTCTAGTAGTCTAGCCTGATACATCGTAAGTTCGTAACAAATGTGTATTACCAAAAAAAAATTACGAAAAATCTAATTCAAACAGATGCCATACTTGACTCTTCTCAGCCAAGGACACTTTTGCACTTTTTAGCTAATAGTATATATAATTTCTAATTTATATCTTTCTGCTGAAGTGGAGCACCAACATTTGTCAGACAGGCATGCTTCTGCCAAATGCAAACTAAAGTTTATCGTTAGTAGTTTCGCAGTTGTTGCTTGCAGCGTTAGCGATTTATTAATGAATAAAATCTAGTAATTTATACTTTTTTACTAATCTACAACTCCCTTTAACGAGCAAGACTCCATCCATATCCTTAGTGATTATTTATTCTGAAATTTTCATTATATCATTGCACAGCTTAAATTAAATTCTATTTTAAATAAGTTTTCGATCTTAATCAAAATAAGTCGGTGACGTGTCAGGACATTCGGTGATTGCTTAGTTTCATGCAAGAGTCTAATCTCTTTCTTAAAACTATTTTTTTTTCTTAAAAAAAAAGAAAGAAAGAAAGAAGGGGTTTGATTTAGGCTCCTTCTTCCATTGCATAGCTGCCCTAGCAGGTACTACGAGCCTTCTACTGCTCATCTAACCAGCATACATGGTTCACCGATTCCACCAAAAACTCTCATTTGTTGAAGTAGAGTATAGTGCGCTTTGGGCATTGGGCGAGAAACATCTCTTCTTTCGTTTTGATTTATTCATTGATTTGAAATTAAACATTTATTTTTTATCAATTACAGGGGCGACATTGTTCTTGAATGAAGTATATCTGAAATGAATTAGCACTTCTCATATAAGGCAAGGCCTCTCTAGTTGAGTTAGGCCCCAAGGCCCTGGATGCACTAGCAATCAACATATAAGGTAATGGTTTTTCGGGTTTCTCGACCTGGTATCCTACACCTCGCATTCATGATATCTACATTCAATTGTGCTCGAAGCATGCACATCCAATGTGCTTCTTTCATGACACGTTATAGTCCTGGGTGTCTTCCAGTGGTCTTCAGTGTTATAAGATCTACGTGACCAAATTTTCCTATTCAAAAGATCTCTCGTCTTCTTCTTCATTCTCAACAAGAATGTATCAACAAAACCTCCTTTCCATATAGACCATCGTGGCATGAACTTAGAATTTATTCGTACCCAACATCTAGCTTTGGTGGGCTTCCCTCAAGGTGACACCGAAAGTCTACCTCTTTTTGTGTACCCTTCACCTCCTCCATGAGAATGATCCACTGGACTCATTGCAACACCACGAGCAATGAGATGTTTGACTAACCACTACCTTTGTCTAGCTTTTCTAAACTTACGTGCACCAAGGTTGAGATTGGAAACTATACCGATAATAGCTCAACATTGAAAATTAATGAGTTTTTCAACATTCGAAGGTAGCTACACAAGCTTAAGAGAGAGTGTAAAATGTACCTTAATCTAAATGAAAATCAATATCATATATCTATCTTCCTATTTTCTATTTGAGAATTTAGATGAAGTATCTCGTTTCTATAGGCAAGAGAGTGTGGTCAAGAAACAACCAATTAACTGTCCCTTTTCACTCGACCTTTTTTCACTATGGTGAATAAAATCTTAATATGTATGGGCATTATAGACATGTCACAATAAATTCTAGTTGAAGGTTTTGACCAATTACAATTCATCGTCATCTTACCCCCCTTCCAATTAATGACAGATTATTATATAAGTGTTGACTTAAACTCTTGTGTTAGAGCTCGACTATCAAACCGTACGTAAATTACCTCGCACGGTTCTTTCTAACAATTGAAAACCCTTTCTCTAAAGAAAAAAAGACTTTTAAAAAGTTTTCACCCTCTTATTCAATAGGGCTAAAAATCGTTTTATACTAAAATTTAAAATAAGTTTTACTCATTTTCAACTCAGCGTATTAAATATTACATTAAAATAAAATATTCTTTTTATTACACAAATAAATTTTACCTAAAATTTGTGCAATACTGTTCCTACAAAATTTAGTGTTGAGTTAAAATAACTTTGTATTAAATTTTACATCAAATTTGATATTTTAGTAGAGATGCCCTTAGACAACCAACAAACATCAACTTATTACCATCTAACGTCGTCTCCTGCTTTCAAAAAATAAAATAAAAAGTCCGTCTTCTCCTTTTAGTAAACAAAGTAGCTTCAATGTCTTGGGAAAAAATAAGTAATTTTAATATTTATCTAAGTTTAGGGCAAGCGATGATATTGATAAAGTTCGATCATTCTCTAAAAAGATATAGATTCAACCAAACTACCAGATTTCCTATTTTCCCAACATATCTAGTAAAGATTAAGAAAATAACTGCATTTTTTAAAGATCTATATACTAGATAAAAATAATTTATTTGGATGAAAATTAAGATGTCACAAATATATTACCTCAAAATTAAAATACAAAACTTTTGGTTGCTAAAAGTAATAGGCATGTTAAAAGTAATAGGCATGTTTGGAACAGCTTTACTTGGTGGGTTGCTCAATGTTCAAACAAATCAGGACATGATATGAATTATTAAAGCAAGCTTTTGATGATAATGCATTTTTCAAACCCAAACTCCACTTAAGTATGCAAAGTCAGATAAATTGTAAACAAATGGAAAAGTGACACATCATACAACAGTACTCTGATCAAATCAAACATTAATTACCACACATAGTTTATAACGTTGTCATCACCCCATGTGACTCTATCCAACTAACACACACTAATTATACGAATTTTATTGGCCATTCAATTATATGCAGTTGGAAAATGAAATCAAAGCCAAAATTGCATATCAAATAGGATTCTAATAATTTTATCTAAATGAATTCAACTTACTATAATCATTTTAAGTTCCCAAATCAATGGTAGTTACAGTTAAAGCTAACCAGATGCATAGAATGGTGACAAAAATAAGGCACGGATGTACAGGGACACATTTTTGTTCCATAAAATACACTGTATGGCACAGAGTTAGAAGCACCAATCATGGAAACAAAGTACTTACAGAGCTCTGTAATTACCTATCTCAGTTCAGCATAAGATCATTTCCTCCAAGATGAGGGCGAAGGCAAACACGAACCTCGTGTTCTTCTGGTCCTTCACGGAGTCTTGGCACCATAATCTCAAGAACAGATCCTGGTCCATCATAATAAGCTTCTATGTTAGCATCTTCAGGGATTCGGGTCGAAAGTGGGATTTCTCTAACAAACTCTCCTGGAGGGCAATGCTCCGAAAATGGGTCTGTAAGTATGAAAGTTCTATCACGTCTCTTGACGAACGGCATGCGAGACGTGCTCATACAAGATACCTTAATAATACCATGAGTGAGAGTATTTCTCCAAGAAACTTTAACCCTCTGGAGATCCACAAAGGGCAAGCTAATTATGATCAAATAACCATCTTTGTCCTCGTAAATTGTCTTTGCAGCTGTAACAGGCCCATAAACATTCTTCATCACACCATTAAAGTCATTCAACCAGTGTGGTTCATTGGGGAAAATTTCCATATCTGGAATTCGATCAGATGGAGGATTAACCGTCAAGTAGCAGTCTTCGTCATTACCATGTGGAAAAAATTCCTTCCTCCTTTTGCTGCTAGGTGACAGGTCCATTCCATCACCATTACTATGGTTAGATGGTTGCGTGGATAAATTCAGCCCAGATCCATTGAGCAACTTCTTTGAATGGGAATTTGTGGAATTCTTTATTGGAACCGGTGCCCTCTCAAGCTCAAAATCTGTGTTTGGAAGGTTTCTCCATGAACTGAAATCACTTGCTTCAGGGGGTATTGTGAAGCTCAGATCCCTACCAGTTAGTTCCGTCCACCTCTTGCGCTCATCCTCATCGAGACACATAAGATTTGGGGAAGGAACAAGCTCAACCCCATGCACACACTGAGGATTTGATAGACCTCTATAATGTTTCCTTTGCATCCTGTGAGATCGAGCAAAACCCTTATCAACACTAAAAGGAAATGGACGCTCTCCTTGGCGGGAATGCCCATTCATGTAACTTCTAAGTTGCATCTTACCCAATGCATTATCAGGCCTCTCCTTAAAGACCCACATGTACATGTTCTCCATGTCATGCTGAACCATGAAAACATCGAGCTTGAGATCGGATTTATCGAACCCAGAAACCCCATTACTATCCCGAATAATTTTGGCTTTTGACTTCTCCATCAAAGCAGGCTTGAAATAAAAACTGAAGAAGAACCAAGCACCCCATATACTATCAACTCGTTTAACGCATTTCCGTCCAACTTTGGTGATAGTAAGCAAGCTTTCTGTCTCATAAGCTTGTGAACCAAGCCCAACATCCAAAATATCACAAGGGTCACAATTCCACGCCGGTGGTGGGGGACTACGCTCAGCAGACAGTGGTAAATTGATGTCAGGAGGGCCTGAGAGTACAACTTGCCGATTCATCTCCAAATCCAATTCATCATGGGAGGAGGCGCTGGAATCCATGGACAAAAGCGTGGATGGGTGATGATTCTCCATTGACAAAGCTGTGAGAAGAGTATCTCCCATTTCAAATGAACTCCTTGGTGTATTTTTCTATTGCTGGTGAATTGAATATTTTGATAAAAAAAAAACAATTCATAGAAACAATCTTATGGAACACCATAATGTCAATCCCCACAATATCTCCCCAGCATCAAAAGCCTAGATTCAATCAATCAGATAACGAATTCCTCACACACCCACATCGAAAAATCATTTAAAAATGGAACAAGTTACATAGTAATAAAACGCAATAAGACTTCTCAAAGGAGCAGCATAGTTGATGAATGGGAACAAATCAACGTCTTTACAGTATATATCTTTACGCGCTAAATCTCTTCAATCTCTACCTACGGAGACAGACAAAGAAAAAAATCAGCAAAACGCTAGAGAAGGATTATATCAAAAAACCCTAGTCCCAGCATCTCCTGAAATCCTACTAAAAACAGATGGAAGACACTGAAGCAAAACTATCAAATCCATTGAACAAACAAACAAATCTTAATCCTCCCAGAAAGAAGGAGAGGAGGAGGGGGGGAATCTACCCTCCAAAAAACAAAGAGCAATAGCATAATAATATCTAGAAAGAGCTCAAATCGAAAGACCCATGAACAGAAAAATTGAAAGGGATCTTGAAAGAGTACCTTTTGGGATAAGCATCGGGAAATCGAGAAGATGAGGGACCTTCAGAGACGACTTTGATGTTCATCTTTAACATATCGTCGTCAACAACCATATTATTTGGACTACAATTTTAATTTTAATTTTTAATTTAATTATCGTGATAACGTTTTCTTAATCAAATAAAAACAACGAGAAGATGGAGTAAGAATTGAAAGAGAAAACGAAACCGTGAGGCATCGTCTTGCTTTAAAGACGGTCCCGCGTGGTTAAAGCCTGCACTAGATGTAACCCATCCCTCGCTAACGTCTCCGTTCCTTAACGGCGTGACGATGCTATTTTTTGAGGTTAATTACTCACCGCCTTAGCTAATCTATCATATCATATTATCGGAAGGAAACCGTACGGCATTTTTCGTGCTTGGTCAAGTTATTGTAACTTGGTTTAGGCCTTTACAAAACGACACTTCTTTTTATCAAGTGACCTGAGATAACAAAATGTAAATCATTATATACGTTTCGTATACAGTCAAATGAATTTAAAAGTGCGATGAATGATAATAATGATATATTAATTATAATGAATTATATAAAAAATTATTAATTTTTAAATAAGATATTATAACTCTATTAATTATCAAAAATATAACACTTATTTTATGTTTTTTAAATTAATTATAATTAAAAAATATAAACCTAAATAGATTTAGACATATATAAATTTATTTAAAAATATATAATAAATTAATATATATATATATATGTTTATGTGTTTTTTTAATATTTTTAAAATTTTAATTTTATAATTCATTTTTAAATGTACACTCTTTGATAATAATTAATTAATATACCATTCATCTTATAAAATATATCCTATATAATATACTTGTGCTATAATACCTTCTATGTCAATTAACTCTCTTTTTAAAGTTAATAATTAGCCGGTAGTTTGTTATTTAAAACTAAGTCATTTTTCTTCTTTTAGTTTATTACATTCACGTTCTTTTCTCGGTGAAACTTTTTAAGAGGATACAAAATATCTATTTATTTGATTAATATATAAAATTCGTCTCGGAAAAATCGTAAATATTTTCAATAATCATCCGATTAAATTGGATATAAATTTTTAAAATTTACAATATATAAATCAAATAACATATTAATATTTTTAAATACATTTAAATTTATTTTATGGGTATATATTATAATATAATATTTTTTATATTTGTCTACATAGTTTGAGTATTTTCTAATAATTATATTACATTAGATTAAAATTTACACTCAACTATACACATTAATAAAATGCATCTATTACTTTTAATTTATTAACATCTTAAATTAAATTATTCAATTGATCGTTTTTTTTTCATTCCAAATTTTTTTAAATTTATTAGTTATTTTTTAAAATTAATTGATAATTATATTATTCAAGTATAACCTATTATAATTTTTATTTTTAAGCATAATTTTTTATTAAAAAACTATTTTACCATAAAAATATCATTAATTGATTAAACATATTAATCTGAATCAATAAGAGCGTATAATGGATTAGATTTAATCGAATGAATATAATATATAGATTATAAAATTTATTAACTATATATAAAGGACTAAATTACAAATTCACTCGTGTTTTACACCCTTTATCCCTCTTAATTTATCCAAGAATTTTTATTAATGATATTTTCCTATAGACATGTTTTTATTTTATTACATGATATAACAAAAATACAACAAAAGTAAAAAAACTAAAATACATCTCTCTTTCCAACAAAAAGATAAAAGAAAAAAAATAAATTATGATAAAATTTGTAATAAGACTTAGCAATATTTAAGACTATTGCTTATATTTTATTTTTAAATATCAATTATACATTTACATAAATGGTTTATTCACTTAGGTTAATCCATTTGGTTCAAATGGTAGACTAATAGACATAAAAATACAAGTTTAAGTGTTATTTTGGAAGCTAATCTAAGATTTATTTTCTATATGTAAGAATTAAGCGATATATCTATCGTGTCTCTACGTTCAATCGTGGAGAGAAAGTCTTATACGTGAGTAAAAAATTATATTACATGATTAATTAAATTTGTAATAAGACTTAAAAATATTTAAGATTATTGCTTATTATTATTTTCAAATATTAATTATACATTTACATATATGGTTCATTCACGTAGGTTAGTCTATTTGGTTCAAATCTTGGACTAATAGACATAAAGATACAAGTTTAAGCGTTGTTTTGGAAGTTGATCTAAGATTTATTTTCTATAAGTAATAACTAAATAATATATCTATCATGCCATTGCGTTCAATCTTGGAGAAAAAGTCTAGATAAGTGAGTGAAAAATTATATTACATAGTTAATTATCTAGTATTGTAGGATTCAATTATTTACTTTAGTGGATTTTTTAAAAAAAATTACAAAAAATAATATCTATAAAATTTATATCAATATAAATAACACTCAATAATATTAAATAAGGTCAAATTAAATAATATTTAATATTAAACGGTTTTAAATAACTGTATTTTAACTTCAATGGTATCTAATTAAATGTCATTCAAACTAAATTAATGTATCAAATTTTTATTTAATAGTAAAAATGTATTAAGTCGATATAAGTAATTATATTTTCATAATTATAAAATTTAAGAATTTTTATTTTATTTTTTAATTAATTTTTTTTAAAATACATATATGGTTTGAAGTCGTGGATAGCTTATACATTTTGTGTGTTTTTTATTTATTTCGTTGACTACTTTATCAATTAGTATTTTCTCACATATTTTAAAATGACCAGTTTGACATTGGCGCATTGGCAACTTTTGATAATAAATTACTACACGATGTCTCGAGAATCGAGATCTGTAAAATGGACGGAAAAGGATGATAGGGTAATATTACAATCATTTAAGTTTACGTAGATTAAAAATAATCACAAAATAATAATTCATCAATTTGTTGATCTGACATGTATACGATTCTATTTAAATTTATTAAATTTTCCAGCACTCTATGGAGAAATTATTGTATATAATTGTTACATTAGGATGTTACAGAATAGATTAACCTTAATTTTTTATTTTATAAAAAAATATTAATTACAATATCAATAAAATTTAATAAAAATATATTCTATATTATATTTTAAAATTTAGCCCAACTTATAGCATTACCTTCACTTATGTAAAACCAATTGAAAATTTGAAAGGAAATAAACAAAATTGGAGAAGGTTTAAAGATTAAACCAATAGAAATATAGAAAATAAATATATAATTAAAATAAAAATTAATAATTGTAATTTAATTCATTATATATATTTTAAAAATAAAATATAAAATTTAGTTTATAAGAATAAAATAGAAAAATTAGATAATTGTAAAATATTAAATGATTAAATATAAAAATTAAAAAGATAAACAATAATACCATAAATGTTAATTTAAATCCCTAATTGAAAAATAATAAATTCAAAAGTAAAAAAAAATAGATTTTTAATTTAAATAATACATTTATTTTATTTTAAGATCGAGAAATTTTGTTTTAAAAAATAAAATTGGTTAAGATCTGATACATAATTGATGTATAACAAATAAAAAATATGAGAGAAAATACTACTACAGGGGAAAAATAATAAATGAATTTGGAGATTTTGGTTTAGACAAACATAAATGGAATAAACAAACAGATAATTATAAAATAAACTAATAATCATTTTTCAATTTATTATAATATTTTTTATAATAATTAGTTATATTTTAAGATTAATAACAAATTAGTTTTAAGACTTGTGTCTGATTAAATTTTAAAACTCTTATATTTAACAGATTTTGATATTTATGTTAATTGTATAAAGAGAAAACAAATTAATAAAAACAAATTTAAAACTAACAAAATTTTAGAAGTATTAGAACTTATACATACAAACATTTATAAATCATTCCTTATAATTGCTTAGAATAATCAATCATATTTTATAACTTTTATAAACGATTTTTCTAGATATGGTTATTTATTTTTCATTCATAAAAAATCACGATTATTATAAATGTTCAAAAATTATAAAACTGGAATTGAGAATCAACTCAACAAAAAGATCAAAAGCATTAGATCTAATCGTGGTAGTAAGTATTATGGTAGATATGACAATTCAAGCGAGCAATATCCACAACTGATTGCTAAGTTTCTAGAGAAATGTGGTATCGTCCCACAATATACTATGTCAAGTTTACCCACTATAAATGGTGTTGTTGAAAGATGAAACAAAATGTTTAAGGATATTGTGAGGAGTATGATTGGTCATTATACCGTACAATACTTACTATAGGGAGACAAGAAGCTTAGTTTTAAGCACTTCCGTATATAGGATATCCAGCCAAAGCAAAGCCTTATAGTCCTAATGAAAGGATATTGGACTCAAGGACCACGAATTGCTATTTTATTGGATAATTTGGAAAATAAATGCGGTACAAGTTTTATGATATCACATCTAAGTTGATTTTCGAGTCAAAAAATACTCGATTCTTTGAGGATGTCAAGTTTACATGGAGAGATACAGTTAGAGATTTTGTCTCTAAAGAGAAATATGTTGATATTCTCATAGATGTTATTAATATTGATCAGGATCACATTTCTGATTTTGATCAAGATAATCTCGAAGAACCTCCTATTAAATAAATTATTCCAAAAGAATAAATTCTAACACCTTAAGAACTCGTGCATTTAGGAGATCCATTAGGAAAAGGAGAAGTGTAGTGCCATTATTATATTGTATTTATCTAAGAACACAAATTTGATATTGAAGTAATGGAAGAAGATCCGATCAATTTCTATCACACTATGAAAAGTCCTAACTTTCAAAAATAGATTGATGCTATGAATGATGAGATTGAGTCCATAAAAGACAATGACATGTGAGATCTTGTCCTATTACCAAAAGGTACGAAACTCATTGGTTATAGATAGATATTTAAGATTAATAGGGATTTGAAAGGCGATATGGAGAGACACATGGCTCGTATTGTCGCAAAGGGATTTACATAGAAAAAGGCATCACCTATAAAAAGACTTTCTCTTCGGTTTATTTGAGAGACTCTTTCAAGACTATAATGATATTAGTAGTGCATTTCAATCTTAAATTACATCAGGTGGATGTAAAGGCAACACTTTTTAATGTTGACATTGATAAGATGATCTATATGATGCAAATAAAAAATTTTGTATTGGAAGACCTATAGAATATGGTTTGCAAACTTAAGAAATCTATCTATGGGCTCGAGCAAGAATCTCGACAATGATATTTTATTTTTCATTAAGCAATTATGTCATTTGATTTTGAGATGAATTTGGTTGAGGATTGCATATACCGTCAATTATGTAGGAGCAAATATATTTTGTTAGTTTTATATGTTGATGACAACATTTTTCTTGTCAGCAACAATATAGGCTTATTACATGAAATCAAGAGATTTCTAGCTAATAATTTCGAGATGAAAGATTTTAGTGATGCCTCTTTTGTATCAGACATACAAATATTTTGGGATTGCTCTCAAAGTATTCTAGGATTATCACAAATGAGCTATATCGAAAAAGTTCTCAAGAGATATGGCATGCAGAATTACAAACCAGGTGACACCTTTATTGTTAAGGCAAATTTAGTCTTAATCAGTGCTCTAAGAATGATATTGATAAAAATAAAATGCATAAGATTCCTTATGTATCAGCAGTAGAAAATCTAATGTGTGCTCAAGTATATGTAAATCTAGATATTGTATACATTGTTGGGATGTTGAATAGATATTTAAGTAATCTAAGAATAGACTATTAGCCCAAACAAGTTTTGAAGTACTTATAGAGAACAAAAGACTACATATTCATGTATCATAGGTTAGTTCAACTTGATATCATTGGGTATACTGGCTCCGATTTTACTAGATGTCAAGATAATATGAAATTTAAGTAAGGTTATGTCTACTTGTTAGTTGAGGGTGCTATCTTCTGAAAGAGTGATAAACAGTCTCTTATAGCCTATTCTAAAATTGTGGTAGAGCTTATAACATGTTATAAGACATCTAATCCTGGAATATAATTGAGGAATTTTGTTACAGGTTGCACATAGTATATGAGATTGAAATATCACTTTCAGTTATTTTGTTACAATAAGTCAGTAGTGCTATATTTCACTAACAAAATGAGCTCAACGAAGTCGAAACATGTAGAAATTGAGTTCATGGTTGTTAAGGAAATGGTTCAAAGTGTACAAGTGCTATAAAAAAATCAGTACAAATTTTATGATTACAGATCTACTTACTAAGGATTTGTCATCCAAAATATTTCATAAGTATATTGCTCGTATGAGTGTCATGTCATTTGAGGATATTCAATTTTAGTGAAAGTTTGTAATTTTAAAAGTTTATTTGATATAAAGACATTTTCAATTATTTCAAGTTATGGATATTTCGAGGTTACTTTATGTAGAAATAAAATTTTGGTTTATTTATACTTTGATTTTGGTATGATTTGATCTCATTAATTCTTAAGGTTGTACTGGTTGGAAGTAGGTATGTTAATATCACATTACATAAAATTTATATGCTACACACCTATAACACGATTCATGTCATTTAGTTGTATTAACATACGCAACCATTGATGTGTCGAGTTACGAAAAATATAACGAAGGATGCTTTGATCCTATGCTGGTATAATTGATGGACTGAATTGGTTATAAATACATTTTAGTAATAACAGTAGAGTAGAGTTAAGCTCATACAATTATTTTTTACGATGCATAATTATAAGGTTATGCATATAATACAAGTGGGAGATTGTTAGATCCTTAATCTATCGTTGGGCTTATATTTGAATAATTATATGTTGCATATTGTCATACAAGGTTAAATCTATTTAAAAGTGATCTATTAATGTTTAAGTAATTTAGGCTTTAATGTATCTAATAGGTGTGTGACTTTAATGTATAAAAACTTAAAGATAATGTATATTTTAATGATGAGTTAAAATAGTTATATAGTTATTAACTATATATATATAGTGGTTATGGTTCTCATGTCACACATATGTTATTCTTTTTATGTGAAATCCCATCGTCAAAGAACAATAGAGAGAAAACCAAAAGGTTATCTAAAAATACGTATAGATTTAAAAGATTAACTACTAAACTAATAAATTATAAAATTAATTAATAACTATAAATTTATATACGTTTTCGTATATTTATATTTAATTATTGATGTTAAAACATGAATATTTTTAAGTTATATTTAAGTGATAGTTTTTACTAAAGATTATTTTATTATAGGCGGATGTGTAATAACTCTTTCCACTTAATATTCATTATGTGTCAACAAAAACAAAAACAAATTTGTTGATTGTGAACTAATTTTGTGCTATTATTTTCAAGTAGGGAATAATATTGAGTATTAGTTAAAGTAATTATTTTGAATTATTTTGTCATGATCACTTAATCATTAATACGACTCATCCATTTTATGTTTTAAATCATATATTTAAAACATTAAATATAGTTTAATTTTTTTAAAAAATGAGTTGTATCGTGTTTCTGATATAACAATTTGCCTCAGGTATCACCTAGGTGCCTTGAGAGGTGCTTCTATTGCATATGCCTACAAGGAAAATGTGGAAGAGGTTCCTAGCACACGACTCATATTTTTATTGTTTTTTAGGCTATGCATGCCTCATCGTTACAGTTAAATTTTAAGGAAGGTTTACATAGTAGGAATATATAAATTAAGAAATGACTTTGATTTTCTTAGCTGTAATTTCCAAACTCATAGTATATATAATGCTTTCAAAGAACAAATGGAACCAAAATGTTTTTTTGATTAAAAAAATAAAGAAATGTTATTGTTATATTAATTAACAACTATTTTAGATTTTTATATTATATATGTAACATGTATGTTGCCGTCCGGTACTTACATTTTTCCTTTAATATAAAATTAATGTAATAAGATAAATATATTATAACATATTTTTATATTTACATTATATGCAAAATTTTCTCGTTGTCAATAGGGTAGAGCGTGGGCTAAAATAAATATGTTATCAAACTAAACTAAGCAAGCTAATTAGTGTTTACATGGACGGAATGGAGATTCTCCACCTCAATTTTAGGGGATTTATAGAGATCATATATTCTCTATTAACGAATAATAATATGTTTATTTATACATTTTATGTTTTAAATTGACAAAATTTATGTTGAAAATTAAAATAAATTTGAAATTATATTGAATAAATATTAATGTTGTGTACAAATTATAAGTGTAGTTAAATATTTTATTCTGATGGTGGTTAAATAATCAAAATAAAATATTTTTTTAATCATAATTTTATATTTTCATAAATAAATATATACAAAAACATATATAAAATTATAAAAAATTTAGGTTTGGGAATTGATATTACAGAAAATATAATATTTTATAACCCATCATTTTCTTCGTCAAATTGTTCTTAACTGACAAAAAATTAAATTTTTTTCTACAATATCCACACCAGTAAATTTGACAACACTTATACATCACGAGTAAGTATTAGATCATACTTCATATTAATTTTTTAGAGTAAATGTTCATTTTGGTATTCCAACTTTATTTGGATAAATTTATATAATTCCCAAAATTTATTTCACCTAATTTGTTACCTTAATTTTTTTCATTAATTTTATTCTCAAACTTCTCCGATTATATTTATCCTTACCCTGTATAAATTGATCTAATTTAATCAATTAATATTATTAAAAAATATTTAGATTAATTAAATATTTAATTGGTCAATATGTTTAAACTTAGCATACTAAATTTGTCAAAATAACTTTTGAGAATTAGTTTAAACGAGCCAAGAAAATTAAGATTACATTTGTATAGTATTTGAAAACGATTTCTTATAAAAGAGAATATGTTGCAAAGCTGAAGAAAAAAATTTCAAAAAATGAGTCAAATAAGTAAGTTATGGTTTAAAATATTGATTAAGTTAACATGGCAGTAATTGGACTATTATATAAAACAAAAATGATAAATTCTAATGATAATTTTATAACTTTAGTGATAAATTTGTCAAATTTGAAATATTAAAGTACCATATAATGTAAATTACAAAGTTAGGTACTGAAATGTATATGAATTAATTAAGAGTAAGAATTATTTAGCCTTGATTTCTCTAATGTTTGAAGAGGCAAAAAGGGTTTAGATAGGGAAGGAATCTAAAATTATTTTATGATAAAAATAAGAAAATATTGTTGATAAAAAAATAATAATGTTATTGAAATATTATTTTTGTTATTGATAAAATAAAGAGTATCAAATATTAATTTTATTCATATTATCAAAATTTAATTAGTATATGAAATTTTATTTTTAATTTATTTAAAAAAGTATGTTTATTTTTTTAACAATTTAAATAAATATATTTTTTAATATTATAAAAAATAAAAAAATTAAATTATTACATAAAACATTAATTATACTTTACTAATATTATTATTAAATTATTATTACAATAACTACGATAATAATTTGAATTTACAATATTAATAACCATAAAATAAGTCAATTTTTGAGACAAGACTTGAAAAGTGACGTTTTCTTAATAAATTATGGATGTAAAATAAAAATAAAATGAGATTTAATTAAAATAATATTTTTAAAATTTATAGTAATAAAAATAATATATTTTATAAAAATTTTTTATTAAATTTTTTAATATATTATTTTATATTAAATGTCACTTAATTTAATATCATTTAAATTAAAGCTGTAATTATTTAAATATGTTTAATATCGAATAATAGAAGATTGAATTGTTCAATATTATTATGATAATATTTTTATTATTATAAATTTTAATATATTATTTTTCAAATTTTTAAAATAAAATATTTACATATTTATCGTAAAATAATACAAATCTAAATGATGAGAATATGAAGTAAAAAAAATAAAATCTATATATATTCAAATATTGACTATGTTTATCATTTTACATGATAATTTTATGATAAATTTATTATTTAATCGTAGATATTTAAAAATTATAAAGATTTTATCTTTCATAATATAATAATAAATAAATAGTAAACTTACACAGATAAAAAAACCTTATTCAACTAAGTCTATAGGGTCCGAGCTCTATCATAGTATGACAATCTATCACTTGAGATGAAAAATTTTAGAATGAAATAAATAATCTAAAAATATTAAAATATAGAAATTATATGATTGAATTATGGACATATAGAAATTGAATTACTGTAAATATTAAGAGAATAATCATAAGATTCATCTAATTTACTTATTTTGGTGTAGATTTAAATATAATAATTAATGGTAAAATTATTTAATAAATATTCTCATAAATTTATAAAAAAATAAATATTTTAATATATATTAAACGGATTGAATTTATTTAAATTTAAAATATTAATCTATAATTTCATACATATTTTATAAATTTTAAATTTTTTATACAATTTAATCTAACTATTGGATAAAAATTATTCATAATCGTTTAGATGCATACAAATTTTATAGAGTGATAGAATTAACTAATTTTTTTGAACACCTCTATATCTGTGATGAGTACTGAGTATTGGTAAAATGTAATATTGTTTACATGTATAGCTTATAAATAGAGACGAAGTTATCGTAACAATATAAAATATGGAGAGATTTAACATGTAAATGTTATTAAGTGATTTGGTCGGACAAAATTCATTTTCAATTTATGATGTGTATTACAGTTTTTAATGTCGCTAATATTCTGCCATTATTTATTCATTCTTTATCGGTTTTTAGATTTTACCCGATTGTGATGGTAGGGAGCTCGTATGTTAAAAAATAAAATAAATATTAATAATTTAAATATATATATATTAAATAAAAAATATTGGTTTATGAATAATATTTTTTAAATAATCCGTTAAATTATAAACTTTAAAATTTAAATTCAAAATGATATAAATTTAAAATTAATATATATATATATATATATATAAATTATAATTATAATTATTAAAAATATTATCTTTATCATATTTATACATTTTTTATATTTTTATTATTAAATATAAATATTCACCGTATTAAACATTTTATCCGATGTGATACGTGTGGTTTCCACTTACTCTTGATTTTTTTTACATAATTTTAGCTTGTTTTGAGGCAATTAATTTTTAACTTTTACGATTATACTATTTTAGTTTGTGATATTCTTAGGTATTTAAATATCTTTTTACTTTTTACTATCAAGTGAAGTTTGATTCACATAATAAAATTGGAATTGAAATGAAATATAAAAGATGTTGTTTGGTTTGATAATTAAAATCAAAGAAATAATCAGTATTACAGTGTTTAGTTTACCACTATAATGAAATAAAAAAAACTGTAAATTATCTTAATACCCTTATATTCAATAAAATTTAAATAGTATCATTTAATTATTATTTTTTTGTTAGACAAAATACATTATTAAAATTATTATTTTTCTAAATAGGATTTAGGGTTTAGGGTTAAAATTATTATTTTTCTAAATAGGGTTTAGGATTTTAGGATTTGGGATTTAGGATTTTAGGATTTTGGATTTTGGATTTTGGGTTTTGGGTTTTGGGATTTGGAATTTGGGGTTTAGAGTTTAGGGTTATATTTATGGGTTAAAGTTTATAATTAAAATTATTATTTTTCTAAATATGTTTTAAGATTTTGAGTTATATTTGTGGGTTAAGTTAAAATTAAAATTATTATTTTTTAAATAAGGTTTTGGGATTTAGGATTTAAGTTTAGGGTTATATTTGAGATTGGAGTAAAATTGAAAAAAAAAATTAAGATGGAAATGGAATCATGATTCTTAAAAAGGAAGAAGAAATTATGATTCATTTTTCTTTAAGAATCGATTCCATTCTCGGTTCATTTTTTAGCCCAATTAAACACACAAATGAAATAAATCAATTCTGATTCTTTTTCATTCCCTCCAATCAAACACACATCAATTCTCTATTTCATATTTCGTTTTATTTGGTATCATCATTTGCAATTAATAATATCAATTTGATTAATCATAACAAATATCATAAGCAAAAACAAAGATATTTGGGAAGTTTTATTAACAAATATATACATAACTCTAACCTCTTTACATTTTTGTGTATGGATTTGTGTTCATCACCTCTTTAAATTTTTGTCTGTGGATTTGGGTTCCTTATCGCATGATGAGTTGAGCAAATTGGTGATTCATCCTTTCAAGCCTACCTGATATCAATTTTTCATTATCATCATAACCCAATCTATTTTATTTAGTTTAAACGATTTATGTGATGTGGTAGATATATGACTTGTAACTCATATGACGAGACATGTACTACAATCCATCTTTTAAAAGCTACCGATAAATGCAATAAGTGACTTATATTATTGTTTGAAGTGCTTGGATTTTCTTTAGTTTCTACTTCATTCATGTTTTAAATAAAAAAAAGTGTAAGATTATTTGTGATAATAATGGGTTGTTAAGATATGATAGATTCTTTCGATTAATGTATAACTATTTATTCATTGTTTATTTATTAATTTTTGAAATAGTTAATTAATTTTTGAAATTTTTTATTTAACATGTTATATTTACTTATATATTCATATATACATATATATTTGTATATAATATATTATATCTCATATAATTTTGTACGTAATATATTATATACATTAGTGTTTCCTATATTACATTCGATGAGATTATCAACAATGATTGTCAAAAAAATGATGGAGTATATTAACTTAATTCTATTGAAGTTATGAAATAAACATATTTTGTTCTTAAATTATGGATTTAAAAAAAAAATTATTATTTTTTAATTAATTTACCAAAATATATTTTATTGAACAAAAAGTTTCGATTTTTTTGTTCTCTTAAAAAAATTATAAATTATTAACACAAAATAATATAGGTATATTATTTTTACTCAAATTATTTAATTTTAATACATAATATAATATAAATAATTTAAATATAAAATATATATAAATTTATGTGTTATTATATTTATCATATTTTCATTTATTCAAATATCCTAGCTATGAGTAAGGTTGATTTTAATGCATATTTCATGTCTATTCTATCTAAATTAAGTGAAAAATAAAATAGAATAATCGCACAAAATATTATTCCAAAAATCGTTATATTTTTTTCAAAAAAAAATTAAATATTTTAAATATTATTCAAAAAATCGTTATATTTTATCAAATTTTTTTTATTATTCATTTGCATCTTAGCTGATTTGATAGTGAAATAATAACAACCAAATAAAAAAGAAATACATTGAAAATGATTCAAAGAACAGTTTTTTTTTTCATGTTAAACTAAAACTTTCAATCAGCCCATTAGAAAATGTTTGATTAATCTAGGCCTAAAAGGCCCAAACATAACACAAATTCATCTAAATTATTACTCGGAAAGTAAATGTTATTTATATTTAATCATTAATGTCGTTTGTATCTTTAAACTAAACAAAATTATTTAATTTTATTATTTTTAAAACATATTAATTAAAAATAAAATATTTAATTTTAATATACAAATTATTAAAATAATATATTTTATCCCACCAAAAACTAAATAAATAAATAAACAATCTAATTTAAATAACGGATATTACACTTATATTTTTAATACATTTATTTTTAAGTCAATTGACAATCCAGCTATTAGGATTGTAGGACAGTGATCAGTGAGAAGTCGTACACCGACCACCGTCCGGTCCGTATCAGACGATATAATGTGATGGTATCGGTATCACCCAATTGTAACCACGAAGTTTAAATTTTAATAGTCTGTTCGGCATTTCCCTCTACAACTACACTCCCCAAAAGCAAAGCTAACCTGAAAAAGAAGCTAACCGCCGACGCTTGCTTTTATCATCTCAATCTTCACGCAACATAATTCCAAATTTTACCAACCCTAAAATCTTCCATCTTTTTATGCTTATAACCCCTAATTTGCCCTAAAATTATTCCAATAACAATCGATGAAAAGATCACACATTTCCACCAATTATTTGAATCCTAAATGGCTTACTCTTCTCGTTACGACTTCGATCCTCTTTCTGTTACTTCTTCTCATAGTAGTCATGGTCCACATTAAGTTTTCTTCATCTCCCGATTTTGCTTACGATCAGCCACGGGAGTTGTTTGTTCTAGATCGAGATTTCGGAGATGGGAATACTCGGCTTGGGCTTCCGAAACTTCCCAGATTTGCCTATTTAATTTCGGGTACTAAAGGGGATGGTCCCAGCTTGAAACGGTTGCTTCAGGCCGTTTATCATCCTAGGAATTACTATTTGCTGCATCTTGATAAAGAAGCTTCCGATTCAGAGAGACTTGAACTGGCCAAGTATGCTAAATCTGAAAAGGTAATGAAGAAATTTAGGAATGTGATGGTTGTTGGGGAGGCCAATCTGGAGACTTATAAAGGACCTACTATGATTGCTTCTACGCTTCATGCGGTTGCCATTTTGCTCAAACGAGCTAAGGATTGGGACTGGTTTATCAATCTCAGCGCCTCGGATTACCCTCTCATGCCCCAAGATGGTAATATATATTCTTGCCTTTTATACTGTGCTATTTATTAAGCTTTTTCATGATCTGTATTAATGGTTTATATTTATGCCCGATTTGGTAATTAGGGATTTAATGCTAAAAATGTTTGGTTTAATGTGACTTAATTTATAGTTTCATGGTCATGGGCATTACTTATAAAGTACATTGAACTAATTGCTTCGATCTGAAGGTCATAGCTACTGGTCTACTGCTATATAGTTAGATATGCAAGTCTAAATTACCCATTTATATATTATATATTATATATCCGTATAAACTGTTTGGTTTAATTATTAACTTATTTAAGTTTCGTAGGCATTACTTGTAAAGCATATTGAACTAATTGCTTTGATCTCAAGTTCATAGATACTGATATGGACTTAGATATGCAAAACTAAATGACCTATTACCTATCCGCATAAATTATTTTCACATAGGAAGAAGGTTGCCCCCAAAAAGGTTAATGTATTTTTATAATTTTATTTTGGTGCAAGTATGCTGCATGATTAATTTTTCTTGCCTTTGTTAATCTTTTTTGGTTCACCACGTTAGGCTGGCTACATTGCAGCTAGCTCTGATAGATTTTTATTGGAAATTGAATGCCAATTTTTTGTTTGTACAGAATGTTATGTGATAGCATACTAACTTTTGATTTCTGGGCATCCTAGAACTCTTGAAAAGAGTGTTCATGCACCTCGGCTTCTATGTTGTATTATTGATAACTGGAGTGATTTACCAAACTAGTATGACATTTGAATTAGATTTAATTTTTTTTACCAAAGTCGCTCTTGAGGTAAGGAGTTATTATTATTGTGATAAGACATTGCTTTATTGTGGTATACCTGATTCCAACATTAGATGTCAGTGATAAGTCTTCTCACATTAAATCAATATATTCTCACATCAAGTCAATGCCTTACCACAAATTCTTTTTTTTTATTACCAAAATCACTCTGAAATAAGGCTTACCACTATCATAGTAAGTCTTATCACGACACTCTAGACCAGTGGTAAACTTTCGCCTTCTTACACTGGGCAAATGCCTTACCACAAATTCCATTTTTTCTCAAAATCGTTCCGAGGTAAGGCCTATTATAGTTGTGGTAAGTCTTATCTCCAAGTGATTTTGGTAAAAAATGAAATATTATTTAAAATTAGGTGATTTTGGGTAATTTTATGAGAGATATAATCGTTGGTTGTTACCGTGTTTCAGATATCTTGCATATTTTCTCTTACTTACCAAGGGATTTAAACTTCCTTGAGCACACGAGTAACATTGGCTGGAAAGAGTGAGCATTACCTATTATCTTATTGATCTTGTTATTTTATTGTGTTTGGAACTGCTGCTAAACAATATCCTTCTTTGCTCATAAACAAGTCTATCCTTGCAGAAATCAGAGAGCAAGGCCTATTATCATAGATCCAGGTTTGTACCACTCGAAGAAATCTGGTGTATTTTGGGCAAAAGAGAGAAGATCTATGCCTGCATCTTTCAAGTTATTTGCAGGTAATACTTCTAGCCACCTTTCTTCAAGCATCGCATTATTTATACTTCCTTTTCTCTTTCAGTTACACATTTCTGTAAAATTCTGTTCTGATGTGTCCTGTTGAAACTTGAATAAATAAAAATAAAAACCAAGCAACTAAGCTTCGGTGTTGATGATTATTGGATTTGAATATTGTTTAAATGCCATGATAAATGGAAGAAATATGAGGTATCACATTAAGTGAACTCTAAATGCTACTATAATGAAAGGATACTGTAGCGAAGGTTAATGTATCATATTTTTTTATTGTCTCTTAAAATGTTAAGAATCCGCTTGTTCTCATTGTTGAAGATGGTTTCCTGATTTTAGGCCTCCCATGCAATCTTTCTTGTTCTTGTCTATATTACATTTTGTCCATGAAATTAAAAGCATTAAACAAGAATAATTCCATATGTCATGGTTTTGGAAATAAATAATGTTGTTTTTTTGTTTTTCTTTTCTTTCACAAGACCATCTGGATTGAAGAAACAGATTTACCTTGATGTCTTTTTACCTTATGATCAGATCATGACTAATCCTTCAAGTGAGATTTAAAAGTTAATTTTGCTCATTGGTGCAATGCCAAATGATTTATTACCAAAATATTTATGTTTATCGTGAAAACTACTGTGTTTAACATGCTGGTAGTGTGAAAGACTTGATTTTCTGAGTCACTTCCATTATGGATCATTGACAATTTGATGTGTCAATAAAGTTAAACTATGTTCTTGTCCATAATACATTATTGGGTCTGATGTTGTTTATCCTTCAAAACTAAAATTCCGCTTTTGGTAATTACTCAACATAAGTTGTACTTATTGTAGGCTGTGTAGCAAGCTTGGATGATTTCAGTAATATTGTTCATTGAGCATTATAAACATAAAATTTACTCTACTTCCAGGATCTTCATGGGTTGTGCTGACGAAATCATTTCTCGAATTCTGTGTTTGGGGTTGGGATAATCTTCCCCGCACTCTCCTCATGTACTATACAAATTTCCTGTCATCCTCTGAGGGCTACTTCCACACAGTGGTTTGCAACCACAAAGACTACCAGAATACAACTGTGAATCAGGACTTGCATTACATAAGATGGGACAACCCTCCCAAACAACATCCAGTTAATTTAACGTTGGAACATTTTGATGACATGGTTCAAAGTGGTGCACCTTTTGCTCGTAAATTTGCCGAGGATGATCCAGTTCTTGATAAAATTGATAAGCAACTCTTGGGACGATCTAGCAACTGGTTAGCTCCTGGTGGCTGGTGCATAGGGAATCATGTTTTTGGTAAAGATCCATGCTTTGTTTATGGGAACCCAAATGCCGTCAAACCAACTTTAAATTCAAAGAGTCTAGAGAAGTTCATTGTGAAACTTCTTGATTCTGAAAATTTCAGGCTTAAGCAGTGTAAATAGTTTTCAATTTCTTTGTTTTCTTATGGCAATCAATACCTTCTTTTCATTTTCTAAATGGGTTTTTTTGGGCCAACACCAATGGCTTAATTACTCTTAAAAATCATCACAGGGAATTCTCTGATTATACGCACGCACGAGCATCTGTAGCTGCCTTAATTTTGGTCACAATTTTTGCAGTATACTCTGCCTCCCCCCCCTCCCCCCATTACTCTTAAAAATCATGCACATGGAATTCTCAGATTATACGCATGCACGAGCATCTTTAGTTGCCTTAATTTTGGCCACAATTTTAAGTTTTACTTTTTTTAAAATACCATTTATACACGTCTACACACATATACACTTGTGGGGTTTGGGTCTACGCCTTCACAGTGACTACAGAGAGCATATATCATATATCATATATCATTGCATAAGACTATTGTAAGGTTTTTATTTTAAGAGTGACAAAAGGTGTCAACTTATAGACACGCTAGAACCATATGATACTGACATGAAAGTAAGCCCATGAGGATAAGAGGCAGAGCACGAACAATCTTTTGCTAAGTTTGAGACTAAATAGTATTTATAATAATGTTCTTACTTATTCCTCAAAAGACTACTTTAAAGCAGCAAGATTTCTAGAGTAAAGGTACCTCGAGAGAGTGAGTAAGACCATAAGAGAGTCTTTTAAAGCAACAGAATCTGAATTTATTATATGTGAACAAGCAACTCAGATCACTCATTTGAAAATAAAGAAGTGTTTAGAAAAGTCATTATTTAACGAGATGTCCACATAAAACATGAAAAATAATAAAGAAGCTTCAAAATCAATGGATCTGATTCCACCATTTGCAACCCTTGGATGATCAAATGACTGAGCTTGAATCAGAATTAATATTGTGCAAAACTGGAATTTGATAATTCCTTATATGAGTGATAGCAAATGATCTTCTCTGCCTCAAGAAAGTGAGCAAGAGATGGAGGATGTTGTTTTGAACTGAATACTACTGCATCAGTTGTCAGCTTTGAGCATAATGAAAGCAGCCAGCTGGGCTTGCATTTTGGATTCTTTTTATTGTTTCTCGTTAATGTTTCTGTTGTTCCTGTTCCTCTTGTTGATCTTCTGGAAAGTTCTATAATACTTGATACACCAATGAGGCTACCTAATGTCATGCTCTTGTCTTGGAAAAATGACCCAGTTGACTGAAACCAAACACATTAAATGAAGCGAAGAATATGGGAACTGAATCATAAAAAATAATAATATGTGCGAATTAAAGTGTAGAATATGAAGAAAAAAAAATTATGAATTATTTGTGTAATTCAATCTATTTTTACGAGTATTAAGCCGAAAAAATAGAAAGAATGCTATCATAATTGGTAGATTGAATTTTGAAAAGAGTAAAGCATGGTTGCAACTTTATTGAAGCATGATTAAAGGAAACAAAACTGACCTCAGTATCAAGATCTGAAGAGGAAACTGTAGTAGAAGAAATTGGAGATGCAGTGAGTAAAGTGTTGAAGGAAACTGATCCATAGGAATCCTGGTTTCTCATCATCATCAATCCAATTCTTGCGTTAAGTGGTTGCAATCTTAAAGGCCAACCTTCGTCCTGCAATATTCAAACTCAAACTCAAAGGAAGTTGTGATAATAATCTTACAGTAATACTTGTTTTAACTAATAGGTTCCAATCATATCTAAATTATATGGTATACAAACAAAAAATGACTTTTATAACACGTTGATTCTTAACTTTTACCTCAAAATAAAATTTGGTATCTAACTTTTTAAAATGAAACAATTTCGGTCAATTATAATAGAATTTAGTCATAATATTTTTGTAAAAATTCTTAAATAGTTACTAATTAATTTTTTTAAAAAAGTTAGTAACTAAATTATACGTTTCAAAATGGGTTTATTTTGAGGTAAAAGTTACTAAAAAATCGAATGAGCTTGAAAAAAGATACAGGAGAAACAGAGAGAGTATCGCTAATAAGCAGTACCTGATGAGCCATTAGTATTCCAGAGAACTGGGGTCGACTGATGTACTAGGAGAATCCAAGGGAGGTCACCTGAGAATAACAGTCAATTTCAGCAATTTGTTACTAGCAGAAGACATTCAAAAAAAGAAGAAAAAAAATCAAAGGAAAAGAACAGAAGTAAATAGATTGAAATATAATAATATAAAAAGAATTGGAAAAAAAAGAATGAGTGTTTGACGTTTGCAATCGCATGCCGTCCTTATTAGGAAGAGGAGGTACCAAAACAAACAGATACTGAGAGAGATGAAAGTGACGTTTACTATCTGTTCAAATGTTTGAGCAGACAAAATTAGCCGGTGAGACGAACAAGGAAGAGAATAATTTTGTACGGGGTCTGATTAAAGAGCACCTTGCCTGCACAAAGTGCACATCATAGATTAGAGGCACAGGGACAGATCACATTTTTGCACGAATTTATCACAATGTCCTCAACTTAAATTAAAAAATTTCAATTTCAGTGTGTTTGGTTGCTATGATTAAATTACGCTGAGCCAATTTATTATTAGCGTTGGGACCTTTCCCTTATTTTTATATAAAAATCCTGAGTCTCTGACTTATGAAGGATTTCCGAGACAATATTTTAGTGGAAAGCAGGGAGCGAAACTGTTGGGTTTGGCAGATTAGCTATGTTATTTTATTTAAAGAGAATGACAGGATAATATAAATTTAGACATACATTCAATTTTTTTTATAGAAGAAATAATTTTTTTATTTTTAAAACTATACATTATATTATAATTGGTATCATTACAAATTTAATGTGTCCAACATTTTTCTGTTTAAAAAATAAAAGAATTAGGTAAAAACATCTCTGTTTTGGGGTTAATCAAATTGTTTTTTCCAAGGTTTTCCCTAATGGACCACAAGCTCCATCAACATCGATCTAAGGGAACCAATCCACTACTTAAAATAAGTGTCCAAAGAAAAATTCGGGTTCCTTTTTTCTTTTTAAATAAAAAGGTTTCAATATTTTTAAAATAATACCTAATTTATTTAAGATATATAAATGATTAAATTTTATTTTTAAATTCTTAGATCCTTAATACATGTGACATAATAGAAGGATAATTGTATCATTAAAAGTGTTTAATATTTTATACTAATATTATTTAACAAAAAGTACACATGTTTACATATATTTTTATAATAATATTTTAATAATATATATTTAATTTTAGATACATTAATAATACAAAATTAAAATTTTTAAAATTTATCACATACATGAAAAAAAAAAATTAAGAGCAATAACTTTAAAGACAAGTTTACCCACTAATATACTTAAAATTAAATGTAGAAACTATTAAACCAAAAAAAATGGAATTTTGTCCCTGCATAAATAGTACCAAATGTTTTTTTTTGCTCATTACTGTTCAAAAATGAGTGAATAAGAACTTTTTCAATATTATTAGAACTAAATAAGAACCATTTCAAAAATAAGAACACTCCCCCCCTCTCCTCTCCCTCTCCCTGTCTTCCCTTTCCCCTTTCTCTCTCTTTCTCTTAATAGGTTTATTCAAATTGAAAAGACTTGTGGAAATCTAATTATGATAATGAACTCAATAGCACTTACAACAGCACAAATTGTGGCACGTTTATGGTATTTAGAACTCAATAACATGATAGAGTTATAATATTGCTTAAAAGGAAGACAACAACATTTCTAATTCTATCAGTCTCTAGAGTCTACCTGAAAGTTACAATTCCCACTCTATATGAGAAGATGCACTCAAACTAAGCAAAGTGGCATGAAAACACTGAAATAGATCAATATTGGGAAGACAGTAAAAAATAAAATTGGCCTTTCTTTTACATTTTTTAGTTTGTTTTCACTTCGAATGATACACTTGTTTTTTGGACATTCTTGAATTATTTGACCTGTATATATGAGTATATCTTCTTTCAGCAGCCATGATCCACGGGCTGATTCATACACAATGCGAGCATCATTTCATTATATCTACTACTCTGAATGTAATGAATCATCAGGGATAATTGTGTACAATTTAATTAGCGTCATTAGTGAAATTGGCCTGCACCAGGTCTATATTCTCCGATTCCTAGCAGGTCCTGAAAATGTGAAATCACAGCTTGAACTTTCAGCACAGAAGCAGATGGTATATCCATAAACCAGAAAAGAAACGAGGAAGGAGTGTACATGTTATAGGATCACGTGAAAGACATCCCTATATATAATAAACATGATCAAGAATATTTTGAACACACCAGTTGGCAAACAAGATTTTAGTACAGTAATCTTTAGATATATTTAATGAGGATGAGACTGAAGATAGAAATTGAATATAAGACAAATAAGAGGAGGGTCATGGTTAATGGTTTAGATCTGTCTTCCTAACTGTTGGTAAGCAAGCAAAAGCATCAGAGGGAAAAAAAGAGACCAAAATGGATGACAGGATAAGATCCCCATTAATGATTGACTCAATTAATAAAGCCTGGAAGCAGATAAGCAGAAAGCGCATGGTTGTGGCACCTTCTGCATTAAGTTTTTTCATGCTAAAGCTTCATAGTTATCTTCTCCCATCCTACTTTGTCCATAGTAAGGTTCATAAAGGGAATGCCTGTTTTTATCATTAATAGGGTAAAGTAGCAAGGGTAATTGATGGCATCTTCACTTCATATGAAGTAAGCTTCAATAACACTATATACAAAACATAAATCAATTCATATTAAGAATGGGCATGCCCTTTTTTTTTTTTGGTTCACAACACAAGTAATAGGTATAAAAGAACGTGACTATTTATACATCCTTTTCTCACCTTCTCCTTTTAAGAAAATAAGTACAATACTTACATCCGTTAAGACATTTTGATCAGCCAAAAGGAAAAAAAGCCAAAAAAAATGTAAGACAAATTAAATTTTCATAATTTCATTACATGCCAATATGCAAAGTGTAATGCCTTCAATGAGATCAGCTGATACAGTTTGTTTTTTAATCAGTAAAACAAAAGACTTGACTTGGTAATATATGGGTGAGGTTGAGGTAGATAGAAGACCAAATTCAACAAAAAAAAATTACAAGTTAATGGAAAAAACGGTATATTTATAACAGTTTGGTAGAGAGGATGAAACATGTACCTGGGATGCTTTATTTTTGGCCCTAGTTTCTGCTATGCTGGGAATATCGTGATTTGGCTTTGAAATCCCCTTTGAAAATCCCTTTTCACCTTTATCGCATGAGCCCCATCCATCTGAGAACCTTCCACCCCTGCTAACAAGGCAGAAGAGGTAAAAGAAAAGTAAAAGGACGGATCACAAGTATAACAAATACGTGTACTAATTCTTTCAATTCAAATCCAGAACATACTGCATGTATGCCCGAACCACAAATTCAGCACGCCGAACATTGCGGTTCTCATCAAACTCAATGTTCTTGTCTTTGATTTCAAAAGAGAGATTGAAGTAAAATGATATCTTCCTCCAACCTACAGATCATTACCACTCACATTAAACTTACCTTTCCACCTAGAAACATTTCATTAAATGTTCAAAACGTTATAGTCTTTACCTGCTTTTTTTATGAAAGGATTCCCTTTAATCATAACGTAATCACTTTTCTCCAGAATCTACCATTGAAATGATTCAAAAACTATAATTGATTAAAAAAGAACGACTAAGTTTAAATTGTCAATTTGAAATTCAAGCAGGTAAAAAGCTTACCGCCGCAGAATTTGCCGTTAAAACTTACGGGGAAAAAAATTCAAAAACAATAGGAAAATTACCGCCATAGCTGCATTCTGGTACTCCTTAAACAATGATACTGAAGGGAACCTCCCGGACAAGCTATGCCACGCATTCTCCTTATCAACGTTCCTTTCATAACTAGCTGGCGATCTATCCAATCCATTGAACCTCGCGATCTCCGGCGATAAAAACGCTTCAGGCGACGAATACACGGGAGCGGTAGGAGTGCGCTGCACATTATTCCTGACCATTGCCAGTGGACTACAGACAGTAGCCTGGGGAGAATAGGTACTCGGAACTTTGCGCGGTGGGCGAAAATTCCAAGATTCTTGCAATACCTCGACCTCCAATGCCGCCTTGGAATCAGGATCGGCTGAGTAAGAAGTTCTAGCGTTCTTGAAAAGCTTTGGAGGAACCGGCGGCGAAGGATCTGAGATTAGTGATGGAGATCGAACATTCTGGTGATACTTGATTGCAGGATGATTACGAGGCTTAGAAGCAGAGTGTGATGCTGCTGCAGAGTCGATAACGGCCCATAAAGCGTCATCGTCTAGGTCATTGTCGTTCACGGCTGGGTATGAAATCGCGGAGGCCATTTCTATGCGGTTAGGGTTTTAGAGTGAATAGCGATAATTTCGACTTTAGTTTATACTATAAGTGGAAAGAATTAGAAGATGTTTGAGCTGATTGTTGAACGAATATCAGAGATGTATCAATGTATCATCCGTGGGGTTTGTGGAAGAAGCTCAGTAACGAGGCGCAAAGAGAAACATAAATGTTTGAATTAGTTCACAACATTCAATAGGAAAATCTCAATATTGGATGGAGCTCGTTGAAACGACGCCGTATTGTACGTAATACTTTACCCGTTCCGCAAATCAAGAATCTTGAGTGAATTATTTATAAAAAATTGGTAGTATCCATTTATGTCGTTTCAATTTTAAATTATGTTAATTAGTTTAGTTTAAATTAATTTAATTTTAAATTTAATTCAATTTAATTCAAGCATATATTCGAACTCAAATTAAATATAAATAGATTGGGTTAAACTAATCTGAATTATACCTTACATGTTTTTATACTTAATTTCATTTGTTTATAAATAAAAAAAATGAATGATATTAGATCTTATTATTAAAATCATTATATTAAACAACAAAAATATGAGAAATAATATTATAACTACTAATCAATCATAAAATATATATATTGATATTATATTACATTATTAAAATTTAAAATAAAGTATATTATATTTAAATTTTATCAAATTTAAATCATAATATTTTAGATATATATTATAAAATCGTAATATTTTTAATTTGAATTCAAGTTAAATGAACTCAAACTCAACTCAATTTTTTTTAACTATTTAAATTAATTTAAATTTAATTTTTTTAATTAATATTTGATTCGATAAATCAAATTATAATACAAAATTATTGTTTATATAAACAACACTTATGTAAATATCACACTATTTATCTCGAATTAATTTAAATTCAAAGTGTCTTGAACGTTTCTCGACTTTTGAAAAAATAAAAAAACAATTAAATAATTAATAGATGAACATAATTTTTATTGGTGATGGAATATTCATTGTTTGGATAAAAGGTATTATATTATTTATTATATAATTATGTGATTTATATATTTAAGTTTTAGAATATTTTATGTGAGTTTTAATAATCTTATAATTAAAAAAATATCATTAATTAAGTAAATTTTTTTAATTTTTTTAAAATTAAAATTAAAATAATATATTTTTATTATTAATAAATAAACTTTATCTCTTTTTCTTACTCCTCTTATTTTTTTCGTTATTATTTTATTAATAAAAATAAAAAATAAAAGTGAGATAAAGAAAAAGTAAATACAAGATAGAATGAATGACACGAAAAAGAAAAAAAGAGTGAATATGAGAGAAAACGAGGAATAAAACTAGAGGAAGAGTAGAGAAAGGAGAAAGGGATGCTTTTTTTATGATTTTTATTAATAAAATATATAGTTTTTATTTTATCCCTTAAAAATTCATTTTTTTAAAAAAATTAATTTAATTAATCATACTTTTAAATTATAAAATTAATAAAACTTACTTAAAAAATTATATAATTAAATTATATAAATCATATCGTTACATGACATGAATAACCAAATATTCGTTTATTTTGATATTAATATTTTTTTATAAAAAAATACATAAAATATTTATTTTTTTTATATTAATTATACTTTAATATTATTATTGTTGAATAAAGTTATTATTAATCAAATATGAATCTATTAATAATAATTTATACTATGATAACATTATTATTCTTATTTATAATCTTACATTCAAATAATAATTTAACACATATTTAATATAAATAATAATAACTTAATGCGTAAATTATTATTGTAAACTATATTTTATAAGTATAAGAGTAAAATTACAAAAATAATATTAAAATATTACATTTATTTTATTCATATCACCAATTATTTTTATCTCATTTTTATTACTAAATTATTATATTTATTATATTTATACCATTTTATTGGTATTAATCTAATAGTATCACATATTAGATATTTAAGTTAATGATTTAAAAGAATTTAAAGAATTAAATGATAAATTTAAAATAAATAATTTTAAATATAAAAATTAATTATTTAAATTATTTAGAATATATTAATGATATATTATGTTCTTAGAAAAATATTAATGAAATTATATAAATAAAAAATATAATAATTAAATAATATATAAATAAATAAATAATTTGATGATTAAGATGGTTATACACATATTTTTAAAATGTACCCTACTATGCCTAATGTGAAGTTGTAATTTGATGTTTTTGACACGTGAGAATAGATATTCATATTATTGGTTTCATTTTTTTTCTATTAATTTTAGAGAAGGAGATGATTTTAAGTATTATCCTATGATGAACTAATGATTTCGAAACGGATAAAGTTATATTGATATCCGTTATCGTTCGTATTTGATATATATTATATTTATTAAATCAAAATATTTATTTAATTTATTTATATATTTATTAAAATAATTTTTTGAATATTATTTATTACTTATATCATTCTATTACTTTGAATAAAAATCATCTTCTAACTTTTACCATATCAAATAATTTCAGTTACAAATTTTACATTTCAATCTAATCTTCCAAGGAAAAATAATAATAAAATGACCTTTTCTCTCTCTTTCGTTGTCATGGGCCCATCATAGGCACAATTTAATAACTTGATTGGTTTTTTCTCTTTTTTGTTCGTTGTTGTCATGGGTAACGGTATCCATAAATTGGATCAAATTGAATTAAATCGAATGTTTTTATAAATCAAATGATTTTATAAATCAAATGGTCCGATTCAATTTATATTAATTAAAATTATTTTTAAACGATTTGATCCGATTCGATCCGAGTAATATAAACGATCCAATCCGATTAATTTTTGTTTTCCTAAAACCAGATCAGACTAAACCGGCGGACATTCCTAGCCATGAGGCCAGTCCAGTCAACTTGATGTACTTTGCCTACTTTTGTATGCGGTATCCAAAAGGGAGATGGGTTTGGTCCTAATTGAGCCCAATGGCTACAGTTGCATAGAAAGGTCAAAAATGTTCCAGATCCCTGCTCTTCTCGGCGTCGCACCGGCCTAATCTTTGTTGTTGTATCTCAGTCAGTCCTGATAAACACCACGGCAGTGCCGGAAAACCCACGTCGGCGCTACACAATTACTCTGTCTCCTCTGACGTTTGTTTAATTCAATGCTATTATCTTTTTGCACTGCAATGGTGACCATGTGATTTAGGGATTGTTTTAGAGCCATAGAATTAGAGAGAGATGGGTAGGATAGTTGTTGCTTTGATTCTGACCTTGTGGGCAGTTCCCATTTCAATTCTTGTCAATCAAATTGTGCCCGACCCTTACATGGTAAAGTCACCCACCCCGTGATTACTTTGACAAGGCAGAGACTTTCTTTGATTCAATACGACCAATTTTTCTATGCATATTTTATTTTCACGATAAACAAACACATGTTTTTAATGTAGGACGAGATATTTCACATACCTCAGGTTCAACAGTACTGCAAAGGCAACTTCAGAAGCTGGGATCCCATGATTACCACTCCTCCTGGCCTGTGAGTTATCTTTCTCTTTGTGATTCAACACATACATTTGAATGTTTATGAACTCAAATAATAGTTCTTTGAAGTAATGTTGAGAGCAAGATTATGCAGGATTTGATTTATTATTAGAAATTAAGCTGCTTGCGCATACAATTTTTCTATCTTATAGGTGTGCTCCTGATGGCCGTGAATTGTGATGTACCTTTTGTATGTGTTGCATATTATGTTTGTCTTTTGATCCTTCACACATTACTTGTATTGATTTTTTTATTCTGGGACTCTTGCAGGTATTATCTTTCACTTGTCCACGTTGCTTCTTTGTTTCCAGGAATGTTCTGTATAAAAGCAGCTTCCACATTTTCTGATTCCTGCTCCATTGCAATTCTTCGATCCACGAATGTTGTTTTGGCAATACTGTGTGGCATTATTGTATATGAGATAATCAAACACTTGAGACCAGCTCTCGATGACAGAAAAGCCATGCTTTATGCAGTTATTCTAGCCATATATCCTCTTCATTGGTTCTTCACTTTTCTATATTACACGGATGTTGCATCGCTGACTGCTGTTCTTGCTACATATCTCGCTTGTTTGAAGAAGAATTACTTGTTCAGTGGATTGGTAATGAAGTTAGCTAAATTTATTCAGTCAATTATTTAGTTCAAAATACACAGAGTATTGTTAGTTTGTTAGTGGACATGTGATTCTAATAACTTTTTCCTTGTTTTGAACTGTTGTGCTTGGCTCTAACCATCTTTCCACTCGGTATATTTAAAACTTCTACAATGTTGGGTAGCCAATTTTTCTCGACTCTTCCACCTTATCCTGTTTAATTTTGCAAATTTAAGTATACGAAATATGCTAAATAACCATAATTTCATCATCAAATTATTTGCATTGTTCAGTTATTGGTATTCAATTATTTGAGAAAGTATCATTTATGCCCTGCATCACATACAAGGCCTGTGCTATTAGAAACACATGCTGTCATATGGCATGTGCTTCATCATACATGCACTGCATCCACATACAAGGCCTTTGCTATCAGACACACATGCATGTCATATGGTACGTGCTTCATTTAAGAAAACTCAGTTTATTTTACTAATGCAGTTGGGTGCCGTTGCCGTTGTCATACGACAGACAAATATCATTTGGGTCCTGTTTGTTGCTTGTAGTGCAGTCATTGAAATTACATTGGCCAATTGTAAATACAAATTTGATGCCGCTGACATTGATGCTTCAGGGAAGAAAAATGGTGAGGGATCTCTTAAAGATATTGCTACTTTGGGCACAGAGTTGAGAAAGAGAAAGGTCAGAAGTCCAACAATATCTGCTGACACATGTTTGATGTCTAATAGAAGTGCCTCTAAAGATTACATGTCAGGTTTGATTTCACATATTAAGATGATTATGTACAAGAATTTTGTGCAACCTAAGTAGGCTGCTTGATTTCATAGATATTTGATGATAAAAATGCCAACTTAGCAGATTGAGTTCATATTCCACCATCTAATGTTTCTTATTTTGATGCTTTAGATGCAGGTTTGCTGGACGAGATTAAGGCCATCTTTCTGACTTTCTTGCATTTGAAGTCAGAGCTTCTGGTTTCTTTCACCCCCTTTATCATACTTCTGGCAACCTTTATTGCTTTCGTATATTGGAACGGGAGTGTAGTTCTTGGTACCCCTTATCCTTTTTATATTGTCTTATAAAGTAACATTTTTGGTACTGTCTCTTATTTCTTGATGCTGCAGGTGCCAAAGAAGCTCATGCAGTTTCACCACACTTTGCACAGCTAATGTATTTTGGTCTGTTCTCAACTCTCGCCGCGGCTCCTCTTTGTTGCAGTCTTGGTCAAGTTGTAGATGTTTTGCATTCAATTTGGAAGAACAGGCCCCTTAGTTTCCTTCAAGTACTCTTGGCACTTACTGCTTCCTTTATTTCTATTCATTATTTCAGGTTAGGCCCATTTTGCATCGTGTTTACTTTGTCAGCACTTTGCCATTTGAGCTCAATGCTTCTAGAAGAATACTTGCATTGGTTGATTAGGAAAAGGATAAAACTTCCACACATTTTAAGTCACATGTTTGAACCACATCAAGTGGATTCCACTTTTTACTTATCATTTAATTATTTGATTCTGGCAGCATAGCTCATCCCTATCTTCTAGCTGATAATCGACACTATCCCTTCTATCTGTGGCGAAAAGTCATCAAAGTTCACTGGTCGATTAAGTACGTGCTGGTCCCATTTTATGCATCTTGTTGGGTGTCTATCATCAGTAGATTGGGTTAGTACTTAGTACATACAATTTTACTTGTTTTATTGTACCTAGTTTACTTCGAGTCTCTTCATTGACTGACTTTTGAATCTTTGTTGCAGGGAAATTTCAGAGGAAGATATGGGTGCTGGCATATTTTTTGGCAACTGCTGCAGTATTGATTCCTGCCCCGCTAATCGAGTTTAGATACTATACCATTCCATTCTTTTTCTTTATACTTCATTCTCATGCTAACGATTATCAAAGTTGGCTATCAATGGGGGTTTGTTATATAGTCGTCAATATCTTTACATTGATGATGTTTTTGTATCGACCTTTCCTTTGGGACCATGAGCCTGGGTCTCAAAGGTTTATATGGTAGAAGGATTGAAGCCAGCTGCTAAAACTATAACCTTTTGTCAATCGGGGATTTTTGGAAAAGCTTAACTTGTATGAGTAATTTTACATGTAACAACTAACAAGTTATAGTACTAAAGTGGAATAGTCTACTTAGTACTGAAGCTACATGCACTGAATTACGACTTTGAATTGTGGGATTAATCAACCCATCAAAACCATTCAAACAAGCGCCCTTTGCTAGTTCATGTTGGTATTTTATAGATGTCGACGATCCGAAGGTTAAATGTGGTGACTGTCATTTCTTCTTGGTGAGGTTTTTTCTTGAAAAATAAAATAAAAAATAACAAGTTACAGGGACAAGTTTTTAGTTACTCTTGCATCGCTTCATGAAGTACATTTCTTTAAAAAAAAAAAAATTTATTTATTATAAATTGTGGTATTATTATAACTAATACCATAATTAATTTTAGGTTAGAAAGAATGAGTACAATTATCTTTAATTATAGTTCTATTATATCTTTTGTTATAAAGAAATAACTTTTTTCCCTCGACCTTAATTGATAATTTTAGCTTACGGAAAATTTGCTACACAAATGCTGTGTCCGTGCCTTAGTATTGTGGAGAATGGCCCTTAATAAAGCTTTAACAATTTTTTTTAAGAAATATAACGTCTCTTGCTTTAGTAGACGATGGTTTAATTTTATTATTATTAAAAGTTATAGTTAATTTTTTAATTTTTTAATTACATTAGATAAGTATTATTTTGAAAAAAAAAATATTGAAAAAATATAAGTATAAAAAATTACAATTTATCTTTGTACCGTTATTTTTTAATAATAATAATACTGATAAAATTAAGTATAACATTTAATTATTATTTTATAATAAATATGAGACTTATATAATTGTTTTTTTTAATTAAAAATTATACAAGATATTACCTTTAAAATTAAAAAAAAACGTTTTTATAACAAAGAACAGCTCTTCAAATTTAACAATTTAATTAGTTAGAATTTAACTTAAAAAACATTTAAAGTGAAATTTTTGAGTTGAGATTTTTTTGGGTTAAAAATATGAATTATATATAAATTTTACTGTCTTTGTGAGTCAATCAATGTTAAATATAATTTTTTTATTTAATCATAAATCAGTAAATGTCTGTTACTTTTGTGTTTTTGTTGAAATGGAGAAGCCGAGGAGGAGGTAAATTGCCTGTAATTTTGAGGTGGATTAAATCCTAATTAGAGTTGGTCGGTGACAGTAGGGCTGATGAGTTTGTTTGATTGAGCTCTTCGATGCTTCACTTCTTTCTCTAATTGTCGGTGCTTCATACTTGAGCTTTTAAATGGCGAATCCAAGGGTTCGAGCATTCAATTGGTGGAGAAGGTGGACCAAGAAGGATTGGGCTATCGCAACTGTCGGATTCACTTTCACCCTCTTCTTCCTCACTCTCTTCTCCAACTCTTCGCGCGACGATGTCTCCAATGTTACCGGTCCACTCCATCCGACCACCGGCTCCGATTTCGTTGACTTGACCTTTTTGCACTCCGCCAAGGATAGAGGCGCTCGTATGTGAACCCATCCTCTCCAAACACCTATTCATTTTGTTTAAATTCTTCCCCTCTTTAATTTTCCACTTTCCTTATGAATTTTGGGTTTTTCAGTTTGTCTAGATGGAAGTATACCGGGTTACCATTTGCGAAAGGGTTCTGGGTCTGGCTCTAGCAACTGGTTGCTTCACATTGAGGTTTTACTTCCAACTCATTTGAAACCAGTTCTTTCATCTTATGTACAGTTAAAATTTTGCACATTTGCTCTTTTTTTTTGGGATTTGAATTTGTGTAGGGTGGGGGTTGGTGCAATACAATAGCATCGTGTTCGTTGCGTAAAAGTACCCCTTTAGGTTCGTCCAAGTTTATGGACCGTCGAGTTATCTTCTCTGGGATTTTAAGCGGCGACCCATCACAAAATCCTGGTAACTGGACTTAGCTGATCCAACTACTTTCTCTCTTTCTGTATCATTAATGTTTATTTGAATCTTGTTTGCATTTTTTAGATTTCTACAACTGGAATAGAGTCGAGATCCGATATTGTGATGGTGCATCTCTCGCTGGTCACCCCAAAAGTGAGTTTAAGGTACTTATGTTTTTAAGTTCATGATGTGGAGGGGAAAGATACTCTCATAGTCTCATTTATGCTTTTGATAAACGATGTTGTTTGTTCCTTGTGATAGAATGAAACTAAACTTCTCTTCAGAGGCCAGCTCATCTGGGAAGTACTTATAGATGAACTCTTATCGGTTGGCCTATCTAAAGCAAAACAGGTACTTTGTTGGTACATTTGCAACTTGTTTTTTTAATAACATTTTAATCACAAATTTGACTCTAAATTTCCTCTTTTTTCATTTGTTCTAGGCTCTTCTTAGTGGGTGCTCTGCAGGGGGATTGGCTACTCTAATACACTGTGATGCCTTTAGAGAGCTATTGCCGAAAGATGCAACGGTCAAGTGTCTTGCTGATGCAGGTTTTTTCCTTGATGAGTATGTTAGTTCTTTATGCAGCATTATTTCTAGCTTGTTGCTATTTGATAATATATTCTGCTAAACTTAAGTATTCCATCATCTCATCTTAAGAGACAAAATTGCCTAGTTATATGATCTAGGCAATCTTGTTTCTAATTTGCTTATTTTTTTTTATATCTTTGTGTTATATTACAGTTTACATGATTGCAAAATATTAATGGAATTACAGTTGGAAGTTGAAGTCCTTTCATGCTTAAATGTAGCAACAAATATTTTACAGGTGTAAAGATAATCTGAGCCTTGTTATGTAACTTTGCAGGAAAGATATTCTTGGAAGTCATGTGATGAGATCTTTCTATCATGGCGTAGTCCACCTTCAGGTTATGCTCTAATCTATTATAGTGGTTATGCTCTGATCTATACCTTTGTAGCCGTCATCTGAGGTTATTTGTATTGATCATTTACTACCATGGTCAACCCTTGTGTAACCTTTGCATGTGCATGGAAGAAATAGTGAGCAAACTGCTACTTAAAATAGATTGGAGTCAGAGTATGCTCAATCTTCTCATTCAATTTGTTTTGGATGTCTGATACATGATTCATGCTTACCTTCATCTAATCAATGTGGTGCATCTGATAAAAATATTTTTTGAGGCTATATGTCAAATTTCCATTCTCATTCAATTTGTTTTGGATGTCTGATACATGATTCATGCTTACCTTCATCTAATCAATGTGGTGCATCTGATAAAAATATTTTTTGAGGCTATATGTCAAATTTCCATTACTGGCACTTGTCTCTAACCAAAGGTTGCTCTCTACTGAGTACTGAACCTTCCCTTCCCACCTGTTCTTCCTTCCCCAAAAGAATAGGGGAAGGCAGAGAAACGTGAAAGTTGCCCAATTTTAATAAACTCTCTTTAATGTCTTCATGCTTCAGGGTGTGGGAGAAAGTTTGCAAAAGGATTGTCTTTCGAGAATGGACCCATCAGAGGTCCCCCCCAACCCGCCTCTCTCTCTCCCCCTCCTCCCCCTCCTCCCTTCTTTTGTACATTTTACTGCTCATCAAATGTGAGATCAGAAAATGAAGCATCAATTGTTTGTTTTTATCACATTTGCAGTGTTTGTTCCCCCATCAAGTTATCAAAAGCATTAAAACTCCAGTATTCCTTGTCAACCCAGCTTATGACTTCTGGCAGGTAATTTTTTCCTCAGAGATAATTTCCTTATGATTGATATTGATTTTCATGTTTTCCTCTTATGCTAATTGGATGATTATTAGATACAACATGTCTTGGTACCTGGTGTATCGGATCATCATGGCTACTGGAAAACTTGTAGACTGAACATTCACAAATGCAACCCTAGTCAGATTAAGATACTTCAAGGTAATTTGATATCTAATATCTAAATTTAAGAACAGTTTTGGTGTTATATGTAGCAAAAAGCAAGCAGTATGAAAATGTAATCTCAAACAAGATCTCATAAGTGGAATTAAGAACCACTCGATGAAGGTTCTCCGAATTACTATGCAGCATTTCAACAGCTATTCTGGACCAAGTATGGAAATCCACCAGCTGTGAGCCCATAAATTGTTAGTCACTGCATTTGCTTCTTATGAACCTGAAATATCTGTGATATGGTTGCTCTCATAGTTGGTGGAAGCCTCTGTTTTATCTTTTCTTACACAGACTATTCTGTTGGTTAATTATTATGCTTCTAAGTGACTTGGTGTGTATTTTCTAGTTGAGTGAAGTAGACAATCGGGGTAGAGCCTCAGATATGGATCTTCTCACCTCTTAGCATTTTCCAGATACGATAGCATCTCTCATAACTGTTCCTATGGTTGGTTGATGGAGTACTTGCATGCAGGTTTCCGTGATTCTTTACTGAGGTCACTGGAGGAATTCCAGAAAAATAGAAATGGGGGAATGTTCATAAATTCTTGCTTTATTCATTGTCAGACTTGGATGGCTGAGACATGGAATTCTCCAACTTCTCCAAGAATAAATAATCAGGTCAAGTAGTTGGAAATTATTTATCAACTTTTCATAGTTTCATATAACTAGATGTATGTACGTATGTAAATCTTCGAGGCAATAACATGAAAAATTTGTTTTTTTATTGAACTTCTGTCTGATGATTGTGTTGATTATCACTGCTGTTGGAACAGACCATTGCCCAATCAGTTAGTGATTGGTACTTCAACCGGAAAGAAGTGAAACTGATCGACTGCCCATATCCCTGTAATCCTACCTGCATTCATATGGATTTCACACAAGTTTGATGGAGCTGCAAAAAACCACTTGATTATTCTAAGGGGTTGTTCTCAACTACAGAATTACTCTTATAGAGTATCAAATTCTTTAGTTTGCCAGTGTACATTGTGTTCCATATTCAACAAATGAGTGTTTACTGTTTAGTCTTCCACCAAGTGAGCTTTGCTATGCTGACAACTCACCGCCTAGCGATATGGATGTCTTGTGTGGATTACTTGAAAAGAAGTTTCCCTTCAGCTAAATTTACTGTTGGACTCATTTGGATGTTGCAGGTTTGTCCATCATGTATTTTATGTATCCTTATTTTGATTCGAGGAAATCGATGGTAATAGTCATATTTTTTTTTTAAAATGATATTTAGGTTATGCATTTATTTTTTTGTGACATTTTAGGTTTATTATTATTAAAAAATGATCGTACTTTAACAATGATCATTTTTTGTGTTTTTTACTTGCTGTTTTTATTTAAATTTTTCTTCATTTCTTTCAATTCAATTATAACTTATGATGTAAAATAGTCTATATCTAGTGCAGTTAAAAAAATGAAAAAATAATTTTGTCACTGGGTGATCGTTTTTTAATAATAAGATTAAATTGTTACAAAAATAATTACGTAACTTAAATGAAATTTTGATAATAAATATGGGATCATGGCAATATTTTTCTCTTAATTCAAATGCATTCATTATTTAGTTTCATTATGAAATTTACCATAGTTAGCAAAATTTGTTATATATAGTTTTTAATTTAATTGAGATTGGTCTGTATTTTGAGTGTATCACTTTTCACTCCTTTACTTAATAATATAAGGGGCTAATTTCCAATTAGTTACAATTCCTATTCATTCTCTTTTCATTTAAGCATATTAAATATGTCCATAATTTCGATTCTTCTTTTTTGAAGATAAAGTGCCGCGTAAATATGTACTTTAATTAATTTCTATGTTTGCCTCTTGCGATAAGATAACATTTATTTAAAAAAAAATACTCTGTTTTAATATTAGTAATTTTTTATAGAGAGATTATTGCCATGTTATTTTTATTCATTACACATCATATTTAATATAAATTTAAAAATTAATAAAAATATATTAATTTTTATAATTTATATTAAATAAATATATATAAAAATAATAATGTGACATTAACCACAACGGACCAACTCCCCCCCCTTGGTTAGTGTAGACGAATTTGAAACGCAAAAAAGATCCCGACATCACCTTTCATCATCGTTTCAAGTTACCGACGTTAATCTTACGGTAAAGAACTTAAGTTAAGGTCAAACTTGAATACATTGAATTGATTAGACTTAAAGGAGTGAATTTTATATACCATTTCAAATATAAAGCATGTAAATTTTAAAAATTATTATTATCATATAAATTATATTTATATGGATTATGAAATTAACTATGAATAAATAATTTATAAAATAAAAAATTATTTATTTTTAAATTTTTTGATCACATAATTAATATAAATAGAAATTCATATCTACCTCTTAACTTAAAAAATGAGCTTGTGAGTTAGAGAGTTATTCAGACTTATAAGTAGTATTGTTGTCTAATTCTTAATCGATGTGAGATTTAATATCTCCCTCTACATTGACTGTGATGAGTTCTGATCGACACGAGGTGAGTGTGTCTTAGTCCTGAGTGTGTCGTCAGATACTTGAGCGCCGAGAGGGTAAAGAAGTTAAGAATTTAGTTTTGATATCATCTTAAAAACTCAGACTTAATTCTAAACCTAAAAATCAACTTATAAGTTAGGGTTACTTAAACTTATAAACAATATTGTTATCTTAACTCTTGACTTAGACTTAACAATTGAATTATTTGATAAATAAATTTTATTTTGAGAGTTTTAAAAATTAAAATTTTAATAGACTTAAATCAACTTTTAAGCTAATGTTCTCTTTAAAGACATTTAGTTTGAACATTTTTAATTTATATAAAAGTTTTATTTAATTAAAATATATAAAACATGTCATGTAGTTTTTTCGAATAAGAAAAAACAGAAAATAAAGGAAATAAATATGTTTTATGTTTTCACGTTAAATCTTAAAATTATATATTTTTTGAATAACACTTAAAAATATATTTTTATTTAAGTATAATTTAATATAATTATAATTATAATTTAATAATAATAAATAATACTTAAAAAAACGGTGTATTAAAAAAATAAATTCGATCCCTGTTAGAAAATAGATGTTCATCTCTGTTACTACTCCTACAAAAATATCTAGAGAGCAAATATAACGACAGATACGATGCAATTATTGCTTGGACTGATATGCATGGATAGACATGACTTGGATTTTTTCACGTGGACGGTCGATATCAACTAGTTCCTATCCTCCACAGCGTTATAAAAAGGAGTGCCCTTGTTCCCCTTTGAAACCCATTTTATCAATTCCAATTTGTTATCCCTTTGTGTGTGGATTATTTGTTTCTGAATATGTCTTGCTGTGGAGGAAGCTGTGGTTGTGGTTCTGGTTGCAAGTGCGGCTCTGGCTGTGGAGGGTGAGTTTCTCCTTAATTTTACTTATATACTCTGTTCTTTTTGGTCTATCTGAAAGTAATTTTCCTGGAAAATTTGTTTTCTTTTTTGATTTATGTATTAGGAAAATGACAATTTTATATATGTTAGTTCTGTGATCTTATTTGTTTAAAGTTTAAACTTTATATATAAATGAATATTTTTGATATACTCTTGTATATATATAATACAATTGAGAATTCTATCGATCCATTTGCCAGGTGCAAGATGTACCCTGACATGACTTACAAAGAGAGCACCACCACAGAGACCCTCCTTTTGGGCGTTGCACCTGAGAAAACGTATGTTAAAAAAAAGAAAAGAATATAAGATATACCCGTAACATTTACTACTTATACATATGCATACGATATTTTTTATATTTAATAAGTAAAATTTATACCTTTAAAATTTGAAGTAATCTTATTGTAATATGAAATTTATACCTAAATCTTAATGTTAAAAGTAACGATATTACGATAAATTTTTGTTTAATTTAATTTTACAGACCAAATAAAACAAACTTTTTTATATTATTATTAAAATGTAAGGTTAATTTGGTTCTTTTTATTTATAAAAGGTATAATTATCATTTGTTTTTTTTTAAATTGCCAAATTTTAAAATTATTTTATAAAAAAATTCAGAGATATTTCTATTATTTCACTATTCAATAATATCTTTATTATTATTTTAAAATTTTTTTTATCAAAATATATATTAATATTATTAAAAAAATTATATGGCTATGTTTTTTATAAATAAAAAATTAATAATTATATTTTTATAAATAAAATAATTAATGAATATTTTTTTAATTTAAATAATTAAAAAATATTTTTATTTAAAAAGACCAAATGAATTTTGTCCTTTATTATTATCTTATTAATAATTCTTCCCGTTTACGAAGATATTATGATATTAAAATTGTTTTTCTTTTTAAACATTTTATGGTTGATATTCGTAATGAGAAACATAATTATAAATAACAATAAATAAATTATTCTCATTAATTATTAGAAAATATGTAATTGTTGTATTGTTTGAGAAAGTTGAATAGATTTCAGCGATGAATTGATATAAATAGTAATAAATAAATCCATTAACAAAACTTAATTTATTCTATTTGGGTTGTTAAAAAACTAAATAAAAATAACATTACAATATAAATTCTACGTGTTAAAGGTTAGATATCAACTATAAAGATATAAATTTTGTATTTTAAAAGTTGATATCATAATAATATTATCTGGAGACTGGAATATTAATAGTATAAATTCTACATCTTAATGATTAGAATTATCATAACAATTCTATTTTTAATATTAAGAATATAAATTTTACATTATAAATGTGTATGTATTATATGCACAATTAATACTTAAAAGAAAAAGTTAAAACGGCGCCATGAATCTAAAGAAAATAGAATTTTAGTGTTTACGAAGTGAAAATGACAAATTAATCTTATAAATTTGGTCAAGCTAACACCAGACAGGAACTTAAGTCAAATTTTTCGGTCCAACAATTAAAGTAAGAATATAGAATTTAGTAATTTATCATAATTGAATTGATACAGTATTATTAATTATATTTAATTAAAATTATGATATAATTGTAGTATATAAAAGTATTTTATTTATAATTTTTAAGAATTTTTTAATTAATTTGATAAATGTGATGATATGCAGTATGTTTGAGGGATCCGAGATGATGGGTTTTGGAGCAGAGAACGGAGGGTGCAAATGTGGAGACAATTGCACCTGTGACCCGTGCAATTGTAAATGAGAGATAAATCAGGTCTTTAATAGCCTCTTTCTTTGATAGAATAGAAAGAGGATTAATAAAATTATATGATGTATTAGTAATTAATTAACTATTATGTTATGTTTCTCCGTCGTCGTCGTCGTCTGAGTTTGTAGAATAAAGTGATCAACTTTTTGCACTATCCTACATATACTATTAATCTAGTATTGTAAGCCATGGCTGTTTATTTTATTTTATTTTTAATAAAAAAAATATTTTAAATTGTTATTAAATAGAATAATTAATTACTTTTAGAAATTATCTAATACTTCTCTTTATTCTTTTTAAATAAGTTTCTACTTCTTTCTATATCAAGTGAAATTAGTGTTGCTATTGATAAATATTCTATAGATTATTAATAGATTAAAATGATAAAAAAGAATTTGTCTAATTAAATTTGTACATCATGCTTAATTACTTATTATCAGATATTTACTTCGAGTCTTGAGTTTAAAAATATATATTTAGAATTAGTTCAAAATAATCTATGTATACTTATGTTAGATCACAATTCAATTCAGAAACGTTCAGAAAATTATATGAATTCATAATTTAAATGCAGTGAAAACAAAATTGGATTGAAAACATACTTTCTATCATTGATCAAATTTTAACACTTATACGAAAATTTCAATAGATTTTCAATTTGATATTCTCACTGGTTTTTCACACTTATTTACTGCGTATTGATGATGTATTTAAATTGTTGCAGTTAATAGTGAGAGGACTCGATACTTTATTAAGGTTCTTTCATCAAGAACCTCGTTCGGTTTCAGAACCGACGTACGGTTTCGACGAAATCGAATTGTTATCACGGTTCACTTTACGTTGTATTACTTTGATTTACATTCTCCCATGTGTAAACGTTAAGCAAAATTCTTTTGAGTAACAAAATACATGAATCATAGCGATAGGTCTTCTAAGAACGAGTATTATCTTCCATGTATTATAATGTATTTAGTTTCTCAAGTACTATATTTTATGTGGTAACGAAACTTAATGAATAAATCCTATATTTATTCTTGGTACAATAAAATATAAATTTTTTCAAATAAATTAAGGTGCATATGAATATGGGAAAATATGACAATATATAAGAGTTTCATTAATAAATTGTATATATACATTTACAAAGTGGAACCAATTTTCATTTTCTCTACATGATCCTTGAATTTCATTGGTGGCATGCTTTTAGTCAAATGATCAGCAATCATCAACTCAGTGTTTACGTGCTCAATGACCACTTTATTTTTCTTAATACGTTCTCTTATGGCCAAGTACTTAATGTCGATGTGTTTACTACGACTACCATTTTTGTTGTTCTTAGCCATAAATACAACATTTAAGTTGTCATAGTACAATCTTAATGGCCTAGAAATAGAGTCAATTACTCTAAGCCTAGAAATGAAACTCTTCAACCATACACCATGCGATGTGGCCTCAAAACATGATACGAACTCGGCCTCCATAGTGGAAGTAGCAGTCAAGGACTGTTTCGCACTCCTCCAAGACACAACTCCACCGAAAATCATGAAAATGTAACTAGATGTTGATTTTCGTGAATCAACACAGCCAGCAAAGTTCGCATCGGAGTAGCCAATTACTTCCAATTCATTGGTTCGTTTATATATGAGCATATAATCCTTGGTTCCTTGTAGCTACCTCATCACTTTCTTTGCAGCTTTCCAATGGTCAACACTTGGGTTACTCTGATATCTCCCTAGCATTCCAACAATAAATGCAATGTCAGGTCTGGTGCAGACTTGAGCATACATCAGGCTTCCAATAGCTGAAGCATATGGAATGGTTTTCATCTATTCTCTTTCAAAATCATTCTTTGGGCATTGGTCCAAATTGAACTTATCACCCTTCACAATGAGAGCAACACTTGGTGAACAATCTTTCATCCGAAATCTCTCTAAAACTTTATTGATATAGGTTTTCTGAGATAAACTCAAGATGCCTCGAAGTCTATCTCTATGGATCTTAATGCCAATGACATAAGATGCCTCACTCATATTCTTCATATCAAAATTTTTAGAGAGGAATTGTTTTACCTCGTGTAACAAACCCCTATCATTGGCTGCAAGCAAAATATCATCCACATATAGCACAAAAAAAACAAATCTTACTCTCACTAACCTTCTGGTATATACATTAATCCATGACATTCTCTTCAAAACCAAATGAAGTGATGACGTTATGGAATTTCAAATACCATTGACGGGAAGCTTGTTTTAATCTATATATGGATTTATTAAGCTTACAAACCAAATGCTCACTATCACTAGAGAAGAATCATTCAGGTTGTTTCATATAAACCTCTTCCTCTAGGTTACCATTAAGGAAAGCTCTTTTCACATCCATTTGATGCAAATCCAAATCAAAATGGGCAACCAATGCCATGACCACACGAAGTGAATCTTTCTTAGATACATGAGAAAATGTCTTTGTGTAGTCGATTCCTTCCCTTTGAGTGAATCCTTTGGCAACGAGTCTTGCCTAATGTTTCTCAATGTTGCCTTGTGAGTCTTTCTTTGTTTTGAAGACCCATTTACATCCAATGGATTTCACACCATCAACTTGACGAGATCCCAGACTCGGTTAGGCGCCATAGAATCTGTCTCTTCTTTCATGGCATTGTACCATAAGTTCAAAACCTCAGAACTTATGGCCTGTGAAAACGTCTCAGGATCATTTTCGGCTCCAACACTATAGTCACATTCTTATAGATACACAACATAATCAATAGAAATAGCTGATTTCCTTACTCTGGTAGATCTTCTTAATGTCGCATCAACATTCTCCTAAGGAGCAGGATCATGTTGTTCAACTGGTTGTTCAATAGTTGTAGGCATCTGTTGAACTTCAACATCTACTGGATCAGGATCAATAGCTTGTGGTACTTCTAAGATTGGTTCTTCAACACGCGTTTGTACTCGAGGCGTGTTGTTAACAATAATGATCAGTCCATTACTTGAAGTGGCACATTGAGCATCTGAATGATCTTTCTCAGAGCCAATGCCCTGGGATTGATCGCTCCCACTAATCAAGTAATTCTTAAGGAATTTTGCATTTCTTGATTCCACAAACCTAGTGTTGTGAGATGAACAGTAGAATCTATAACCCTTAGACCGTTCGACATATCCAATGAAATACCCATTAATGGTCCTTAGGTCTAGCTTATTCTCTTATGGATTATAAATCCTCACTTCAGACGGGCATCCCCAAATGCGCATATGTTGCAAACTTGGTTTTCAACCTTTTCATAATTCAAATGGCGTCTTTGAGACAACCTTGGTTGGAACTCGATTTAATATATACACAACCGTCTTTAAAGCTTCAATCCACAAGGATTTAGGAAGATTGGAGTTGCTAAGCATACTCCGCATCATGTCCAATAGTGTTCGGTTTCTTCTTTTTGCTACACCATTCTGGTATGGTGAACCAGGCATAATGTATTGGGCAACTATCCCATGTTCTTAAAGAAACTTAGCAAACAGACCAGGCGCTTGTCCATTCTCAATGTATCTACCATAATATTCACCACATCTATCTGATCTCATGATCTTTATTTGCTTTCCACATTGTTTCTCTACTTCAACCTTGAAGCTCTTGAAGGCATCCAATGCTTCACTCTTATTATGAAGCATATAAAGATACATATATCGAGAAAAATCATCAATAAAGATGATAAAATATTTCTGACCTTGAATGTCCATGTCTGGACAACATATATCCGTATGTATGATTTCTAATATGTTTGAACTCCTATTGGCACCTTTCTTTGACTTGTTAGTCTGCTTTTCCTTAATGCAGTTCACACATGTCTCAAAATCAGTAAAATCTAGAGTACTAAGTACCCCATCTTTCACTAATCTTTTAATTCTTTCTATGGAGATATGTCCTAATCTCCTATGCCATAACATAAAAGATTCATCGTCAATAATACACCTTTTAGTGCCAGCTTGAACATGCATAGCGTTATGAGTGGCATTATTTCGTAAATTAATGCAGTAAAGACCATCAGTCAAAATACCATTCCCAACACAATCAGATTTATTAAATAAACTGAAAGATGTTTCTGAAAAGTGAAATGAATAACCATAAGGTACAAGTCTTGAAATTGAAATCAAGTTTCCAAAGAAACTTGGAACATAAAAGGTCTTTTCTAATTTTAAAATAAAACCACTACTTAAAATCAAACTGCATGTCCCTACAGCCTCCACATGTGAGCCCATCTTATTACCGGATAAGATGTATTGCTCACTTCCCACTGGCTTCCTTAGATTTTGCATACCCTGTAAGGAGTTTGCAACATGGATTGTAGATCCAGAATCAATCCACCAGGTGTTAACAAACAAACAAACGAGGTTGGATTACCTTTATTCTCAAGTCATTTCTGGAATCTGATACAATCCTTCTTCATGTGTCCTTTCTTTTTACAAAAGAAACACTTGGATTCTTTCTTAATATCAACTTGAGGTGGAATTATCCCTTTTCCTTTATTCTTGTATTAAGATTTTCCTTTCTGGTACGTTGTAGCCAACATTGCACTTTCACCAAATTCCATAACAAGCCTCCCTTCCTCTTGAACACACATGGTCATTATTTCATCGTTGACCATTTATCCTTATGTGTATTGTATGAGATTTTGAATGGCCCGTACTGATGTGGGAGAGTGTTAAGGATATAATGCACCAGGAAGGATTCTGACATCTCAACCTCGAGATGCTTAAGTTGAGCTGCAATGTCCCTCATTTTCATAATGTGTTCGTGCATACCTTTCACACTGGTGAGTCTCAAATAAGAGAAATTCATAATAAGGGTGCTTGCTAAAGCTTTATCTGAAGTGACGAATTGATCATCAATGGCCTTTAGCAAGTCTTGAACATTGGTATGTTGATCAACGAAACCACGAATACCAGTAGAGATTTTAGTCTTAATGAACATCATGCTAAGGCGATTAGATCGTTCCCATTGTTCATAAAGCATGATATTCTCTGAAGTACTGGTTTGAGTAATTTTAGGTGGTTCGTTTTTCCTAATAGCATAATCAATATCCATCCACCCTAATTGAAAGAGAATTTTTTCCTTCCATATTTTATAATTATCCCCTTTCAGATCGGGAATATCATAGCGGATATTAGAGAAATTTATAGGTTGAGAAGCTACAATTAAAGATTATATGCTTATTAAAATTTGAGACCTAAACTATAATCATTAAAATATGGGTCTAGTGACATAAAACTTGCATGTGGGCTAAAGTTTTAATTCAATTAGATTTGTCTTAACTTTATGATAAAACTATCAAATTATGTTCCTTTTCCTAATCCCTGTTGGTAAATTAGAAAATATAATTTGATATTATATCCTAATTAATCACACAAAAATATAATAAAAATTCCTGTGGGATAAGATTTATTATATATCATATGATTAATTACAATTAATATTTATTTTCTAAATGTGATCATAAATAAACTTTATTATAGTTTTAATTAATTAAAGATGCTGTGGCTACTCCTTAATTAATTAAAATATATGAATCACTTAAATATTAATTAAATCTTTATACTCAATTATTGCATAAAACCATAAGCAATATTAATTTAATTTCAAATGTGTAAATATTATTTATCTTAAATTGCATATATGACAATAAATTATACAAGCAAAAATAAATAATATAAGCACTAATTAAATCCATAAGAACCATTAACAATTAATCTCATTATGTATAAATTATTTAACTCAATTTTATATGTATAATTAATTACAAAATTTATACATATAAATATCCAAAACAAATAATTTAAGCATAATGTATTTAAATAAAATTTTAATGTGTCCAAAAATTATTTAAATAAATTAACATGTATAATAATTATTATACACATAACAAACTTAAGTTAAATAATTAATCACATTAATTATTTTTTTTATATATATATATATTTATTTTGTTTTAATAAAACTAAATACCTAATATATATAAAAGTATTGCACATTATGTAACACATAATGTGTTGTAGCCTAGTGGTCTGGTTATTGGAATCTCTGACTTGAGACTAAAGTTCAAGGGCCAGCAAACCCTGTAGTGTAATCTAGGTTTGATTCCCATATGAAGCAAAAAGATGATTTTTTTAAACTTCATCTTTAACCTCCAGACGGGTCAATCCGATCTGGTTTTACCCTAACGGATACCCAATCGTATCTTGTTATTCGGGCGACGAAATTCAGCATTATTTTTATCAAAATTTTCAGAATTCGATTTTCGAGTGATTCATGGTCTCCATTTGAAGGAAAAACATCATTTTAAATAAAAAGTTCAAAAATAAGCAAAATAAAAAACCCAAAATTTCAGTTCCTCGTGAAACGAAGCAAACAAAGTTGTTTTCAAATGACTGTGATACTAAATGCTAGATCACAGTTCAATCCAGAAACGTTCAGAAAACCATATGAACTCATAATTTAAATGTAACGGAAACAAAATTGGATTGAAAACATACCTCTTATCATTGATCAAATTTTAACACTTACACGAGAATTCAAATAGATTTTCAATTTGATGCTCTCATTGGTTTCTCACACTTATTTATTGCGTATTGATAGTGTATCTAAATTGTTGCAGTTAATAGTGAGAGGACCCGATATTTTATTAAGGTTTTTCTGTCAAGAACCTCGTTTGATTTCGGAATCGACGTACGATTCCGACAAAATCAAACCATCGACACGGTTCACTTTACGTTGCACTACTTTTATTTACAAGTTCAACATAATGTATATATATATATATATATATATATATATAATTCAAAATATATATATTTAGTTAGAAATATTACACTGTTTTTGAATTGTTTCATAATCGCTTTTTAAGAAGTAAGGGCTACTTCAACGAAACTGTGTATTTTTTTTTATTTGTTTCATTTTTAACAAAATTCGACATTTTATTAATTTTGAAATATCACAAAATTTAATTCAGTTGACTTGAAAAAGAGTAATTAATTTTATTTGTTTCTGTGACACAAACTTCAATTATATGTTATATTTATAAAATTATAAAATATTTTTAATGATACGAGATCTACGAATATTTATATATTAAAATTTATTTTGAGCTAAGATTCTTACATGCGAATTAATTAAAAACACATACCATTTAAATGTCTCGAGTGTGTTTGTTTCCACCATAATTGTATTGGCTGATAAATCTACGTACTAAGTTTATAGGTAGCTATATAATAATAATTATTTTAAATTGAATATTACTTTATTAATTATCAAAACTATTTATTTTTAAAATCAAAATAATTGCTTAAATTAAAAATTCGAACAACCAGAAAATGAAAAAAAAAATTTCTATATATTGAATGAAATTTTACCCATGCAGTTAAAAGATGTGCCCAGCTAGAAAAGAATGTGTTGTGATTTAAACATAACTTTACTCGGATCTTACCATGATATCGTATAATAAGTGAATTATCATATCTTTTGTATCATAGATACATGTATAAATATAGCATAAATAAAGTAATTAATGCATCTTTCTTCTTGATTTATGTTTTAAACTTTAATAGTATTAGGTATATATTTTTATCTGATATGCATTCCCATTTTATATTTAGAAGAATAATGTAAAATGATAAATTTTGATAATTGATGGATTGTTTAAAATATTTTGTTATATATATATATATATATATATATATATATCAAACAATGAAATCATATATAATGAAATATTATTCGTTTTCATATTTTATTTAAATTTTTTTAAAATTAAATTTAACTTTTATCTACATTTAAACTTTAATTATAGATAAGATATGTATTATTTTTTATTTAGAAAAAATGACAGATAAGATATATATTATTTTTAATTTAAAAAAAAATTCTTTAAAAATTTAAAATTACACTCATAAAGATATATAATTAAATCAATTGAATAAAATAACTATATATCTTTACCCTTATCCGAACAAATTTATAAAATTAAAGCTACCTAACTTGCTTATAATTGTGGCTGTGAGTGCTTATTGCTAGTTTTAATCCATCTAAGATGAAATATTAATATATCTAGGAATTTGGATGATGGTTATCTTTGCATTTCTATTATTTCAACTTTTCTTATAATATTAAAAAAAATTGCTTATAGTAAAAGAGATCTTGAGTGTTAATAATAATAATAAAATATATGTTTAAAGAATTACTATTTATCCTTTGAAGTTTTTACAAATTATAAAAATACTCTTCATGCTTAAAAATAGGCCATGTATCCCATTTTACTATTGTAATTATAATATGCTCTATGAATTTCACAGTTTTTATTAATTTTCTTGCAAATATTTTCTTAATAATAAAAAAAATAGTGTAAAGATGAAACTTGGGTCGTTTGCTATTTAAAAAATAATTAACCTTAAAAATTAATTAGTTCATTTTTATTTCATCATAAATACTTAATATAGTTTATAATCTTAATTTTCTATTTTTAAGATTTGATAGTCAATTAATTGATAATTATTTTAAATAATTAATAATTTTAATTATATTAGTCAAATTCATATGTTACTTTGTATGTGTGAATTTATTACTTAATATACATATGGTATAAGTATATTTACAAATCTATTCGTAATATTAGTATATTTATAAAAATAAAATAATAAAAAATTATTTAAATTTTAAATTTATATTTAATCATATAATTTATAATATTTATTTTTTATTAATATGTGTTATAAAAAAATACTTTTGTATAATCTTTCACAAAAGTAACTTAACTGCCATAATTAAGTATTAATTTAAATTGAAGAAGGTAAATAATTAGGTTTAAAAAAAGTTATATATTATAAATTTGTGATCATTATAAATAAAGTATAAATATTTTATTAGTAGAGGGAATTATGTTAGATTACAATCAGACGCAACAAATTATGTGATAAATATCACAATTAGTATCCCTCCTTACCACGAAGATTCTTTATTATTCTTTAAAGGTATATATTTTAAGATTTTTTAGGTGGACTTTTTAAGTTATTTTGCATGTATCATATAGATAATTTAATCATATATTTAGTTTTTTTATAAAAATAATATATTTTAACCACTTTATAAATTTATGAATAATAAAATATTATTTTATTAATAAAAAATTCTAAAAGTAAATTTAATGAAATAAAATTTTCATTTTATTTTAACATTTTAAAAATAAATTTGAACATTATAATATTTTTTTATTTTTTTGTTAACTATTTTTTAAAATTTTATATTTTATGAAAATTTTTAAAAAATTTTGGACATTTTTTTGTATCACATTTTTTGATACAAATACAATACCTACATAAAATATTATACATAAAAGTGTCTTAAAAAATACAAAAAAAAATCATAAAATATAAAATTTTAAAAAACATTGACAAAAATAATAGTAAAAGAAATATTGTATCGTCAAAATTAAGTTCTAAACTATTAAAATAAAATTATAATTTTACTCCATTTAATTTATTTTTAAAATTTTTATTAATAAAAAGTGACTTTTATGGAAATAAAATTATTAAAATAAGTTGGTAGCATAAAAAAAGGACTAATACTTACCATTCTCTTATTCTCCTCCTTTGCTACTCTATACCCAACAAAATATTCAAATTTTATGACAATTTTTAAAAATAACAAGCATTAGTATTTATGTGTTTAAATAATATGATTATTTTCTTCTCCTCACCTTTAATTCTCTTTTCCTCCTCCTTGACTACTTTAGATATATACGGTACAAAATATTCAAATTTTGTGACAATTTTTAATAATAACAAGCATTAGTATTTATAAATTTAAATAATATTATATACTAATGTATATAACATATATTAATTAATATTATTAAATGAAAATATATAAAAAATAATAAGTCCAATCATAATAATTAACTTATCATAAATTTGTGCACAGAAAATTAATCCATATAGTTCAATTTCAAATGTCTCTAATTTTTTTTTTTTTCAAATGTTTTGTTTACCGTAAACTTGATTTAAACTTGTTACATTTAATTATGAACAAATAATTTAATTAATTAATCCAAATTGAGAAATTTAATATAACTTGTCATAATTGGATCGAAGTAGATTGAAAAATTTAATAATCTCATTAAATTCGAATTAAAAAATATATAATATATTTAGATTGATATATTTTATAATCTATTTTAATTCAATCTTAACCAAATTATTATTTTTATAATAAATGTTAATGTTACATAAAATTACTGTTTTAGTTTAAAAAATAAATATAACTATAAAATCTTTATAATAATTTAATAATTATTTGAGAGTAATTTTTTTTAGTTGTGATTATAAATAATAAATTTTGTTATAAATATACCTATTTAAAATTTTTATATTATATATATATCGTGTTTTATATAAAAATAATTTATAAATAAATCTCATCGATTCATAATTTGATCCTAGCTTGTTACATTTTTTTTTTTAAATTTTGACATCAATTTTTTAATCTCATAATAATTAAATGCAATAGAGTTAGATTAATTTAATTGTACATAAATTTTTAAAATATATTATTTAACACTTAAATTTATAAAAATTTACTCAATTTCTTAAACTTATAACTCAAATTTTTTAGAGTTATATATCATTAGTATTTATGTGTTTAAATAATATGATTATTTTCGTGATTATAAATAATAAATTTTGTTATAGATATACCTATTTAAAATTTTTATATTATATATATATCGTGTTTTATATAAAAATAATTTATAAATAAATCTCATCTATTCATAATTTGATCCTAGCTTGTTACAATTTTTTTTTTTAAATTTTGACATCAATTTTTTAATCTCATAATAATTAAATGCAATAGAGTTAGATTAATTTAATTGTACATAAATTTTTAAAATATATTATTTAACACTTAAATTTATAAAAATTTACTCAATTTCTTAAACTTATAACTCAAATTTTTTAGAGTTATATATCATTCCAAATTTTTAATTTAAAAATATGTAAAATAGTTTTCACATTAAGACTTACCTTTAATTTTTTAAAAACTTGATAACAGTTCGTAACCATAAATTTATATTAAATAAGTGAAAAGTCATTTGTGTAAATTTACTTACATAATTCAGCAGAAATGTAAAACTTTAAGTGCTTATGTTCGACAATCTTAATGAATATTTTAAAAAACCATCGGTTACATTTTGCCATGCGTAAAACATTTTATTTATTATTTAATTGGTAAAAACACTAAGATAATTAACAGAAAAAATAATTTTTATATTAATTAAAATAAATAATCATAAAAAATAACTAATTTATATCTAGATAATTTTTCATATTAAAAGATAAATAACCAATAATTATCTAATTAATAATATTTTAATTATTAATAAATTATTATCTAATTAACTTTTTTATTTTTATTTTAAAATATTTTAACAATTTAATTCAAAAATTTATAAATCAACTTTTATATATAATAAAGTATAGATAAATATCATAACTTGAACATATCATAAACACCCACCATTTGTTATTAATCGGACGGTTAAGAACACCCGCAAAGCCTGCCTACGATACGTAGCTTACGAACTAGTTCGATAATTAACGTGGTGGGCGTGAGTTGAGGGCTTGAGAGTGCCGTTTGAGGTTCAAACTTTTATCCTCTAACGTTCACGATGAAACGTTAACATCCGTTAAGTCATAGGGTTTTTAAGGAAAAAAAAACACCAATTCCTTTCGGTAACGGTAATTAACGGAGACGTCGGTGCTTACATATTCGTTTTATAAAACTTCAATATTTTATTGAGAATACTTTCTTTGTTTCAACGGGCGAGAATTTTCGAAGCAAAAACTTTTTTCTCTCCATGTCTCATAGAGAGATTTCTTCTTGGGCTCGAATTTTTCGGTCTCGAAGATGAGCTCCAGTTCGATTCCCGCCACTTCTTCACAAGCAGAGAAGGTACTATTCTTCATAAAATTAGAACTTTGTTTTCACAATCAGTTTTGTTCTGTACCTGTTTTTCACTGTTTTTGATCATTTCTTTTGGTTGTTTGGAAACCCAATTAGCTTTCATTTGTGTAAGATTTATTGAGTTATTTTGTTTCTTTATCATAAACCGTACAATTCTTCGTTTGTATGATTTGACTCTGGTATAACTTGTATTTATTGATCTGATAACTGATTATAAGATCTGGGTATTGCTTGTGTTGTTCTCTGGGGTTTGCGATTTGGAAATATTGGATGAGATTTAGGTTTTATTTTCTGATTTCAATGATTTTTATTCGCTTTAGGGATTAATTTGGAAGATATTGTTTATGTATATTATCTATCGATTTCTTAAGGACTTGGCTGAGGTGAAATTGGAGGAGCATTGTCTTGAGAATAAACAATCAACAGCGGCATCGAGCTCCTCTTTATCTGAAGGATGTGGTAGTGCTATTCTAAAGTCTCCGGGAACGACATCACCAACTCATAGGTACTATCCGTTAGTTTCTACTATTCCAATTTAGTTACAGCTGTTGCTTTATGCCCTAATTGAAAACCAGTTACTTCTCTACCTGTTCAATTTTTGACACTGGTGTTCTTTTTGGATACTGCTCTTTTTCTAACAATTCATATGATAGCTGAATTTGCTTTGTGTTATTTGTATTGCTCATCATGTTGGTAAAACATTATCCTGATGGTGAGCTGGTTTGTGTCAATTCATTTTGCAGGAGAACCAGTGGCCCTATTAGACGAGCAAAGGGTGGCTGGACTCCCAAGGAGGTTGATATTACTTTGCTTTATATTATGCTTCAATTTCTAATCATAGGTCTCACAGTTTCCGTGAATACATACTGTTTGACATTGGGCTTAAAGAGCATATAGACCTATATATGCTTCATTTTTTAATCATAGGTCTCATAGTTTCTGTGAATGCATACTGTTTGTCGTTTAGCTTAAAGAGCATTGAGACTTGTAAGTTGCTGAATAGCTACATTTAGTCAGCATTACCGCTGTTGCTGCTACTGTCAGTTTTTAAGTATTTGTTCAGCCTTGAAATTTAGTGGTCATTGTGCTTTTACTTAGCTGTATTAGACCCAATCTAACCTGCTTTGAGTGGTCACTTTGTTATGTTCTTCCCCCCTTTTCCCCTCTATCTTTAATGACCGATGATTGATGATGTAGTTATATTTTACTTTATTCCCGGCAGGATGAAACATTAGGAAACTTAGCTGTATTAGACCCAATCTAACCTGCTTTGAGTGGTCACTTTGTTATGTTCTTCCCCCCTTTTCCCCTCTATCTTTAATGACCGATGATTGATGATGTAGTTATATTTTACTGTATTTTCGGCAGGATGAAACATTAAGAAGTGCTGTTGCAACTTTCAGGGGGAAGAGCTGGAAGAAAATAGGTATATATCTGTTTCTTCTTTAATGCATCAAAATTATTTCTGGATCCAATACAGATTTTTAGAATTTAGCATCTTGTGTCATAACAGAACTGAAGTTTGTGTGTTTTATGCTACTATGGGGAGGCAATATTTAAAAGCAGAGCTGCAGTTGGCAGAACCTTTCTGGAACCAATGACAACTTAAAAAAAAAAAACTGGGTTGAATTGAAAAAAAGGAATGTTTACAGTTAATTCCATCATTACTAAATCTGACATAGTAGCTGTTGTAAGTTACCTGAAAAAAGTAGCATTATTAAATTTTTTTCCTGACATCACAAATAACATGCACTAGAAGACATACATCTTGAACTTGTTCTTTCATAAGTTCTTTGTTTTGATTATACACCTGTCTAATTTTGAAATGTGTGCACAGCTGAATTTTTCCCTGATAGGTCAGAAGTGCAATGTCTACATAGATGGCAGAAGGTTCTTAATCCAGATCTTGTTAAAGGACCATGGACCCAAAAGGTTGGCGGCTATCACTCTCCTTCCATTTACCTTTTCTTACTGTTTCTCGTTCAATAATTGAGCTTATGTTGCTTGTCTGGCTTACAGGAGGATGAGAAAATAATTGAGCTTGTAGCAGAACATGGCCCGACAAAATGGTCGTTGATTGCCAAGTCTTTGCCAGGTCGCATAGGAAAACAATGCAGAGAGAGGTAACCTTCAGAACTCAGGAAGTTTCTGATTTTCATCTTGCTTTTACTTTTGCCAGTTCACATAGGAAAACAATGTATTGCATGTAATATTCTCATATTGGTTCCAGAGTCATGATACCTCATGGTCTTCTACTTGTGATCATCTCATTGTCTTTATTTATCTACCTTTTATAACATTGCATAAAACTAGTGATGGCCGACATTTTTGGATTCATGTAATTATTTATACTGATGCCTTGCATCATTTCACTTCAGAAAGGATAATCATTACATAACTTACAAAATCAATCTTTCAAATGTGTCAGGTGGCACAACCATTTGAATCCTGAAATTAAAAAGGACCCATGGACACGGGAGGAGGAACTGTCCCTCATGAATGCACATCGAACATATGGGAACAAATGGGCTGAAATAGCTAGAGTTATACCTGGAAGGTATATTTATTTTATTTGTAACACTTCAGATATTGAAAGCTGATGGGCTTTGCTTTATTCAAGTGTTAGGTTTATAGCTGTTAGTGTTTCCAGTTCATGCCTTATGAATATTCTCCGAGTAAAATTTATATCCTGTTGCTGTAATGTTAATTTATACATTAATTTTAAATAAACTTTTTGAACTGGTTCCCTCTGTGGATTCCCTCATATCCTTTAAGAAAAGTAGCTTAGGTTATATGCTATTGAATATGGTTCCCTCTGTGCAATGCCAGTCTCCACTTTGAAGGTATATGAAATCTAAAGCTCTCTTCATGATGTCAAAATGCTTTTCCATATTCCAGAAACTGACATGGTTGATATTATTAAAATTTTACAGAGTATTACCAAGTTCATATATTATTCTAGTTGCTGTCAAATATTTGTTTTTGTTTGGCCAAGCGTCAAATATGTTTGATGGAAATTATTTTCTTTCCAAGTAGCATTGGGAGTTAGAGAAATCTGTTCCTTAGAGCTGGCCTTAAAATGCATATAAGAAATGTGGTTATGGGATGTTCTAATGATGATATGAGATGAAAAATCATTTTACTTTTATCTTTTTTTACTTTTGCATATTCAAAGAAGAAGCCAACCGTTCTTTTCAAATATTGATTTTAATATATATAGTTTGTCACATGTGAATAACTAAGCTTAATCTTCCATTGCATTTAAAATTGCCCATGCAGGACTGATAATGCGATAAAAAATCATTGGAATAGTTCCTTGAAGAAAAAGTTTGATTTCTATTCGGCCACTGGGAAACTTCCACCAATTGGAAAGAGCAGTCCTCAGAATGGTCCAAATGACTCAAGTAGATGCAGTGCAACTAAAGGTGTACTTGATTATTCAAGCAAAGAATTGGCTTCAAAGGTGCATGCATTGTCAGGAAATGTAGGTTCGTATAACTCTTCTGCTTTACTTCTTGATGTGGGTGTTTCATCAAGCGTTCATCCAAATGACTCTATTGATTCTGAAGGCTTAGAATGCAAAACACAATCATCCGGTATAGACCCTAGCTGCAGCAACTCAGGTTCAGTGTCAAAGATCAAGGATTGTGGAATCATTGGTGAGCCTAAGATTGAGAACCGATTAACAGACAGTGAGACTAAATCTGAAAAATGTTGTAATAGCGAACCAAAATTGGAGACTTGTGGGTTCAATGGTGAAATAAGGGAAGACAAAGTTATTGAAACTCCCATGTCATTGAAAACTCCTATTTATGGTTCCTTGTGCTATGAACCTCCACAATTAGATGATTGTGTTCCACTGGATTCGTATTTTTCAAGCATGCAATGCTTGCAGCATGGATGCAACTCTAGTTCAAGTAAATCACCTCTTAATTTCTTCACACCACCTAGTATGAGAAACAGTAATTCAAGCATACCAAGTCCAGAGTCTATTCTGAAAATGGCTGCCATGAGTTTTCCCATCACTCCTTCCATATTACGGAAGAGAAATAGTTTTCATGTTTTGCCTCTTAGTAAAACTAGGAAGGTCAATGGGGAATTGGTTAAGGACATGCTTCATGCTTCTGATGAAAAGGATGAGACAAAGAATGGTTTGGACACCAGGTCTCAAGGCAGAAGTTTAACTGAGAGTCCAAGTTGTCATAATATTAGTGTTCTCGACCCTAGTGGCAAAGCTTTTAATGCATCTCCTCCATACCGATTAAGATCTAAAAGAACTGCCGTCTTCAAGTCTGTAGAGAAACAACTAGAGTTCACATTTGAAAAGGAGCTTGGTGCAAATCCCAACTCAATTGGTTTTTCTTCAAAGGGTCATTCTCGCGCTGCTGAAGATTATTCACATCCATCAAAGATGGGCGTGACCTAGGATAAAACTGTAAGTTATATTTTTTTACATATAATTGTTCTCTAAGTTATGCATGCTTGGCCATTATTCAAACTTGTTAAAGCCATTATTTTCTGATTTATGTTTTGTGAACAAGCAATTTTTTAAGGATGAGAAACAGCACCAGACCAAAATAAATTTGTGAATAACTTCCTGACCTTTACCACCTAGTAAAAGACAATTCCTGGATGATGATTGTTAAGTGCAACATTTTCAGGATTAGCGAAGGCTAGGATAATGTCTTGTAATGCTGTTCTTCATAGGTCACAATTACTTGCACAAGCATATGCTTGTAATGCAAGAGCGCAATTGTTGTATGTCAATGTCACTTACATAGTGAAAATTCTCTTGATATTTTGGATTTCATCTATTGAAAAAAGTTTCATGTCTAGAACATTGGATATTTCTTTGCATTTTTTATTTATTTCATTTCTAAATTCTAATTATCAATATGTTAAAGTTCAAATATCGTTTATTTAAAAAAAAAAGTTTAGATAAACTTGTGGATTTGGTTTGAAAGCTAGATCATGTAATGTTTAGAATACTTGATACAATGACTGTTTTGAGTACAATTGTTGTATGTCAATGCCACTTACATCGTGAAAATTCTCTTGATATTTTGGATTTCATCTATTGAAAAAAGTTTCGTGTCTAGAACATTGGATATTTCTTTGCATTTTTTATTTATTTAATTTCTAAATTCTAATTGTCAATATGTTAAAGTTCAAATATCGTTTATTTCAAAAAAAAGAAAAAAAAAAGAAAAAAAAAAAGAAAAAGTTCAGGTAAACTTGTGGATTTGGTTTGAAAGGTCTAGATCATGTGATGTTTAGATACAATGACTGTTTTGAGACTAGGTTCGGCCGTTCAGCTAGAATTTTGAACCAGCAAATTTTTGAGACTAACGAAGAAACTGACTTTGACTTAAACCTGTTGGTATTATTGTTAGCAAGCGTAACTGGTCAACGTATGTATCAATTTGAATTCTCTGGATAAATAATAAATAAAGTTCATTTAATTGCACTCTTTTTAGCAGCCTATTTCAATATGATAAGTTGGTTATGAATTATGAGTGCAACTTTGAGTTATATGATGAGACAAGTCACACAAATTTCAGATTTTGTTTTTGATATTTCTGCTTTTTGATTCAGGAACGAAGGATTGATTTGTTCTTGAAGGTGCTGGACATTTCCCTTCTGAATTGGTGATTGAGAATCTTGCATCTTCTGTGCTACATTCTTGCATTCTTCATATGTTGACTTCATGGAAATTCAGTGGCAATAAGAGGTTGTGTAGAGAAATAAGAGGCTATTTTCCAAAGTCACTTGTGAATTTGTCCATACTGGCTACACAACCAATTGAACGAACTACTAAGTGATTCCAACGGAGCAATAACACGATAATTATATGAATGAAAAAACCAAAGCTAGTTCCTTACACATTTTTTATAGTGGCCTCATAGGTGGAACTAGTATTGTATCTTTATTCAATTGATAATAGAAATATTGCTTGACAATGCACTAACTTTGGTTTTTCCATTTCTTTCCGTTCTACTCCAATCCCTGCCCGTATTGTATCTTTATTCAATTGATAATAGAAATATTGCTCGACAATGCCCTAACTTTGGTTTTTCCATTTCTTTCCGTTCTACTCCAATCCCTGCCCATGGCTAGGAAAATTTCTCAACAGTGAAAGAAAAAATTCGTTGAGGGTGTAATTCAAGTATCAATAGCCGACTGTTTACATTCTTTTTTTTTGTACATGTTAGCTTGTATTTGCTTGGTATGATAGGGAATAGTTTGGTTTTCATGTGCGTTCGACTTCTGATGCTACTGACCTGGTTGGCTTACACTGCGAAACACTGAGGTTAGAAACCACATATATACAAAAATAAGAATATTTTGCAGTGTGTCTAACATGTTAAATTGGCTTCGGCTTTAAATGAGTATTACTACTCCTTTATATACATCACATCCCAGCATAGGCCAAGTCCCAAGACAGACATACTATTATTTTTATTTTTTTCCCTGCTGGCTACAATGTGCTTTTTCATGCAAACACAATTTAATTAAATTACAATATTAGTGATTCACCTAGTTGAATGTATGGTGTTAAAACTCGCAACAAGAAGAATCATTTGGTAAAAAAAAAAAATACAATATCAGTTGCTCAAAATACTCGTTTTACTGGTTGCCCAGCAAAGGCATGTGCTATAAGATTTCTGTACACTTCCAAAATGGGCATATAGTTATTATGCTTTCCTTAATTCCAGAGGGAAGCGAAGTCTTGTCAACTTTGACCAGCATGCTAAAAGCATCACATCCTGAAGTATGTATGAAGAAATGAATAATATCATTATTAAGAACATGAAATAAAGGAGATTTCTATTAGACTGAGTAAAAAATTGCGATAAAGAGAGTTGCTTCAAGGGATTCCCACTAAAAAATAACTAGTGTAAAAGCGGTTCAAATAGCATCTGATTAGATTTTGGGAAGAAAAAAAAATCGCAAAATCGCATACTTTTCTGATCAATTTCCACAGAATTGTAAATTGCTCTTCCAGCATCAGGTGTTCTGTGGAAGCAACACCAAACCTAACGACAAGAATAGTTAGCCACTTCAAAATGGTCTCATAGTAGAAAAGTAGCTCAAAACAGCAATCTCAAACAATAAATATTCTGCGTATAGGCATTTGACAACTACTAAAATAATTAAACCATGCGACGTTCACATTTCTACAACTGAAACAGATTTTTATAACTCACTCAATATACCGTTAGGATTGTGACCTTAAGCCAATGAACTTTGACTCAATCCGCCTTCGGCTTATACTCACTAAAGGCAGAACCACAATTGAGCTTTGAGTATCATAAAAATTTACAACCGTACAGGGGGAAGTTATGCCATCAGGGACTGAGATGCTTCAAGAAATTTTCAGCTTGTGAAGAGATATCCCAAGTTTCTGCCAAAACGTGCAACATAGTATAATTGTTTCTGTATGAATTCTATTTATTACATCAGAAAAAGCCAACTGATCTCAGCCGGCTTCAAAATGCAAGAGGAATAAAAAAGGTTAAACGGGAAAAACCAAAGACCCAATGTGTGCACGTGGACTCTATATATATATGATACAAAGAGCATAAATTTCTCAACCATCCATTTATGTTCCCTTGTCATTCTAGACCTTACGACAAGTGGGTTATACTAAACAGTAAACCTGCTCGGCTGCTCTAACTAATATCATGGGGTGAGGGGTAAGATTTGTGATACATGAAAATAATCATCCTACTTAGTAGTAGACAATGATAAGCATCTTTCATTTATGAGCATTAACTAATGTTACATCCTTGACTAATTGCTCAAATTTTTATTGGACACTAGATCTACCCTATGCTACATTAGGAAACTTCGATCAAAATAGTCTCTAGGGAAGTACCCACAACAATTACGGAACCCTCACTCAAACCTAGGAGATTTCAACATCTCCTGAACTAAAATGGAGATCAACTAAAGAGTCATAACTCACAAGTCATTTATACAAAATCTGACATAAACTGAGGTAAAATTAAATAGAGAGAAATGTGTTTCCACATGGTTTCCACTTTCCATTAGTTCATCCACTATTGATGCCAAACAACTAAAGCAGGAAGAAGAAAAAAAGAAAGAAAGGATATACTAAAAATTAAGGGAAAGCATATTGTCAGACCATGAAGTTTGGTTCTAGAGCAGACCAGCAGACCATTATTATTTAGAATGGATAAAAGGATGTAATTACTAGGACAACTTAACAGTAGCTCTGCAACCAGCCTCTTTAGAGCAGAAACGTTAATATAATTGAACTGAAAGAGCTTCTTAACAGTCAATCAATATCCTAGATGAATCATGACTTCATCGATGATATTGAGGAGGAGGAGGAGGAGGGAGGAATACTTACTAAACCATGAAGAAAGTACCAATGGTAGTTTGGCCAAGAACCTTGGAACTTCGATCAAGACCATGAGATGCTACCTACCATACAAAAGTATATATCAACAATGTAAGTAGGAAACAATAAATAAAATCATTGGGCGTTCATTTTTATAACTTAAAAAATAACCAAGTAAATGGGAAAGGTACGAGTTATTTGATCACCATGTAAGTTAAAGCAGCATAGCGTTCCTCGTTAAGGTACAAAGGCTTTCCCCGATGCATGCCAACATCCTGGTATGCAAAATTTAAGCAATATAACATGCATAAGAAGCCTTATGAACCCCCCCTCATATACTGTGAATAATGCTAAAGCAGTAAAATTTGTTAATTCTAATAAGCGTTCATTATAAGACATTTTTCTGGCAAAATTGTATAACAGCTTCTTATTTGCCAATGTGAACTCATTAAAGGGGAAGAAATATCAAGATTGAAAGAAGGAATCAAGATGAAGAATCAGTGAATCACATTATAACCAATCATATTTACAGCATTTCTTCAAAAACCATCCAAAACAGATGACGAAAATAGGAGACCTTTGCAAGAAAGATTGAAAAGAAAAATGCTTGTCCAAAATGCAATACACTGAAGAAGAAATAAAAGTAATCATGAAGACATTGATGCACTTAAACAGACTCCATAGGGGTCAAAAACCAACATACCTCTTCTCCAAAAGCATCTAAGTAAGGCGATGGCCATGGAGCCCGCCTTGTAGATCTTTGCAGAAGGACTATTGTTCTCTGTTATAACAACAAAAAAATTCATCCTCATGTGTGTAGCATGGTCAAAGACCCAAAAGTTTCAAGATATTTAAAAAAAAAAAAAAACAAAAGAGTACACAAATGTAAGCTTGAAAGTGAGAAAGTATAGATCATACCCTTATCAATAGAAATATGCCAGTACCAGCACCACAGGTCATCGCATGAGATTGACACCCACTTTCCCTTTTAAAATAATGTTATAATTACGAGAGCTTGTCAAACTTAATAGAGAGATATACATATGATGAAACATGTATGCGCACACATCTAAGCATCAGAAAGGACCAAACAAATTTGGGGAAGGAAAAAATCAGAAAAGAAAAGAAAACAGATAGTCAGAAACAGAATGGCTGAAACACCAACCTGCAACATGACTTCCAGCTTGAAGAGCACAATTTGCCACAAAGCAGGCATAATGCAGGCTCATTAACAACAGACTTGCAGTTAAGGCAGCACTGTTTGATATACCTGATGAGAAACCCCAAGTATGTGAGTTTTTAAAGTTTTATGAATCGCTATACAATTAGAAAAAAGGAGCAATTAAACAACCTCTGAAGGAGATCCTGATACACTCGAGGAAGATGCACTAACTGCAAAGGAACTGCAGGGTTGTTGTGAATAATGCTTTGGTATCTTTGCATTTCAAACTTCTTTTGGAAATGATGGAACCATTTACTAGCTATAGATCTTACAAATTCTTCTTTTAAAATAATATCTAGTGGAGGAATCCTGAATATATTCTCTAACACTTCTAGTTCATTGAGCTCAACTTGAGAAGTGCCAATGCCTTCTATTACGTCACCAGTAGAATGAGAACTATCCAACACATTATCCCTATCAAAGAATGGTGCTCGAGGAGAAGAGTTTAGTAGTCTCCAAAGCAAGGCACACCTCCGCAAATATGGGAAACTCAAGCTACGAATAACATCCTTAATACTACCCGAATGACTGATACAGTTTGAACAATAGTATTGCAGCCCACGTCCAGATTCTCTAATAAGCTTGCATATGTCAGTAACCAAGCAATCATCATCACCAAATTCACTTACATCACAATGATGTTTTCCACAGTATGCAATTATACCCTACAATTCAACTTATCGTATCAGGAAAACAGTCTTATGGAAATAGAAAAGTTACTGATACAAAAGAAGAATGTGCCACATACCTGGGTTATTGTAACAGCATAGAAAATATGCACAAGATATAACAAAGAATCCTCACATGATAAAAATGGGAAAGGAAGGCTAAATAGAACCCACATCAGTGATGAAAAAGGATCTCGACTAAGAACAGGATCACAAGCTCGACTCCAGAATTGAACATCAGGATATGATAATTCCATATCAAGATGCTTCACAATATTTAGCATATTACCTAAAAAGAAAAACAACAATCAGATCAAACAGTAAACTCAAAGCATGCAAATCTAAATGCAGATAACATGTTTTCAAACTTGCAAGCAATTTTTAACTCCTCCAAGCAAAAAATGACCACTAGAATTTTTACAAAAGGAAATAACATCTACAAAGTGGAGCTTATACTGTGAACAATATACCTTGACATGAGCCATTACTGCAATCCATGGAAACGGCGGAACAAATCGCTTCTGAAAAAGCCAAAATACCTCCAAATCTCTGAAGCACATAAAGAGGATTCTTACTATTTATATCTTGGATAGTTTTTAGCAACAAGGACATTACAAATCCTGTTGAGGATTCAAGTTCCTTATACAAGGCATCAAGGCAATATCTTGGTCTGAAACATGTCTTTCCACAGCGGGCTGCAACTTCCATTGACATAAGGGAATACTTAAGCAAGTCCCACATTAGCATTGATTCACTCACCCTTGAAGATCCTAATAATTTATCATGTCTACTTGGAAAATACATTTTGGACAGCACACGAGACAGAGATTCAAGATTTGGACTTGTACTTCCATATCTATGCAAAAAGAAGCCTTTACCAACCCTCCCAACTGCATTTGCTGCAGACTGCAAGAGTGTCAAGCCTTGCTGAATGTGAAGTGAATTAATTTCTTTGGGTAATCCATCTGAAAGGCCTGAAGAATGCGACAATCCAATAGATTGCTTCAAAAACTTTGTGGACTTGCCAGGATAAGCAAGCATAAGAGAGTTTGCAAGGAGTCGACATACTGGACAGAGAAACTCTCCCTGAGAAGAGAAGAGGAGAGAGAGAGAGATGCAGAAAATCAATAACATAATGCTTTATTCAAACTGAGAATGTATACAACGCATGATTACCTGATCAAGGTCCACAATGTGTCCTCCTTCAAAAACAATTCTTCTTTGATATCTGTATGAACAGAAAAGAACCAACATAAGACATTTTGATATAACTATCAGCTAAAGCTATATGCCTATATCTATACTTCTTTCCATGGTTTCTAAAATATACTTTCACTGCATCAAATTAAGGATGATGAAAAGGGAGTCAAAAAATTACTCGGGTTACAACAAGGGGGCTGCAACAATCTCAGAGTGAAACAGTATGGAAGCAGTGACTTGTGGTGGAATCATGCATGAGTTTGAAGAAACAAGAAAGAGATCCTTCTACTTTTCTGTGTAAATTTTTTCTTGGGTGGCTAAAATGTATGAGATTATTACACATGCAAAATAAAATGGACAGAACGTATCAATTTTTTTTAATTAAGGAACTATAAAATTGCTAAGCAAGGTAGAAAGCACAACTTTTATTTCCTAAGCAGAGGGTCTTAAACTCCTAAAGGAATTGTGGAGTTTGACACATCATCTCATGTCTATAAGGTTTATTTTGGCTTCATTTAGATTCAAAATTTACTAGGTTTTCAAACTTACTTAGGGTCGACCAAAACACAAAACAACATTTGTATGAGTCATACATCCTCAAACCTTAACTGTAATAAATGCTGCTACAAGCTAGAGGGCTCGGCCTTTCCCCATAAATTATCTAGCCAATATTTTGTGACCATAAGTTTGAATGAACACTCATTTAATTTAATGTGACAGATCTTTCTAGCTGCTCTTACAGATACATATATAGAAGGGGCATCAGAAAATGAAAAAAAGAAAGAAAAAAAAACAAGTCTTCTGAACTGCTACAACTCAAATAGAAAGTATCACTTTGACAATAGTCAAAGTGACCACTTTGAGTGGATCTCAAGAACCGAAAATGATATAATTCTTTTTGTTATTATGCATATATCGAGTAGCATTTCTCGTCCTGAGAGGATATACCTGTCTTTCAAAGATGACAGATACCGATCAAGACAGTCCTGATGCACAGCATGCCCACAGGAAGACATATATACACCATCACAATCTTCTGGGCCAAATTCATCATATGCTGAAGCTCGAGTAGATTCCACACTCACCTTAACATTATGAACATTATCAGAAACTATAGGATTATGTGCCATCTCTCTAGAAAGAGCAACCACGTAGTTACCAATTAAGGCACATTCAGATTCTACAATCCTTTCTTGATCCCCTTTCGTTATTGAAAAGTTCTTATTTTCAGTAGAACTAAAATTCAGCATCTCCTGCATTTCTCTATAGATGGAGGAATACAAATCTTCTTCTAAAGTCTCATGTGAATACAATATCCTTTCCATTTCATCACTTGTTGTACATGGCCCTTCAATGCTACTTAATGCAGGGAATTGACCCTTGAGGAATTCTAGGAGAGCATCAACATCTCTGGGTTTCCCATGACGGGAATTTTCAGTGAGTGCATTCTGGACCAACTGGGCTAACTGAGAAGATGGTGTGACACTTGAACCACTTGAACCACCTGATAATGTGCCAGATCGAGGTAGGTCAGCCACCTCACCCATTGTGAAAGAGACATGCTCCTCTGACTGGTGAGGCTCCCAGGAAGGCGGGCCTCTATCAACAAAACTCGAAAGCTTAGATTTCTGAAGGAGAACCAAGAAGGAGACAGGATTTTTGGAGTTTGGATCATGGCAAAGGGGACAAACAGTTTGAGCACATTCCTCTGATTCATTTATAATATCTGAACTGCATGCTTCTTCTGCAGATTTTGAATCATCATCCATATCGGAATCAATGCTAGCCAAAAATTTAAACTGCTCAGCTTTCATTTTTTCCACCATGGCAGTTTGTCTCTCACGAGCTTTTGACTTGCGCTTCTCACTTTCAGAAGCTTCTATCAAGCTGTTTGCATCACCACTAGAAAAGGATTGAGAAAGATGACAAACTACTTCAGGTGCAAGTTGCTGCAGTTTGGTCAAGCATCCAGAATCAATCTCCGCAAGCTTCTTCAACAAGCCTTCAACTAAATCAGAAATGTTGCAACTGCCTGCTTCTAAAAAGCTTTCTATATTGTCTTTCTTATGCACCCGCATTAATATAACAAGAAGTGACAACAAACTTTGTTCACTGTCACCACAATTTAGTCCCTCGTTAACTTGTTCAGCAGCAAAAGCTAGCATAGGTATCGAATCTTCAACATAACCAAATGGATCACTAGATTCTCTTTGTTGGAGACATATATCTAATGCTAAGGAAAGTAAATGTAAAGCAGTCAAAAGAACACCATCTGGAGCACGTGATTCAGTTGATTTATCAGAGTAAACAGCATAAAAAAACACAGCATTGACAATTTGAAGCACTGCTCTGGAAGTTGCTATTCTAGCTATACTCTTGAAAGGAGGATAAATCTTGCTCCAATGAGGTAACTGAGTGGTCAATGCAGAAGCATTACAAAAGCGCATGTATCTCTCTTCTGCAACTTGCAGATCCCTTGAGTTCCAACGAGGGTGGTACAAATCTAGCTCTTTCCAGAAGGGCCATCTTAGTGAATAGGTTCCCTGATTAAAGCCAGATGGATGTGAATAAGCAGCAACATCATCCAAAATTGATTGGAGATGGTCCAATTTGGAAAGATCACGAGGAAGGGATTTTACCAACTGACTATGAGTTGCGTCTCCATTGGCTAATTTACAAATCAGCTCTCTTTTCAAACATTCTGCTTTACTTAAACCACAGAAACGTCTTTCTTTGACTATTTGTATGATTAGAGTGAGCATTTCTTGCACTAGAACTGGCTCATACTCACTGGACCTCTCGGGGTTCAAAGAAAGGTAGTTTGAAATGCCAAAGCGCTCTAAAATCCTATGGACAAAAGGATCTGCAGGAGCCATTGCAGCGCAACACTGCAGCAAAAACAAATCAGTTTCCAATTGCTGTTCTGACCTGCAAATAGAAGACAATAGAAGACATCAAGAAGTTCCTCAATCATACCCCACCCAAATCCCTAAACAATAAGGAAACAAAATCATTTCTCCACATATAAACTTGTTACAAAAAGCATAGTTTACTCACCGGCGGACAGATCGGTACCACTCAAAAGGTAAAAGAGCATCATCCCCATTCTTCCGCCACATCCCAGCATGAAACTGGGCACAAAAGACCCTAATTCTTAAGGGATGCTCCATAAGAAATGCAGCAAACCCACAAGGATGGCAGGAAGTAAGTATTTCTTTGAAAAAGTAAGTATAATTAGTCGATAATGAATAGCCAGCACTATCCCTCATATTCTCTGGAAGGACTAATTCACCATCATCAAAACATCTTCTCAGTGCTTTATGTAGAAGCAATGAAAGCAGTCGGTGTAAGGGAAAGTAAACGGATATTTCCTGTGAACTAACATCATACACTATGTTTGGCCATTGACATAAGCCTAAGGTACGTAAAGCATCTAGATCCATGGCGCTATCATCAACTCCAAGAGGATTGCATCCACTAACGGAATCACTTTCACCAATAACCAGTTTACTCTTTCCAATCTGCAAGTGAGCACTCATATTGGAACCATTAGACACACTGGATGAACATCGCTTACCATGATCTTCACTTGAACTAGCAAGTTTACTAAATATGCTTTTACCTCTTTTGACCTTAGATAATGTTCTTTTCAATACTGAAAAATTGCTACCTGAATCATTGCTAGTACCCAGAGACAATGCATTAAGAGCCCAAGATGTATTACCCACTCCCAACCAATTTTCAATAGCCTTTAAGCACTCGTATGCCAACCAGGTAACTGATGGAGGAATTAAGGGATGAAAAACAGTAGCTAATGCATCTTCTCCAAAGATTGTTGGACATGTAGGGGAACTATTTCTCCCAATAACACTGCATGCAGAGCTTTCTTGGGATAGTCGTCCTACTTTTGAATGTCTTATGCAATCTCCATCATCCATTTCTTGTTCATATGTTCTAGAAAGAATCCAATCATCAGCCACCGCAAAAGCACCATCTACCATGTGAGAATGAATGTTAGCAATCAGGCGACCTATAGCAATTGGAAAAAACATATGCTCATTTTCTTCCTCGATGTGGAGCCCTGTTTCTCTCTTCAGAGGGTTCATCCCTTGCAAGGAAGTCAAAAGCCTCATCCAAGTTCTCAAAATGTCTTGCCGGTCTCTGATAATATACTTTGTCACTTCTGTCTGGCTCATACAAAAGAGAATATCACCAAGCACACGAGTGGTTATGTCATACAAACCCTCCAACTTGGCAGCCTATAGAGAGAGTATAAAAACGTCATAAATAAAAATTTAACATTTACAGAACAAAAGGGATATCTCTTTTTTTTTTTTTTCCTTTTTTTTTTTTTTTTTTTGGGTGGGGGGTGGGGGGGTGATGAGGAAGGAAGAAGAAAAGAAGTCTTATAACTACTAGTTTTAAAAGGATGAAAGTTATTAAAGGAAAATCAAATAAGATGTTCAAAAGAAATCGTAATGATAAAATGAGAAATTTGAAGGCATCCACTATAATTCATTAGCCTTATATTGTGCACATTAAAAAGAAAAAAGGAACAAATCGTTCAAATGTTTTCCCTTTCAGTAGTAAGTGGCAGAGCCAAGAAGAACTCAAAGGGGCACTAGTCAATGGTAAAGGATAATAATAAGTTTATGTATGAAACTTACAAACATTCAAAACAAAATAAACACAAGTTTAATTCAAGATATGAAATCAAGGACTACATTATCAACAAAAACAGAAAGTAACCCTAATATGTTAGATCTTTCTCATGTATAGTAAGATCCGAAAAAGGTAACGCTAATTACTCAAAAAGATCTAGGAAAGGCATAGTAAGTGGATCAATGCATCACCTGCAAACTGCCATCTTCACCAGCACAAGAAATAAAAATATCCTCCAAACATCCCAATAGCATATCAAGTAAATTTAATTCCTTCACAAGACTAGGTGTCAGGGTTGGCACTGTGAAGATTTGCACAGAAAACCTTGGAAGCAATGGATATTTCTTCAATACATTGTAGCTGTTTTCTTTTATGACTTCACTTACAACAGTGGGGTAGTAACTTAAAAACACTTTGGAAAATTCATGCTTAAAAACTGGTTCTCCCATCAATTTCAAAAGTAACACATGAAGCTTTTTCACATCAGTCAAGAACCTCTCTGCCCTCATTAAAATCTCCAATAAACCACCCGTTGAGAAAATCTTCATTGAAATAAAACAAAGCAAACTCTCACTATCCTTGCAAAACTCTGACAACATCTCAACAACCACTAAGGTTAGCTCAATTGCAAATTTCTTACGGAGCGTAGCAACACTACCACTAGCTCTAGGATTTTCCTTGCATACAGTTTCAGCAAGTAGTAACTTCTTTTTCCAACAAACAAAAAGGGCATCAAGAACAGGCTCTAAAATGTTTGCATACTTTGCAGGGAAGGGTTGCATTTGTTCTGCACCTTTATGCTTTGAGCAAAAGCCTTCACGTTTCCATGCTGTCACATCCCCACAGTCACAGCAACCACCACCAGTGTATATAGTGCAATAGTCGTGGCCCACGTGATTTCCGTTCTGAAAACAAGGAACACAAATTGCACATGTTGTATCATGCTCACACGTTCGACACTTATAAGCTATATCATTATTTGCCCACACAGCCCCACAAAAACCTCGCTCAACACTCATTTTGGCAAGTTCTTGCAACGCAGTAGCTGGCTCACTCTCAAACATCAACCACTGTAACCATATCATGCTCTCACGAAAATGATTTTTCATGGTAGGATGGGCAGATAGTTTTTTAGACCTGGACTTCGCGTCATCTACAACTTCTTCCACTTCCTCACTAGTAGGCAATATAGTTGATACCAGCTCCGGGATCCAGGACTTGTTAACCTTGACAAAAGAAACCAAACCAGGTTGGAGCTGGCCAAGAACCTCCTCGGGGATTCCAAGTAGTGCAAGCCTCTGGTATAAATTGAAAAGACCATATATGAAGATGCAGAACCAAATATCACCATAATTTAATACAATTTACATGCTGAACATCAAATATATGTGTGTGTATGTGTGCACATAAGTACATAACACATATATCTACAAATTGTAAAAGTCGCCATTAACTAAAACCATAGTAAATCTGTAACATAAAAATAACTATATGACCCAAGTAGTTCTCCTTGTCATGGATTAAAAAATAGTTAAATATCAACAATATTTTGTATTTCTCACAGGCACCGATTTGCAAATCAAGGTTAATACAATTCTTACCAAATATCCTCGAAATATCTTGCTTTTGGGAGAGTATCTTCAAAAATGACAATTTATCATTATTTTGAGATGAAACTGATAGCAATATTGTAAATGTTTAAATATCTTGCTTACTATATCAAAGACTCGAAATTAGCCTCCATTTGTTTAGAAGAAATTTTTTTCCAAGAAACTTGGTTCAGTAATTTCCTTTTTCTTTTTCTTCGAAAGATTGGTTCTTTATTTAGGTTTCTTCTTCTTCCTCACTTCAGCCAAGGAACTGTTTTCTCGTAGAGCAAGTAATTTTGCTTAAATTAACCCTAAGGAACTGTTTCCCATCTCCGAAGAATACTGCCTTAAATGATGCACTGAAACAGCCATTGCAGCTAATGAAAGACAAAGAAGTAGCATCAATTCATTCTTTATATGCTTAAATTAACCCCAAAAATTATATAAATGAAAAACAAAAACTGGCACTGTATACACTCCGCAGCAGAATGAAAATGAAAACATTAACAGAAAATCTAAAACATAAACATCAAATAATAATGATGGTGATGGTGACGATGATGATGGTGATGATGACGGAAAAGCAAACACAAAAATGGTTTAGATAATAAGGGTGTGTCAACCTGTAGGATTCGCTCGCGAGTCTTAAGAGGGATGGATTCAGGCGATGAATCAATGTCCATCTTGACTGAACCCCTAAAGCGGTAATGGAACAATAGCCAAGCCGCGTAACAAACTCAGCGCCTTAACCCAGAGCCTCCCTCCCAACAAAAATGGTTCTTTTGCATTGAGCTGTTACAAACAACAATTAATTAATTAACGTGAAAAATGGTTAGGAAAAAGTGCCGATAACGTTTAGTTTTAGCTTCGTCCTCCTTTTTTAAGTGTGGATGATAATATTTTATTTTATTTTTAGTGTTATTTTTCCGCTAAATTAAAGTAGGCACAAGACGCCTACATAGTTAGGGAAGTGAAAGATTTTGACGTACAGAAATTAAGAGATACTCTATTGATATGATAGTAAGAGCATATAATTAGTAACTTACATTATAAGTTCTTGAATTCAACTTCTTAGGGATACATTGAATGGAGATTATATTAAAGTGGTGCAGCTTTTTCTATCCTTTTCAAATGACATCTTTAATTTTATAAAAAAAATTATTACTATTTATTTCGGTGCTTCAAAAACCAATTTTATTCACATAAATAACCTTGTGATTTTTAATAAATGCATGATTTAAAGCTGCGTTAAAGATAATTGCTTCAACAATATCTAAAGAAGTAGCCAAAGTATCTATTATGTAACTTATATGATTGGAAATAGCAAAATCAATTAAGTAACTTATATGATTCAAAATAACAAAATTAATAATTATATGATCATTTTTTAACTATATATGATTTAAAATAGTAAAATTAATTAAATAATTTATATGATTTAAAATAACAAAAATAATAATTACATGATCATTTTTTAACTAACATCAACGTTATATGTCAATGTGAGTTTTTGTTAGAGGTTATCACTTGAATGAGACGTAAATTAAGATATTTTTTTTAATAGAATCACAAGATTTATTATCATCAATTAAAAAATACATGAATTCTTCGATCCTTTGATTGTTAATAATTAATTAAAAATTAAAATCTAACTTATTTTTGTTAAAAATAATTTGATTTTTTAGATACTAAATATGTTCGAGCATGATAACAATTAGGAATATGAAATACTGAGATAATAAGTCTAGAGGCAATAATACTGGGCTCAAAGGCATGTTAATATAAGTAAAAATATCCAATTTTAACGTCAATTGTTAAATTATTTTCTATTTTCAATAGAATCATCAAAACTATAAAATTTTACATATGATAAAAAAAATATTTCATGTTCTTCATTTTCTTACGACAAAATGAGTAATTATAACTATTTATATTCATAACTTTATCTGATATATCTTTGATAAAAAGTGTTCCTTTTAGAAATGAATCTTTTGTCTTTTCAATAGCTTGGTTTTGAAAGTTTGTTCCAAAAACCAACATGATCATGGATACCCCTGTGTTTGAAAAGGATGAGGTAGGTATCGTTAACAAAAAAAAAATCCTCATCCGTTGTACCAAACTATTTTAAAGAATCTTTTTTATCTAAACGTGGAGGGTACGATGCTTATATAAAATCTCTGCAAAGTCCAAAAAGAACAAATTAACTTGATTTGAATTCCATTGGATGTTAGGATTCTAAATATATATATCATAAGGATGAATTAAATTGGTACTGTGAGCAAAAAAAATGTAATTTTTGATTAGGTAAGCCTGGGATCCAAGAATCTTCCATATATTTTATGTTTTATTGATCCCTTACTTCTCTATAGTTGTCTTTTATGATTATCTCCTCTATTCATTGAAAACCTTTCAAAATGTACGCGGTTTTTGTTTGCACTTTTAGAAAGCGTTTATCTTTTAAGTAATTGCTAGTTATAACATAACCCAAATAGTTGAAATCTTGAAGTTTACGGAAGCTCAAACCTACAGGTTCATTTGATTGACAAAAAATGATTTTATATAAAATACATCGTGCTTGTCATGAATAATTATATTTAATAATTTTAGTGTGTAATTTTATTTATGTTCTTACCATCAGATAATTTTTTAATCACAAAAAAATTATTATATTTTAATTAAAAATTAATTTATATTATTTATATTTATACATTTAATTAATGGATACCATTAAAGAATTAATCCGTTAATATTTATATCAAATTCATCATTTTTGGTTAAAATTATGTACAGATAACTAAAAACATTATCGACTAATATTTTATAGTTCTTAAGCAAAAACAATATATATTGTTACATGATACAAGATAAACATAAATAACTAACATAAATAAATTATTAATGTCAAATAATAATTTAAGTTGATTCATTTATGATGGTAAATTTTTTTTATATAAAAAAAACTAATTAATCATGTTCATTAATGTAAATTTATGTGATTTTTTTATTAATTTGATTAGTTTTATTTATGGATTACTAAATATTTTTATTTTTATTTTCAAAATTAAGTAGCAAAATTTAAAAGAATTATGTTTATGATTATAATAATCTCTAACAAAGTTTAAATCTAATTTTTAAGTGTTGTTGTTTTAGATTTATCCATTGAAAAATATATATGTTAATATAGTTCAAAAAATTATTTTTTCTTTTTTAAAGTCTCATGATTAGTGAAATGTTGTTACAAATGCATATAAATAATAAAACACATTAAAAACTTAAAAATAATTTTTTAACTTGAACATAATATTTTAAATTAAAAAATTAAAAAATTAAAAATATTTAATTTATAAACCAAATATATAAGTATTAATTGGGCATCAAATAAAATTATAATAAATACACATATTATTTAGTTAATTATATTAAATTATTAAGTTTAAATAATTTATCATTTATAACTCATTCACGTTATAAAATATCAATATTTATTTTAATATCAACTTTTTAAATGTAAATAAGAAGAAAATATATATAAATTAAATCAATAGTTTTTTTATAGATTAATTGTTTAATTTTGTTGAAACTGTTTAATTTTTTTACTTTTTTAGACAATTAAACACAAATATTTATGAATACACTTTATATATATAATCTAATCAAAATAAACATGAGACCTACTTAAAATAATTTATAGTGATATCTAAAACTTCATCATTATGATAATTGTATTATTTTTATTGAATATTTATCTCAATATATATAATTTTAATAAGTTGTAATATATTACTTTAAATAAACTTACAAACCCTATTAAGTTAAATACGTCCTAAGATTTTGGGAATTATATCTATAGTATGATTTTAACACAAATAGGTTATGTAATGATTTTGGAGTAACCTTATTTTCTTTCTTTTAATTAAATTATTATTCGTCAATCAAATGTTACATTCAATGGTACTCAAAAATATTTAGTTATAACTTTAATCAAAGTTTAAGGATAATACTTCAAGCATCGCTATAAAAATAAATATATTTTAAGACATACATTCAATCACATGTCAATATAATTATAATGATTTTATATAATTATTTATAAATAATAAATCTTTAATTATAATAATTTATACTAATATTACTAATACAATACAAATAATTATTACTAATTATTACTCTCTCTATATATATATATATATATATATATATATCAAATTTTGTCGATCGTATATGTCGGTATTATTAATATAAAATGTACCACTACACCAAAACTCAACTCATAAATAATAGATAAAGATTATTTGTGCTAATTTGAAAGTGTATTATATTGATTAAAAGAAAATCAATGAAATTTTATTTTTATCTAAAAGAAAATAATTTTCGCTTTATAAATAATTCAATTATATAATATGATTTTATTTTTAATCATTCTAAAAAAAATACTTATTTTATATAATTTTAAAAACATATAATTATTTACGTTGTAAAAAAAATTATATGATTTTATTTTTAATCATTCTATAAAAAAAATATTTATTTCATATAATGTCAAAAATTAATAAATATATATTCTTCTACTCCAAATCTTAATATTAATTTTGAGCATGAGTATTTTAAAATATGATATGCATTAATATCTTTGTTATTTATTTAATATAAAAAAGTAAAATAATTATAAAAATTGATTAAATTAATAGATCTTGGTATGAATGAGTATTGGGATGGACATGGATGGTTATGTTTATAATCATAACAATTATGTATTAGTTTTCATAAAATTTAATTATATTTTTTATTTTTTAATATTTATTTAAAAATTTATTTAGTTTAAAAAATTAAATACTAATTTAATTATATCATTTAAAATATTGACATTAATTTTTATAAAAATATAAAGTAAGAATAAATAAAATTTAATTTAATTATATAAATTATTATATTTTTTATATAATTATATATATATAAGATAATAATATTAATATATGTTCGGTTTTTATCGATTATAATTTCGACATTATAATAATTATTTTTATTTTACATTTTATTCATATTTTAGAAAAAAATTCATCTATTTTTTTTTACAAATAATCACATTTAAATTATTAACCGTTAAAATGTCAATTTTTATTATAAAGAAAAATTATGTTATTTGATTAGTGAAATATTAATAATTATAAATATAATATAAGTATAAAGATTTGTAGATTTGATTTTATTCTTTTATATAAAAATTGTAATTTTTTTTAGTTATATTATATTTATAATATATAATAAATATACATAATATTTATAATTATGGATATTTGAGATAATTTTCGTCTATAGATGTATCATATATGCAAAATTTTGATTAAAAACATTTTTGATTAATTTTAGAATTCAAACAGAAGTGCCGCCAACGAGACTTGTCGCTCCTCCGCGCTGTTCTCTATTAATCTAATTCAATTTTTTTTGCTATTTTCCTCTGTTCCCTCCAACCCAATCTCTTACAAGTTATATCGTTAAATTGAGCTCTCTCTCGTGGTGCTCTTCCTCAGCTACTAAGTAAGATTTATTGATTAGGGTTTCAAATCAGAGATGGCTTCGAATGATCCAAAACAAACTGGCTGTTTCTACTCGTCCATCCCTTCGAGTTTGTCCAAATTTGATAGTGCCATGTCCAAATCTGTCAACGGGTATTGAAATATGTCTTCAAATTATTGATTGATTCCAACGATACAATTGCTTCCGTTCCCATTTATGTTCTTATTTCGCTGTCATTCGTCTGTTTGCTTCTGGCTCCTAGTCGAGCCTGGGTATTGATACTAGGTTTAATTGGCATAATACGTTTCATTTTTAAACTCTTAAAAAATATATATGTATAATAAATATATTTTGTACTAGGGTAGAGAATGAAAATGAGGTAAGTAATGAAAATATTAAATCATGATGTATTAGAAAGTTAGTAATATTTAAAGAAAAATTAAAAAATATATCTTTAAAAATAGTTGAAAATTTAATAAATATAATAAAAAATTAAGTAATGAAAATTTTAAGACTTTTAACTTACGAAATTGATTTAGTTCAAAAATTAAATACAAAATATCTACAAGATATAATAGAAAAATAAAAATAATTATTAAAAAAAATTTGACCATAGTAGAAAAAGTTGTGTTTTATTTTCAACCATGTGGTTGGTTTGGGTATGACCTCTTTCCTTTGAAGAATTTCTAGCCTAGTATATTTGTGAATCTAAATGCTTGTAGCTGTGAGGGGTTTATTGGAGGTACTGTTAAAGATGCAAGTGTAAACTTAATTGCCATGTGAAGAAAAAAAAACAATAAAAAAAACACGAGGCAAGCTTTGTTGATTTTGTCTCTGAGTTACTTTTAAATCTTTATGCACTTCAAGGTCATCTATGCATTGAACCTCTTGTTTTCGCAAGATATGATGCTTACTACAATATAATTTTACAGACTATAGAATGGAAGGAGTGGATGAAAAACATCTGTACGTTTCAAACTGAGTTGTTGGAACCAATGAGTTTGGATAAATACATTTGTTTGACGGATGCAAGATACATTTGTACATAGCTCAAGGGATCTTGCTCGTATATACCAACTCATGTATGTTGTTTTTCTCCTAAGAGGTGTTCGTTTGTGTATCTTTGCAGGGCTGGTCGATATGAAGTAGATGGATATGTTTATAATTCTGATGAGGAACCCAAAATATTGATGACGGGAAAATGGAATCATCCAATGAGTTATAGTTAAAATAATGGCCCAAAATAAAACATGATACAAGACCCAATACTAAATAAATCCTATATTTATTTACCATATATATATATATTAACTAAGTTTCCTCAGTTTTCTCCGTGAATAGCTGCAAGAAGCAGCCGAAGGAAAGGAAAACATTATTGCAACTGCAGAGAAGAACTGAGAACAAAAAGGTCAAATTGGAAGCTGAAAACAGAGCCACTTCTTGCTCCATTCTTGTCCAGCCTCTAGCTAGCAGTTCAGTTTTCACCAATCTCAGTGTGCGCTTCCATCATCTTCATTGCTCCTATTTTTCGATCAGCATTTTCACCGTCCATCAATAGCAGAGATGCTATTTGTTTGGCAGTTTAGAATAGGGTTGAAAATATGCGGTAAGTAACTGTTTTATTTGTACGATAATATTTGATTTAATAACAAGTTTGTTAATTTATCATACTATATATTATCAGTAAATTAGAAAAAATATATTTTCTAGATATATTTTGGATTTTGGTATAATTTGTGAAGCTATCTGAATATTGGTGTTTGTATCTCCATTTGATTATTAGTGAATTTTTCTCGATGTGACATCGTCAGTGGAGTAGATTTTTCACATTAAAAAGTTGAACTACTTAAATCATTGTGTGTCATTTATTTTTTTTACTGGTTATTATTTTGTTGTTAACCATTATTATATATTTATTCAACCAAAATTGGATCCAAACTTTGCTTCCACAAGTGCTAATTTATAACAAATTGGTATTAGAGCATTGAGTTATTATGTTATTTATTGGAAATAATGAAGTTTGTTTTTTTAGATTTATTTTGAGTTTCTCGTTATATGATTGGTTTCATATTTTTTGGGTTGTACTTCTGTTTATTTAATATTAGGTTTTCTATCATGGCGGCAAAATATGAAATTGATAAATTCAATGGTAGAAATGATTTTAGTCTTTGGCGTATGAAGATGCGAGTTGTATTAGTTAAATAAGGGCTCATTAAGACACTTGAAGGCAAGGATAAATTTCCAGAAAAAATGATTTATGAAGAAAAAGATGCATTATTGGGAAATGCTCTCAATTCAATTCAATTATCCTTGTCTGATGAGGTATTATGCGAGGTTGGTGATGAGGAATCTCTTGTTGGGTTATGACTTAAATTGGAGAATTTGTATATGACCAAGTCTTTGACAAATCGATTATATTTGAAGCAGGGTTTATATACATTTAGAATGTCAGAAGGTACACCTTTACACGATCACCTTTATAAATTTACTAAAATTATTCATGATCTAAAAAATGGTGGTGTTAAGATTGACGATGAGGATCATGACTTAGTTCTATTATGTTCTTTACCTCGTTCATTTAACATTTTGTTGATACCATGCTATATGAGCGAGACACTATTTCTTTGGAGGATGTCAAAGTAGCTTTGAATTCTAGAGAGTTGAAGAAAAAAGTGTCTACAAGCAATAGTGATAATAGCAGTGGTTTATTTGTCAGAGGTAGAAATCAAGAAAAAGGCACAAGCAATAATAGAGGCAAGTCTAGATCCAAATCTAGAAAAAGAAAAGATATATGTAATTATTGTCGTCAGGAAGGGCACGGGAAAGTAAATTGTCCGAAACTCAAAGGTAAATGAAAATCTACCACAACGTCTTCTGGTACTAATGATGTTACTGGTGTTACAGATAGTTCTGGTTCCGATGGTGAAAATGTTCTATCAATATCTATTGGTTCTCTTGGAGATGTTTGGATTCTTGATTCGGGTTGCACTTACCATATGTGCCCCAGTAGAGATTGGTTTGCTTCTTATCAGTCCATTGATAGGGGTATTGTCTTGATGGGAAACAATATGTCTTTTCAAGGTTGTTGGTATTGGTATTGTCCGAATTAAGATGCATGATGATATTTTTAGGACATTGAAAGATGTTCGTCATGTTCCAAATTTGAAAAAGAACTTGATATCTTTGGGTACTTTTGATTCACAAGGCTACAATTATGTAGCTAAAGGTGGAGTTTTAAAAGTTAGTAAGTGTGCTCTCGTTGTTATTAAAGGGCAATTGTCGCATGGTCTCTATATGCTTCAGGGTAGCACTATTATTGGCAGTGTTTTAGTTTCGTCCTCATCAGATCAAGATTCATACACTACTCAATTATGACATATAAGGCTTAGACATATAAGTGAAGCAAGGATGTCTATTTTAAGCAAACGGGATTTGCTTTGTGGTCAGAAAATTAGGAAGCTTGATTTCTATGAACACTGTGTCTATGGAAAGCATCACAGAGTCAAGTTTAGTATAACCATCAATAAAATGAAAGGTACTGTTGATTATATTCATTCATATCTTTAGGGTCCTTCTCGTATTGTGTCTAAGGGTGGTGCCCGATATATGTTGACTTTTATTGATGACTTCTCTCGTCATGTTTGAGTGTATTTTCTGAAGAACAAGAATGATGCGTTCTCAAAATTTGTAAAATTTAAGGCTTATATAAAGAATCAAACAGGCAAGAAAATCAAGCATTTGAGAACTGATAATGATTTGGAATTTTGTGATAGTCAGTTTAATGAGTTATGTGAAAGAAATGGCATAGTGAGACACTACATTGTGCGTCATACACCACAATAAAATGGAGTAACAAAACATATGAATAGGACTTTCTTAGAAAGAGCTCGTTGAATGCTATTTCAAGCTGACTTGGATAAATATTTTTGGGCTGAAGCTTATAACCATGCCTACTATTTGGTGAATCGGTCTCCATCAACTGCAATTGAGTTGAAGACTCCGTTTGAGGTATTCTTTGGTACTCTTGCTAATTATTCTGATTTGAAATTTTTTGGTTGTCCTACTTATGCTCATGTTAATGATGGTAAACTTGAGCCTAAGACATTGAAATGCATATTTTTGGGGTATTCTTCTGGGGTGTAGGGTTATAAGTTATGGTGTGTTAAACCTAAGTCACCTAAATTTTTGATTAGTAGAGATGTTAAGTTTGATGAGTTTTCTATGTTGGAAAAGAAAAAAGAGTCTATTATTGCAAATAAAGACCACGGTGTTATTGAACAGGTGGAGTTTGAGAGTGGAGCTCCTAGTCAAGTGCAAGAGGGCACTTTAGATCAGCCATCTGTGGATGAGATAGATGATTCTGCTCATGATGTAGTAGAAGAGCAATATGAAAAAACCATATAGTATCACTAAGGGTAAAGGAATAAGAGAGATTCGACGCCCTCAGAGGTATATAGATGCAGACTTAGTTTCTTTTTCATTGTCTACGGTAGAGTCTATTGAGGTACATGAACCTTCTAGTTATCATGAAGCTGTCACTTGTGATTAGTCTGTTCAGTGGTTGGTTGCTATGAATGAAGAGATTGAATCACTTTATAAGAATCATACTTAGGAATTGGTGAAATCGCCTAAGGGCGAGAAGATTGTTGGAAACAAATGGGTCTTTAAGAAAAAGGAAGGTATACTTGAGGTTGAAACAACTAGGTTCAAGGCACGCGTTGTTTCAAAGGGTTATTATTAGAAGAAAGGTATTGACTTCAATGAAGTATTTTCTCCTGTTGTGAAACATAGCTCTATTCGTGTGTTGCTTGCTATGGTTGCATTATTTGACATGGAATTAGAACAACTTGATGTCAAGATAACCTTCTTACATGGTGAGCTTGAGGAACAAATATATATGCATCAACCAGAGGGGTTTGTTGTTTTGGGTAAGGAAGATCATGTTTTTTTATTGAAAAAGTCTTTATATGGGCTGAAGTAATCTCATAGGCAGTGGTATAAGCGGTTTGATTTTTTTTGATTGATCATGGTTACTCTAGAAGTGATTATGATAGTTGTGTTTATCATAAAAGATTTCATGATGGTTCATCCATTTATTTGTTGCTTTATGTTGATGACATGCTTATTGCTTTTAAGAATAAGTCTAAGATTCAGAAATTAAAGTCTCAACTTGACGGTGAGTTTGAGATGAAAGATTTGGGTGCAGCGAAAAAAATTTTAGGCATGCAAATTTATAGGGATAGACAAGCAGACAAGTTTTATTTAACTCAAAAAAGTTATATTGAAAATGTTCTTGAACGCTTTGGTATGAAAGAGTCTAAACCTGTGAGTACGCCATTATTTGCGCATTTAAGGCTTTCTTTGGATTTTTCACCACATTTAGAAGAAAAAGAGCAGTACATGTCTCAGGTACCATATACTAGTGTTGTTGGTAGTTTGATGTATGCTATGGTTTGTACTCGTCCAAACATTTCACATGTAGTTAGTGTTGTCAACAAATATATGGGTAATCCTGGTAAGGGTCATTGGAAAGCAGTGAAATGGATACTTCGGTATTTGAGAGGAACATCTAATTTTGGTTTGGTATATGATGGAAGTTCTAATACTAGTTACAATGTTATTGGGTATGTGAACTCCGATGATGCTGGTGATTTGTATAGAAGAAGATCTTTGACAGGTTATGTATTCATTCTTTCTCATTGTGCCATTAGTTGGAAGGCTATTTTACAGTCTATGGTTGCTTTGTCTACGACAGAGGCAAAATATATGGCGGCAACAAAAGTAGTGAAAGAAGTCATTTAGCTTAGAGGTTTGGTCTGTGATTTGGGTTTACAACAGGATACTTCTGTTGTATTTTGTGATAGTTAGAGTGCGATGCACTTGACTAAGAATACTATGTATCATGAAAGAACCAAACATATTGATGTCAGATAACATTTTGTTCGTGACATTGTCTCTTAAGATGCTATTTTTGTCAATAAGATAATCACTATAGAAAATCCAGTTGATATGTTAATCAAACCAGTTCCGTTTAATAAGTTCAAGCATTGCTTGGACTTGATTAGTATTTATAGAAGATGATCTTCGGGGCATTAGACGAGGGTTATTTGGTAATCCGAGGAATTTCATATTTGAAGAATTGGTTTTCTGTTTTGAGCCAAGGTGGAGATTTGTTAAAATAATGGCCTAAGACCCAATACTAAATAAACCCTATATTCATTTGCCATACACACATGCATACACATATATATTAACTAAGAACAGAAAACAATATTGTAGCTGCAGAGAAGAACTGAGAACATAAAAGCCAAATTAGAAGTTGAAAACAGAGCCACTTCTAGCTCCATTCTCGTCCAACAACTAGCTAGCAGTTCAGTTTTCACTAACCTCAATATGCACCTCTACCATCTTCACTGTCCCTATTTTTCGATCAGCATTTTCACGGTCCATCAACAGTAGAGCTGCTATTTGTTTGGAAGATTAGATGAGGGTTGAAAATATGTAGTAAGCAACTGTTTTGTTTGTACGGTAATATTTAATTTAATAGCAAATTTGTTAATTTATCTTGTTATATATTACTAGTAAATTAGAGGGAGATATTGTTTGGATATATTTTGGATTTTGGTATAATTTGTGAAGTTCTCTAAATATTAGTATTTGTATCTCTATTTGATTATTAATGGATTTTTCTCGGTGTATCGTTATCAGTGGAGTAGATTTTTCACATTGAAAAGTTAAACCATTTAAATCATTGTATGCCATTTATTTTTTTACTGGTTATTATTTTGCTGTTATCCATTATTATATATTTATGCAATCAAAATTAGACCCAAATTTCGCTTCCGCAAATACTAATTTATAATAGTTATCAACCTTGTGATTCAGATAGGGAAACCACTTCCTGGCACTGAGTTGAAAGAGTTTTGTTCCTCCTCCCTTTTAGCCTGCACGAGTTAATTGTATATTATTTTATGTATTTTGGTCCCATCTTGATTATCCAAGAATCACTTATGCCAAGATGGAACCCTTAGAAAAGGAATTGGTTAAAAAAATTCACGTTTCCTTTTTAAGTGATAACGTTTGGCGTGCTACATTCATATGAACTGTCTTTCTCTGGAATTTCAACCGAGAATCTATAATATTGGTCAATAATTTTTCACCAGTTCATTTAAATCTTTATTGCAATGTTATAAACTGGGAAAACTCTGAAAGATTTAACATTATTGTCCGTTTAATTATTTGGAACTAATATAATGGTGTCAAGAGAGATAATGCTCATGCAACAAGGGGGTGGTTTGATTAGCACGGGAGAGAGGAGAAAAATATAAATAGGGTTATGGATTGAAGAAATAGAGATCTAAGGAGAGAAGAGGACCAGGGGAGAATTGAGGAGAAATTAGTTATCAACATCCATTTAATCATCAAAAGCCTGCCAAAAATATGACTAAGGAAACGACATATTAATAGATGTCCTAAACTCATTCTCCAATAAACGACATATAGTTGTAATTGATTAAATTAGAAACCTTGATACTTCAAAACGTAAAACATGTGAAACGTGGAAAAAAATAAATCTTTTTTTTTTCAGCTTCTACGCTTGAGATAAGTCCTAAGTCTGTTGAGGATTTCCATCAGTAGTTGTCCTAAGATTTACAGCTGTTTTTATTTGTTCCTAGTGAAAATAAAAAAATTTAATTCCTCGTATTTTTTCGCTTGCTCTCTTTGTTTCTATGTTTTTGCTGTCCAATGTCATAGTTTTATTGTTCCATTGTAGCCTTGGAGAGTTGACGATGTTCCAAAGAATCACAAATTCGAGTACACATATTTTGCGCATAAAATTAACAGTTTTGACACTGCTCCAAAGAAGTTGTTGGCTTCAGATGTAACATCAGAGTATTGTAACACAATGATGAACCGTGGTGATGGTTCGATTTCCTTAGAATTGTACGTTGGTTACGAAATCGAATGAGGTTCTTGATGAGAGAATTTTTATAAAGCATCGGGTCCTCTCACTATTCAATGCTTAATTCAGATATACCATCAATGTATATACCAGAAGGTTAGTGGGAGTAAGATTTGTTTTTTGGTGCTATATGTGGATGCTATTTTACTTGCAGCCAATGATAAGGGTTTGCTACATGAGGTAAACCAATTCCTCTCTAAAATTTTTATATGAAAGATATGGGCGAGACATCTTATGTCATTGGCATTAAGATCCATAGAGATAGACTTCGAGACGTCTTAGGTTTATCTTAGAAAACCTATATCAATAAAGTTTTAGAGAGATTTTAGATGAAAGATTGTTCACTAAGTGTTGCACCCATTGTGAAGGACGATAAGTTCAATTTGAACCAATACCTAAGGAATGATTTAGAAAGAGAACATATGAAAACCATTCCATATGCTTCAGCCATTGGAAGCCTGATGTATGCTCAGGTTTTCACCAGACTTGACATTGCATTTGTTTTTGGGATGTTAGGGAGATATCAGAATAACCTAGGTATTGACCAATGGAAAGCTGCAAAGAAATTGATGAGGTATCTATAATGAACCAAGGATTATATGCTCATGTATAGACGAACCGATGAACTGAAAGTAATTGGATACTCTGATGTGTACTTCCTTGGCTTTGTTGATTCACGAAAATCAACATCTGGTTATATTTTCATGCTTGCCGGTAGAGCTGTGTCTTGGAGGAGTGCGAAATAGTCCTTAACTGCTACTTCCACTATAAAGGCCGAGTTCGTGTCATGTTTTGAGGCCACATCGCATGATGTATGGTTGAAGAGTTTCATTTCCAGGCTTAGAGTAGTTGACTCTATTTCTAGGCCATTAAGATTGTACTGTGACAACTCAATTGCTATGCTTATGGCTAAGAACAAAAAAAGTGGTAGTCGTAGTAAGCACATTGACATTAAATACTTGGCCATAAGAGAATGTGTTAAAGAAAATAAAGTGATCATTTATCACGTAAGTACTGAATTGATGATTGTTGATCCTTTGACTAAAGGCATGTCACCAATGAAATTCAAGGATCATGTAGAGAAAATGGGAATTGGTTCCATTTTGTAAATGTATATAGACAATTTATTAATGAAAACTCTTATATATTGTGATATTTTCTCATATTCATGTGTACCTTAATTTATTTGAGAAAATATATATTTTATTGGACCAAGAATAAAAATAGGATTTATTCATTAAATTTCGTTACCACATAAAGTATAGTACTTGAGAAACTAAATACATTGTAATACATGGAAGATAATACTCGTTCTTAGAGGATCTATCGCTATGATTCATGTATTTTGTTACTCAAAATAATTTTGCATAACGTTTGTACCAAGTGGGAAAATGTAACATTAGAGTGGTACACCGCAATGGTGAACTGTGGTGATGACAGTTTGGTTTCGTCAAAACCGTACGTCGGTTACGAAATCGAACGAGATTCTTGATGAGAGAACCTTTATAAAGCATCGGATCCTTTCACTATTCAATGCTTAATTCAAACACACCATCAAAACGTAGAGAATAAGTGTGAGAAACCAGGGAGAGCATCAAATCAAAAATCCATTGGAATTCTCGTGTAAGTGCTAAAATTTGATTAATGGGAAGAGGTATGTTTTCAATCATTTTTATTTCCGTTACATTTAAATTTTACGTTCATATGGTTTTTTGAACGTTTCTGGATTGAATTATGATCTTACATCAGATTTTCGCTTACGTCCTGATAGATATGCTCTAAAACGGGGTGATCTATCAAAGGTTGGCTTTGAAAAGAGCAGGTTTTCCCCTTCTCTTCTCGTCCTTTTTCTCTCTCAGACATCCATGCTCAAATATAGATGGGTCGATAACCAATATATAATTGAAAGATATTCATACTTCTGCCTCATCCACTCTATTGTTATACTATCATGAAATCTTATGCATACGAGGTTCTTTTTTATTCCCCCTATTATAACAAACGAGTGTTCGTAATGCTTCAAATTTTTCAAGTTTGCCCTAGCATTATTGTGTATGACATTTTGGAAATTAAAATCTATAGCTTATAAATAAGCATGCTTTTTTTATCAGTCTGGAGGAGAAGCAGAGAACTGAGAAGAGGAACCGTGAAACCAAGGGCCATCAGTTCACTCCAAGATGGTTTGACAAAACTAATGAAATTGTTCCTACATCCTAGAACGACTTGGAAATTTACAATTACAATGGCAAATATATACAACATTGCGCTCTAGTAGAAGATAGCTCGAACCATGCTGACATAATTGACATCAAATCTATGGAGTTTAACTCTTGGCAATATGAAAACTTAGCTGCTAAATGAGATGTATCGTGTGTATGTCTAGTTGTGTATAATTATGTTTATTTGTTATTTTGTTATTCGTGTTTTGCTTTCCATTGGAGGTCACATGCGATAAATTGATAGCTTTTTTTTAATTCTGTTTACTCTTCCTTTGTAATAGTTGTATCATGAAAACAGAAGTTTTAAGGCTTCGAACTCTAGAAACCTCAACTACCCTCTTGAAGTCGTGCTTGCAATCGTTTGAGTTTTGCACTTTTTTAGGTTATTTCATATGATAAAAACCAATAAGACTTATCATTTGAGTTTTGCAATTGTTTGAGTTTTGTACTATCATTTCATATTATAAAAAAAAATGATAGTATAAAGATAAATAATCAAATTTTTTATTAAAAATATCAATTTTTTTTAGTTATTATTGTATATTGTTAAAGAAAATTAAAATAAAATAATTGATAATTTATCTTAATACATTTTCAAAGCAAAATTATTAAATTATTATAAGAAAATAACAAATGAACTGTTCCAATAATTAATGCCACTCACTAAAAACAATTATACAAATCCATCATGCATATGAATATTCCCACGAGTAGAATATGGTATTGTAACAAAAATACTGAAACAAATGATCTTGGCACAGTTGAAACTTGAAAGTGTTCCCCCTTAATTAAAATTTTTGTTTCGGTCCTCTAATGAAAGGGTTCTCCAACTTATATACAGTGAAAAATATAACAAAAAAGGGACTTGTTTTAAAATGTCAATTTCTAAGCAAATCCTAGCATTTCACTATTCTTCAGGTAAACGTCGTGTCTCACCGAACCATCGTGGAGGATCAAATCCAGACCCACCTAACAAAAATTATAAATTAAGGAATTAATTTCCAGCAAATAAAAAAAGGAATGATTCGTTTAGTAGAGGAAGTTTTATTACCAAGGGGATTACAACGGCATAGACGCCAACTGGTCAAAATGGTACCCTTAACAAATCCATATCTCTTGTAAGCTTCCATGGAATACTCACTACATGTTGGTATATATCGACAACTGTTCGGCAACAATGGTGATATTTCTCCTGCTTCAATTATCGCCATTAACTTAGTTATCTATTAACCTCAAAATTAATTTTTTTTATTTTATTTTTAATATTCAATTATATTTGTAGTTGAAGAATTCAATGAAAAAAGTCAGTCGCGCAAAGACTTACTTTTGTAGAATTTCAGCATACACAATGCTGCTTTAACCCCCAAATTGTCCACTTCCTCGTCTGATAGAGAGGAAAAAAAGATTAAAAAAAAATGGGGTAAGAGTTAAGAAATTGAAGTCTATGAAACATTCGGAGAAGAAGAGAAGAGACCTTGTGCTTTGTTTGGTTCGGAATTTGAACCTCCGTTATGTCCTTTAACGACTAAGCCACAGTGATGAAGGGTTTTGATGGGCGTGAATAATCTCGGGGTATGCTTCTGAATAGAGAAGATATTGGGCGAATTTAAGCGGCTAGGGTTTTTAGATTGGGATCGGCATTTGAATTTAGCCACCCCCGGCAAAACGTTATTATGGCAATTAACGGATACAACAACCGCCATTTTTGCTAGTCCTAGTGTCCTTCAACCTTCTTTTTCTGCTTTCTGATTTTTTTTAATGGATTCTGCTTTCAGAGTTGTGCTTGTTATGATTCTATTTTCAATCCAACGACGTGTCGTTTATGCAGTCATCGGATTTGTATGTCACAAGTTCAGTGTGTAAAAATTTATCCTGTCGGTCTGTGTTTGTGTCCTGTCTGTGTTCTTTTTGTTAGTATATTAGTACCCAAAAAAGGGGTATATTATTCATTTATATATATATATATATATATATATATATATATAAGTTATAATTTAATTTCTTAATATAAAAAAAATAAAATATATATTTTTTCTTATAAAATATTGTAAAAAAAAATATTTAATAATTTAAAATTTATTTAAAAATAAATAAAAATTATTAAGAATATTTCATAATAAAGTGGAGAAAAAGACTATAATATTTTTATCATATGTTTGTAATGTTTTTGATTTGACGGAGCGTCAATAAACATAAAAATAACTTTATTAATATTTACTTAATTTTTTATTAATAAATTTTTTTGTGATTTATTTTTTATATGTAAAAATATTAATAAATATTTTTAATAAGTAAAATAACTAATAAAACTTTCTAAAATTAAAAGGATTAAAAAAATATTTTTATTAAAAAATATATAAACTTTCCTGACATTTTTTTCAAAAAAATTATAGTCCATATGTGTACTCTGTTCTAAAGAATTGTAAGAATGGTAACGTGCAAATTTTAAGAGAAGATTTAAGGTCGGGTGTTTCTCAAACTGAAATTATTTTTTTTCTTTTCAAAAATTATTTATTATTTATAAATTTAAGTAAATAAAATTTAAGATTAATGAATTATTTTTAAAAAATAAATGTATAATACTCCATAAATAGAGAAAAGAACGTGATGAATGAAGAACATATAAATAATGAATAATAACTTGTTTCACCATCTTCTGTAATCATTTTCTACACGTTCAACATCAGAGCTCGCCAATTAAGGTTCACGTAGAAGTTACCACCTTTAGTATCTTTCTAATGACAACATCACTGCCACAGTGCCACCCACGACGGCATTCATCCGAGGTCAATATCGATCAAACCTTAAGCTTAGGATTTTTATTATTTTTTTATTTTTTACAAAACTCGTGATTAGTTTTAAACCATTTAGAACTAAGTTGACCCTTTTAAATTAGTGGAAATTGCCTATAAAAGTCGCATAAAGCGTCATTTAGGACCAAAACGATCTGAAAATCAAGAGATAAGTTTAAACCGATATGATATTTCGCAAAATAGGCTACAAATAAAATCTCACTTATTAGCGGCATAAATTTAGGTGCACTAGCACACTGTAGCAGAGACCTTTCTTCAGTTTGCCCAAGACATGTTTCACAGATTTTAGCAATATGTGAATAAAACTGAAGAAATGCATGTTCATCTGCTATTTTTCTCTCCTGGTACATCTGTAAATAATATTACAAACCGAAGGTAAAAGTGGATAATAATTATGTAACGCACTAAAAACAACCCCAACTGATTAAAAGCGAGTTGTTATTTGGGAGAAAAAGGCCTTGAAGTCCTTGGTTGGGGTACCAGTTCCCTCTGGCTTTGAAGCTAGATCAAAAGCTTTACATTTAGCTTCCTCAAACTGAAGTGCCTGATTGAAGGAGAGAGAAAATATATAATCAGTAAGGGGCCAGCTTGTAACACATTTTATTTTTAAGTATCAATTTTTTAACTCAAGTTTTCAAAATGAGTATTGTTTGGTAATTAATTCTTTTTATAAAATTCATTCATTTTTCTTAGTTAACTTATTACTTGTTGTGAGTTGTGACTTGGAAGAAAATGAAAGAACAAAACAAAAATTTTTACCAAATTGTTTTTTTCTTAAATGAATTAGAAAATAAATAACTAGTTTGAACTTGAAAACAGAATCAGAAATCGTTACAAAACCAAACCTAAGTTTAATGAACAATCACTCTGAATATCATTTTGAGCTTTGGGATAAGCAAAGAAGAAAAAGAATGAGTGAACTCCCGTTTGCAACAACACTTGAAAGCAATACCTGAATGCAGACTTCTGCAACATCAGCCCTGGGAATGGTTCGTGTTTCCAACTGTAAGAGTTCATCATCCTTCCCGACAATCAATTCCCGTAAACCACCTTCTTTATCTTGCAAGCCTCCAGCCCTGAATCAGCCATACAGATTTGAGGTTAGTTAAATAATTGGGTGAGCTGACATTAGGTCACTTTACTCTTGCATGCTAGACTCATTAGTCACCGGGTCCGGTTCTCTTGACATGCACAAATAACATGTAAAAATAGCATTAGATCTCATGCACTTAATCAGTTTTATTCAGTGGTTAAGCTGTGATCAATTTTGTAACATCTTTTAAAATCAATCCTTGTATTCAAATTTTCAAATTCATCCCAACCACTAAATAAAATCAAGTGGGTCAGATCTAAAGTTATTTTTATGATATCTGTGTATGTTAAGGGAACCCAACCCTTAGTCACCTCAATCACAGCCAGTACACTTGAGTCATCTTATTTTTTAAAAGTCCTACATGTTACTCATTTTTCGTACACTTTAAATACATAGCGAGTAATTGACCAATGGAAGTAATGATAACTCAAACTTATTCCAACAGAGTAGGGGGTTAGGAAAAAAAAGAAGAAGAGGGAAACTTTTATCTGTTTGGTTCTCTATCATTGTTGTCAAATAGGAAAGAAGGAAAAAAAAAAAAACTAATCTCTGGGAAAACCTTATAATTGTGTATGGAACACCAGACTCAGCCAAATACTGCTCAGCTTTCCTTTTCCAAACCTGCAGAACACAGGAAATATTATGCATGCTACTTAGGATCAAAAGAAAAAAAGAAGGTAAAAATCGTAGTAATAGACATAGGGATGAAACAAAAGCCAGACAGTAGAACATAGAGTGCTCATAGGGAGTTACAGACCAAAATATTTCCATTGCCCAAGCTGTTCAGGGGATGGTTTAGGTTTGTACCACCCATCGAACCTACTAACACGATTTGCTTCACGCCTGCATCCTTGGCTGTTCATATTGACATAACAGATTCAGATTTTTTTAATGTGTTAATAATTCAAATAAGGGAAAAGCAGAGGGCGGATCTAGGATTTGAACTTAGGAGCATTATAAAAATAGTAAAAAAAATAATACTATTTGTTTTTCAGTTAGTATTTGTTTTTAGTTGAAAAATTATACTAATATGTATCTCATTTGAGTATAAATATAATTTAAATTATTGAATTTTAATGAATTTTTGAATGATAAAAGCCTATAATTTAAATTCTATAGGACATAGTTACGTTTTATGTATAAATTTGTTTATACTTTTACAGATATTACACTTAAAATTTTTTTTGTTAAGAAATGATAGGGGTGAGCACTGGCAAATCTAGGATTTGAACTCATGAGGGCCACCAAAAAAGCAGTGAAAAATAATACTACTTGTTTCTCGGTTATTTTTTGTTCAAAAATCTCACAAGTGTAAACATGTCCAAATTATTGAATTTGGAGTAAATTTTTGAGTAGTAAAAGACTAAAATTTAGGCACAATTACATTTTATGCATGAATTTCTATATAATTTTATAGATATTACACCTAAAGTTTTCTTTGTCAAGAAATAAAAAGGGCACATGCTCCTCTTCGTCCCTACATACATCCGCCACCAGGTGAAGGAATCTTACCAGCATCTATCTGATTCTTTTGTCCAATCCAATCAACCTAGAAGGCAAAAGTGCAAAGTCAAAACATAAAAATAGCTTAGCAATATTTTATGAATGAGAGAATGTCTTTATATTACCTGCTCAGGAAATGCACCATCTTCGAAAAAGAACTCAGGCCTCCCACCTTTGGTTGGATCAAATCCAGGTTTCATCAAAGGTACAGCACTCGTGAGAATTACGAGAGCATCAATACCTTGGATAGCAGGAGCAACGCTGGAAGTATCTCTTATATCTCCAATGTAAAGATCATCTGCTCCTCCAATTTTCTGCTTGCTCTCTTGTGTTCTAACCAGACCTCTTGCGACATACTCGTCAGATCTCTCCTTCAACTTCCTATAAACTATTTGACCTGCCCAAAACCAATCAACGACAGTGTCAATAAGGTTTTGTTTTTCGAAGAGAGAAAATGTAAGGTATATAGTCTCTCACTTTGATGCCACATGCATAACAACATCCATTTCTAGAGAGTGAATGCAGTCCAAAGTAGGGATGGCAGTTTGCCCAATGGGTCAGTGCCCTCGGGTGCCTCCCCTGAGCTTGGGTTGATTTGGGGCAAACCAGTTTGGGTCCCAAACAGATCAGTACATGCCCCATTATTTGCAATACTAAGTCAAGTCGAGCCATAGAACATGTCATTTTATTCATTTTAACGTTTATTTTTGAATATGTTTACATTTTTTAAATCAAAAAATAATATCCAAAACAGATTAATGGTTTGGGTTGCTGATTCTCCGGGTAATACACGAACTGAACTGAAACCACTCAAAACAATCCAGTTCAATCCACCATGTGGACCGATTCTGTTGGGATCCGAACCAAACTGACCCATTTTCATCCTTAGTCCAAAGTTTAGAGCCTCAGACTTAGAGCATTGAAATCAGCTATGACAAAATCAAAAGAAGTTCTACCAGAAAAAAATAATTAAGGAACACAAAGATCAAAATTTGGGTAATATTGAAACAAGTAGCTAATTTTGTTTCAAACCTTAACATACTTGATAGACTCATCCTGGTCTCTAATTGTAAAATGGAAACAATCGTGCATGTCCAAGTTTGAATTTAAAATAAATTTCATTATGGGAAAGTCTCAATTTACACACATAACAAGTCGTGCCATTTCAATTTTTTTCCAGTAATTTACAATCTTCATTGTACTACAGAATGAATGAATTGTCGAGTTATATAGTCACAGACCTCACTCCAATGCTATGTTTTGTGTAATTTGAAGAGGATGAAAGATTTAATTGCATATCATAACATTTCATAGATGAAATCCAGGCGGTGCACATGTTTTTTTTTATATAAGGTACAAGACCGGGTTTTGGGTCTATTTAGTTATATAACTTTACTCATTTAACACATTAGTCTTGTACGATATGAACTCACTTCGTATCTTTTATTAAAACGACAAAACTAAAGGAAATTTGTTGATTTATAGTTATTCGAGGGAAACATGACCTCCTAAGTTTCTAATTTTCGAGGAACTAATACCTCCAAATTAATGTTCCAAAAACATATTCATTTTCATTACTTTTATTGATAAACAATATGTTTTAAATACTAAAAACTTAACAAATAATAAAATATTATGTTCTTAAAATATCTCCTTAATAAGATAAAACTAAATAATATAAAAGATAATGATTATAACTATGATACATTTTCTACCTAAATCTAAATTTGAAATTCAAATTAGTTCAATTTTTTTAAAATTGTTTTCTAAGAAGTAGTATTTTTTAATTAAAAAAGAAAAATATAATTTTACCCTTACAAAAATATCATTTTTCAAAATGTTGACAAATTTAACTCAAACATGAAATTATAGGACTAAATGTATGTAGTTTAATAGTTACAGAATTAATGTGTCAATTAAGTAAAATGACAGGACCAAACTGAACCAAAAACCTTAAAAAACATATATTTATTACATGTTCAAAGATACATTATACATATTCTTTTTCTTCGTGAAATGTAAAAGACGGTTTTTATGGTGTTAAAAATCAAACCTAAGTGAATAACTGGATAATGTAAGAAGGCCGCTGAATGAAATCTCTCCATTGTAAAGCAAACACAACGCATAACATAATCACATCCTCCAAAATCATAATCAATATCTATCTTTATTTTCCCCTGTGAATAAAAAGCTTTTTTTTTTAAATAATCGATAGAGGCTTTTCTTAAATTATAATTTATATTATAACAAAAAAATAAAAAGCACCTAATAAATTATTAGTTCCCATTAGTGACAGAACGCAGTTTCCAAGAACCCTACATACCAAAAAACACTTTTTTCACCGGTAATCCACAGATAGTGTTCCGTAGCCAAAGCAATCAAAATCAGGAAGCCAAAAAGAGAATTGGGAGAAAAAAAAAGGAAACTGGGAAAGCTGAGTTGACATACCTGTCCTGCCACCAGCTCCGGTAACAAGAACGGTTCTTGGAGCCATAGTCGCCGATGCGAAAACCTTAAGCTTCTTGAAACCCTTGGAGTCTTTTCTATCTCGAAACAAAGTCAATGAAGAAAAAGAAAGGGAGTGAAGCGAAGTATGTGGAAATGGCAGAGGCAGTAAAGGCAGAGAGTGAGGCACCAAATTGCATTTATGACATTGACCAAAGCTGTTAATTGGTGAGATAACCAAGGGGACACGTGGTACCGTTGCCATCAATCTTTATAAACAAGGAAGGACTGGACTAATACTACTACAGTACTATCACATATCACTACACAGTACTATATAAGGTTGCACCAGTCTTCTTCATCCAACCCTCCCTCCGTCCTCAAAACGATAAAGAGGGCAGACAAATTTTGGTTTGTTTTTGCGTAATGCAACTATGGAGCTTTACAATTTCCGACTGGGGTATCATTGAATTTCCCTTATCCATTTCTGCTACTCTTCTTCTAACTTACCCTTAGGCTCTGATCATAAAGGCTTTTGGCCCGGTCCATTATGGATTGGGTCATAAACTGGACCAGGTATAATGCCCAAACGGCATATCAAATGATGGGCTGAGATGCCCTGTGTTTTGGGTCTAGCACATTCTTACAATTGACGGACAAATCATGTAATTAACGGATCAAAATTATCTGTGTTTTTATGGATTTAAATCCGATTATATTTAAACGGATTTAATTTTTTTTAATTTGATGATATAATCAATCTGAATATGAATAAATTAAATTTTTTTAGATTGAATAAAGTCAAATATGTAACGAATCAAATCAAAAAAATGATTATCATATTTATTTATAAATTATTATCATATATAAAAAATGATATACATAAATTTAAATTTTTATAATAAATATTATTATTTATAATAACAATTAAAAAAATCAAAAAAATAATAAATATGTCTATAAAATTATTAAAATATTATAAATATTTATATTTATTTTTTAAGATAAAATAATAATTTAATATAATTATGTTATGCATAATATTTAAATATAATATATTATAAAATAAAAATATTTATTTATTTATAATTTAATAGTAATTTATTTTTGATCGAATAAAACATATTATAAAATATGTCAATACAAATCTTAACAGTGAAATTTTCAATTCGAATATGATTCAACTATAAATTTTATCAATCCAATTCAATCTAAATATAACGAATCAAATCAATTTTTTTTAATTTAAATAGATTGATCGGATTATTTATCTATCCCTAATATGAACGGTAAATTCTATTTACATTTTACATTTAACACTAAATACATATCTTAATAATATAAATAATATAGAATTATTTTTCATTTTTTATACTATTTAATTATTATATTTGTTTTATTTATATCATTTTATTAGTAAAACATCATACGTTAAATAATTAAATAATAGTTTTGTATAAATTAAATGATAATTAACTATCTATAAATATCATTAAATAGATATTAATAAAATGATATAAATAAAAATACTTTTATACCTTTATATTTGAATTTATTTTTAAATATTTCTTTATATCACACATCGGTACAATAATAATTGATAGGAATGTCAAACGCGTTATGTTAGTTGTATTTATATTATGTTCATTTTGTGTTATTCATGTCATATTTTGGTATTAATTGTGTTAAATTCTTGTGTTAGTTTATGCGTAAAAAAGTTTACTTATTTTTTTTGTATTACTTATAATAGTAAAAAATTATAAGAACCTAAAGGACATGAAAAAATTATTAATTAATTTTTATTATATTTTTTTATCTGAGTTATGTATATTTATATCGTATTATCGTATCATATCATACATTATCACCTATAACAATTGATATAACATAAAATTATTGATTAAAATAATATAATCTATTTTTTAACGTATAATTAACTTATATCTCAATTATAATAATATCACAGTTTATAATTATAATTTTTTTATTTCATACGATAATTTATAATTAATATAATTTTTGTTTGTATTTAGAGATCGTGAGATTCTTTTGTATGATATTGGATTTTTTTTCCTCTTCTTTTGCATATTTCCTATTTTTTGCAAGCTGTCCAAATTCGTCGGAAAGTGACAAATTGATGATAAAACCCCATTGAGCGGATCTGTGTGGCTCCTTTTCTTTGATTTCTATTATGATTATTACTTCTCCTTTGAAAGACTGTATATGGCTCTTAATGTGACACCCATACCATAAATAATTTGTGAATAGCTCAAGAAACTAATAGATATTACGTGTGATTTAGGAAATATATCAAATTATGGATATCGCTTGTTATTGAGGTCTTCATATGATTGGCATAGTCTAAATTAATTCCATAGTTTAGCCGAGAGTATACAATTATATCAAATAAATTGTATTTATGATATACAATATTTATAATATATATTAGTAATCACATTTAAATGATTTTTTAATATAACAAAATATCACATTTATCACCATTTTGTATGGATTTGATTAAATATTATTCATATACACACCACTTATTTTTATATTAATCCTACATATCACTTTCATACAAATTATTATTTTATACCTTGCCTTGTGCCAATTATATGTGGACTGTGGTGTCTTATTAGCAAGGCCAAGTATTTTATGTGCATTGTACTTGTACGATTTGTAAGGAAAAAAAAAGTAATGGTACGTATAAATTGTTGTTTATAATAACTAATAAATAATATTTTTTTTATCCAATGATATTTTTGTATGATTATATCTTGTAATTTAAAACAAAAAAAATGATAAATATTATCATCAAATTATTAAAAAAATCACTAATCAACGTGTTAAGTTAATGAGAAAAGAAATTAAGATAATTATAAAATAAATTACTAAAAGAATAAAATTATACGTTAACATGTAGCATTGATTTGAATACCATGTGGAGCTGTAAAAGGAATTCTCTTTTTTTTTATTACATTTTTTATTTGTCAAATAGAAAAGAGTGCGGGGACATTAATTGCACAGAGAGGACAATAAGATCTTGATTCTCTAAACAATTTTAGTTATAATCTCAAGTTGCTAACACTTTTCATCTCCTTTTGTAATTTCATTAACCCTCACGAATGTCAAAAACTACTTGAGATAAACATGTGTCCTCACTAGCTAGATCTCCTTGCACAAATCAAGCAAATAATGATAAAGATTTAAGCTGTGACTGATGTTTCCACTGCTAATTTTCCAGAGTAACTAACTTCTGATTTTCTTTCAGCCTCCCAAAGCTCTGGCAATGCTTCTTTAATGTTATGGATGCTTTCTAAAGCGTAATCCGCACCTTTTACTCTTTGGGAAGTCCCAACCTGTGAGTTCATATAAAATACATTAACATATTAGTCACTGAAAATGACTAAATAATGGTAACCAACTACACTTTCATTGTCCACGGCCCACTAATACAAGCAGCTAAATGGGTTTTCCTCCACACAAGTGAACGAGATTCGAACATTCGATACCAAATGAGTTAGGTTTACATCCAATTAAGTTCTTATTATGATTTGTTTAAAATTCAAAATATATATATATATATATATAATTAATTAGTTGTAGTGCATAATTTGCAAGTTACTTACCAACACTGTGTCAAGACCAACGCGTTTTCCAGCTTGGACATTGCGGACACTGTCCTCAAAGAACAACTGAAAGATCAACAACAGGTGTTAAATTTCATATAGTTCTGTAAAACACAAAACTCAATTAATGTAACTTGAAATTTTAACAAGTCCAACTTACTGTTCTTTGAGGGTCAAGATTGGCCATCTTTAGAGCCTGTTCTATAGCAGAATCCTGTGGTTTGCAGACAATAGGTGTCTTTGGTAAGCTCAAGGTTGGATTTGGTTCAGCAAAATGCCCAATGATATCGAAAACTTTTGTAAGAACATTAGTTTTGGTATCACTAGTAGCAGAAGTGCTTAATCCCACAAATTCAACATCATCTTCGTCATCAGAAACATTGCTTTTGTGAATTGGATTGAAGGTCTCAAAGCATATAATTCCTCCAAAACAGTCTTCTAATCCGAGTCTACTTAGTGCTTTAACCGCATGAGTTTTGTCGGCGTTTGTGAATATCTAAAAATCAGCACAAAACACATAAATAATTATCATATATATTGTATATAAATTATGCATAATTCAATTGATCCAAAAATAGTATCAATTTTACATATCGTATTTATGTACACAATACGTACAATTAAGATATTATTTTGGGATCAATTCAATTATGTATAACTTTTATATATTATTGAAGACCTGAGCTCTTGTGTTATAGGAAGACAATTTAACACATATGACCACAAGTATGTTTGAGTCATAAGTACTATTTTGCTAGTAAGTAAGTTGCTTACAATTTTCCTACAAGGAAGACTGAGCAATAAGTTCCTTAAAACAGGATCAGGTTTGATGTTCTCATAAGGTAATCTCCCATGAACAAAACTGTTACATTGAACAGTCTTATTTATGTTAGTAATTAATTATACAAAATGAGCAAAGAAAAGCACAATGAAAATTGAAAGTTGATTATCCTTCATGACCAATTGAGCAAAAATGGGATCAATAATAGAAAGTGTTGTTCTCACCTATGGTATTCATCATAGTCAAAGTCATAGCCAATTGCCTGGAAAAGAGAAGCCAAACAAGCACACTTTTTTTTAGTCAATATTCTACAATTTCAGAAATTAATAAATGCTAATTCTTGGAAAGGGGAACAAAAAAGGTAAAATCTAAAATCTAAATCATACCCTTAGACCAGCCATTGTAGTTCCATAGTTCTTATAAAGCAGGTTACCCAACTCAAAGATTTTGCTTTTCTCTATGCCAAGCTTTTCAACCATATAGGCTAATAAAGGGATCAAGAGTATAAAATGTTATGAATAAAGAGGGCATATATGATATATGAATGTTAAGTTAAAACATAACCACAATACATATCTAAATAGTAAATACCTTCTATGTTCTTGCGAACCTCTGTAGCAATACCAGAGCTGAGTGGGTAAAGTGTATCATCAAGGTCTACAAGTAATTAATTCAAACAGATGGTCAGATTTGTCATAATTGAAATTGACACAAAAATAAAATGTGTTGAACAAAGATAAAGAGCTTACCAAACAAAAGACAATCATATTTTGGCCTCTGAGCTTGCAGGTAGTGACCCTCAAATTCCATTTTTGATTAAAATACCTTTAGCAAACTGCAGAAGCAAGTGCACAATAAGTTCCAGGATAGCCAAAACCAACCAATTAAGCAGGCTTACATTGAAATTCAGTTTTAGTCTCAATTTATATGTTTTCATGAATTATAAGCTGGGTTTGGCTCAGATTAATGACCACCAAATTAGAGAAAAATCTACAATGGTGCCAACCCGAAATCGTAGGATAAGATTCTGTGGAGTTTCTGATTGGATTATCCACAACCACTACCACACTTTTATGTCAAACCAACCACTTTTCTGAGGTAACACTAAAAAATACCTATAATAGCCCAAAAGTACTATATATATATTTTTAAATTTCTGTCCATATGTGATCTTCAAGGAACATAAAGCTATTGTAAAAGCCAATTAAACAAAGTTCATGTGATATACGAAGCGCTTTCCACGTTTGATCTTCGCTTTATGAAACAGATGCAATTCCTTAAATTGAAAAACAGAGACGGTTGAACTATTAAATTATAAGAACAAAAAAAAAAGTACTTAGCAGCACAAATATATTTGTTAATTGAGTTTCTAAGTAAAAAACTAAAATCCATCTTTTGATTCGAAAGTTAGCAAAATTGGTAAGTTTTAATACCAAATTTAATCCAAAGCTTTTACTTCGTATGGATGTCGTTTGGAACAAGAATCAAACAGTTGTTAGGCACTTTAAGGTTCAATTGCTGTAAAACCCAGAAATAAACAAGTTTCAAAGTTTATGGTAATGTGGAATATGTGTAATTCATTTGAGGGATAGAGCTATTAAACGTAGAAATCAAAACCCCTAGTAACGTTTAAAATTAGGAGTGAAAACAGAAATGTTAGGAAAAAAATAAGGATTTAAGAGCTATGAATTAGTCATAAAGATAAACGTACCAAACTATAATGGGCAATAATGTTGAATTAGACAGACAAAGGATTGAGAAAAAGAATTTGTTTCTTGCAAAACAAGGTAAGGGTCGAAGAACAGAGGAGTGGGAGGAGGAAGTTGAAAGGCAGAGCTGGCATTAAATAGGCGAACCGTTACTTCATTTCCTCGAGTCCCTGTCATGTTTTAGAAACCAAACTATTAATTAAATTATTTTGTTATTTTTTCTGTATAAAAAAACATGACATTTTTTAACAACTCATTTTTATTTATTAATAATAATATTATTAAAATATAATTAATTATATTAATAAAATTTACAATTAAAATACTATCATAATAATCATATCAATATCAATACTTTTTAAAGAATTAAAAAATAAGATAAAAATAAATATAAAATTAATACTCATTTACGATTAAAAGACATTTAATATTAAATAAAATTAAATAAACGTATTTTAATTAATGATGTTAATTGTGAAATGATATAATAAATATTTTTTAATAAAAAAAATATAAGTTGATCATATAGAATATTATTTTAAGATTAAAATTTTCAAAGATGTTATTTTTTTATTTTTTCACTCATATTAAATTATTTTTATTTTACTTTTAAACTTGTAATTAATTTATCTGGAGTTAAAGTTGTATATTATATATAATTATATTTTTAATTTTATTTATCTCATTTAAATCAATTTAAAATAAATATTATATCTTATTACATATAATCTCATTATCATTTCAACCAATTACATAAGATAAAATAAAATGATTCATAAAATTTTATAAATAAGTCATTATATCATAATTGATACTTCTACATGATTATAAAAGCTTGGACAATGAAAAATAATTTTTCACAAAACTATAGCGTTGAATGTATATTCAAAAATAATTTTATTTAATTTTTATATAATCTAGTTAATCAATTAATCTTATTTTAATTTTTTTAAATATTTTTTATTTAAAAATATATATTAACTATATGAAAGAGATTAAAAATAAATTTTAATATAAAGAATTATGACATCCACTTAAAAAGAATTCAATTTAATCATATATATATATACGACTTAGCAAAAAAGTGGCATCACAAAAAAACGGATCTTGGATAAGTGTATGAATATATATATATATATGATTTGAACCATCAGTCTATCAGTATAATTTGGGCGTTCTCGTACTTAAGACAACGGGTGTGAGTAGGCGGTTTATTATATAATATTATTGTCATATTTGTTATTTAAAATATATAATTTTATATAATTACATATTTGATTATAAAATAATATCTTATTTCATAAAATAAAAATTAAATAATTATGTAAAATTTTAATTTAAATAGTAAGTGTTGTGTAAATAGTATTGAATATATTATTTATATTATTTAAAATTTTAATTTTAAAATTATGTGTTATGATTTTTTCATCTTAAATTAAAAAAATATTTTTTATTTTTAAAATATAAAAAAATATAAAATAAAATAAATATAAATTTGAATAATTTTTATAATAAAATTACATAAAATAAAATAAATATTATTTTAAATATAAATAATTTTATTAAAATATTTATTATTAATTTTATCCGATTATATTATGCAAATTATCATTAAATATTATACAAAATAAAAATAACATAATTTAATCTAATAACAATTTATACAATGTGATATACTTAACATATCTGAGTATAAGGTGTGACTTTTATACAAGCATTGTTATGGATGTGTTTCTGAAAAAACAAAATAAAATAAAGTTATGGAATATGTGAAATTATTTTTGAAAAGATAATAAAAATAACATTTTTAAAATATATAAGCATAAAAGTAATATTTTTATGATTAATTTATATATTTTTATTATTTTAAAAAAATCTAAGATATTATTTCATGTTGAACACCGTTCAAAATGAATCACGATAATTTAGATTCATCAACATTAAATAACGACTAATTAAATCACGTTCAATAATATCTTGGTATTACTTTTATCATCATAGTTTTATGTGTTATTTTTTATTTTATTTAAATATGTTTACTTACATTTACAATCACAAATTTTTAATATAATTATAAAAATTATATTTTTAAAATTATCAAAGTATATTATATATATCTAGTTTATATAGTTTTTTTTCTTCTTTATAAAACATTTATCAAATAATATTTAATATGGTAGAAACTTATAACTTAAAAGTAAAATAAATCTTACTCTTAAAGCATAAAATCAAATCTTATTTTTAAAATATAAAATGAGCTACAAATAACTATAAATTATAAATATATATGTAAATTTAGTTGTTTCATCTAATCTCATATTTTACTTATTGTTTATAATAAATTGATGATATAATATTTGCTCATTTTATTTTATTTTATTTAAATTATAATCTTAATAGACAACTTTAAATATATATTATAATATTTTTTATTAAACTCATAATATAAATAATCATATATTATATTTTTTATTATTTATTATATTTATATTTTTTTAGGTCTAGTAAAAATAAATAAGATGTCTCGTTAAAAAATTATATCATAAATTTTATTAATATTTCATCCAAATTTATATGCTAACTTTTTCTCTCCCAACTCAAAGCCGATATTTCGCAGGCATGTATTCTTTAACTTATTTGTCATAATGTGAGTAAGGTGTTAATAATGGATCAATTGCTTTATTACATTTTTGTACAAAAGTTAATCTCTATTTGAGATAAGGGGAGTATTTTTCTCTTACTTTTTTTTAGATCAACACATTATTTTATACAATAAATAGAAAAAAAGTAGAACTATGTTATATTTATAAATATGTTAGTTATTTAATTAAGTCAATCTTAATAATTTATTTTCTATACTTTTCAAATTTTTAAAATATTTCTCTTCAAACATATCTACCAACATCATTTTATAAAATTCATTTCAATTATATTTAAATTTTTTCTTTAAAAAATATCCAAAAACTAAAATTAATAAAAAATAAATAAAATGTTAAAATAAATAAATAATTAAAATATATCAATTTATAAAAATAAAATAACTATCTAAATAAATATATTAATTCTTATACTTATCCAAAGAAAAGAAGAAGTTTTAAATATATATATTTTTACGTAAAATCGACGATCTCATTTATAATTTTTATAATTAAATCTTATAGATAAATTTATTTTCATTTTTATATATTTTGTTTTAAATTTAATTATAATTAAAAAATTAAAACAAAAAATTGGAAAAAAAGAAGATGATTTGTCAACAAAATTATAAAAGAATAAATATAAAATTAAAGTATTACCTTTATATCAAAGTTAAATTATATTATGTATTGAATGTGACTTGATTCTATAATCTTAAATGTATATTTTAAAAATTTAAAATACTAATTAACCTATAAATTCAGTGGTGTGGAAACAACTCTTATAAAACGTAACTTTTATAACAAGCAATAAACTTATTTCCTAAAAAATGCTTGTATCTCCTTATTAATTTTTTAAAAAGAAATAAATAAAAAGATGCTGGTTATAGAGAATTTCTTCTTTTCTTATATAGAAGGTTTAATGTATAAAGATAATAATTTTTTCCCCCAAACTATAAACACTAAATTTTAATGACAATTAATTTTATAAAACTGAAATAAAGAAACTCGAATATTGTTTGTTTATGAAAAAAAAAAAATTATTTAGTTATCGTTGGCATAAGAGAACAATTGAGTACCAGCATAAAGCCAAAAATATATTTTGGTCAATAAAAAAAGAAAAGAAAAAAACAATCAATCAATCAATGAGAAACTGAAATAATTGTATTCTTTGCAATCATTGAGGTTTTTATTGCTTCAAAAGCATTGACGTGGAATTACATTAATTGTTGAGCAGCTTTCAGAACTTGTAAGCTTATTGAGTAAGATAAATTATTGTTTAAAAAAGAGTCAATATTATTAGTTTGGAGAAACTCTTTTTATTTATTTATTGTAATTAGTTTGGATAACTTAGAGAACTGCATAAACATAATATTAATAATTTCTTTTCACCGTTACGGTGGTAAAAAAATTATTGAAAAACAATAATAATTATTTATTATTAAAAATTATAACTTATAATTTTAAAAAAATAACAATTATCTAATTAAATATAAGTTTAAATTAAACTATAATAATTTAAATTAATTTAATGTTAGATTTTTTTAATTGATTATCGTTTATTATTATTAATGTTATAAATTTTAAGTTTATTATTTTATATAATTATTTTTAAAAAGTTAACAACTTCAAAATATGCCTTTTGGATTGTTTAGCAAAAACAAAACAAAATTTATTTATTTATTTTATTATTATTATTATTATTTATTTATTTATTTTTGAGGTAGCGTGTGTTGTGACCTTCATGGAATTGCTCTTCCAGTTTTGCTGGATATGCAGTCAATAATTGAATATTTGTTATCCAATATTCTTGAACATTAGAATTTATCTTTGATTTAAGTGTATGAGTTTGTACTTTTATTATTATAGACATTATAGACTCAAATTTAAATCTGATTGATAAAATATTTTATTTATTTAATAAAAAATAAATTTTAATAACTTTTTAAAGAAAAAAAATGTTGGATAGATATATGAAATTATGATTGGTATGGAAAATTTTCTATTCTTTGCGGGATTTTTTTTAACAGTAATTGCGGTAAAAATCATTTTGATTAAACTACAGAATATTATTTTCAAAATAAGCCGCTCATTTAAATTTTAAGAAAATATGATATTAAACATCTAGAATACTCTAAAATAACAAAAAAGCAACAACTTAAATAGATGAGATGTTCATTAATATCTTTACATGATTGTACTATCTTCCTCTTTTTTTTTTTTGGATAAATTATGATTGTAATATTTTACTTCTCTTATCATATAAAGGTTATATACTTCCATGATTTTTATTTAATTTTTCTTATTTTGTTAAACTTATAACTACATGATTGAAGTTATTTAATTAAAGAAGTAAATGGTAGTTAAAATCCGATATTTTTAATAAAAGTATAATTTAAATTTATATTTATTTAATGGGATAATAAAAAATTATTATTTTATAAAAATAATATAATAAATTTATTTAAAAAAAACCTTTTAAACACAAACTAGACACGTGGCATATGTTAGATTAAGAAGGGTGGCATGTAACGGGATAATGTTTTTAAAAATGGATTTTTATAATATTTTTTATAAATTAATAAATTTATAATATTTTATTAAATAAATATGAATTTAAATTATTATTTTATTAAAAATAATAAATTTAATTAACTAATTTTATTGCAAAATAAATAAACCAATTAACATTTATCAATACTATTATAACACTTATTTATTTATTTAATCATCATATATATCTCATTAGTTAACTAAAAATCAAGCCAATTTGAAGTTGCGTAAAAAGTAACGTGTTTTATCATCCTTCATAAGGTAATATATGCATCTTACTTGACTAACGAGTATGTTACCATTTTGGACTTTCCTTCTTATATATTTTAAAATTTTAAAATTATATTTTTTTATTTTAATAAATAAATTAATATTATTTATATAAAAAAATATTACGTGATTATCATATAATAATATTTATTAATGTACGTAAAGAGAGTTCTACTATAATGATATTTCCAACACAATCATTGTATACTATCCTTATAAGGCTTCTAAGAAATTATCTCATGATGATGATTAACGTGTGAAAGCTACTAATGATACTGGTGTAGTTACTAAAGAAAGATTGCATGTAAAAGATTGTTTATATAAGTTTGCTATATTGTTAGGCATTTATGACAGCTGGCATAACAATTAGTATTGTGCATTGATAGTTTATATTCTAATTCCATTCATATATTTTTTTTATTTTTTCAATTATATATATATATATATATATATATATATATATGTGTAAATCAGTCCTTATATTCAGTAATGTGAAGTAGATTTTTCCAATACTTTCTCTCCCAAAATTCACTTGATCCTCATTTTTTGTTTTTTTTCTTCTCATTTTCTGTTTAAAGTGTTACTTCATCAAGAATAGCACCACCAGATTAGTTTATGCAATTCTCTTAATGCTTTGAAGTTGTGTAACTTCAATCTTGCAATGGAACTTGGTGACGATTCTCTTGCTGTGAAGAATCCAAAGAGAGTTAGAATCACGATGATCAACTCTCATCAATTTATAAAATCAAGTTATAACTCTAAAATTTGATCGATCCAACTTTATTATTTGGAAATAACAAGTTCTAAAGATTTTATACAATCTTGATCTTGAAGACTACCTAATTGAGGATCCACCTTCTCAATTACTCAATGTAAGCACTGTAAATTCAAATTATAAACAATGGTATAAATAAGATTTGATGATTGAATAATGGTTTGTGAATTGTATTAATCAAGAGGTGTTGAGACATATTTTTGGCTACAAAACTATTAAAGAAGCTTGATGTGGTTTAAATCATTACTTTATTTCCTGTGAAGAAATGAGGATTGAGTGTGAATGATTAAAATTGAAAGAAATTGGTGATCAATTAGATTATGCTAATTATGCACTGTCTGAAAAAGATAACGTATTATACTTAATGACTAGTTTGGATCGAGATTATGAAGAACCTATAGCAACAACCTTTGGAAGGTTACAAATAGAAATTGTGTTACTTGTTAATGCTTCAATATTGCTACTTGGCCATAAGAGTTGACTTGAATCTTATAATGAAATTACATATGCATTATTGCCTTATGTAAATATGGTACAATAGTCCAAAGTTCTCAAAATGCATCAAAGATGTTCAATATTGAAAATAACAATACATATAATCAAGGTTTAACAATTTTGGGGTTGGAATTTTGATTGTACTACCATTTTTTCCTTACATGCTACCATATCCTAACTTCTTTAATAGACATAATGGAAACAAAGGTCATGGTAATGAAAGAAGAAGACCACCACCTACTAATAATTGATGTTTATATCAATTATGTGGAAAGCTAGGCCATCTTGTAAATAGGTGTTAGTATCATTTTGATCCTAAATATCAATCATCTACTCAAATACCTAATACTCTCTCTAACAATTTTCAATCTTTAACACAGGTTGTCAGTCACATGCTTATTTCCATTCAATCTCATATTCATCTTTCTCACCAAATAGTGTTAATCTTACTTTTAATGTTACTCAATCTCAATCTCTTACTGTTCAACTCATAAATAATTTCAACCACTAATAATTTCCTATAAATGCTTTCTGTGCATCTCATACCTTTCATTTTTCATGATATCCTTATGGTTCTAATAAGAGTTCAATGTTTTTACCCTATATTCTTAGAACTCAAAAAACAGATGTTGAACCTTTTTGATACCCTGATTTTAAAGCCTCTCATCATGTAACTTTTGATCTATCTAATCTAACTATTGCTCAACCTTACACTGGATCTGATTAACTTGTTGTAGGTAAGGACATTCCAATCTCTAATGTTGGCTTTTCTTCTTTACTAGCACATAATAACTCTCGTCGTTCTGTAATTCTTAAAAATATTCTTCATGTTTCAAATATAGCTAAAAATCTACTAAGTGTATCTCAATTTTGCAAAGAAAATAATGTGTACTTTGATTTTCATGTTCTCTCTTATTTTGTGAAGGATAAAGAGACAAAAAGGAGTTGCTCCAAGGCAAATTGCGTAAGGGTCTCTATATGTTTGACATTGATCTCAATGACACATATTTGTCTTCCAATTTTTCTCTATGCAAACCTTTAGTAATATCATAACTGCTCCAAGTCTTTTTATTATGTCTGTTGACAATTTAGCCTTATGGCATCAACGTTTACTCATGTTTATCTCCTTATTGTACATAAAACTTTATCTTTGTGTAATATTTTAATTTTTGATACTAAAGTAGTTTTTATGACTTGCTTTGCCTGTCAATTGGAATTTTTTTTATAAATTGTCTTCTACAAACTCAAGTAATTGTGTCACATAACCTTTAGGAATCATGCATTTTGATACGTGGGTTTCTCTTGTGGTGTCATGTATTGGTTACAAGTACTTTATTCATTTCACTGATAAACGGTCTAAATTTACTTGGATCTATTTTCTCAAAAAAAAAAATGGAATGCTTAGTGAATTCACATAGTTTAAAGCTCTCGCATAATTGCAACTTAATTCTAGTATCAAAATTTTTCAATCTAACTAGGTAAGTGAATTCCAAAGTTTTACTTCTTATTTTGCCTCCTCAAAAACATTATCCATAGATCTTCATGTCCAACTATTCATGAACATAATGGACTAGCAAAAAGAAAACACAAGCAACTACTTAATCAAGGTTTGTCATTGTTAACTCATGCTTCTATTCCCTTGTAATTTTGGATGAAGCTTTCTATGCTACTATTTTTGTCATAAACATGTTTCCCAATCCTTTAATTGCTATTAGTCATCCTTAGAAAAAAATTTCATGTCAAAATTGGTTACACTACTCTTAAAGTGTTTGGATGTCAATATTATCCCTATATAAGACCTTTTAATGATCATAAACTACAGTTTTGATTAATCCTTGTATTTTTGTTGGCTTTAGTCCTCGTCACAAAGGTTATAAATGTTTAGATCATAATAGTAAATTGTATGTATCTAGACATATAGTGTTTGATGAGGTTACTTTTCCTTTTGCTATTCAATAATTTATTGTTCTTCCTACTCACAATATGCTTGTGAAAATTATTCTTCTTATTGTTTAAAAGCCTTATATTTCTTCACCCTCATCTACCACATATGGTGTGCCTATATCCTTGTCATTTCTTATTAGTCACGAGTCTTCTAATTAGATGCCTAATCTGGTTCATACTCTTATCCTTTCTATTATGTCTACTCTTGGTATCTCTATTTCATCATCTAACTCTTCTATATATTACAAGTCTTTACCTTTATCTTTTGGACAACCAACATGTTTTAGTGAGTCTAAATCTTGTTTTATCTCTCAACCTGTTTCTTTTCCTTTTTCTAGTTCTCACTCAATCTCAATTTCTATTTCCTTTGGTTCCTTTAATTCTTCTTCACTTCCACCAAAATATTTCCATTCAAGCCTAAAGTTTTAATTACTAATCAACCTTCTCATTCTCATGCTAAATTTCAATCTATATCTAATCCTTGTCATCTAATCACAAATACATTAATAAACCATAACTTTTTACTATAACAATGTGTGTTACTAAATCTCAAAATGTTAAACAAGCTTTGTCTCATCCTGATTGGAAACAATCTATGCAAGAATATTTCAATGCCTTGGTTCAAAATGATACTTGGGTTTTGGTGCCGAGATTTTTAGATAAGAAAATCATTGGTTCTAAATGGACATAAAAGGTTAAAAAGTTGAAGGATTAATATAAGAAAAATGAAATCACGTGTAGTTGCTCAAGGGTTTGATCAAATGTGAGGTTTTAATTTTCAAGAAATATTGAACCATACTGTCAAGCCAATTACTATCCGAGTTGTAATAATAATTACTCTATCCAAAGGTTATAAGCTTCATCAACTGGGTATAAATTATGCTTTCTGTAATGGTTACTTACATAAGGAGGTTCATATAATGCAATCCAAGGGCTTTGAAGACTCTACACATATTGATTATGTTTGCAAGTTTAAGAAATATATATATATGGTCTCAAACAAACTCCTAGGGCTTAGTTTTCACCATTACCTCAGCACTGGTTCAGATGGGCTTTGCTAAATCTAGTCTTGATTCCTTTTTGTTCATAAGGTTTACCACTACTAGCACAAACTTTCTCTTTATGTTTGTTGATGATATTATAATCACTAAAAGTGATGATGTAGAGGTTAGGGAATTTATTTCTTTGTTAAATGCTAGGTTTGCTTTCAAATATTGGGGCTTTCTGTACTATTTTCTTGGAATTGAAGTCACAGAATTATCCAATTGTTACTTAGCTTTATCATAATCTAAATACATCCAATACTTGTTGGACAAAGCCAAATTGGATCAATGCAAACCCATTCATTCCCAATGCTCTCTTTTTCTAGCTTGGATGCCTATTTGGATGAAACCTAGTATGCTAATAAAATCTTCTATATGAACATTGTTGGTGCTCTTCAATACATAACCCTTACACGTCTAGACATTTTCTATATTGCGAATAAAACTTTTCAATTCATGTCTGCTTCTAACAAAAGCCATTAGTTGGTTGTTAAACGTATTCTCGAGTACCTTGCACAATGGTATGATTTTTAAGCCTTCTCAACTAGAAGTTGTAGGTTTTTTAGATTCAGATTGGGTTCCTATTTAATTGATCGCAAGTCAACCTCACGAGTGTGTCTCTATTTTAGGAGCTAATCTTGTGCTATAGTATTCAAAGAAATAAGGAGTGGTTGCTCGATCCAGTATAAAAATTGAGTATCATACCCTTGCTAGTACTATTACCGAGGTTCTTTTTCTTCAGGCCTTATTGTTTCCTAGTGTGATAATTTAATTTTAAAACAATAACTTTAGAAATTTTTATTCGATTAAAATGTAATATAAATGTTAAGTATTTTGATTACAAATATTATTAATGGTATTTAATTTTTGTATTATTATTAATATTAAATGTGATCAATCAATAATTCAAATTTCTTCATTAAATTAATATTTAAAGATTATTTATAAGAGAGATCGATAGGAGAAATAAAAAAATTGATATAATATAATGGAACTGATTGGAAGGAAAAAATTTATATGAAATAAGTAATTTTATTCGATTTTAATAATATAAAAGTGTTTTCAATTTAATAATTAAATTATCAAATTTTATAGTTTCAATCACACTAATACCGTCCATTAACATATATACTAAATTTTAAAACTAATCACACTCGTATGCACACCAAATAAACATATTTGAATACAAACTTGTGTTGTTAGGATTGAGTAAAATTTATATAATTGTTGTGAGTAGTGATAATAATAAAAATAAATATGATTATATTATCACCTTTTATATATATATAATCGAAATATGAAAAATAAATTATAAAAAAAATTATTTATTATAAAAAATTATTATATAATTGAATTCGTATAATTATATATAATAAAAAATTATATTATTATATATAAATGATATTAATTAAATATTAAAGCTTATGCCGCCTCTAGTTAAGTGAAAATGACAGGCGTTTACACTTGGCTTTATTAAATGCAAGAAAAAGGAAATGATTGGAGGCCAAAGAGTACAAGGAAGGGAATAATAATAATACAAAGAGAAATAGATGAAAAAAGTTGGAAAATTGAAGACCTCTTTTTTGTGTTAAGAATTGAAGACCCTTCTTGTTTAGTCATTCTTTCTTATTCATCTCTACTACTTAAAAAATATAAATATAGTCAGATGGTTACGTAATTCACCGTTAAAGAAGAGTTGTGTGTTTTGATCTTGCTGGGTCTTATGAAAGGACCACTTCTGACTCTTTCTCTCAATTATTTCTAAGGCCACTAGGCTGGCTGGCTGGCTGGCTGGCTTTGAATATAATTCAACTCTTGCATATTCATTTTACAAAAAATAAAAAATAAAAAATAAAATATATATATATAGAAAATTGTCGGTGAGTGAGGTATTTCGTATTAAGCTTTAGTGTACATTTACATATTGTAAAAAAGCATCTTTTGCATGTTTAATAAAATAACAAATAATATTAATTTAATAATTTTATATTAAAATATTTTTCTAAAGTAATTAAAATTTGATTGTTTAAGAATAGTAAGATGAAATTTAATATAAATTATTTTCATAAAATATTTTTATTTACCATTAGTCACAATTCTATTTTAACATTTTAGTGTTTTTTTATTTTATTGAAAGACAAAAGTAATTTATTTGAATCATTTTTTTATAACGTTGTTATTATTATTGATCATTTTGTTGAATAATTTTATAGGAAATATCTCTTTTACTCACGTTTACTACTCTTATTTTATTGCACTTTAATAGAAAAAAAATATTAAAATGATATAAATTTTTCTTAACTTATCACTATTTTAAAAAATAAGAATAAAAAAATATATTTCATATTACATATTAGACAACAATAACTTTAAAATTTAGAGTACTTATATATTAGCTACCCCACATATGTTGTATATTCATTAAAAAAATGACTATTGTATTATTATTATTTATGCTAACCTGTCTAGCTAAAGTAATTTATTTATTTATTTATTTATTAATAATTATATTTAATCACAATCAATAATTTTTAAATGGCCAATTTTGCCTCCAGTTGGGGGAAGTTTGTTGTTAAGAAAGCTACAGCAACGGACAATTTTTAAAACGTGTGTTCTCTTCATGATCGAGAAATTTCTCGAGGTTTCAAATGTTATGACCAAGTTCGCTCAGGTTAAATTAGAGGCCTTTTTATATGTTTGTAATTTATTTATTTTTATGCATTATATGATTATTACACTAAGTTTTTTTGTTTTTCCTTCTTCTTCTTTTCTTTTTCTTTTTCTTTTTTACTATTGTCTTACATAGTCACATTTAAAATAAGGAAAAATCATAAAGTTTTTCGATACTTATTTTATACTCAATTTTACAATTTTACGTACATACATAGATATAAAAAAAATTATTTTCCATAAAATAGAAAAAAAATAGGATTTGAATTAATTTTTTCTTAAAAATAACAGTTGAGTCCACTTATTTTTAAGTGTTACATTAAAAGTTATTTAACTCTTAAAAATAAACATTTTAATTCATTTATTTTCAAATACTGTACTGAAAATCACTTAAATTTTTAAAAAAGAATACTTATTACATATAATTTTAAAAAATAAGTAACTTTTAATGATTTATTTAAAAAAAAATTGGTTAAAGTGCTATTGTTAAAAAAGTTAACTTCCTTCTAATATATAACACTTAAAACAACTAAAAAAAAATAAAAAAAATTTAGGCTCTTCCTAAAAAAATTTGGAGATCGAGACTAGAAGGAACAAGCGGAGAGAGGAAACATTTTTCTGAAAGATGCATTTAAACTTCCATCACATTTCTATTAAAAATTTACTATTTAAAATTAGATTCACTACAGAAAGTCATATTATTTATAGATCACAATATTTTTAAGTTTATGATGACCTAATAGAAAGTCATATCATTTAAATTATACTAATTATGTATTAAAATTTAATTGCCTAATTTATGTTAATTTAAGCTCATTCATTAATATTAATTACACCCTTGTACCTAGCTAATTGGTCTTGAAGGCAGAAGTGCTCTATGACATCGTGAGTGCACCATCATTCTGAAATGGATAAGAAAAGCACACCAAAACTTAGTCACTGATCTATATAAAAATATCAAAGTACAGCTGAGTATCAATCGCTTAATTTATATAGGTGTCATTAGAGAACTGCTTAATCATAGATAAGTTTTGCTAATTTGTTTCATTGTTATCTTAAACAAAACTATTTTTACATGAATTATTGTATGTTATTTACACTTTAAATTACACATGTTTAAAGTTAATTTCCTTATCATATTAAAACATTTACATGAGTTCAAATGAATACAAATTTGTGATGGCCAGTACTGCTACGTCTGAAATTGTTGCTTTTACAATAATTTTCATTTTTTTATGATACTTTATCAAAATGTTAATGATAATTAATAAAGGTAATAATAATAACTTATAAAATATAATAAAATTGAAAGCCCACCCCAAAATTGTTGTGTAAATAATAATCTGTCAGTGATAATATAATTAAATTAATTTATAGTACGTACTGCAGCTGCAATATTTAATTCGATTGTAATTAATTATCGGACAAATAGTCTTCTTTTCTCAATTATATATGTAAAATCCTTTTACTTTATTCATCTTTCTTTTCTAATTTTTTTATAAGTTTCTTTCATTTAGGAAATTTATTTTCGATGTAATAATCGTTATTTATATTTTACTTTGAATAAATATCACAAAAATTAATACCTAACTTTTTCATTACAAATAGATTTGGATCTAATAATGTGTCAATTTTTCACCTATATTTAATTTATGATTACGTTAATCATGTCTTGTTGTATTTTTTCTATTCTTTTTCTTATATCTAAATTTTATCTTATTATTATTATTATTTAAAATTTTGTTTTAGTTTAAAAGTTAAATAACTCAATTTAACAAATATTAAATTTTATTAAAGATTTATATTATTTTCGAATAAAAGCCAACCTTAGAGATCAGAAAAAGTTAAATAAGAACGATGAAAAAGAATTATTCCTTAAACTACAAATTGTTACGGTAATTATAATAATTTAAATAATTTGATTTTTTTATTTACATCATGTTATTAATGTATTTTTCTTTTGAACCAATAAAATTTACTTTTATATAAAAAAAACCAAACCTTTCAATTTTATCAATATAATGAGAAATTATTTATTACTATTTCATTAAAGAATAATATGTTATTTTAGGTTAATAAAATACAAGATTAATATAAATATTTTTTTTAAAATATAAATATTCAATAATATTTATAAAAAATAATATAATCAATAATAAATATATTTTATAAATAATAAATAATGCCTTAGAAATCAAAAAAATAAAAAATTCCCACCAATGATTGGAGTTGAATTATTACCCTCACTATATCTATGTTTGAGATGATCACAATCACCTTTTGCTTTTAGAAGAGAAAAGCAAGTAACATTTGGATACATGAAGAGGCTTTTGATGTGCTCCTAAAGCAGCATTTGTTTGTCTTCTATTTGCTTTCCAGGTAACACCATTTACCCCCAATAATCAGTCTAAGTCTAATCATAAAGTGACGAATTTTCGTTTTTACCCCTTTAGCCAATGGTTTTGATTTGATCTATAATCAATTCTTACTTCAATTTAAATGTATTCAAAAACAAATTTTATTTTATTAGAGTAATATTCATAATCCAATGTTTATTATTTAAAATCTTGGTTTAAGATAATGTTTTGATCATTTAACAATAATTCATCATTAAATTTATTGGAATTTCCGTAAGACTTATACTTTAAATATAGGTACAAAAGTTTAAAAAAATTACTTAAAAATGAATTGTGTTAGACATTATTCACACATTTTTTTTCTTGAAATAATAAAAACCAATATCAATCAAATATATTGAGATCTATTAAAATAGGAATCACAGGTAAGACACTTAAAACTTATTTTGATATACATATAACTGATGTAAGATTAAGTCTATTTAAAAAAAAAAAAAACTATAACGACTACATATACAAAGCAGGATACAAAAGCTTTTTGGTTTATTTCAATCAAATTCATTGAAAATCGTTAAAATTAAAATTGTAAATAAGAGAATTAAAACTTCTTTTTTACACGCAACTTATATAGCACTAAACCCATTTCAAATTATTTGCACAAATAAGATCATATAATCATACATAGATATATATAAAAATTTAATTTTTGTTCATATATGATAATTTTATATTTTATAAAATTATCATATATTAAAGAAAACTTTTATAAACTTCATGATAATTTAAAAATATAATAAAAATGGTGACTAATTCTTTATTTTCTTCCTTCTAAATATAAAAATTAATATACAAATATATCAAAAATATATGGATAAATCAACAAAAATATTCATGAATTTTTGTATTAATTTTTTTCATACCACCTAATTTTTTTTCGTTTATAACATTTAACTCACAAAAAATTTCATTTAAATAGTTTAGATAGTTAAGTAATATATTTGAAACAAATCAGATAATTAAATAATAAATTTAAAATAACTCATATAATTAATTGATAGACGTTAGACGAAGACTAACAAATAATATAAATAATTTTTTTTTACAAGTTAGATTATATAAATAAAGAAAAAATAATTTAACAATATAAATATAATAAATATAATAATTTAATGATATTTTTTAAACTAAATTTATGATCAGTTAACTTGGTATCAAACTAACTCTAACTTATCAACCATTTATCATAATATAAGTGTTATCATTCATAGTTTTTAAAATTATGAAAATTAAACTAAAAATATTAGAAAAAATTAAACTTAAATTTAAAATAAATAACCTTAAATTATAAGAAATATTTTTGCTCTTAACATATGCAAATAAAAATTGTTAAATCAAACCATTTGAATCATCATAGAAGATATTTTTTGGAATTAAACATGATTGGCTTATAAAACTTTGTATATATATTATAAGTTTATGATAAATCATAAATAATATGATATATTATTATGATATGTAATAAGGATGAACATGGTCAATTTTGGTCAATTTTATTATGAAATTAAAATCGAAAAGACATTGGCAAGTTTTAAAACATTAAATCGAAACTGACTGAAATACTTGAATTAATTGAATCGTCAACTGATTAATGAGTTGGTTCGTTCTGTTATTTTTTTAATAAAAGATAATAAAAACCTTTTTACTATTTACTTATATTAGATCCTTAATCTAACATTTGGTTTATATTTAAATAATTATGTATTGTTGATTGTCATATATGGTTAAGTCCACTTAAAAATAATTTGTTTAAGTTTAAGTAATTTGGACTTTATTATATCTAATATGATGTGTGCATTTTATGTGTAAATAACTAAACATAATGTCTATTTTAATTATGAACTAAAATAAATATACAGTTATTAACTATATATAGTAGTTATGGTCCCCAGATCACATGTACATTATTATATTCTTCTTATATGATATTACATCGTCAGAGGATAAAAAGAAAACTAAATTCTAAGAAAAATATATATGTGGAAGACTAATCACTCAGTTAAAAATTAATTAATAGGTATGAATTCAGATACCCTTCCACATATTTGTCTTTAATTTTTGGTGATACAATATGAATGTTTTTAAGTTATTTTTAAGTGATGATTTTCACCAAAGATTATTTTGTTCAAACAAGTGATATCAAAGTCTCTTCATGTTGAATCTATAAGAATCAAATTTATTTTTTAGTTACGATAATTTTGGTTTTAATATTAACAAATTTGAAAATAATTGTAGTTGTCTTTTAAAATTATGAATTTAAATTCAAAAATAATATTTATAATTACAATTATTTAATTTTAAATTTTATAAAGATAATTGATATGTAAATTTTTTTTGTTATTAAAGATATATTAAGAAAGTTATTTTCGATACTATTTATGTTGAGAAATAGATACAAATTTAATAAAAAAATTATTTTTTATCGATCATTATGAATAATATAATATAAAAAGGGCATGGCTGCTAAACTAAAAAAAAGTGTAATTCTTGCTTCAAGTTTCATACTTAAACAAAAAAACACATAAGGAGGTTTGGTGCAGCAACCGTAGAATTATATAGGTAGCTTTCTTGTATATATAATTAGGGTTTCTTTTTGTTACGGTTTGAGTTTTGTGATTTTTTACGTAATGTAATGTATTGAATTAAATTTCAAAACTAATTCTTTTAAAAAAAATGTTCATAAATAATTTTTTTAAAACTCACAAATATTTTATGCATTTAAAGAAAATTTTAATAGATTTAAAGATGTAAATTTATGATAATTGGTCAAAATATACATATAGTTTTTATAACCCAATAAACTTTAACTTAATAAGAGTTTTCAAAGTTAACCAATATTGATTGGTGTTAATAGTCGTTTACAGTTGATTTTGATTAATTTTTTTTATGCCACTTAAAATTCAAATATTGATACGTTTATGTCAATATTAAAAACACATAAAAGAGGTTTGGTGTAACACTGGTAGCTTTCTTGGATATATAATTGGAGTTTTTTGTTACAATTTGAGTTTTGTTATTTTTTATGTAATGTATTGAATTAAATTTTAAAAGTAATTTTTTTAAAAAAATATTCATAAATATTTTTTTTTTAAACAAAATTTTAATAAGTTTAAAGATATAAATTTGTGATAATTAGTCAAAATATAAATATAAGTTTTATAACTCAATAAGCTTTAACCTAATAAGAGTTTACAAATGTTAATCAACATTGATTGGTAAGGATCATCATTGACTTTTGATTTTGATTAAAAAAAAATTATACAACTTAAAATTCAAATAATAGTATGTTTATACATGTTTTGAGATTAACTAATTGAAACGATGTGTCGCTAAAGTGACATGTCTCGTGAAAATTAATTTATTTTAGAATATAAATAGTTATATGCATGTAACTTATGTGAATATTGATAGACCCAAAGGAATGTTAATATTTAATATAATTGCATGTATACTCGTGGTAATAAATGTGTGATGATTATTCGATGTTTGTATGTGAACAATAATTCAATCAAAAGGAAGATTTATTGTTCGTTATGGTCTTATTGTTAGTATTTGATTACTACTCCAAGATATCACTTGATTACTACTCCAAGATATCACTTACAAGTAAATATCTTTTGTCCAAATACAAAATATTAATGGAGTGCTCGATATGTTGAGATATGATTTACCTTATTTGAATTTATTATTTTGGTTTTAAGACTCTTGTGAGTTTGTTTTGTTTGTTTATTATTTTTTGGATTCAACTATGAATAATCCTATTAATATTACTGTCAACATCAACTTTATCCCTATACTAGATGACACCAACTTCAAGTCATAGCAAGATAATATATTGATAGTTCTTGGAATCATGGATTTGGACCTTATAATAATGGTTGATTTTCTTGCACCCCTTACAAATAAGAGTACTTCTGATGAAAAGAAGGAAAAAAAAACATGGAAAAGATTAAATCATGTGTATGATGATAATGAAGAAGGCTATTTCGAATGCATTCAAGGACAAAAATGTGAAAAAATAATTACTACTAAGGATTTTTTTTAGATATTGAAAAAAGGTTTGTCAAGAACGAAAATGTTGAAATAGGTACTCTTTTGATAAGTCTAATTTCAATGAGATAAAAGGGCAAAGGCAATATCAGGGAGTATATCATGAATATGTATCATCTTGCTTCCAAATTGAGAGCACTTAAGCTAGAACTCTTTGAGGATTTGTTGGTGCATATGGTTTTGATATCTCTTTGAATGAGTTCATCTCATATTATATTTAGAAAGAGAAAAGGTTTAAGCAAGATCAGATAGAGATTACTCACCTAGCCTTAACCTTTAAGTACAAGGACAAGAGAAGCAAAAGAAAGAAGAATAAGAAATCTCTAGATACATAACCTCAAAAGAAACAACAAAAGAAACTAGACAAGCTAATAGGTACTCGTTATTTCTTTTGTGGAGCTGAAAGGCAAAGGAGGAAGTATTACACCAACTATCATGCATGATGTGCTAAAAACACATGGTGGATAGATTCTGGTGCAATAACTCACATCAATGTGTCTATATAGTGTTGCCTATGTTACCGAGAGCTAAGTGAATATGAAAGATATATCTATGTGGGCGATATCAAGACGGTTCAAGTTGAGGTAATAGGAAATTTTAAGTTATTATTAAAGATTGAATTTTATTTGGATCTTAATGAGACATTTATTATACCTTCTTTTAAACGAAATTTGATTTTTATTTTTGCTTTGGACAAATTTGGTAATGAAAATTTTAGTTTATTTCATTATTCGAAATTGGTTGGTTCTTGTTCTTTGTCAGGTTACGATAACCTTTATTTAATTAATACAATTACTTCATTTAAGGAATCTTTACAATTAAATACAAGAGGTATAAAAAGAAAATTGACCAATGAAAATTCGACTACGTTATGTCATAAGAAATAAGGTCATATCTCCAAACAAAGAATATAATGGCTTATATCTAACAAAATTTTAGACCCTTTAGATTTCACATATTTTGATGTTTGTGTTAATTTTATAAAGGGAAAACAATCCAATAATAGGAGAAGTCAATAAAACTTTAGAAGTCTTAAAGCTTATACATACAAGCATTTGCGGGTCATTCTTTATAGTTGCTTGAAACGGTCAACAATATTTTATAACATTCATAGACAATTTTTTCTAGATAAGGCTATTTATTTCTCATTCATGAAAAATTACATTCATTGGATGTGTTCAAAAATTATAAAGTTGAAGTTGAGAATTAACTCATCAAAAGGATCAAAAGCATCAAATCTAATCGTGGTGGTGATTATTACGACAGATATGACGATTCAGGTGAACGACGTCTAGGACCATTTGTTAAGTTCCTATAGGAATGTGGTATCGTCCCACAATATACTATATCATGTTTTCTCACTATGAATGGTGTTGCTAAAAGATGAAATAGGAAAGTTAAGGACATGTTGAGGAGTATGATTTGTCATTATACCTTACCATAATCATTTTGGGGAGAAGTACTTAAGATTGCATTAAATATCCTTAATAGGGTTTTAGTTAAAGCAACAGCCAAACCCCCTTATGAACTTTGGACGTGCAAGAAGCCTAATTTAAAATACTTACATATCTAGGGATGTCCAATCAAGGCACAACCTTATAGGCCTAATGAAAAGAATCTGGACTCATGGCGATAAGTTTCTATTTTATTGGATATTCTGGAAAATTTAGGGAGTATAAGTTTTATAATCCCACATCTAAGTCGATTTTTGAGTCAAAAAATGCTCAATTTTTTAAGGATATCGAATTTGTAGAAGGAGATATAGTTAGAGATTTTGTTTTTGAAGATGAATATATTAATATTCCCACAACTACTATTGGCATTGATGAGAATCACATTCCTAACTTTGATCAAGGCACAACAAATCAAGACAATCACGAAGAACCTTCAATTCAAGAAATTATTCTAAAAGAACAAACTCTACCACCTAAAGAACTCTTGCCATTGAGAAGATCCACTATAAAAAGGAGAAGTGCAGTACAAGATGACTTTGTTGTATTTCTCCAAGAATACGAGTTTGATATTAAAGTGATAGAAGGAGATCCAATCGACTTCCGTCGAGCCATGTAAAGTCCTAACTCTCAAAAGTAGATTGACGCTATGAATGAAGAGATTAAGTCCATGAAGAACAATGAAGTTTAAGATCTTGTCCCATTACTAAAAGTTGTGAAATCCATTGGTTGTAGATGGATATATAGACAAAGAGGGATTCAAAAGGCAATGTAGAAAGATGCATAGCTCATCTTGTCGCATAAGGCTTTAGATAGAAAGAAGGTGTCGACTATAAAAAGACTTTCTCTTTGATTTCTTTGAAATATTCTTTCAAGATTGTAATTACATTAGTAGCACATTTCAATCTTGAGTTACATCAGATAGATGTAAAGATGACGTTTCTCAATAGTGACATTGGTGAGATGATCTACGTAATGCAACCAAAAAACTTTATGTTAGAAGACCCAAAGAATATGGTTTGCAAACTTAAGAAATGCATCTATAGACTCAAACAAGCATCTCGACAAAGGTATTTCAAGTTTCATCAAGAGATTATCTTGTTCATTTTTGAGATAAATTTGGTCGATGATTGCATATACCATAAGCTCTGTGGAGAGTAAGTATATTTTTCTAATTTTACATATCAATGACATTTTTCTTGCTATCAACGATATAAGCTTAATGCACAAAATTATAAGATTTCTTACTAAGAATTTTGAGATGAAAGATCATGGTAAAGTATCTTTTTATTAGACATATAGATATTCAGATATCTCTCTCAGAATATTTTAGAATTTTTAAGAGATATGGCGTGCATAATTGCAAACCAATTAATAGCCATGTTGTTAAGGGAGAAAAATTTATCTCGATTAATGTTTTAAGAATGATTTTAAGGAAAAAGAAATGCATAAGATTCTTTATGCATCAACAATAAGGAGTTTGATGTACACTCAAGTACATATGCGTCCAGATATTATGTATATTGTTCTAATGATGGATAGATATTTAAGCAATCCAGTAATAGACTATTGGACGAGAGCTAAATAAGTATTACGATATGTACAAAAAAAAAGACCTACATACTCACATATTGAAGGTCATATCAGCTTGAGATTATTGGGTATACTAACTCCGATTTTCTAGATGTTAAAATAGTATAAAATTTACGTAAGTTATGTACTTCTATTATTTATTTATAATTTTAATAATTTTATAATCATACTATTAGTTAGTATGTAATGTCTGTCTACTAATTATTTATAATCATATAATAATTTTATAATTTTATATTAATTTAATAATTAGTAAGTTGATAGATTAGATTACAAATAATTTTTTATATAATGAAATCGAATTATAATTAATTCAAATTATATTCTATTAGAATTTTTTTTTTTCTAATGAATTTTAGTTCGATTTAATTTAAAATAATCAGTTGTTTTTTTATTAAACATGTATATTCTTAATATGTACAATTAAATTTAGGTGGTTATATTAAATAAAAGATTATCATATTAATTATAATTATAATTATAATATATTAAAGTGTTATATCAAAATATATAACAAAATAAGAAAGAGAAATTAAAATTTAGCAAATTTCTAGTGAAAAATAATTTTCGTCCCATTCTGTTACAAATACAATTGTAATCATGTCATTAATAAGCTATTAGATAGGTCTCATTTTTTTATTTTTATTTTCAATAATTAAAATTTATATTAACTAAAAATTACCATACATAGCATTAGTCCATTCCCATACTTCAATTAATTTACCAATGGTCATTTCTTTAAACGGTAATGTAAGAAAGGAAAGTACATCTCATATTGTCATATTGATTGATGTTGGCTGTGGCTTTTTAAATATATACACTAAATAAAGCAATGTCATACACATTAATTAATATGATCGGCACTTATTATTATTATTATTCTTTTAATAAAGAAGAAAATTTTATCAAGCACTAAAATTTAAAGATACATCAAATAACAATATTACTTTTAAAATACACATGAAAAAATTAATTTCCCAAAGTAAGAAAAAATAATTTGATCGGCACTTATTAAAAATGCCGGCAATAAATATAGTTTGATACATATTATTAAATGTATGCATCGCTGAGAGCATCTATTGTGATGTATGTGAATCTCATGATACAAAGAAAAGGACTCGTCCATAAACCAAAAGGAGAAAAAATCAAAAGGCAAAGATATTTATTCTTTACAAAACTATATTTAAAATCTATTTTTTTCTTCTTTTTTTTAGAAAAAAAAAGAAAGAAAGAAAAAAAGATATTTTATTTGTTTGGTAACAATTTATATTTTAAAACTATGTCATTTGCTTGTGGTTACTTTTAGTTGTTTGATTTTAATTGTAAATTCTTAATCAAATGTGTAAATGATGCAAATGCTTAAGAAAATATTTTAATAACATGTTTTACTAATAGTCTTAAATTTACTATTTGCATATAAAATTAAATGGTTGAAATTTAAAATTAAATCAAAAAAATAAAAATCAGGGGATCCTCGTATACGTACATTTTATCCTCATTGAAATTATATGTGGTTCTATATGGGTGATATTTGTAATTTCACTCTCCATGACATCTTTAATTATACTATAGATAATTGAGAATTAAATTGGGTTTCATCAAAAGCTGAAACCAAGCCACCTACATCAAAAACCTCTTTTACACAACAATAATAACTCAGCAATATGCGCCACGTTATCCATATGGTTTAGTCCACTCTCTCTCTCTCTCTCTATATATATATATATGTGAGGGATTGTTATTATGATTATTTATTTAAGATTTATTTATTACGTATATGTATTGAGTAATAACATTTTTTTCATGCATTCATGTACAGTAGGAAAAAACCTTTATAAATAGGTAAAAAAATTATAATATATAGAAAATAATTTAAAATAATATGATAAATTACTTATCCAATAATTTTTTTGATAAAAAAATAAATGTGCACATCTATTATGTTGTTTCCCATGTTTAATTACAATAAAATAATATTTTTATAAAATTAATTTAAATAAAATTTAATATTTAATAAACTTAAATAATTAAATTTTAACTTAAACTCCATGTATAACTGTAAAACGTTTATTGTAAAATATATGGGTTGAAATTTTTTTAATAATAAAAATATATTACTTTTTATGATTATAAATTTTAAATATATTATAAATATTATTTTTTATATTTTTAAAATATTATAAAAAATTTCATAAATAGTTTCACATTTTAAAATATATTGTGTTTTTTATCTGAACAGTATAATTCTTTTTTTCCTAGGATTTTCTTTTAAAAAAATTAAAAATCTAACTGTATGATATAATCTTTTATATATAGAATTTTATTTTTAATTTTTTTAGAAAAATATATATGTAAAGGTAAATGAATATATATTTTTTAATGTTATAAAAATATATATATATCTTTTTATTAAAAAATTAAAAATAAAATTAATTAAATAATTGAATCTTTTATATATCAAAGTAAAACCAAAACTACAAAAAATACACCTTAGAAGTCATCACAATTTGGGGTAAACGTCAAAGAAAACCCAACTTTATTAATGATAAGAAAATTAATTCGGACATATTCTCTATAACACTCGACAGGAACGTAGTTAGGATTGATGTATAAAGGAAGTATGGTAAGTAAATTTAATAATAAAATAACTAATTTTATTATAATTATTTAAATTTAAATATGTTAAAAAAATAATATCAATATTATATAGTATAAATAGCAATTAATATTTATATAATTATACATGTTATAACACATAATGATTGAATTGTATACAAGACATAATGCATTATTTTTTTTAAGAAAAAACTAATAAAATTAAACTAGAAAACATAAGAAAAATAATATAAATAAATATTTAAAATTTGTAAGTATAAAAATAATATTATTTATGTCTAATTTATATATTTTTATTATTAAAAAAAATTGATATATTATTTTATATTTAAAGTCGTTTAATTAAATGTCATTCAAATTGAATCACGAAAACTCATTTAATATTGACCAAAGTTTAATTGAAACCATTCAATATTATTAGAGTATTATTTTTATTATTATATATCAATTTTAGGGGTTATTTAATATAATTTTCTTAAAATTTATAAAAAAATATTAAATATTTATCATTCTATTAAAGTTTAATTACTAAAAAATATATAATAGTAAAATAAAAGTAAAAAATATATAAAATATATAAATAAATAAATAGTATAACAAAAATAAAGAAAAATTAATATTTAAATAATAAATTTAAACATAAACATTACTGTATATTTTCATAATATATATATAATAAAAAAATTCTTTATCGAAAATTAAAAAAATACGTGCTTTCTCTCACCTGGCTGCGTCTCTGCCCTAGTTGTGGCTACGTCCCTGACACTTGGGTTAATATATATACAACAGATTCTTGGGTGAATCTCTACCATTTTTGTGTAATTCTTGGAGAGATCAATGTCTGATCAATGGATACTGCACTCTGCGCTATCTAAGATTTTTTCTAACATATAAATATAAAAAAATCTAAATCAGTTATTATAATTTTTTGAACAAAATTATCCATATATCTTAAATTAATGATTATTATATTCATAATTATTATATAATTTAATTAATAACAATTAAATATTAAAATATTAATAACTAAAATATTTACAGATATTTAGATTATAAATTTTTTATACAAACTTATTTATTTTAAGTAACATTAATAATTATTATTTTTTGAATTAATTATTTTATCTTAATTTTTTATCAATTAAATAATAAATTATTAAATTATTGATAATTATCTATATTATAATTTTTTATTTAAATTTATTTATCTTAAATAATATAAATAATTATCATTTTCACCAATTAATTAACAATTATCTAAATTATAACTATTTATCTTTTTTACATAAATTTATTATTTTAAATAACATAAAAAATTATTATTTTTTGGTTAATTATCCATTCTTATTTTTTATCTATTAAGTAACATAAATTATTAATAATAAAATATTAACAATTTTCTATATTACAATTAATTATTTTTTATTCAATGTTTTTATCTTAAATAATATAAATATTATCATTTTTTTAAATTAATTATCTTTTTTCATACAATATTATTTATCTTAATTAACATAAATAATTTTTTTTTATAGTTAATTATTTTATGTCTTATTTTTATTAATTAAATAATAAATTATTAGTAGTTAAAATACTGAAAATTATCTAAATTATAATTATTTATTTTTTCAAACATGTTCTTAAATAACATAAATAATATGATTTTTTTAATGATTAATTATTTTATATCTTATTTTTATTAATTAAATAATAAATTATTAACATTTAAAATACTGAATTAAAATTACTTCTTTTTTACTTATTTTATATAACATAAACAATTATCGTTTTTTTATAATTATTTAATAAATTTATAGGTGCAAAACACTTAAACTTAAGTAGTATGTATATATTAAGAGATTAATAATTTTGACCAATAAATCTAACCTATTATGTTAATTATAAAATAATTTAAATCTACTATACAAATGTTATTATAATTTAAAATTTAAAATTAGTTAATGAATTTTAAAAATTAAGCAACATATAAAAACATGTTCACATATCATTAATCAAATTTATTGGTTTCCTTCTGAATATATATATATTACCAACTAAGCAACATGTTCACCATGAGGTTAACACCAAAATTAATTATAAAAAAATCACATTTATTAAATGACTAACTAACTACACAGAGGACAATTTCTGAAATAGGCATGCCTAAGCCCTGGCTGTCATTATTTACATTATCTGATTAAACGATTACTTTTTAATTACCAAAAGGTTTATTGTAACCATCTTTTCTCAAATGATGTAATATGAAAATTCAATTCCTTCTCCCTCACAGAAGATACTCCTTTTTTCACCCAATAAACTCTCTAAAACTCTAAACGGAAATAAATAAATAAATAAATAAATAAATAAATAAATACACTTATAGATATATCTAAAAAGAAACAACATTTCAAGAACGAACAAGAAATTTACACATGACAAATAATTTCAGCAAGCAACTTATTGTATTACCTGAATCAAAAAGCACCTCACAAATTACCCCTCTCTCATACAACACACTATTCAGATTCATTGTAAACTTGCACTTTCCTTGTAACATTTGATCCGTTACAAGAAATAACGTGTCTGCATAATTTACACATTTTGTCAGTGAATAAATCTTTAGAAATATATACATCTTGAAGTTAAATCTTTAGAAATATATATACATATTGAAGTTCACTGTCAAGCAAACTACATTGTCACAACTCACAACATCAGTGACGAGAAATACTGCTCAAATTCTTGATCAATGGTTGGTTTCCTACCTCCGGATTGAGCCTCTGCATTCATAGCAACAATAAAAATTTAATCATCCTCTTCCTACTTGGTGAATTTTAGAACAATCAACAAAAAGATACTTCACCAACAGGCACGGAACTAACATTTTTGGGTTGGGGCTATGGCCACCTCTACCCTTAGAAAAGATGGTTGTTTTTTTCCAACTTCATTGATTTAAAATGTAAATTTAACATTTGGCACCCCCAAACTACAATTTAGGGTTCCATCTCTGTTCACCAATCAACATAAATACTACATACATGTCACGACATGTAAATTTTTCATGCAAGATGAATAATTACCTTGAATTACACTCAAACTTCCCAACGAAAGCGTGTATAAATTGGGCTTTGACCCATTTGAAAGAAGAATATCATCTAGTTCATTATCAGTGAATTGCTCCATGCTGTCATCTCCATATCTTGAGTTGATGTAATCTACATGATTCTCAAATTCTAGGAGGTTATCTTCAAAGTTATGAAGTGTTTTTACTTCACTCCCACATGTTGTTACATCTCTGCTAGAACTGGCATTTGCCATGGTTAGACTCTCAGAAAAGTAGTTGGTATTCTTGAAACTATCAGTGCCATAATTGACAGAAAAAGTGGAAGGCTTTCCATATTCTGGTTCCATTTTACCCTCACTGTATGTAGATATTTTGGAGTCATAATCCCCTACAAAACTATTGCTGTCTACAGACTCTGCTTCTGACCGATCATCCATTTCTAATCTTTCCGTTTTCCCCTTATTCGGAAGTACTTCGTCATTTCGATCCAGCTTGTAGATAGGTTCATTAGATGGAAAGGTTCTATCCCAGCTTTTATGCTTTGGTATCGACAAGCACGATTGTTCTTCTGCCTGAAATTTTCTTTTCTTGATATTAATGGCATGATAGCTGCAACGATAGATGGAAAATGAGGAAACTTTAACTCTGATAACTAGGACACAGAAATAATTAGTGTAAAATTAGCAGTTCACAGTTCATCTCAGCTCACACTAAGATTTTAATTCAAGAGGGGACCATATAAACAGTAAAAAAATAATATTACTTCTTTTTCAATTATTACTTTTTTATCCAAAAAAATATTATGTATATCTCGTTTAATTATTAATATATTCAAATTATTAAGTTCATAACGTGTTTTTGAGTAATAAAATCTTTAAAAATGAAAATTCAAGAAGAACACAAACTCATTTTATACATATAATTTGTCTACAATTATATATATATACGATAATAAATCCATTAAGATAAGAATCTCGTTAGGACAATAAAACCTAAAAGAATCGGTGGTAGTAATTACAAATATAGGAGCTAGTGGAAGCTAAAACAGTAAAAAAATAAGAATTATTTTTTTATAACAATTTAAGATATTTTCTTAACTTAATTTCAAAAGTATAATTACGCATCTTGATAGTTGATTAAAAAAAGTAATATTAAAGTTTAAAAATTCAATATTAATGACTAAGGATATTATATTAATAGTTAGTTCATCCATGAGTTTACAAGTTTTATATTTTAGTTTTAAATTTTTAATTTAAATATATAAAAAAATGTTTAATTTTAATTTTCCTTCTTCTAACTAACATCTTCATCTTCTTCATGGAAGTATTAATAGTGAAAAACTCACTATTAAAAACTTCTTAAAACAAATTGATAATTATAAGATCCCCAGAGTTCAAAAGGATTAAATTTATAAAACAAGATGATAAATTTATTCAAAATCGATTACACAATCAAAACTGTGCAGAGAAGTATCCAACTCTCTTCACCTTTTGAAACCATTGAATTATTTTCAAAAAATTCATTACAAAAACATATTGATAAACACTTCAACTACATTCGTATCGGGTTAGTCCAAATTGAATTAAAACCCTTGATCAAAGAAGATCTATACACATTAATCTTAACAACTCTTCGAGATGCTAGATTCAAAAATTTCCAATTAGGAGTAGTTGAGTCGAGTCTCTACAAAAGATCGATATCATTTGACTATTTTCCTAACTTTACAGTCTCCTTAAATGACCGAAATATCATGAAGTCATTTACATTACAAATCCAAACACACAATTATGATATGATCCCATGATCTATCCCATTTGCGTTAATATTTAAAGTGCATTACAAAGCAATGGTATCTGCGTTCAATATTGGACACATTCAACATTCCAAAAAGGAAGAAACACTCCTCTTACAAACGGATCTCACAAGATTCAATAAGATTATTCCAAAACCTATTTCATGGAATCAAATCACCTTACCAAATGAATGGCTCTTTAAAGGTGTGACTCAACCAGAGTCAGAACCACAAGAACTTGAGCAATATACCCAACTTAAGAACATAATCCAATATAAAGATGGTAGTGTCAAGCTTAGCTTTGATAGAGCCACTAGTTGTAGATATTCCTTTGCCTCATCAGTAAATATCTCAAACCAATCCTCCCTCAACCTACCACTTAAAACCAAACTTAGCTATTCCACTTCAACATTGCCTAGACCAAACCTCAAAAGCATAGACTTTAGTACATCTGTACCTCACCTAGTCTACACAGTTGAACAAACCCAAGAGATGAGCAATTCACCTCAATTATCACCAACTACTTCGACCATAATAGAAAATGTGGCCCAAGAATATGATTTAAATGGATTGGATAGAGAACCATTCCAGATAGATATAAAACTATTGTGCCTAGCCTTAGATCAAAAACACAATAGTCACATTAAAGAATGATACCTTACATTCTTCTCTGATAAGGAAAAGAAAAGCCTTTTTCAAAAAACACCAAAGGTATGTTCAGCAAAACCAAAACAATACATTATTTCTTGATTGACTAGAACTCTATTATTCTACCAAAAATTGGAAAACCCCTTTCAAAATAACTTATAACGTTGAACCAATCAAAACAATTGACATGGTTAGCACAAAAAAGAAAACACCTATATGGGAAACCCAACATGGTATAATCGAGGCCAAAAATCCTCCATTAAGACCAATCACCTTCCCTTATGGTCAAAATAAGGTTAAAGCTTGTCCTCTTAAGAACTCCAAGAAGACCAAGCGATCAACCTTGAAAACATTTTTTATAAAATAACTTTACTAATATCAACCTAAACTCCTTAGGTAAACAACTTACTAGGATAGAGAAAAATCAAAAGATCGATATCCCTACTACTTCCTATAAAGCTGTAGATAGTAAAGTGGAAAACTCCATCTTCAAACCTTTCTAAGTCTTTAAAACACCCTAGAAAGAAATATCATCTAAAATTGAGCTACTTCAAGCCTTTAAAGACCTTCACAAGGTCCAAGTAGAAGCAACTAGCTCAAATTTCAAAATAGGTCCAGTTGTTCCTGAGTCACCTCAAACACTTAAGACCCCACAAAACCAAACTCATAGTATTGGTGTCTTAACCTTTCAAGACCCAACTACCTCTGATGAGGAAACTCTTCAGGACCCATCTTCTGAACCAACTCCTCAAATTCAAAAACTTATTTGGCAACATTCCATACTCGTTAGGAATCCTTAGCCAGATGTAAGAATCCAACCAAATCAAGTTATTCAATCAAAATATAACACTTCATCTATCTATGAATGGAACATAGATGGAATGACAGAATATCAAATTCTTAACACATTACAGCAAATGATAATGGCATCAAATGCTTACAAAACTCAATCCGGTACAACAAACAAAATAGTTGTTGAACTCCTAATAGTTGGCTTTTCTGGCCAACTAAAGGGATAGTGGGATCACCACCTTTTAAAACAACAACAGTCAGACATCTTCAATGCCATTTTGATTGGAGAGTATGAAGAACCCATACTCGATCATCATGGAAAACCTATCCAAGACGCAGTCTCCACATTACTCTTTATCATATCACATCACTTTATGGAAGATTCATTCCATTTAAAAGATAAAACGCGGATCTTCTCTCCAATCTACAATGTGAGAAGATGAGTGATTTTCAAAATTATAAAACTATTTTTCTTAGTAGAGTTATACTTAGAGAATATTCAAACTAACCATTATGGAAAGAAAAGTTCTTAACAAGACTTCTTTCATATCATCCCTTATAATCAATTAACCAACGGTGAATTGATCAGCTTTGCACAAAAACAAGGACTTCGGGTCTACCAGGATTTTAAACTCCAAAAACAGATAAAACAGAAGCTCAAAATCTCCAAGAGAGAAATTGGACCATTCTGCAAACAGTTTGATAACTTTATCCCAAAAATCAAACACTGCACTGAAAATTGTAGTAGGAAACTTGTTTCAAAACCTTATAAAACATTTTCAAAATATAGAAAACCTTATGATAAGGAATTTTATTCAAAATCATATAAAAGACCTTTCAGGAAAAATATTTTCCAAAATATAAGGACATAAAATGCTTTAAATGCGGCAAGAAAGGCCACGCTACTAACTACTATAAAATGTCTAAAAAACTTCACAAGTTAAACCTCAAAGAAGAAATATTACACAAAATCTCTGCCTTAATAATAGATTCATCTTCATCATTTGAGTCTGAACCTTGGACTGAGGACTCTGATGATCAAAATCCACAAGTTGATAAGTTAACCTCCATTGACTTTAAACCCCGTTACAGCAAAAAGATCAACATGTTTAACAAAGACCACAGTCAATTCCTTGATATGGTCCTTAAGTTAAACAATCCTAATCTTACAAAACTATACGTGGAACATATGACTACTACCATGGCCAAAGAACCTCCACAACCAAAACATTCTGAACTTCTTTCAACTAGCCCAAGTCAATACGACCTCACAACTATCCTTGATAGAAAGAAACAAAAACAAAATAAAAGGCCACAAAGTCATATCCAAGACTTGTAAACTGAAATAAAAACCATTACGCTTGAACTCCAACAGCTTAAAACAAAATAGAAAGAAGATTCTCAAAAAATTCAACTTTTACTTAGATAACCAAAATATTGGAATACACTTAGATGACAATATGACCGAGTCAGATGAAGAACTTGGCCCATAACTCAACAAACAGGATCTCCAAAACCTTGAAAAAGCTCCGACATAATATGTACAGATCATGCGAGAAATCATCCATCGAAAATATAGGATCATTATACCCTTGGCATTTCCAGATAAATCAACACTTGAGGTAGTAGCATTCTTTGATACTGGTATTGATCTCTAACTGCATAAAACTAGGACTTGTACCAATACAATTCCACCAACACACTAACGAGAAACTCAATTCAACCAATAGTTCAAAGATGAACATTACTGGCAAAACAGAAATTGGTATTCTCAACCAAACCACCTTAGTCAAAACTCCATTTGTTATAATAATTGATATTAGCCATTCGGTTATATTAGGCACACCATTTATGAACGTCATCACCCCATATGTTGTCAAACATGACAAAATATCATTTAAAAACCAAGGTGAAACTCTTGGTTTTCTCTTTATAGATTAACCTAAGACTAGAAACCTCATCATTATTAGAGCCAATTTCATTTACCAAAATGAGATTGCAACTCTTATCAAAGGTAGAGAAAAAGCCCTTCTCCACCTCAAACAAAAAATTCAATACCACACTATGGAAAGAGACTTACAAAAAACGAAGGTACAACACCAGATCTTCAAAATCCAAACTTCTTTAGGAAAAGAGGTTTGTTTTGAATTATCTAATGCCTTCTAGGATAGAAGAGAACATATGGTAGACTTACCATATGAACCAAACTTTCATGAGAAAGATATTCCAATAAAAGCTAGGCCCATTCAGATGAATACAGACCTAGAACAATTATGCAGAAAGGAGATTCATGATCTCTTATCATAAAAATTAATCCCAAAATCCAGATCGCCATGGAGTTGTATGACCTTCTATGTCAACAAACCAGTTGAGATAAAATGAGTAACACCTCGACTGGTCATAAATTACAAACCCCTTAATAAGGCCTTAAAATGGATTAAGTATCCTATTCCTAATAAAAGAGACCTTCAAAAACTCCATTTTTCATCATTATTCTCAAAATTCAATATAAAGTCAGGTTTCTGGCAAATCTAAATCGAACCAAAACATAGATACAAGACAACATTTACGGTCCCTTTTGGCCAATATGAAGTGGAATGTCTTGCCCTTTGGGCTTAAAATGTATCTTTTGAATTCCAAAGGATTATGAATGATGTTTTTAATCCATATGCAGAATTTTGCATTGTGTACATTGACGATTTACTCATATTCTCAAAATCTGTCGATCAATACATCTAACACCTCAAAACCTTCTTCTATAAAGTCAAGCAAAGTGGTTTGGCCTTATCAACCAAAAAAATGACTTTCTTCCAAACCAACATAAGATTTCTTCAACACAACGTGTTTGCAAAAACCATTATTCCCTGATAAGATCACAAATAAAACCCACCTCCAAAGATTCCCTTTTCTTTTGTAATATATACATAACCTTCAACTTTTAATAATTAAAGTTTGTAGTTTCTTTTATTTTCTGTATTTTAATTTATATATTTATATTTTGTTTGTAATACTTATCACCAGCTAAACAACCTAACTTATCAATATAATATGTTTTTTCATTAGTCTTATGTTCTTATTCTTTAGTATTACTTCTTTGATTAACTATTCAGATCTTTGATGAACTTACGATATATATATATAAATAAATGAGAGGGGACTAGTGCCCCTCCTGATCCCATGTAGATCCACTAGTATTTAAGGTTGATCCAATGAAATCGTGAGTTAAAAAAGCCCAACTCATCTAACTCATGAACCATTCGCGACCTTAATAAATCAAATATATTTGTTAATGATAACATTTTTATAACTACAATAATGTTATTATGGAAAATCGTAAATAAAAGATACTATTTTTATTTTTTTCCTTGTTTTACAAAAAAATATAATCAAAATGTAATATTTATACTAACATTTTTTGTTTTTAAATAACATTATATTTTTTACTTTTTATTTTTCAAAGAGTAAATGAGCCAACTTATGAACTGCTTAGCCCAACTTATTTAAAAGTGAGTTGAGTTGAAGTTGACTTACATAGAGCAATAACTTATATTATAGGAAGCGAAGCTAAGAAAACTCAACTCATTTGACACCTTTATAAATAATTATGGAGACAAAATAAAAAAGAAAAATGTAAAATATAAGTACCAAATACAATGAATTTAATAACAGAACTTGAACATTTAGATCAAGGAGACACATAGCAACATTACTCAATGAGGTGGGCAATGCCTAGGTTCTTTTGTTTATAAAATAAGGACATTTTAGCCCCTTTGTTTTTAGGTGGTACGTTCTAGCCTTATATTTTATGAAAATGTTTCAATTTGTATGTTTAATGAAGGGTAGGTGTTGTAATTTAATAAATTGAAAAGCGCTAAAAACACACAAATTTACATATAATTTGTGTGTTTTTAGCGTTTTTCAATTTATTAAATTACAACACCATTTACATATAATTTTGCACGCTTATTACTTATATCGTGACACAAAGCATAATTATCTTGAAAAATAGATAAATGATTCATTTTTCTAGATAAATATAGCACGTGGCAACATATAAGTAATGTATATGCAAAAGTCTGTACAAATTTGTAACAGTTGTAGAAATTTTTTTATAGGCAAGAAAAATGATTATTTTTTCTCTTAATTTACTTTTTTTGTCCGGATAAAATAAATTAAACTTTTGTGTACCTTTTAAAATAGAGGATTCATGATGTACTATCATAAAACAAGGACTAATGTGTACTCTTATTTCTATTGAAGTAGAAACTTTTGAATCGTTTTTCATCATACTTAATTAGTAAAGTTGTAAAGAACTTAAGATTTTATCCTAAAAGGTTAATCTATTAGGTAGAATAGTCAAAGTTCTTATAAGCCTATAAATCACCCCATGTCTAGATAATAAAGAATTTTGTTTACATATTCCCAAAAATCTCCCCCTCAAACAACTTACCACATGCTTCGATTCCTCCTCAATCAAAGATACATATTATCTTCGCACTTAACATTGTATCCAACTCCTCCACAATCAAAGAAACCCTTATCTTTGCATTTTATACTATATCCAACTCCTATTCAATCGAAAAAACCCTTATTTCGTGCTTTACATTGTAATTCAACTCCTTTCAAGCCCACAACGAGTCTCGGATTCTCGCATGATGGAACCCACAGTGAGCCTTGGGTTCAAGTAGATGTAACCCACATTGAGCCTCAGGTTCACGCAAATGAAACCCATGTAGTTGGGAGAGTCACATAAGTACCCACAATGCCTAAGTTTGGAATTGGTTTTGATACCAAATGTAAGGAACTTGAGATTTCATCCCAAAAAGTTAACTTATTCGGTGGAGTAATCCAAGTCTTTATAAGCGCATAAATCACCCCATGTTTAGTCAATGTGGAACTTTATTTGCATATTACATAACAAGTACTCCAAAATTATACACTTGACAGCTTAAGCACTAAGTTTATGAAAGCTGATTTCCATTTCCAGAGATAAAATTGTTGTTCCAAGGTAAAAGTTATAGAAGAACATCCTTAAGGTGTTATTGTTCTTGCTAAGACAAAGTCAAATTAAAATTAAAGGAAACAAAAATAGGGAACAAAAGTATTTATAGTTTGAAACGAATGCCATAACAGTCCACTAGTTACTGTAGTTAGAGCACTTAAATCAACTTGTTTTTTTTGGACAATTTAATTCAACAGCTTTTAAAAAAGTGATATCAAAGATCAACTAGCTCGATTTTAATGTGTGTTTTATTTTTAAAAAGTATTTTTTCAAATGCATTTGAATAATAAGATTTTAACATAAATAATTATTGAAATATTTTTTTAAAATAAAATAGAAAAAATAAAAATCATAAAAAGTGAGCTGATATTGTCACTTTTTCAAAACTAATTGACTATAAAAAATAGACTTGAGAACTCTATTTCAAAAAGATAGTAAACTTCAAGAATCAACTGCATTATAACTTTACTTTCCAAAACTAAGTAGAAAGGAGGCTTCAGATCGAAAACTTAATCGAGTAAATAACAGCTTATAGAAAAAGTTTGAGTCTCCAACAAAATAGATAACTTAAGTAATAAAGTAATCACAAATACTCCAAAAATATGCACTTGACAGTTTAAGCACTAAGTTTATGAAAGCTAATTTTCATTTCCAGAGATAAAATTGTTGCTCCGCGGTAGAAAGTTATGGGAAAACAATCTTAAGGTGTTATTTTTCTAGCCAAGACAATTTCAAATTAAAATTAAAAGAAACAAAAATAGGCAACAAAAGTATTTATAACTTGAAATAAATATCGTAGCAGTCTACTAGTATTGTAATTAGAGTATTTAAGTTCATTAATTTTTTCTGTGTCCGTTTAGTCCAACAGTTTTTAAAAAATGATACTAAAGATCTAATGACTCAATTTTTATCCTTTTTTTTATAATTATTTCTTCAAATGCATTTGAAAAATAAGATTTTGACACAAATTGTCAGGCAGCTCAGCTCATATAGTTGTCAATTTCCACTCCTCTGCTTGCTATTGTAGTATAGATATTATACTCATTTTGTAATTACCAATCCACGTGTATAAGTGTGATTAGTAAAGTTAGTTTGGTTGTTATTTGCAGCTGCTATATAAGCAATGCATTAGTTACATATGATAATGATCAAGAATATAGTTCACTGATATTTTTCACTCGCACTCTTGAGCATTCTTCTTTCTCATTCTCTTGGTTACCTTCAGTTTCCTCATCATTGTATGGTATAAGAGCAATGTAAGATCAACAATAGCTATTCAAGGAAATGGAAGCTATCGTGATGCACTGTTTTCTTCTCCTCAGATTTGTAACAATTTTTCTTCTAGAAATCGAAACAACAATCCAGGTATTCCAATTCTTAATGATGTAAATGCAAATCCAAATCTTGCTTCCGCCATACCTCAAGTCTATGATGTCAAAGCACCAAGTTTATCTTCAATTCCTCCTGTAAATCTTGCAATTTCTCTTAAGCTCATGATGATAACTACCTTTTTCTGACACGAGCAGATGGTGAGTTATATCACAACTTATGGATTATAAGGTTTTATCAATGGATCAATGATCAAACCTTTGCAAATTATTGTTAATGGTAACTTTAATCCTAATTTTGTAAACTAGAATAAGCTCAACTCAATGCTTAAGGGATGGTTTTATGACTCAGTCTCTAAATCTATGTCTGGACATATATCAGGCAAGGCAATTGCCTATGAGTAATGGCATGCTCTCGAAGAAGCTTTTTCTTCATCTTCTCAGCCTATGATATGACTTACAATCACAACTTCAAACTCTCTCGAAGGATGGATTATCTGCCTCTAAATATATCTTGAGAGCAAAGACAATTGCAGATCATCTAGCTGCAATTGGTGATCAAGTTTCAGATAGAAACCTTATGATCTTCATAGTTGGAGGTTTTGGTTTGAACTTCAATTACACTTCCTTTGTTACCTCTATGAATATGAGTAAGCATAAATCTTTTGTGAGTGCCTTAAGAGGCATGCTTGAGATTTATGACTGTATGCTTTCCAAGCAAGGTCGATTGGAGCATAATCAGGTGTTCCAAGCTCATTACATTGATTTCCCAAGAGCTTCTACTCGTACATGCTTGTCTGATGCCAAAAATTGTGATGCTCCCATGCCATCTAGTAAGCAGTTAAGCAAATAAGATGGGGTTTCCTCTCCCTGATTCAACTGAATATTAAAGCATTGTTGGCGCTTTACAGTACTGTATCATTACCAAACCAAACATCTCGTTTGTAAATAAAAATTTGTGTTAGTTCATGGCTCAACCTACTGTCCTTCACTGGATTGCCACTAAACCTCTATTATGATATCTAAAAGGGTCTCTACATTGGATATTTGTGCATACAGTAATACAAATTGGGTCTCTACCTAGATGACAAACGATCTACTGGTACTTCCTGTGTTTTCATAGGTGACGATTTGGTGTCTTGGCATTCAGACAAGCATAAGTGGTTTCACGATCTTCTACTGAATCCAAACATAGCGCATTGTCTTCAACTACTTCTGAGGTGTTATGGATTCAATCCTTGTTAAGGGAACTTCATATTTCCATCTATGGTTGTCCAGTAATATACTGTGACAATCTTAGTGCAAAGGCATTAGCACAAAACCCAATCTATCATGTTCGCACTAAGTATATAGAGATTGATCACCACTTTTTGCGTGACTTAGTTATGAGCAATCAAATGGTCATTCAATTTGCTTCATCAGGTGATCTAGTTGATATTCTTACTAAGGCTTTGCATGCTCACAGTTCCTCACCTTACAAAACACTGATGGTTTTGCCTCACCCTCAGTTTGTGGGGTCTGTTAGGCAGTTCATATAGCTGTTCATTTCCACTCCTCTACTTGCTACTGTAGTGTAGATATTATACTCCTTTTGTAACTACCAATCCACGTGTATAAGTGTGATTAGTAGAGTCAGTTTGGTTGTTATTTGCAGCTGCTATATAAGCACTGCATTAGCTACATGTGATAATGATCAAGAATACAATTCACTGATATTTTCCATTCACAGTTTTCTTCTTCCTCATTTCCTTGGTTCCCTTCGGTTTCCTCATCATTGTATAAATAATTATTAAAACACTTTTTTTAAAATAAATTTTAAAAATAGAACAAAAATGAAGAAAATCATAAAAAGTGAACATGATTAACTGTAAAAAATAAAAATAAAAAGTAGACTTAAGTGGAACCTCGGCTGTGAACTGCATTATAACTTTGCTTTACAAAACTAAGTAGAAAGGGGGCTTCAGATCGGAAATTTCATCGTAAACAACAGCTCACAGAAAAAGTTTGAGACTCCAACAAAATAGATAAATTGTCCTAATCAAAACTCAACTAAGAATCAATATGCGCCGACAATAACAACACAAAGAACAAAGCAGAAGGGAATATGAAAGCAAGGAAAGAATAAGGTAAAGGGAGGGAACCCATAAATTGAAACCTGTTAATTTCAGTAAGGCTTTGGTCGTTTTGCTCCATCGTAATCCAGAATAATAATATGAAGGGAGTGAACAGATGAAACTGAGGAAGGAATCTCTTTAGTTCGAAAAGAATAAGAAGATGAAAGTGGGGAAGAATTATTAAGAGTGGCCTCCCAACTTCGACGATATCCGAGAATTTCTCAGCTCTCTGTCTCTCAGACTTCCAATGCCCTATCCATTTTTGCTACTTTACTCTTCCCAGTGGACGGGCTTTGTAGGCGCGTATATAGCACGAGAGAAGATTGCGTAGAATTTTTTTATTTTTTTTCAAACTATATAAACATTTATCTTGTCATCTTGTGTTAGGAATGAAAATAAGATATGCGAAGATAATCTTACTCACGCAAGTTGGGGAATTTTATTTATTTTTTAACTCATTGAAGAATGGATATTACGAGAAATGTAGATTTATAATTCAACTCCATCTATATTTTTATTATTTTTTCTTTTTATTTATCTGACGTAAGAATCGAAATCCACTAGTAATGCTTGGAATGGGGTTAATAATTTACCTTCCCGTCATGTCCATTAATAAATTTTTTATAACAATTTTTAAAATATATTATAACTTTATAAATTTTAGAGTTAAAACTTAAATAAATTTTGGTTAATTAATATTTTTATCATTAAAATAATAATTCAATTATAAAAATTTAATATTTATGATACATAATCAACAATTAATATAATAATTATAGCTATAATTATTTTTAAAAATTATACTATAATTTTTATTTTTAATTTAAATTTGTTAGATTTAAATAAATATAATTAAAATTTTATAAATAATTAAGTTAATAAAAACCTAATTTATCTTAATTTATTCATAGTAAAAATTTGTTATGAAATATATGGATCTCAAATGAAAAATTACCAATTCGTCTCATAATACTTAAACGAGAGATGTAAATAGCATCTTCGCACCCGACCCATTTACATCTATACTTGAGAAATTATTACTTTATATTAAAGAACAATAATGTGATTGTGTAAGACAATGGATCAAAACATATAAAAAATTAATAAAAAATACTAGTTATCTTCTTACTTTAAAGCTTTAACATGATACTTTTATGTTTTAATTAATCTAAAATACTACATAAACATTGTTTATAGAATTATCCTCGATAGGATTTAGAATTAAATTATCAAATCCCTCGAACAATTGATATAATAAGAGATATATAAACATATTAACCTATGTGTCTCATTACGAGATTAGAGAAACCCAATGTGATGTCTATATGGTGTCAAAATTATCTTTGATTGATTGACTAGCTACATGGATTAAATAGATTAAGCAAAGGATTCGATGGTAGGTTGCACAATAGGTTAAGATCAATCAGATCGCATAACTGTTATTTCTTAATAAATCATGTAAAGCATTCATGATGATCTATAACACATCGTTCCTTGCTGTTTGCATAGCATGTCATCCAAGATAAATTGTGTGTCACGTCATTTAACACGTCACTCTTAGCAATTTGCATAATGTGTTACCACTTGTAAGTCGTGTTTGTGGTATAGCATGTTATACACATCATTTAATACATCGTCTAACGTATTATTCTTCATATATCACACACATAATTATGTCATTGGTATGAGATAAGGTAGATGGAATATCTAAACTAATAACTTCTCCAAACTCTAATAACACTTTTGACTTTAGAATACAAAAAGATGCGTGAATTTAGGCTTTTAGCACAAGTTCTAATAAACACATTAATCAATAATTATTAAACTCAAAAAATGAAATGTGTGATTCACATGGGTTATCATCTTCTGAGTCTCATATTAAAGTTAGATAATCAAAATATCAAACCATGCTAATGTTTCTTCTATCTATGCATTGAAGCAAAAGAATAACACATAATGCTTAAATCTTCTGAATAAATTGAAACGGTTGGCCACCTCATTTTCAAGGTTATTTTTTATAATTAGCAATGAAAAAATTTGTAGCCTTCGACATCTTAGAAAGAAAAGAAAATTTTAGAAAAAATAATGAAGAAAATAAAAGTCACGCCACCTTTTGATTCTCCTTCTTGCTTTTGTCGAGATTTTCGTGACAATTTCATAAGGCTTAACTAGACTTTTAGAAAGAATATATTGTTTGATCCTTAATCCAATAATAGGTTTATATGTAAATAATTATATGTTATAGGCTTTTATATAAAGTTAAACTTATTTAAAAGTGATATGGTAGAGTTTATGTAATTTGAGCTTTAATGTATCTAATAGAATATGTGTTTTTAATGTGTAGAGCATAAGACTAATGTATATTTTAATGATAGATTAAAATAGATATTATGTTATTAACTATATATATAGTGCATTACTAAAAAAAAGTATTTAAGTCGATAGGTAATTCAAAAATTGACTTATAATGAATTTAAAGTCAGTTCGGTATAGAACCGACGCTATCCATGTAGGACATAGTGTTGGTTCACGTGTCAAACCAACGCTACGCTACGTGGATAGCGTCAATTCACCACGTCAACTGACGCTACGTCCACGTAGCATAGCGTTAGTTGACACTTGAAACCGACGCTACGTCCTATGTGAATAGTGTTAGTTCACACGTAGAATCGACGCTACATGCGTGGATAAATTATTTTCTCTTCTTTCTTCCCCAGACAAAAACTATTTCAAGCATTGCATAACTCTCAAAAACTCAAAACCTCTTCCACTTTTTCTCATTTTTTTCACCTACGACCACAAATTCCAATACTGATTAATGGGTTTTCTTCCTCTCTAACTAATCTTTCAAATTCCCTTTTTTATTTAGCAAAATACTCAAAAAATTTATACCCATTTCTTACTTACAAAACACTATTTTTTCTTCATTTCCTTTATTTTGTCACTTCATTTACTCTTGTAAGTATTTCTATTAATCTTACGCACTTATTATTCATATTTTTTCTGTTATTATGTGTTATTATTTATGTCTATAAACTTTTGTATTATATATGTAGGTTTGTATTATAACATCAGGAGAAGAATATGATGATCTTGAATAACATAGAACAACATTATGGTAATTTTCTGGTATTAATTAATATATTATTTATACTATTTGTTAAACATATTTTATTTTATTTTTGCTATTATTTAGTGATTGAATATAGGTTTTAATTTGAGTATAATAGAAAATGAGTAAATTTTGTAAAATAAATTTAAAATTGATTCACGCGTTGAACTGACTTTAAATTTTAAATCATTCCATTTAAAGTCGGTTTAGCGAACCGACTTTAATACCCCTTTTGTAGTAGTGGTGGTTATAATTTTCAGATCACATGTCTTATTTCAGTTTTATCTAATATTCCACCATTAGAGATAATAGAGAGAAAAACTAAAGGATTCTTTTAAAAAAATGTATAAATTTAAAAGATTAACCATTTAGTTACATAATTAATTAATGACTATGAATTCAAATATACTTTTACCTATTTTATTTTTGATTCTTAGTGATATAATATGAATGTTTCTAAGTTACTCTTTAGGTGATAGTTTTCATCAAATGTTATTTTGTTCTAACAAATGGTATCAATACCTCTTCACGTTGAATCATTAATAATCGAATTTAATTTTAATTTATAATAATTTTAGTGTTTTGAAATCTAATAATTTTGGGTTTAGTATCATCAGTTTTGAAAATAATTGTTGTTGTCTTCTAAAATTAAAGATTTAAATCCAAAAATATTTTATAATTATTATTATTTTATCTTGAATTTAATATTTAAATTTTTTACCATTCAAAATATATTAAGAAAGTTATTTTCATGTATATAATAAAATAGAAATTTTTGATAAAGTTTTCTTTTTTTAACTTTTCGTGATTATTAAAAAAAAGTTAAGTACGGCAAGCATAGTGCTATTTTTTAGTCAAATGCATATGATGCAAATATAATAAACTCATCTTGATGGCATACTTTTTTTAACCCAAATAATTGTTTCGACGTCTATTAGTAAATTTGTTTCTTGCGACATGTAGCGATAAATATCTATCAATTAAGGATTTCATTTTGTTGCGTCTAGGATTTTTTTTTTTTTTATATTTCAACTAAGACTTCTTTTTGGTATCATGACTAAAGCTTTTTTTTTTAATTGCAACTAGGGTTTTTTTATGTTGTAACTAGAGTTTTAATTAATTACTACATAATTACATTGTCAAAGTTACATATCTCATAAAAATTAATTTATTTTAAAATATAAACATTTGTATACATATAACTTATTTAAATATAAATCAACCCAAAGAAAGGTTGATATTTGATAGAATTACATATACACATGTTATAATAAATTTATGACGATTATTCAATTTTTTACATGTGAACATTAATTCAACACAAATAATTGACATGTTATTACTATCACTGTTTGATTACTACATCAAGATATCACTTACAAGTTATTATTGTTGTCCAAAGATAAAATATTAATGGAGTACTCGATATCTTGAGATGAGATTTATCTTTGTTTGATTTTGTTATTTTAGTTTAAATAGTTATGCGAGCTTGTTTTATTTATCTATTGATTTATAGATGCGATTATGAATAATCCCGTTAATATTACTGTCAATAACAACTTTATTCCTATACCAAATGACCTTAACTTCAAGTCATGACAAGGTAACATCTTGATCATTTTCAGAGTCATAGATCTAGACCTTATGATAAGGGTTGATTCTCCTGTATCTCTTATATATAAGAATACTTCTAATGAAACTAAGGAAAAATAAAGGTGGGAGAAATTAAATCACATGTGTATAATAATTATAAAGAAGGTCATTCTAGAAGCATTCAGAGGCATAATCTCTTAAAAGATAACTAATGTTAAGGGTTTCCTTACAAATATTGAAAATAGGTTTGCAAGAACAAAAAAGAGAGAGTATATCAACAATATTAGGGAGTATATCATAGAGATGTTTCATCTTGCTTTCAAGTTGAGAGCACTTAAGCTATAACTCTTTGAAGAGTTATTGGTGTATTTGGTTTTGACATCCCTTTTAAAACAGTTTTACTAGTTTAATATGAGCTATAACTATAAGAAAGATATTTGGTCTTTGATTGAGCCCATCTCATACTATGTAAGAGAAAAAGTTAAAGTAAGAAAAGATATAGAATGACTTGTATATGATGAAATGTTAGACCCCTTAGATTTCATAGACTTTGATGTTTGTGTTAACTATATAAAGGGATAATAAATCAATAAAAGCAGATTTTAAGCCAATACAACTTTAGAAGCCTTAGAACTTATACATATAGACATATGTGGTCCATTCTCTACAATCGCTTGGAATGATCAATAATATTTTATAATTTTCATAGACGATTTTTCTAAATATGATTATTTATTTCTTATTCATGAAAAGTTACAGTTATTAGATGCATTCAAAAGTTATAAAGTTGAAGTTGAGAACCAACTCAGCAAAAGGATCAAATGCATCAGATTTGATCGTAATGGTGAGTACTTTAGTAAATATGGCGATTCAGGTGAATAACATCTAGGATCATTTGTTAAGATCCTAAACGAATGCATTATCATCCTATAGTACATTATATCGAGTTCGCCTACTATGAATAGTATTGTTAAAATGACGTTTAAAGACATGATAAAAAGTATGATTTTTCATTCTATCTTACCAAAATCACTTTGAGGAGAAGCGCTTAAAACTATAGTATATATCCTTAATAGGGTTATAACTAAAGTGACATCTAAAACCCCTTATGAACTTTGGACAAGCTAGAAGCCTATTTTAAAGCACTTGTATATCTAGGAATATCCAGCTAAGGTAAAGTTTTTAGGTCTAATGAAAAGAAATTGGACTCAAAGACGATGAGTTGTTATTTTATTGGATATTCTTAAAGATATAAGGGATATAAATTTTATGATCCCACATCTACATCAATTTTTAAGTCGAGAAATACATAGTTTTTTGAGGATGTCGAGTTTGCAAAGGAGATAAAATTAAGGATTTTGTCTTTGAAGAAGAATATATTGATATTCTCATATATGCTATTGTATTGATGAGGATCTCATTCCTAACTTTGATCAATATACAACAGATCAAGATAATCTCAAAGAACTTCTCATTTAAGAAATTATTCCAAAAGAATAAACTCTTCGATCTCGAGAACTCTTCCCATTGAGAAGATCTATTATAGAAATAAGGAATGCAATACTAAATGATTGCATTATACTTTTTAAGAACATAAGTTTTATATTTGAGTAATGAAAGAATATCCAATCAACTTTTGTCAAGCCATGGAAAGTTCTAACTATCAAAAATGGATCTATGTCATGAATAAAGAGATTAAGTCTATGAAGGACAATGACCCATGGGATCTTATCCTTTTGCCAAAAGATATGAAAACCATTGGTTATAGATGGATATTGAAGACCAAAAGGGATTCGAAAGGTAATGTAGAGAGGTATAGGGCTCGTCTTATCACACAGGACTTTACACAAAAAGAAGGCACCGATTATAAAAAGACTTTCTTCTTAGTTTCTTCGAAAGACTCTTTCAAGATTATAATGGAATTAGTAGCGCATTTCAATCTTATGTTACATCAAATAGATGTAAAGATGGCATTTCTCATTGGTGACATTGATGAGATGATCTCTATGATGCAACCAGAAAACTTTGTGTTGAAAAATCCAAAGAATATGGCTTGCAATCTTAAGAAATCCATCTATAAGCTCAAGCAAGCATCTCGATAATGGTATTTCAAGTTTTATCAAATGATCATCTCGTTAAATTTTGAGATAAATTTGGTCGATTATTACATATATTGTAAGTTCTGTAAGAGCAAGTATATTTTTCTAGTTTGACATATCAATGACATTTTGCTTTCCATCAACAATATAGGCTTATTACACGAGACCAAGAATTTTGAGATGAAAGATCTTGGTGACACCTCTTTTGTATTAGGCATACAGATATTTCGGGATTACTCTTGGAGTATTTTAGGATTATCACAAAAGAGTTATATCGAAAAGGTTCTCAAGAGAAATGGCATGTAGAATTACAAACCAAGTGATACCCTTGTCATTAAGGAAGACAAATTTAATCTCAATTAGTGTCCTAAGATTGATTTTCAAGAAAAGAAAATTCAAAAGATTCCTCATGCGTCAGAAGTAGAGAGTCTAATGTATGCTTAGATATGTACGCATCTAAATATTGCATACATTATTGAGATATTGGGCATATATTGAAGTAATTCAGGAATAGACCATTAGAAGGCAGCCAAACGAGTTTTGTGGTATAAACAAAGAACAAAAGACTACATGATCACATATCGAAAGTCAGATCAACTTGAGAATGTTGGGTATACTAAGTCTGATTTTGTTAGATGTCGAGATAGTATGAAATCTACGTAAGGCTATGTCTACTTGCTACATGGGAGTCATATCTCCCAAAAAAATACTAAATAATCTCTTATTATAACCTCTTATATTATAATAGCATAATTTATAGTATATTATAAGACATTCAATCACAGAATATGAATGTAGAATTTTATCATAAGGTTAGAAATAATAGATAGTATTATGGTAGATGGTATTGAAAGATCACTTAAGTTATTTTGTGATAATAAGTTATTAGTTCTATATTTTACTAATAACAAAAGCTCGACGAAGTTGAAGTATATAGAGATAAAATTCTTGGTTGTTAAAGAAAGAGTTCAAAGTGTACACGTGTCTATAGAACAAATCGGTACAAACTTCATAATTGTGAATCCATTTACTAAGGAATTACCACCTAAAATGTTTCATGAGCACACTGTACATATGAGTGTCATGTCATTTGAGGATATTAAGTTTTAGTAGGAGTTCGTAATTTTAAATGTTTCTTTAATAGGCACACTTTTAATTATTATAGTTTATGAATATTTTGAGGTCATTTTCTATAGAAATGAAATTTTGGTTTATTTATATTTTGATTTTGGTATGGTTTGGTCTCTCTAAGGTTTAAGATTGAACCAATTGAAAATAGGTATGTTAAGATCATATTATATGAAATTTTCATACTATGTATCCACATCATGATCCATGTCATTCAATTATATCAGTATACGTGATCATTGATGGGTATAGTTACAGAAAATGTAACTAAGGTCGTTTCGATCCTATGTTGGTATGATTGATGGACAAGATTGGTTACAAATACATTTCGATAATGATAACAAAATTGAGCTCATACTATTATTTTTACAATGCATAATTATAAGGTTACACATATACCCCAAGTAAAATATTGTTGGATACTTACTCCAACGTTGGGCTTATATATGAATAATTATGTGTTGTATACTGTCATATAAGGTTAAACCCATTTAAAAGCGATTTGTTAAGGTTTAAATAATTTGAGCTTTAATGTATATAATAGAGTGTTGTCTTCCAATGTGTTGAGACCTAAGGTTAATGCCTATTTTAGGCTAAAATAGAGATTAGGTTATTAATTATATATATAGTGGTTATAGTACCTAGATCACAGGTGTATTCCAATCTTATATGATATCTTATCGTTAAAAAGAATAGAGAGAAAACTAAAAGGTTCTCTAAAGAAAACGTATATATTTGGAAGACTAACCACTCAACTACAGAATTAATTAATAGCTATGGATTCAAGTACACTTTAGCATATTTTTTCTTTGATTCTTGCTGATATAACATAGATATTCATATGTTATTTTTAAGTGATAATTTTCACCAAAGATTATTTTGTTTTAACATAAGTGGTGATTTTCATCAAATGTTGTTTTGTTTTAATAAACACACATAATATATATATATATATATATTATGGTACAATTATAATTGATGTGATAATTAATTTGTAATTATATGATACATTTTGATCTATAATTAACTATCACATTAGTTATGATAAATAGATTTTTTCTATATAAAATAGTCAAATTGGTAAGTGGAGTTTTGGCTAATTGACTATAGTATGTATACTGTGAGCAACGAATCAAAACTGCTTATTTTTGGTTAATTTGAATACGATTTGATTTGAACAGATTTGAAGTTTTTTAATTTGAATCTGATCCGATGATATAATCAAATCGAACCAATTTAAATTCAAATAGATTGAATTTTTTCAGATTGGATAAAATTAGATTAATATTGAAATTTATTTTTAAATTATTGTTATATATAAAACACGTCATCCTGAATTAAAATTTTAAACAAATACTTTTGTAACAAATATTATTATTTATAGTCACAACTAAAAAACCAAAAAAATAAGAAATATATATGTATAATTATTAAATTATTATAAATATTTATATTTATTTTTTAAGCTAATATAATTATAGGATGCATAATATTTAAATATAATATATTATAAAATAAAATATGTATTTATTTATAGTTTAATAGTAATTTAGTTTGGATCGAATACAACGAATTATGAAATCTTTCAATTTGAACCAAATCTTAATTTAAACAGATTGTATAATTTTCAATCTGAATTCGATCCGATTATAAAATTTATCGATTCAATCCAATCTAACTCCGACATATTAGATAAAATTTTTAAATTTAAACAAATTTATCGGACTATTTGTTAACTCTTACTCAAGAATATTATCATATAAATAATACAAAAATATATTATTATTTGCTTTTTAATTAATACTTATTTTTATTAAAAATAATATATGTATTTTATTTAAGTATATTTATAATTAAATTATTAAATTTTTAATTTATAAAAACTTAAAAATTTAAATTTATAAAAATATAATTTATTCATGATATTACAAACTTTACTATTAATATTTTTTATGATTGAAGCCGAGAGTACACATGCCAAAGTAACATGTAAATCCGCATGATTGCTCGTAGGCAGCTCTTGAAAATAATTAGTGGTGAATATTACGTTAAAAGATGTAACGTTATGGCCCATGACCTCTCTCCCCTTATTTCATATTTTCCTTTTTCTTTTTTTTTTATTGGTTGCAACGTGAGTTTAATTTCAGATATGCTATCACAAGTTTTTATTAAAATATAAAGTAATATCAAAATTGTATGAGATTATATCATTAATATCTTCCTTTATATAAGAATATAATAATGATTTTTTTTGTTGATATCATTAAAAAAATAATAAAGCCATAAAATTGATTATACAATTAAATAATAGATGATAAAATGATAAATTTACTATTAAAAATCCAATATTGTAATATTATCTACCAAGATATCTACTAGTTCAAGATATAAAAATAATTACAGATTTTTCATCAAAACAAAAATATGCATATACATTCATTTTATTTTAAAATATATTAAAAATGAGTTAAAAATAGAATTCAATACGAGAAAAAATAAAAAAATGTTAATAGTGTGTGAATACATATATAATTATTTTTGATAAAAGGTTAAGTAATACAACACTAAATTAAAAATGACACAAATATTATCTTATTAATGAATCAATCGATCAACTTTATCATCAAATAATTATTTTAGATTAAATTTTATTTATTTAAAAATAACAATACTTTAAATGTATCCGATATTATTAAGTGTCCAACCCTGTTTAATTTATTCAACTAGCTTTCATACAAAAATAACACCCATGTGAAACTTTCTTCACAATCCTCAATATCCTTTTATATGATTTAATTTTCATTTAATCAAATATACATTTTATTTTTATTTTTTATATTGTACTCGAACTCACCGCGAATTTTGAGTTCACTTAAATATAGTTGATGCTAATTGCTTTGAAATTGGATCTAATAACACTTGTAAATTGTAATCAAAAGTTAAACTTTTAAGTAAATTAACTCGAATTAGATTTTTTTAAAAAACTAACTCAACTACGTATAAATCATCTCATTTTTAAAATCTAAAGCAACTCTTTTTTTATTTTATGGAAAAACAATTCTGTTATTAGTAAATAATCTTTGGAATTAAGAAAAAAAAATACATTTGAAGCGGAATTTAGGTAGTCAATTTAAATTGAATACCTTCAATATAGTAATGAGAAGAGTATCACAAGTCCTCAACTGTATTATCAGAAAGCTCTACATCAAGTTAATTCTCACTAATTTGATGCTCTTAATCACCACATATTAAGAGTCTACTTGTGCTTTATTTGACACTGCACGCTGAGAACGAAAACAAATTTACTTTTTTGCCCTCTTTCAGCCCATTTGACCAGCTATTCTTTTTATTGCTGAATATGTACCAATACAAGAACACACCATCGATGTCATCATCATGATAATGCAAACTGCAATCTGATTTAGTAAAACAACAAAATTTCTAAATTCAATTCAATTAGATGAATGAATGGCTAATACTAAAAAAAATAAAAATAAAAATCATAAGATGCTGATAATTATGTATTTTTGATTTCTTACCTCCGACCTTTTTAGTTTATTTCTAAATATGCTAATATAACATGCGCAGGGGAAGAAAATTGCCTGCCAATAAACATTAGAAAGAAAAAAACTTTTAAGTGATGAATACTTTTGTTTTGTCTTCTTCTCACTAGGCTAAATTATCACATTGAGAAGAAGAGAAGGTAAAATAAATGAAAAAGTTTATTTAACACATTTCTTGTTATTATCACAACTAATATTATATTTAATTATAGGTTTAAAGAAAATTATATTATTTTAATCAATAATTATTTATCATATTAATTATTATTGTATCATAATTTATAACATAAATAAATTAAATTGAGGACAAATATCCTTGTATTATATTTAATTTGCTTTGACCCATGTGAAAATTTAGGGAAATTATTTTTAGATAATTCATTTTATGATACTAGTTGTGCAAAATATGACACTTTAAGACGATCTTCATACCCTTAAGAATACTTCAAATTTTGGTATTATATGGACAATTTTTTTCTAAATTTTTTTTTGTAGTGTCACATTGTATAAAACAGTTGTCTTAATTTCCTTCTATTTTTTATAAGATTCGGTTATTCGCATGGTTTTACTTTTAACTATCTCTAAAATATATATTTTAGGTTATATAAAAAATAAATATGTATATTGCATTTTTTAACATGAAAAAAATATGTTTACTATTAAATCTAATTAGTATCGCCTCAAAACAGCCATCCAAACTTTATCCCATACTGGCAAGAAAAAAAGAGAACCATCCTTGTTAGGCATCACACGCATGAAATTGTAGTCTGAATCATTGCATTCAAGAATAAAATCAAGTGAAAGAGTACTCACAACTAGCATTGCAAGCATGGAGCCAACTAAAGCCATCACAGAACCTACAATTTAGTTCACGGAAAACAAGTTTATCAGAGACCAATAATCCAAATATATGTAAATGCTTTAGAAAAATTCACTTACCAAAGAATGGCACTCTCAAAGCCACCACCAAAGTTGACATGACTATGATGGTTCTTAAAACAATTGAGATGATATAATATTCACGCAATGCCATTGGCAGAAGTTCCTCTAGACTCCATGTCACAGGTGTGATCGTCAAGGCATATTTTGCAAATGGATTCACAACCTGCACATAAACCAATTTGCATTTGTTTTATTTTCTCTTTTACTTTCAGATCGTGTTTGGTTCTTAGGACGAAGACTTAATGGAAATAAAAATAGTAATATGAATTGAAATGGAAACAATATTATTATAATTAAATTTTTTTGAATAATTAAATCAAAATAATAAATTATTATACAAATGTATGAATATAAAACATTCTAACATATTCTTAAAGGATGTTGTTACTATTAGAATGTTTTACATTCTATTTAATATTAACAATCAAACAAAATACAAAAATATTCTTAATTATTTCTACTACTATCAAACAAACATAATAGATTAATTGAAGTTCATATGATACCGTTGTCCACACTGCAATCTTAGAAGCAACAAGTTGATTTGGCATGTTTAAAGTGAACTGAGATTTAACAGTGTCCCCAAACATTAGGTAACCAATAATTGCCACCCCAGTATATAAGAAGAAGCAAAATACAAAACTGCAGCAGAGGAAGCAAACCAGCAAGTTTATTTAGAATGTGAACAATTTTAGAACAAATTAAAAATTAGATAAATTTTTGGCACCTGGTTACTAGAACATATGGAAATAGCTGAGGTTCTTTCATGGAAGAATAGATACTGGGAAACACTGGATGACCAGAGAAGCCATAACCATATATACCAATTGCTACTGGTAAATTTGCCAGGTCCAAGACTTTTCCACTTGGGTGGAATCCAACTTGATTCACAACTCCAGCCCACAATAAGCAGAGTGCTACCAAGACTGATGCACCGACTCCACCAACTGCAAATACATTGGATCTCGAGTTCATTATATGGAATTTTGGATCTGTTTGTTAATGCTTCTTAAATCATGTAAGAATGCTTCTGATGGTAAAAAAAAAATGCTTTCAAATCAAACTGAATAAAATTTACCGCGAGTGCTTTCAGGACACGGAAAGCACATTTTTTTTCTTCCTCGGTGATTTTTTTTTTATTTTGAAATCACTTTTAACAGAAGTAGAAACAAATGTATCCAACTATTAGTCTTAATGGAAAAACTTATAACCACAATGAGCACCAAGAATTAACACGGTTTAATCCACAAATAAGGTGTGGTCTACATCCCAGGAAAGACCAAAGCAATATCACTACTAGAAACTGTTTGTTACATCTTACAAGACTCAACTACAAGGGTTACGAAAACACTCTTAGCTTCCTTTCTCTCTAACAGAAACTCTCACCAAATGGAAAATGTTCAAAGTGTCTAACAGAGTTACAAAGCCTGTTATTTATAGGAATACAAGAGTTACACATGGACTGCTAATCCTACATGTCATTCTGTTAAACGGTCTCATCAACTAACTCTCGTAAAACCTCTTAGGAGCTTGATACCTATCTGAACTTTTACCAATATCCTTTGAGTTCTTCGATCATTTGTCTGTTAATTTCTTCCACAACACTTCTGATTGTAAAAAAAAAATACTGAACAAAATTTACCAAGAGTGTTATAGAACACGGGAAGCACATTTTTTTTCTTCCTCTTGAAATTTCTATTTAGAAATTACTTTTGATTGAAATCGTTTTTAACACAAACACAAACAGATTTCCCCTTGGTGAAATTGAGGCAGAATATATGAAGAAAAGGGACAAAGTAAGGTAATAAACCTGAGAGGTATGACAACAAACTCAAATTTCGGAGCCAAACAGTAGGGATAATTAAAAGAGTTGCTGAGATGGCAAATACTTGATGAGAATCAAACTTCATTCCAGCAAAATACATGGAGGTATTTGGGAATACGAATGCCAAGTTATCACCAATCATAGTTATATACTCGACACAAGCAGCCTATAAGCAGACCTATTCACCTTTTAGTATATTAAAATAAAAAGAAAAAAACTTAATGGTCAAAATAACAGGAAAAATTCTCGTTGCACTTACATATAGTTCCATATAGAGTACAGTCTGCAATAGATCAAAAATTGGGTCAGTGTTGATTTCGATAGCAAAAATGAATAGATTATGATAAATTTATAAAAATATAATTAGCTCTTCTCTCATAAGTTTAAATTTTTGGGAGAGTTAATTAAGAAACTTTAACATGTTATTAGAGTTAAAATTACTGTGTTCAAATTGAATTGTAAGTTTTTGGCGGATGATGTATAGATCCAAACCTAAGGGAGAGAGGGAGGGATATATGTATAAAAATAATATTGGTCATTCTCTTAATAACTTAAGCTTTTAAGATTGTTATTGACCAACAACTTTTAATATGGTAGAGTTGGAGATCATGTGTTCAAACCCAATAATCCAAATTATTGAATTACAAGTATTTAAGAGAGTTGATTTTCAAATAACTTCTAACAATTTATCTATTGTAAAAGATCAAGCTAAAGAGAAACTTACACTAATGGTTAAGCGACCAGCAAAGCCAAAAGCAGCCTCACCAATATCTGGATAACTTTTGAGTCCTGGAACGCTTTCTAAACACCGCTTCATTAAAATGCCAGTATAGCAAGTCATAACACCGAACATTAAAAGAAGTGTAAGCCCTAGCCACCCTCCTTCTCTTACTGCATATGGGGTTGTAAGAAGGCCTATACCACATAAGATATTAATTCCTGCATAATAATACATAAGAATATTAACTTACCTGATAATAAAGTAAATTGAACTATAAAAGCTACAAATTACCACAAAATTTTCAACTGATAAAAAATTATCACAAAATTTCTATTATTATTAAATAAGTACCACCACGGTTAAATTGATCTAAAAAACTAATAAAAAAAGTCACATAAGTACCATTATCGTTAAAAAAACTCCATTAGTTTTTTTCTCAATTTTAACAATTATGATACTTATGTAACAATAACTAAAATTTGGTGATAAGTTTGTAACTATTAAAATTTAGTGGTATTTTTGTAACAACCACATAGTAAAAAAAAATCTATTTATTCAACTATAAATGATCATAATCTGTATAACATAACAGTTCTGATATACTTACCATTAAGCACTGATTGAGCATATGAACACTGACCATCATGAGTTGATGGCATTTCATTAGAAGATAGAGACAATTTCAAAGGAGGTACTGAAGTAGGCACTTGATCTTCATTGTCCATACTAATTATCTCAGAGGTAAGAGGCTTACTCAGAGAAGAATCATCTTCGAATATTTCTGCGATCTTACTTTTATTAGTTACTTTAAACAAAAGACTGATCATTGGCTTCAAAATTCTTCCGTTTAAAAATCCTGATGAGGGTGGAGTTGTAATTGTTAACATGTCCATTGAATTCCTGAGCAAATTCAAAATAATCTCAGGTCAATAGTTATGAATTGATTTACACAATTTCTAAAGTGTATCTTCTTTCATACAATCATTAAGACTTGTAGTATAATGGCATATGTTAAGATTTTTATTCACTGCTCCTAATTTGCAATATTCTATGATTTACAATTATCCATAAATTATTGGTTGGTCTTGTAATAAACTAAACTGATTTGATGATTCAGTGCTAATCAACACTGAGAGGGGCAACAATAAGAGGTATATAATTACACATTTTATCTCTCCTTTGTATCTCTCAGTATTCCCTGTGTTAATTGGTCAGCATTGTTAGGAGAAACCAAAAACCCCTGCAACTACAGTACACAATCATACCGCAAATAACGAATCAAAGCAGCAAAAAGACAATGCTTACTATTGAACATGAATTTTTTGGGGAAATTAAAAAAAATAGTGATATTAAAATTTATAACGATAAAAATAATATTAAAAAAATATTAAATGGAATCCAAATGAACATAGTTAAATATTAAACGAGTCAAAATGTATATAATTCAATTTAAATGATATTTAATTGAATTAATTTGACCTGTAATAGTAAGTTGAATTTTTTTAATAATAAAAACATAAGAATTAAATACAAAGTGTGATATTTTTGTAGTTAATTTTTGAGGTAATATTTTTGTTCTTTTCCCATTTTATTTTTGTACATAATAATGGAGGGACCGGTGTAAAATACAAAACATGATATAAAAGACCTAAAAAAATGTGTCTTTGTTCTGTCAAAAATAAATGTTAAAAAAGTATAAATATAATATTAAGGACATAGATTTCAAAGGAATGTAGGAGGTTTATATATAGTATACCTAATGCTCTGAGGCCATAAACAAGTTTCAATGGCACTAGCGGAATGTTTCCGAGAGTAATGTGCAACATCAGATTCAGAGTCGTCGTCAATGTGATTCCAAACTCTCTCAGCTCGGTCGTCTTCATCGTCGGTTTGAACCTCTATCCCACGATCGTATGCAAGATCCTCGTCTATCTTCATGATCTCACTATTTTGGTCGGATTGAAAATTTCCTTTGTATACAGACAAAGGAAGGTTATTTGGTTTGTTTGAGTGTACATGTGTCGAATTATAAGCTCTTTTCAGATTTGGAAGTTGAGATCTATCGTTTTGGAATTTAGAAATCATGATAGAGTATGTCCGATTTTATAAACTTATTTGGTTTGAAAATTATGATTTTTAATGTAATAATTTTTCAAATTTAATAAACTTTTAATATATTATCTAAAATTTATGTTAAATGTTTATATGCTATTATTTATATCACTAATGTGGATAAAATATAAATTTTTGTCTATATATTTATTACTATAACATACAAAGTAAATTGCTTCCCTAATGGTTTAATATTTATCTATATACTTCAAATATATTTTTTCCTTATATATATCAACAGAGATTCATAGTATAACCCACGTTTGGTTATTTTTTTTTGACAGTACAACCGTGCAATTTCATTGTTGCCAATTTATACGGATATATTTAATTGATGTTTTTAATTATTTAAAAAAATTAAAATCTATGCATATTTAGTTTAAATTTTTTAAATTTGTAAAATTTTATTAATGAAATTTACTTAATAATATAAAATTTATTTGTTTTGATATTTAAGTATAAAATTTTAAGTCTATTTAATTATTTATTAAAAAAAGTTTATTTAAGAAAAAGGTATAAAGTTTTTAAAAATTGAACCATGCAATTGTCATCTCAACACCTTTATTTTAAGAGTTTCATTCGTTTCTATGTTATTTTATTAGTTATCATAAAATTAATATGGCATTAAGAATGGTATGGAATGAAGGGTAATTTATAATCGTTACGAAATTTTATTAATTTTTAAACGAGATATTAAAAATATTTTATAATGTCTCTAAAATCCAAAAAATTTAATTTTCTTGTGATATGAACTCAATTTTCTTTGTTTTATTTTATTATATTTTTTTATTTAACAAGTTTTATATTTATTTTAAAATGATGTTTGAGTCTTATATTTATTTTTATAATAGTTTAATTTTATTATTATTAAAAATAAACATAAAAACAAATGTATATTTTTTATGCTTTATTTATTTTATTTAAATTTTCTTTAATTTTTTATGTTAAAAATTATAACATTTTTTATCTAATACAATTAAAAATTATTATTATTTTATGTGATAAATTTTTAATAATAATAAAAATAAATTATAATAAAAAATACAAAATTTAAATATTATTTAATAAAGGAAAGATTATTTTTCTCTTTTTTTATTATTTGTTTTCGTCTTTGCTACGTTATCGTTCGAATATTGCGCGTCAAGATACAATGCTTGTCCATCTTGGACTCTTTAATTATCTTATCGTACTATAATTCAACGTTGTAAATTACAAATTGCTAGACATTTTCTCATTAGTTTGTTATTCTATACTTAAAATTTTTTGAGAAATTATTTTTAAAAAAATCTTAAAATTTATAATAATAAAATAATAAATAATATTCGAAGACACTCGTTATTAAATAAATCTAAATAATAATAATTTAATTTAATTATTATCTAAATAAAATAATATATTAGATTTTGTATAATAATAAAAATATATGAGTTGAATATAAATGTTATTATTTTTATGGTTATAAATTATAAAAACGTTATTTTTATTTTTTTCAAAAATTGAGAAATTATAATAAATAATATCTATAAAAAATTTAACAATAAAAATAATATTATAATAATATTAAATATGATATAATTATAGAACGTTTAACATTGAATAAATTTAAATATCATTTTATAGTTAATTATCAGATTTTTTTTATAACAAAAATCTATAAATTAGAACTAGTATATTTTATTTTAAATAAATTCAATTTAATGCCACATTCTTAATATTTTTTTTTTCAATAAATGCATGGTAAGAAGTAGGGGTGTCCATGGTCCGGTCCGGTCCGATTTTTTCTAAAAAAAATTAATCAAATCGGACCGTTCATATTACTCAGACCGGACCGAATCGGACTGGATCGTTTGATTTATAAAACGATTTGGTCCATTTTTTTATAATTTAACGAAGAATAATGTGAAATTTTTAATATATTATTAAATCAGTCCGACCCGATCCGGTTCGAACGTTTTAAAATTAGTACAAACTGAATCGGACCGTTTGATTAGTAAAATCGTTCGATTTGATCCAATCTGATCCTGTTTTACGGTTTGGTCTGATCCGATCCGATTTATGGACGCTCCTAATAAGAAACTAATGGGACTATTTTATTTTGAGAATACTCTCTTTTCAAAAGCATATAGGATTTTTACCGAAGGATAAGCTCTTTTTTAATAAGAGTTTGTTATTTATTTTTATTTTTTAATAAATATCATAAAAATTATATTATCATTTATTTTAATTTATATATTTTATTAATTTAAGATAACCTTAAGATTTGTATATTTTGATAAGTTTTCTTCGGATATTTAAATTTATAAATAATATTTTTATTTAACTTTTTGTAACCGTTTAAAACTTAAAGAATTCAATTCATTAAATATTAAATTTTAATAAAATTTTATCATATTATTAATTTAAAAATCAAAATTTAGATAGAAACAATAAAGATTTAAAAATGCTCAAAAATTTATTATTTGATATATTTTTAATTTTTAATTTAAACTTTATTGATTTATTTTTATTTTAAATTAATTAAAATTAATTTTCTATTAAAAAGGGATTCTTTTTTAATGACATCACCTCCATTTTTTTTATGTTGAACATTTTCATTCTAAATAATTTTAAATCACAATAGTTTTAACACAACTTACGTTGCAAAAAAAATTAAATTAATTCAAATGATAATTTAACAATATTCACCTTAATAAGTCATGAAATACACGAGTATTATTCAATATATATATATAAAGTTGCTGTATAACTTTTCTATTAATTTTTAAAAATAATATTTAAATCTTATATATTTTATAACATTACTAATATTATTAAAATGATAACTCTATAAAAATAATTGATTATTCTTTATGTTTTATTTAATTTTTTCTTCTATTATTCCGATTACATCTTATACACATTAAAACAATATTTATCTAATGAAGTTAAAAAATTAATTTTGTCATTATACAATTATTTTTAATAATAATAATAAGACTAAATTATCATATAAAAATAAGTATAAGATTTAAGTATTATTTTTACAATAAATAAATATTTTTCTTTAATTATTTAAAAAAAAAACTTGCCTAAACTTATGTGATTTCCGTAATGTTAAGTTGTATGACCCTTCTTTTCTATTATAGGTAAAGAGTTGAACTTGTTTATGAAGTGTTCATCCGGGTACAGCAGACAAAAGCTCAATAATATTATACATTAAAATACCATTAACGCCATAATACATTTGATAGCTCCACATGGTTATAGACTATACAAGTAGTCTACATTTGAGTCTGAGATGTTATAAAAGACATATTTGAAAACCTATCACGTAACATAAACAACAATGTCTAAAAAAAAAAAGTTAAAATCTTACACACTCTTTGCCTTGTATGCTTTTGTACTGTCAACCTGTCATATAGGATGAGGACAGAAGGTGATGACATACTGCGAAGCTCGACATCTATTAAGACTCCTAGAGTCATCAAAAGCATAACTATAAGCTTTAGGACATACTGCTTTAAATAGATTGGCAAAAGGTGTTGGCTTGCAAGTATTTGGATTTGAATATTGACCAGTACAACAATACTTGGCAGACTGCATAGCCAAACAAGCACTTTTACAACCCATAACTTTATTTCCAATTTTCATTGCTAATGTTGAAGGACAACATGCATTCAAATCAACCTCACATGAAGCAATACCACAACCAATTCCACCACCAACTGGTTTCATTGAAACAGGCAAATTAAAACCATCAACCAAACTTACATCATAGAAATGAAGAGGTGAAGTTGAAGATCCAAGTGTCATTTCGACTACTGTTGCTGGCGGAACACCTCCCATACCTTTACAATGTAATTGACCAAAACAATCTCCAGTTTGACATGATCCTTTTCCATTATTGTCAAAATTACAACCCTGCCTACCCCATATTCTACCTGACCATTTTGCAGGCACATCTATTATTACTTCTTCTCCACAGCCTAGTTCAAACCCTCCATCCTTTGGTGTAGATTGGCCTGCACTGCCCAGTATTCCTGGCCAAACACTTTCTTTACAGTTATTTACTAAAACTAGCTGTTCCCCATCTGCAACCACAAGAAAAAAAGTAATAATTCAGAAATTACAGAAATATCTCATATATTATCAATATCTAGATATATTTTTGTTAAACTTATAAAAACTAAAATGTCATGGCATAAACAAAAACAAAAATTGAATAAGGATGAAGTTAAAAATAATGTGAACATATTTACGCTTGAATTACATACATATAAGGACGAAGTTAAATAGAAAGAAAGAATTACATGTAGCGTGAAGAGAAGTTAATACGTAGAGGAGAAGAAGAAACTGAATTGAAGAAGAACAAGTTGGCATTGTTCGTTTTAGCATTTTGAGTCCCGTTCAGTAAGACAAGGAGATGCACGGCTACAGAGCTCAGTTGAGAAACTGCAGGCTTTTTAAATGACAAGTTCTTTGGAGAGATCCGGAACATCCTCTCTTAATGGCCAATCTCTTTTGCTTTTCTCTCTCTCTCTCTTTCACTTTTACTTTCGTGATTGAGGGTATATATCCGTTGCTTCAAATGGGGGCTTTCATCCTCCATTGCTCATTTCATAGTTCCACTGTACTTTATTGGATCAAATTCTTTTTTTAGCATAAAAGTAAAAATGAGCTTGTAGAATACTAGAACATCGCCATATTATACGGGTATCAATCATACTATATTTGTTCATGTTCATGTTACTTTTTTATCCAAATTTACATATTTTTAATCAAGTTATTCATTTATAGAAAAAATGATTGTAAAAATTATACACTTATTTTAAAAACAAATCTAACACTTATTTTTTTATAATAATTTTATTATATTGTTATGAAAAAATGATTACACAAAGAAAAATTAATTATTTTTGTTTTTATTTATTTTTTATTTTATTTTATTTTTCAATAATTTATATATGATGTAGTTGAAAAAAATAAAAAAATTATTTTTATCCTTGTGCATTAATAATGATATGAAAACTTAATATCTTTACAATTAATAATTGATTTTAACTTTAAAAAAAATCACAATAGCTAACTCACAAGAGATGAAAGAAGTTTTCTCACTAACTAAAAAAATTGGCTTGGGGCACTAACTGTCTTCACCTTACAAGATTATCCAAGCAAACTATAAACAAAAAAGCTGAGTGCACAGGCAATTACTGTTAAGTTTAGTAAGAACTATGAATAGGATCAAAATAGCCAGACGAGACAACTATGGAGAACTCTGATTTGGTTCCACCAAGGCTTCCAAATCTCTAACAGCTTGATCAACCGCATGAATTATCATTTTCTTGATCTGTTCCCAAAAGAACACACCGAAAAACAAAAGTAAATTAAACAACAGTAAAGGAAGAAGTTAATTTATGGAGTTGGCTGCAGATAATCAAATTCCACAAAGAACTCTGTGACTTGCACAAGTTCTACTTACCTCTAATTTGTCCTCTCTGGCCCTGTGGTTCCTTGGAAGTTGTCTAAACTCCTCAGTTAACCGAAGGCACTCTCCAACATTTTCTGGAGAGACAAAGTCTACCGCAACCTTTGTACAGGACTGAATGAAATAGTTCAAATGATTACACTCTAATACTAAGGAAAACATTGGAATTTATTAAAACACACCGACACAAAAAAGCTATCACTGACCTTAAGATTCCTAACTTGATGAGGACATCCAGCTGGAATAAATATTGCTTCTCCAAGTTTCTGTTTGAATGTCCATGGTTCAACACCTGAATTAAAGTGAAACATGGATTTACTAAGCTTTTAGCTTTGGAAAAGCGTCATAATAGTTTGTACTTAATTACCATATTCCTCCTTTAGCTTCCTCTTGTGTTCTGATGTTAAATAAAAACATTGATCGTGAATTGGATGAATGACCTAAACAATAAAAATTTGTCAGAACTTTATAGGACATATTGCTATGGCATGAGTAAATAGAAGCAAAAGGTAATGAAAATTGCCTGTTGAATTGGAGAACAGTAGGTGTGCCTAAACTCTTTTGAGTGCTTTCTTAGATATGCATCTAACTTTGGAACATCTTCTCTCCGAAAGATGTCCCACAAAGCACCTCCTGTTTGCTCTGCTGCTTCAGTGTTAAAACCAGGAAGACTAACTCCATCTATCCCATCTTCTTGAAATTTGAGCAGCTCATTTTCAGTGAATTCCTTGCCTATATCTGCAACTCCTAAGAATTCCATAGCCCGTGTCTGTTTGTCAAGTTGTTCCATGCAATAAGTAGTAGCACTTCCCCCATGTAGATGTTCCTTCTCATCTTGAGCCCTGTGAAGTTCTTTCAAATTTGAAATTGCCGTACATTGCTGATGGGTTAATGACACTTCAGCCGTGTGTGTCAAAATATTCACCTAAAAAATTAACATTACAAAGAACATATCAAGATAATCGTATAACTGTCAAATGCATGATACGTTCTAACAAATAAAGAGTTGAACAGAAATCCTAGAGCAAAACCTTGTATTCTTAACAATGCATGCTGTAGAGCATCTTTCCATTTATGTGTGGTACAACCACAGCAATTTTAATGACACATTTGTTGTCCCTTTGAAACAAATCAAGGCAACTAATATACTAATAAATTGGATTGATCTAGCAAAATTGCAGAATTCCATCTAAACCATTCTATCTCTATCCGAATTTAAAGCAAAGAACAATTGTATTTCAAAAACATACGAGTTTTAAGAAAATAAAGAGAAATGATAGCTCCCAACTTGTGCATAGGCAATGCAGCACCATCAGAAGATATCAGATGTCAAAGCCATACCGCATCTGACATATCACAATGAAGCTTAGTCACAGAGTCCCCTCTCCCAAGCTCTTCCATGATCCCATAAGCAATATATGTTTTGGGACCCATGTCTGGTTTAAGAACACATTGTGGCATCTTTACAGCTAGGTTAAGGATCCCAGTCCTAGGATCCGTGTACTCTTGATATGGTAATATGTTAATAAATTCATCACAATGTCGGGGCAAGAGATCCTCAAATTTGTCAGATGGGGGCCAGTCCTTTAGCTTAAGCATTTCTGGCCATAAATTACTATATCTTCTCCCTTCAGTATAACCTTTAAAAAACTTACGAGTACTGATGTTCACCTGCACAATTTAGAATCAGTCATACTCTGAAGATATAATGTGCAAAACCACAGGTCCAAAACAACACGTTTGCTATAGAAATTTCATTTACATATTCACCTGAAAATACTAAAAAATCAATGTAGCAAAGATTATGGAATTCATCCTAAATTTTTTCTTGTTTAAAGTAAAACCAGCTAGTGCAGCCAATTTTTGAAGATTAACATTCCCCCTGCAACCAACCTGAAGGCAAGTTCTTTTTATTGTGATTGATTAAAAATAGTATTGAGTTTTTAATCAAAATAGGAAGTACCTAATTTAGAAAAAAAATTCATAAAAGGTGACTTCCCATATTGTCAAAGATGAAGTGCTTAATCTTGTTTGAATGAATAATGGAAAAATTAAATAGCCTAATTTTGGTGAATGAAGAAATGTTTGGCATATAAAATGAAAACTTAAAAGCTATAAATATGGCTTCATTTCTTCATTGTTAATCATCCCAAAAATAAAGAAAAATTTATATGAGAAGTTTTCGAGTGAAAGAATTTTGTGGGAAAATTCTATTGGACTTGTAATTGTTTTTGTCTTTTGGGTGTGAGAAAATTATAAAAAGTGTAGTTGTAACAATTTTCCACATAATAAACTTTTCTCTGGTTGTCTGTTGACAACGAAAGTAGTTTTTCTCCAATTTGGAGTTTTCATTATAATTTTTGCATTGTATATTTTTTATTTCTTTGTTTTTTGATATTCTGTTAAGAAAGATCTTGTGAAGGGGAATTTGTGATTATACCATTTGATTCAAATTTTCTAACAACTAGTATCAGAATCAATTTCAAAGAAAGAAGCAGAAATGTCAAGAGTCAAGATTGACATTGAGAAATTTGATGGGAGAATCAATTTTGGCTTGTGGCAAGTACAAGTCAAAGATTTGTTGATCCAATACGAGTTACACAAGACGTTAAAGGGGAAACCAACCCTTGTTACGAATACTGAATCTAGTAAAATCGACATAAATGATAGAAATTGGGAAAATCTTGATCTAAGAGCTTCAAGTGTAATTTGGCTTTGTTTGGTCAAAAATATTCTTGCAAATGTGCATAGAATATCTATGGCTAAAGAACTCTGGAAAAAGCTTAAAGAAAAAAGACTAAGTGATGTAAATAATGTTTCACCTGAAAACGTAGCATTGGTGGTAGTTGAAAGTCGAAAGAAAAAGAATTTAATGAAAAAGAAGATAGTGTATTAGGGGTCTAAACAATCTGGGCACCTCAAAAGAAATTATCCAAAGGGTGGAACTGATTCGGCAAGAAGCTCAAATACCAACGACGACGCTAACGATATGTCTTTTTTCAAAGACTATGATGCTACTATTTGAAACGAGCGTGTACATCCTCATGATATGTCACTAATCTTCATATATTACCATGAAAGATGGTGTGTTATTGCTAGTGGGTTCACAAGTTTGCACACAGGTATTGACTTGGTATAGATGCAAAGTGTGTGGTGGAAAGGATGTCAATGGCTGAGGATCTCTCGGGAATACCAAGTATAAGAGTTGCACCGTAAATTTCAGCAAATTTTTCGACATAAGCCGATATGAAATTCTTAAAATTGAAATTGTTATAATTGATTAAAAATAATATTGAGTTTGTTAATCAAAATAAAATGTGCCTAATTTAGAAAAAAATTCATGAAAAATGGTTTCTCATATTATCAAAGATGAAGATGTCTTCACATATTATCAAAAATAAAGGTACTTAAACTTGTTTGAACGAAGAATAAGAAAATTAGATAGCTTAATTTTAATAAATGAATAAATGTTTAGTATAAGAAATAGTAACTTGAAGGCTATAAATATGGCTTCATTTCTTCGTTATTAATCATCCCAAAAATTAAAAAAAAACTTGTATAAGAATTTTTGAATGAGGAAAAATTATCTTGGGCTTGTAATTGTTTTTTATTTTTTGGGTGTGTGAAAAAATTACAAAAAATATAGTTATAACAATTTTTCACATAGTGAATTTCTCTCTGATTGTTTACAACAAAAGTGATTTTTCTCTAATTTAAAGTTTTTACTATAATTTTTGTGTTACTTATTTTCTATTTATATGTTCTTTAATATTCCACTAAGAAGGATATTGTGAGAGGGAATTTATAATTATATTATTTGATCCAAAAATTCCTAACACTTTTCTAAATAGCATAAATTAGCGGTCTAAAAAAAAGAAGAAAAAAAATTTACTAGAATTTCTGCCTAAATGCTTGACGTTGCTGAAAGGGAAAAAGGAACTGAACCTCGCACCCAGAAAGGCAGTCTATGGCCTTCACTTCCAAAAATTCCGGGTTGACCCTTGAATCTACATCTTCTCTCAATGCACGCCGCAGAACCATTGGCTCCCAGCTCAAACCAGTTGCTTCTTTAAGAACATCTCGAACAATTACTGGTTCGCCATTAACCCAATGTGTTTGAAACTGCAATATATCTTCTGCCTTCAGGATATCGCTGAAGGATGGACAATACAAGTGATTATCTTCAGAATTTCCTCTGAAAGCAGCTTTTCTCAACATTTCTTGAACTTTTTTAACCTGTTTGTACTGGAAGATTATATGTCTTGTCACACCAATCTGTAACATCTTCCTGGCTTTTCTTTCCAAGGATGATATCCATCCATGTGGTAGGATACGCTTGAGCTCCAATAAACAACCACCACATCCACCCATATCTTCTGGAGCACAAGTGACAGTCCCATCACTGTTTGCATTCCACTCTGTCAAAGACCTATGATCTTCAACAGTATGTGAAATACAAGATTCATGAAGATCCCCACCATGCATGTATTCATAACCCTTGTTTGTATACTGAAATTTCACTTCACTGCGGTTTAAAGGGCTTCTTTTGCGAAGTTCTTGGCAACAACTGAGACAAAGTTCAAAAGAACATTTTGGGCAGCCTCGGTGGAGGTCAATGACTGAAGTTCCACAATTGTTGCTGCTCCAAACCAAAAAGTAAGGTTTTTGACAATGGTTAAAACAGCTGTTAAACACTAATTGCCTTAAACAAAGAAACAAACCTTACCAATAGACACGCTCATCATTATGATAAACACTCTGTGGGATTATAATGTCAGCAGATAAAATTCCTAACAGCATAATTTTATGTCAGTAATGATTTCAACCTAAAAACCTGGAATCAAGCAATCACTGAAAAAGCAAATACCGCAAATATTGGCCTCAACCTCTAGCTCTTCATTTTCTTCTTCATGGATTTGTTTTAAAAAAGGGAGTAGGGAGTTAATCAAGTAATGCAGGTGCTGAATTTTCTTGCTGTCATCAATGTCCTTTGATGTCTAAAGCTCAACAAGAAAATGCCTCAGTTAACTATAAAAACAATGAGCTAATCAGATTTCAAACATGATATTTGAAGACAAACCTTAATAATCCCAGCTGAATGCAAACATTTATTGCAGTTGCAATTTTTGCGACAAAGCGGGCATAGTGCCCGAATGTCCTTCCTCTTCGTGTGAGGATACCTAGTACACAACAGAAAAGGAAACATAATCAAATTGATAACCAAACTACATAAAATAAAAATGACATGGATTACATACCATCGCTTAATGCATCGGAGACAATATGATTTATGTTTACATATCATGCAAGAAACAGGAGTTTTTCTGCCCTTTTTCAAACACTGATGACATTCCAAATAATCTTCTCCATCACTCTGATTAATACAGGAAGCATTAGATTTCATTTTTAGTCAAGGGTACCTTTTTTTTCTTAAAGAAGACAATGTGGTAATAAAGTTCAAATATGGAATAAATGCATCAAAATATATATACCTCCATGTTTCTTATAGTATGATTATAGTTCTTTGAACCAGATAAACAAGTAGATGATGGCAGTGACGAAGTTGAATAGCATAACATACACATAGTTTTACTATTTTCTAGTATAGTGTCCTTTGAGCTCCATTTTCCTACTTCCAACTTATCATTTACAAGCTCATCTTGTACACTCCTAACGATTTCTGAGGCAACACATCTCCTTTTTGGAATTCTTTTGTCGTTTGTTGGCTCAACCTCTAAGTTCACATTCTCAGATGAACTTGCAGTTCTGATGTGTGATGAGCCACTAATACCCTTTTTGTCATCTCTTGATACGCTCCTTTTATTTTTGTTTAACAGGATTTCTGGAAACTTTGCAGGTCCCTTCATCTCTTTGTGAGAATACCAGTTCAAATAGCTCTGACAAACACACAAAGAAAGGTAACTCTTTAACATATAGATGGGATTAAATGCCTAAACAGAGCTTCCTGGTCAATATATGATGTATTTTTATCATGAAAATACTTGACTGAAACAAAAGAGAACATAAAGGGGAAAAACACATGGCATCATAATTCATAAGAGTAGTTTCATAGGCTAATGTTGGTAAAAAAAATTATTAAAAAAATCACAGAGAAGTATTGAGAAGTAACCAATTTTCTTGAATAATAATACTTATCTTCTTGGTATTTACAAAATGTCTCTAACAATTACAACCTAGCTTTAAAAATTGTCATCCCTTTCTTACAGCGTGACCGAACAAGAAGAACAGTATTAGATAAGTGAAATACATTGGATATTTAAGGAAAATGTAAATAGTAACAAGGCAAGAAGAACTAAAAAACCCAAAAGCCTATACGAAAGGCACATTCCAGCAAACCATTTCAGTGGCATGTACTTTTCAAGGACCACTGCAAAGCTAATCCCACAATAAAGATTATGGACTTCACAAAACGAGCCATACAGAAACAAAGAAGAGTGAAAAATGTGGAGGACAATATAGGCAAAGAATTAAGAAATCCAAAAATAAAAATCCACACAAATCCATAGTCCAAGTTACAAAACAAACAACATTGTCAAAAAAAATTTAAAGGAATGAAAGAACAAAAATATAAACGGACCCAGTGCATAAAATCCAGCGTTCTATAAAATACCCAGTTAAGCAACGGAGTAGTTCACATTCTATTTCTTGCCATCTGACATTGCTAATTATGGAGCTCCCTTCGCTTTAAAAATTACTGAACCAGTGTAAAAAAATCGAGTATATGTAGCTAAAATTATTTCGTGTAAATTGCGAAACTAGCTCCATGAAATTCAAAAGTATCAATTTCAAATTTTGTGGGTGCTTGAACTCTGGCTTTGTTCCCTCCATTTATATGGAATCTTAATTTATAATTATAATTATTGGGGTTATTTTTCAAATCTCTCATCCGGGTCTTGTACGGCAAAGGCTAAATGTCTTTTCTGCGGGAAACGATGTCGACGTGGCACGATCAAAAAGAAGAACCGCACTAGATTGGCTATTGCATTAGCTTTTTGTCAGTACTCAGTCGGTTGGGTCCTTAGCCAGTAATCTGTTGAAATGTGACACCTCATCGATTGCGGTTCAAATAATTGAAACGCTTCGAATGAGAGCCGCATTCGGATAAGAAGTAAAATGTTTTCGGGAAATAAAAAAAAAATAATGGAAGTATAATTTATAATAATAAAAATAATATTTAAATATCATATATTTAATATTTAAAATAATATAATATATTATTTTTTTTAATAATAAAAATATATAAAATTATCATTTTTAAAATTATAAATCTTAAAAATAATTTTTTTTTATGTTTTTTACTAGGCATTAAATAATTCACCTTTAATCATATAACTCATCTCAAATTCAAAATTAAAAACGTGATGTTTATAATTTTATTTGATAAAAAATAATTAAAATATTGAGGATATTTATCTCAAAAATGATTCTATAAGTATTAAATGTATTTATTACAATAAATGTAACTAATAATCTTATATTAAAAAGATAAAATAATTCAAATAAGTATATAACGGTATATTTGTTACACAATATTAAAGACTCTGATTGTTTAATTTTTTATAGTCATATATTTTGTTGTGATATCAGATCACATCTTATAGTATAAAAATAGTATTATTATGTATAAATTTAATAAGACTAATAGATATGGGTCTAAATAGTACTAAATATTTAATTTAGTCTATTTAGATTTTTAATTATGAAATTATGTATTTTGATTTTCTTTTATTTTAAATTTAAAATAATATTTATTTTAAAATGTAATAAAAAATTACTTTATACGAATAGTTATAATCAATTTTGTTTGACTATATTATATAACTTATTATAAAATATTGTACAAATTAAATACAACATAATTCAATCTAATTTAATTATACTTAATATACCAAATATAGTACGCCAAATATATTTTAATTGTTTGGATTAGTCTTCCCAATAAGATTAATCTTTTAGGTTTTAACCTCGTACCATTTATGTGATGCCAATTGACTTGTTTGGTTTCTATAAGTTGGTATCAGAGCAACATAATCTTTGTTGATATACGATGTAAATATGAAATTTCTCTTATTTTATTATTATATTTGTATCTTTTAAGATCTTGTTAAGATTTATTGTAATTTTGTAAACTATTATTACAATTAAATCTTTTAGTATTTGTTTACAAAATTCATATGAGAATGCATATTTAATAGCTACAAACATACTAATTCATGTATCTATGCATGCATGTAAATAGTAGTTTATGTAATCTTTGAATTTCAATACTATCTTGGTACGAGTATTGTTTAGATTTGTATTACTATACAAATAATTTATTTTTAAATGAGAGAGTATTCATATTTTGAGTTAGTTATTACTTACTCAATTTATTCTAATAAATAAATACTATAACTATCATCTATAATTGATTTCTATATTAGTTTTAATTTCGTCTTAAAAACGTATTCAAATGATTTTTGTTTTTTTATGGAATTTCATTTTAAAATTTTTTTTATATTAAAATCTACTAGGGTATTCATTAATGTAATGTGTTCTTTCTCATTACACGTTAAACATTTGCATATTTATTTTTCTTAATGGATAATAATTTTTATTTTCTGGTGGTTTATATTTTTTTCTCCTAAAATATTTTCTACGAGGTTCTTTGTTATCCATTTTTTTATATTTTTTGAAGTATTGTTTTCTAAACTTATTTATATTTTGAATATTTTGAATGTTTTGTATTCTTTTATATTTTTAATACTTTTGTTTGTAAGATTCTAAGTTACATTTATATATTTTTTATAAAGTTTTTTGTTCACAATAAATTTGATTATTTTCTCTTATTTATTTATATTCTTACATTTCTTGATATTTAATAATTATCTAATTTTTCAAAAAATTTATTCTTCTTCCTAAGGTGTCTGGTATAGTTTTTCTATTTTTTTTATTCCATCGTTCTCTTATAATTTTATGTAATATTCAAGATAATTTTAGAGAAATATTTCTACATAGGTATATTGCATAGATGGTGGTAACTTGTGATAATATATTTCATATTCACAAATAAAAAGATAATTTTTGGAAAAATATTTTCGTATAGGTATATTGCATAATAACTTGTGATAATATATTTCATATTCACGAATAAACGAATCTATATAACACATGTTACATATTTGTTAAATGACATTTTGTTTCTTCAATTTTATTTTCACTATATTTAGTGATATGTCAATTTTTATCTTGTCTTTATAATATTTTTGTATATTTCATTCGCTATAATATATAAGTACTCCTTACTTATGGGAACATTTCCCTGTATATGAAAATGTTATTATTTTATTAAATTTATAAACAATTTTTTTACATTTGTTATCATTTTGTAGGCTACTAAGACTCTACATGTTGAATAGTTTGACTATGTAGTTAGAGAAATTTTTATGATTATACTAATACCATTAAACCATTCATCTAATGTTTTTTTTACTCTTATATAATCTAAATCTAAAATATCATATCTATGATTTTCATAAAGTTAAATTCTATAGTGATATTATTTATAGTTTTTCAATTTTATCTTTCTCTCATTTTTTATTGTTGTTTTCTTTTATAAGAAAAGTTAGGTTCTCTTGGCCTTTTTCTATTTCTTTCTTCCAAATGTGGGTTAGATGTTCCTTCTTGACGAGAAACTCGTAATGAAATTGGTTTCATATAATTTTTTATGATCATATTTTATGGTTCATAATCAATTTCATGATTATTATCATATCATGTTCTTTTTTGTTCGTATAAAGTTTTTCATTATAATATCCTCTTAGTTTTTATCTGTTACGGTTAACAAACTAACTAATTTTTTGACATCTCTAATCTCATGGTCCATAAACTATTTTTTAATTATTTCTTATATTCCATTAAAATATGATTATAGTGTCTTCTTTATCTTTGGATTTTTTTCATTTTTATTTTTTTATTCCTAAGTATCAATGCATCTAAACTAATTTGTGATTAATCTTTTAATCATATAAATTGATCGAACTTATAACCTATAATTTTATTATTTATAGATAGATTATTTAATTATGTAAATTTCTTATATATAGTTTGATGTAATTTATTATAACCATATTTTATTATTTCCTTTAAGAGTTATTTTTGTGTTTTATTTATATCTTACAAAGACTTAATGTTTTATTTTTATGCTATATTCATTTATTTTACCAAAAGAAATAAAGTTTTTATTATTATTATATTTTTTTTGATGTACTTGTTAAGTTTCCATTAAAATCTAATTATATATCTTGTAGTTTATTTTAAAATATTATTAAGATAATAATGATATTATTTTCTTCCTATAATAATATTCTTTTGTGTCTCATTTATGTCTTATAATTATATCAATTTCTTTTGCTAAATGAATTAAAACTTTCATTATTGTCATTTGGTTTTTAATATGCTTGTCATTTTTTCATTAATATTTAATTCTATCTTTTGTAGTTTATTTCTAAATATTATTGGAAATTTTTTCTAATATTATGTCATAGACTAATACTTTCATTACTTCAACTTCTTGTTTTAGATATGTCAAATTTTCTTTTCTTGTTAGAGGATTTTTCTTCAGGATTTATAAACGTGAATCTTGATACATTACTTATATATTCCTGATATGAGAGGTTTTTTTTTGACATTTAAGTTTCATTCTTTTGGTATTTTAAAATCTATTAATATTTTTGATTTTATTATTTTTCAAACTTTTTAGTAAGTTTTATATATTTTTATGAATTCATTTTGTCTATATATTGAACTATTATGACTGTTTATTAATGAATATTGTACTATGTACTGTATTGAAAATTAATGATTTACTTTTTTCATCAAATCTTCTCTTTTAAATTCATCAGTTAAACTTAACACTTACTTTTAAGTTTTTATCATTAATATTAATAACAAATCTATGGTATACTGTGAATTTTAATTTATGGTATTCTAGGTTTCCATATATCGTTTATAGTAAAACATCTTTTCTATTTATTATTTTATTTTAATTTATGGTATTCTAGGTTTCCATATATCGTTTATAGTAAAACATCTTTTTTATTTATTATTTCATTGTTTAACAATGTCAATTTTATTAGTATATTAATTCATTATCTAAAATGTGTTTTTATAAATATTTGAATTCTTTCTAAATAGATGTATCAAAATTTTATTTTGTCCTATTATATTATGGACTAATGTTTTAATTATTTTAATTTATTGTTTTCGATTTGTTACCTTTATTTATCTGTAAGAGGTTTATTCTTTATGATATATAAACGTAAACTTTGATACATTATATTTTCTTGTTATATTATTTTTTCTTTCCAATATCAAAGATTTCCTTTATCTACGTTACATTTTTTTTGTATTTTAAATTGTGATAGTATTTTTGGTTTTATTATTTGCGTAATTTTTTGTAATTTTTTATTTATTTATATTAATTCATTTTGTCTATTATGATTATTTGTTATTGAATATTCTACCATATAGTGTATCGATAATAGATGATTTTTTTCTTTCATTAAATCTCATATTTCAAATTCACAAGTAAAACTTAATTTTTTTATTTAAGTTCTTATCATTAATAGTAATAACAAATATAGAGTATATTGTGAATTTTAATTTTTGATATTTTAAGTTTTCATATATTATTCACAATAAAACATATTTCATTTATTTATTATTATATTGTTTAATAGTACTAATTTTATTGGTGTATCAATTTATTATCTAAAATGTACTTTTATTAATATTTGAATTCGTTCTAAATGAATATATCAACTTTTTTATTTATCATTATGATGGATTTTTGACAATTTATTTATAATGATTTATTTATCAATTAATTATATATTATACATTCATTTTATTTTTATAATATTAATACTTATTTGTAACATTTAATCTTATTTATTGCATGTTTTCAAATTTATTTTTACTAATTATTATTTATTGTGAAAAATATCATGAGATGTTTTGTGTTTATATTTTTATTATTTTTTGTTTTCTTATTATTTATTATTTATCTATTATTTATACCATTTTATATATAAAAAATTACTATTTATTTAAGTTTTAAATATATTTGTGATATTATTTTAAAATTTTGCGATATTATTGACACTATATGAAATATCAATCCAATTATGTGAATAATTTTGATACTAAACATAAGAGAATTTTCATAAATTCTATATACTTTAAATATTTTGTAATTATATTCAATTTAATTTGTGTAATGCATCAAAATGTATCCTAAATTAATACATTTATATATTTTTAAGTATAATTATTATATTTTGAGTTATTTTTAAATAAATTTTTGAGTTAAGAATATAAAATTTATAAGTAAAATATATATTAAATTAAATTTTAATACTTATAAATAGTTTCTTTAATTATTTTTATAAATAAATAATTAGTTCAAAGTTAACAAATAAATAATTTATTTTGTTTGTATTGAATCTTACATCATTCGATTCTAAATAATACTTAAATTTTTTGAAAACCATATAGAGTTAAGTATCTACTAATTAATAAGTTAATTTCAAACTTCTTTTAAGATATTGAGTGGCAAAAAAATAAGTACATGTAAAGTACAACTAGTATAATTTTATATGAAAAATTTAAATTTGAGATACATATATTTTATAATATAACTTAAATTTGATTGTATTTTTATATAAATAAATTTATAAAATAACATAATCATAATTATAATTTAATAAGAATTGTTTTTTTTAGAAAAATGGGTCCAATTGCAACAAAAATAAACACAATAAAAAAATATATTTTTTAAGAATAAAATTAGTAGTTATTTGAGAGATTAAATTTAAAGTAGATATAACCACATAATTTATAATTATAAAAACATTAATTCTTAAAAAATTTGCTAGAATATAATATATGCACAATATTAAATAATTAAAAAAAAAAACTAAAATATTAACATTTTATTTTTTAACAATATACTTATTCAATTTGTGTCAAAAATAATATTTAAAAAATAAAAATAATATTCTTAAAATTTATAATTATAAAAATATCATCTTTGATAACCAATCATATATTTATTATTAAAAAATACAACATATTAATTTTACATTGAATATATTTTAAATTAAATTATTGTTAGATCGGTTTAATATTAAATATGATTTAATTAAATATTAATATTTTTAATATTTTATTTTTTATTATTATAAATTTTAAAGATATTATTTTTATAATTTTTTAATAACGTTTCATACTATAATAAATAACACATGTTAAAAAATTAAATATTTAAATGATTGAATAAACATACATTAGAAAACATTAGGAAATTTTTTTTCTTCAAAAACATTTGTTTAGTTTTTTGTTTCTCATAATATATATACACATTTAACAAAAAAAAAAAATAAAAAAAATGAATATATGTGTATATTTTTTCAAACAAGTATCCGTCGGTTATAAATATTTAAAAAAGGAACTTTAAAACTGAAATTAATATAAAAAGTTACATGAAAAACAAAACTGCCAAAACCCTATTGATATATTCTATTCCACATACCCTAATCTGGCTCTCTCTTTTTCCCACCAAGTCTTGCCGTAAGTATTCTCCAAACTCTATTGCCGCCGGCCAATAAATTCCACGGGCTCTAAGATTGCCCAAGAAGTATTCTGCTTGCTTGCTTTTAGTCTGTAATAGGTAATCTCTCTGTCTTATCTTGATTTATTGGTTTCAGTTTTATTCTTTATGCTTAGCATTGCCGAACTTGTATGCATGGTACTGTGATATCAGATAGTTTAGTGATCTGATAAGATGATTTATGTACCTTTTCAATCATTCAAACGTGTTATTCTCAACTTTTCAATACATTTCAAGGGCCTGACAAACTTTTAAGCCGCCCCTGCCACCACCTTCTCGAGCTCGCTGCTGAGACTACAAGAGAGGACTGTAATGGGAATCTTAGAGCCTTTCAGAGCAATTGGATACATAACCAGCAGCATTCCATTCTCTGTTCAGCGGTTGGGAACCGAAACTTTCGTTACCGTCAGTGTGGGCAAAGCTTTTCAGATTTACAATGTAATTTTTTTTGGGTTACGTAGCTATATTTCTCTCTTTATTTCACTTACTATTTCGTTTTTCAAAAATTAATTGTGTATTGTTTCAGTGCGCGAAGCTCAATCTGGTTCTTGTTGGTAAGTGGTGGTGGTGTTGTTGTTTTGTGTGTGTTTGTATTTTTCTCATTGATATGAATGTATGTGCTTATTTTTGTTATGATTATGTTTGTCTAAAACTGATGTACATTATACGAAGGTCCTCAACTGCCAAAGAAGATTAGAGCTCTTGCTTCTTACCGTGAGTACACATTTGCTGCTCATGGCAATGAGATCGCTGTATTTAAGCGTGCTCACCAGGTATGCATTCTTGCTTAGGGTGTGCCAGATCGTCTACTTGTCTAGTTTTGTTTATTTAATATTATTATTTCCTATCCATCTTACGAATTAATTACAATGTGTTGATCTTGTTTTGCTTTCTCAGTCAAATGCTGGTTTATTGTATAACTAATTTTAATTTTTTATCAAGAAACACACTGGTGCTTTTGCGAACTAACTGAAATAAATCTAATGGACCCTGGCTATAACTTACACTTGTTCATCTTCATTATATCTAGGTCTCTGTTTGATCCAGTTTTATTAATATAGATATTGATAAACGGTGTTTTTCCCACCAAATTGTAAAAGCTAGCCAGAAAATTCTCAAATGTTTTTGATTTTGATTATGGACAATGACAAAAATTTGCATTCTGAATGGGAATTGGAAGAGTGCACACCTCATTTCAGTTGCTGGGCTTATTGATCTAGCACTTTTCCTAAAGTTGTCATCCTTGCTAGCTATATAATTCTTTGAAAAAGTTTATGTTAAACTCTAAATTAGTATCAAAATTGAGACTGATCTGGATAGCATTGAGGTGGAAAATCTTTGTTTCTTATGAATAATGTTTTATCAGGTAGCAACTTGGAGTGGGCATAAAGGAAAGATAAACTCTTTGCTATTGTTTGGAGACCATATTCTAAGTACCGATGTTGAAGGTAATCTTTTCATATGGGCATTCAAGGGAATTAATGAGCATCATGCTTCTATTGGACACATCGTGTTAGACAACAATTTTACTCCTAGCTGTATAATGCATCCTGATACCTATCTAAACAAGGTAATTCCTTTTTATGTAGAAGCTTTGATTGTCTCGTACAAAAATAGATCATAAATATTAGGGTATTTTTACTCATGGCAATGGTAAGGACATACAAATTTGCACACATATTGGTTATAGTTTGCTGTGTTGCAGAATAATTTTGAAAAATAGAGAAGATTCATTTTTGTAGATAATTTTGTCATCTGGTATACCATATTTGATGTGAGTTCAAAAGTATATTTAAATTTCTATGTCCATAGCATATCTCTTTTACTTATTTTCCTTTCCAATAACGAATACTCAGAGATAGAAGTTTTAAACAGGTTATTATTGGGAGCCAGGCAGGTCCTCTACAGCTTTGGAATATAAGTACAAAGAAAAAACTCTATGAGTTTAAAGGATGGAATTCTTCTGTATTTAGTTGTGTTTCATCCCCTGCTCTGGATGTTATTGCTGTTGGTTGTGCTGATGGAAGTATCCATGTTCACAATATTCGTTATGATGAGGAGTTAGTTGCATTTACGCATTCTATTAGAGGTGCTGTGACCGCACTATCGTTTAGCACAGGTAGGAAGCAATAAGTGGCAGTTGGGGTTTATTTTGATGGTTGTACAACGTTATCATTTTCTTTAACCATGATATTACTGTCTTGGATGACAATGCAGTGTGACTTCTTGTTGAATTTATTTTTTCAAGTTGTCCTTACAATGGATTACTACTGATGCAATGAATAAAATTATTTTGTTTCTTTTTCCATACTTTTTCTTGTTATTCGTGCCTCTATTCTATACTCCTAAGTTGTCCCAATTTCTACTTATATAGTGAATTCTGCCACTGATATATGTCAGTCTGTCCTTTGATAGAGTATCTAATTGGCCCTGTTCTCTATTTGCTCAATATATTGTATTATCATCTCTGCTACAGTTCTCATGAAATCTATTTTCAACTCTCCTTGCTATGGTGATGACTTTGTTTTTACTTTTATTTTTTGTTCCCTTTAGATGGACAGCCTCTTCTTGCATCGGGTGGTTCCTCTGGTGTCATAAGTATTTGGAATCTTGAGAAAAGAAGGCTCCAATCAGTTATAAGAGAGGCTCATGATGGTTCAATACTCTCACTCCATTTTATGGCCAATGAGCCTGTGCTAATGAGTTCATCATCAGACAATTCAATTAAAGTAAGAGTTATCATTGACACAATGATGTCTATTAATTTCATTGGCAATTTTATTCTCATTTGATGTAGGCTAGCTTGATTGTATCATTGAGGTGGCAATCAAAATTTTGTTGCATTCTGGCTAGGAGGAAAAATGAACACCATCTAATCATTTTTTTTAAAGCTCTCTGTAATAGTCAGTAGAAGCAGACATTGCGTGTTAATTACATGATAGCTAAAGTGTTATCTGGTGGTTTTATTTCTCCCTTGTTAGAGTTGGTTCTTATTTTTTAATTCTGCCGTCAAATTGTATGGATAAGATTTCTACTTCAACATGTTTAATAGTGCAATTTCCTTTTTCATTTTATAAACTAACGTTTTGGGTTTCTGCATCCCATCCCTACCAAAAAAAGAAAAAAGAAAAAGAAAAAAATTATTTAATGAACAGAGAAAACAAATTATCTATTCTTTGACCCTTGTGGATGGAGACAAGTTGGCTGTTACATTATATTGTTTTAGCTTATCAAGTCATCTTGCATTTTATGTATATTTTTTTTAAAATTATATTCAAGAATTGATTGTATTCATTTGAGTTTCTTTCTCTAATTGTGTTCAATTTCCAAAAAATGTTTTCACACTGCAGATATAATCTGTCTTCCCTTCAACTGAAAATATTCTCTAGTATATGGACTGAAGAATTCATTTTTAGATGATTTTATTTACTTTATGGTCAATTCACTTATTTCTGACTGTTTTTTATAGATGTGGATTTTTGACACAACTGATGGAGATCCTCGTCTTTTGCGTTTCCGAAGTGGGCATAGTGCACCTCCACAATGCATTAGGTAATGATGTTTTTCCAGATGTTCAATTTAAGTGTAAACCTTTTTGTAATCTATGAAGTGTCTGATAATGCCTTGACACCAGCATTCTCATGTATCTGGCAGTATACCATTCTACATTACAGAGCTCATGCTTGTGGTGGCAACATTCTTGCAACACCTCTTTAACAGTTAAAAGTTGGCGACCTGTTCTTTAATTTTGAATATTAGGAATTTCTGTCTCCTTGAACACTTCTTAATCCCTATGGAAAAGTGCCAGTTATACTAAGCTTATACTTTGATCTTTGGTTAGGTCGTTTGATTTTTTCTAGTTTAATCATTTACGGGTGTTGGGAACTTATTATGTTTTTTCCTAGGTTCTATGCAAATGGGAGACACATTCTATCTGCTGGCGAGGATCGTGCCTTTCGTCTTTTCTCTGTTATCCAGGTTTGCATTAGTTCTCAATTTTTTTCCCTTTTAAAGATACTTTGTTTTTTTCCCAAAGACTTTGTGCTCTTCAATTTTTCTGCAGATATGTTAAGACTTATTCCCTTTATTTGTTCAATTTCTTATTTACCTGAATCATGCTAATAAAGACTATTGCCATATATGACAAAAAATAGTTATGGATATAAGGCAATAGCCCTACATTCTTATTAGTTGATTTGAGGAATGCAATCATTTTAATGTATTCTGTGAGAACCGTTAACTTGCAAGGTTTCTTGAATACTGTAAATGTAACCTGTCTCGTTTCCTTTTTCAAATGGAATTTTCTCTGCTTTCAAAATTGTTAGTATTTGAACTAAATCATGATTTACTTTATCTTTATGCAACTTTATTTAATTTCATTTATATGAACCTCATTAGGACCAACAAAGTAAGGAGCTTTCTCAACGCCATATATCCAAACGAGCCAAGAAGTTGAGGATGAAGGTATGTAACATAGTAAAAGTATTTTTTGTAAAATTGTGACGGTTTTTGGCCATTGTTTGTTATTGCCTATGTTACTTGGACTCGGTAGTTTTGGCCACCACACCCCTGTCGATGACACGACACTGACACGGGTGTGGGATCTGCGTCGGACTAGGAAGAAAGACCACTGGCATATTCTCTGAAATTGTTTTAACGATTGGGGCAAGACTTTAAAACTCACACCTACTTCAATTTGGGCTCTGATCTTTAACAAGGCAATTTGGAATTACAGGCCCTTTTATCAAATTAGCCCATATGGGCTCAGCATAGTTATATTAATTTGGACTTAAAAATTGAAAGCACTGTCATCATTACTTTAATTGAATACATGTTTATATTTAATATCTTCAAGGAATTTTACTTGAAATACAATTGTGACAGAAAAATTTCAGCAAAAAATAATAATAAAAAATATAGAAAAAAATAATTCTAATCAATGTTACTTCTACTCGCTCCTTTGGCCTGCTGTATTGGTATTGATACGACACCAACACCAATACAGAATATGTGATTTTTGAGTAATTTTATTTTAATAGTTTGTACCCATTCCATAATACGATTACTAAGACCGAGATTGATGTATGTCTCGTTATTCTATTATTTCAATGCATGACATATATAGTATTAGTATATATGTAAGAATACATTTAGGCTAAAACAAAAAATAAATAAATAAAAAATATTATTTAATAGCCGTGCCCAAAAACTTGACACTTCCTATCCGTATCCAAATATCCTAAAATTATGAGTTTATCAAGTCCGATGCCTAGACACATACCTATATTTGACACCCGTATTCGAGTCTGAGTAACATAGGTTATTGCTGTGTTGATAGTTTGATAAACTTGTTACTTATGATGTAATCAATCTCATGTTTATCCATGTGCAAAATGATATAAAAAAAATTTAGATATAAATACCACGAAGGTACACCAGTTATTGCAACTAGAGTGTAGGTTCTCTAGCTATTTGTATAGAGAAAATGGCACTACACAAAGAAATATTCATTTTTTAAATGTTTTATTTTTTTTAATCTTTTACACTCATGTCAAAATTGTCTCACACTTGGATAAATGAAACATCATTTTTAAATGCGTTGTTTATTTTTTAAATCATTTTGTCTAATTTTTTTGATTTTTTACACAAAACATGTCTATCAAATGCATTTGGAATAGATATAGCTAGGGCACCTAGATGAATTGCTTCTTGTAGCATCAATTTCAAAACTAGTGGACTAAATTACTAAAAAAGTTAAGAGGACCTTGACGAGTTGAAAGAGTAAGTGGATCTGTGCAGTCATCCATCCTAAATTTTATGGCATCTTGATGCTTTGAAAATATATCGTTATTATCAGTCTTGAATTTCCAAGTGTTCTATTTCCACTTGCAAAAATTTCATGGAGCTGCGTTATGCTAAATTTGCAGGAAGAAGAGATAAAATTGAAGCCTGTTATAGCTTTTGATTGTGGTAAGTCTTCTTGGAAATCATGTCATGTTTGTGATGACATTTTGCAGCTTTATTGTGAAATTTACTGCTTTTTGGCTTCTGGTGGAACCTAAATAGCTGAAATTAGAGAGCGAGATTGGTGCAATGTGGTTACATGCCACATGGACACTGCACAGGCTTATGTATGGAGACTTCAAAACTTTGTTCTTGGAGAGCATATTCTCAAGCCATGTCTAGAAAACTCGTCACCTGTTAAGGTTAGAACTTTCACCTACTTGCATCCAATATGTAAGCTTCATGCCACTTTTGCAATCAATGTTGATTTTTAATGGTGGTTACCCTTTTTTCCCAAAGGTATAGCGGTGAAAATTAGAAGTTTTCTTTTGGATTACACGCTATTATGTATAAGGAATTGAAGACAAATTTGTCTCTGGGAAGATCTATTTCAGAAACTATCTTTTGTATTCATGTGCAAGATTCAGTTTTATGATATATAAATATATGTATATTTTTGTGTTGTGACAGTCCTGTGCCATCAGTGCATGTGGGAATTTTGCCTTACTGGGGACAGCAGATGGTTGGATTGAGCGTTTTAATCTTCAATCAGGAATCAGTCGAGGTAGTTATCTAGATGCTTCAGAAAGAAGAAGTTGTGCTCACAATGGAGAAGTAGTTGGAATTGCTTGCGATGCTACAAATACTCTAGTGATAAGTGCTGGATATCATGGAGATATTAAGGTTTGTGAATGTCATTTTGTTTGTAGAGTATTTCTGGATTGCTGCTTAATCCAATTTGTATGACATAAATGGTGAATTTTTTTTTTGGGATGAATGAAAATTTAAAATTTATCACCCTATTTGTATTTTCCATTCCATGCTCTCTATGGTTTCTTTTTGCTTTATGTTGTCACGAGGAGTGAATTTTTTTATCACTAGTGTGAAATGGTGGAGGATTCTTTAACCAATAAATTCAATTATGGTCCCATTTTTCTTTTTTGGTTCAAAAATGAAGTCTTAGAGAGACACAAAGGGAAAGCAGATGAGAGTATGGATAAGTTAATTCCACCATACTCTAAAAAACTAGTCCTGGTCATTCTATTTATATGGTCTTATTTCAATCTGATGCCTAAGATTAATTGCAGTTGTGATTGTCTGCTTCTTGCAGAATCCATCACTGAATCAGTGCAGATCATAATGATTTCAAGATACAGCATTAAAATATCAAAGTATTATTAATAGATAAACTGAGATTTAACAAGTGCTAAATCTTTATTTGGTTCGCCAACCCTTTAAACTTCTCTTTTCAAAACCCAGGGGTACCACCTTTTTTGTAATGTCAGTAATTCGTGATAATTGCCATGGACTATATTACGAGTTATCTTTGTAAAGTCAGTAGTTCGTGATAATTGCCATGAAAATTGTAATTGGGTCCTTTGAAAATATTAAAATGATGTTTTGAGACACAGTTCCTAAATTACCATGTTTATAAAATCCCAAATGGTTGTCCATTTTCTGTTCAAAGAAAAGGTGGATGAAGTTGGAAAAACATTATTTGATCATGCTGGTAAGTGTCAACACTCTGGGCACTATCTTTTCCTAACCGAATTATCAAATTATTACCATCACCATGCCAGACTTTCATTTTATCTGGCAGTAGAATCATCTTTTTTCATGCACAATCAACTCAAGGACATCATTAAATCTCAAAAATCAATGTACTCACTATTTTGACGTGTAGGTTTGGGACTTCAAGGGGCGGGAACTGAAGTCAATGTGGGAAGTTGGTTGTACCCTTGTTAAGATTGTCTTCAACCGTCTGAATGGTATCTCATTTTCCGTTTTTTATTTGTTTATTTTTTGATTCTGATTATATTTAGCAATGAGATATGATAGTAATTACTGACTAATTCCCAGGTCTTCTGGCCACTGTGGCTGATGATTTAATTATTCGTTTGTTCGATGTCGTGGCATCAAGAATGGTTCGGAAATTTGAAGGTCATACGGATCGCATTACTGACATGTGTTTCAGTGAGGATGGAAAATGGCTTTTATCATCTAGTATGGATGGAAGCCTTCGAATTTGGGATGTTATTTTGGCAAGACAAATAGATGCAATACATGTTGACGTTTCTATCAGAGCATTGTCGTTGTCACCAAATATGGACATTTTGGCAACTACACATGTCGATCAAAATGGAGTTTATCTTTGGTATGTCCTTAATCTTTTTGTTATCAGCTTACCCTCTAACTGGATTTCAAAGGCAGAAATTCATTATCTTCTTCATAATAGATTTCAGCATTTTGACTTGTGAGAATAAAGTGGAATTATTTTTCAAACATACGACAATATAGTTCTTGAGAAAATTGTTGTAGTTCATGTGTGAGAGCATTTGCCTTGCACAATTATTAATACTTCAAATATAGGTTTTCTTTCTAGTCATTGGTCAAAATTTCGTTGCCGGCTGTATTTCTCAGGGTTAACCAGTCAATGTTCTCTGGAGCTTCAAATATAGATTCCTATGCGAGTGGAAAGGAAGTTGTTAGTGTCAAGTTGCCATCTGTCTCTTCGAGAAAAGGTTCTCAATTGGAAGATTCTGATGAGTCTAATGTTATCCACTCACAATCTAGAGATGCGTCTAGTTTTCCAGCTCTTAACCAGCAAATCCCAGATCTAGTTACTCTTTCTCTGTTGCCTAAAAGCCAATGGCAAAGCTTGATCAATTTAGACATTATAAAGGTATTTCTTCAACTGCTGGTTTTTCAGTCAAATCTGACTTGTTATCCTTTATATGGATGACTATCCTGTCGTGTTTGGTTTAATCAGCTACTTACGTTGAATTCTTTCACTGGTGTGTGCAATATCCAGGAAAGGAATAAACCAATTGAACCACCCAAGAAACCTGAAAAGGCTCCATTCTTTTTGCCTTCTGTTCCATCTTTTTCTGGAGAAATATTATTCAAGCCTAGTGAGGCACCAAATGAAGAAGCAGGGAAAGATCAACTGGAAAATCATGAGAAAAAATCTGATATTAATACATCCCAATTTTTGCAATTTCTCCAATCCTGTGCAGAAATGAGAAACTGTAAGTATGCTAACTTGTGTTCATGGGGTGTATAAATTCTACTTTACCATTGTTTTTTAGTATGCTGAAAGGTTTCTTGGTCAATTTTATTAAGAAATTTTACAAATTGGATGCTGATTTTTATAGTTCGTTTCACATTTCAGTTTCAGCATTTACTGATTACATGAAGAGCTTATCTCCGTCAGCTCTAGATATGGAACTTCGTGTGCTTCAAATCATAGACCATGACGATGAGCAAGAACCTGAAGAAAGACCGGAGTTGCTTTCAATCAAACTACTTCTGGATTATTTTATACATGAGATATCTTGCAGGAACAATTTTGAATTTGTTCAAGCTGTCTTCAAGTTATTTCTAAAGGTATATTTGTTTCCCTTTCGATAGTATAATTATTTGGTTGAAAAATGATAGAACTTTTGAACTCTATAGAGCTACGACAGGGTAGCTATATTTTCTTACATATTTATTGTAACAAGACCTTCACTGCAATAAAATAAATTTGTTTAGCTCTAGATCTGGTTGCAGCAAAGTAATCTTCATCAATTCTAAGAAAGACGTAACTATAGGAGTTCATATTGGTACATCAGTGCCTGCTATATATGAGTAAGCTGAAGCAATCTCTACTTGCACTTTTTGCAGATCCACGGGGAAACTATTCGGTGCCAATCCGTATTACAATATCAGGCAAACAAGCTCCTAGAGACTCATTCTACTGTGTGGCAAAAAGTAGATAAACTTTTCCAAAGTACAAGGTGCATGGTCACTTTTCTTAGCAATGGACAACTATAAGATCTGTAAGTACTTGTAATGTATTTTTGATGTATCTTAGTTTTCAAACGCTTGGCCAAATGGAAAAAAGATATGGTTCCATATTTATAATGAAAAAAGGAAAAAAGAAGCTAATATTCTTCAGAGTAATAGGAGTGGCGAATGTGTTAAAGATTGTTGCTAAATTTTGATTTGCAAAGTCTAGAGATGTATAGTGGATTGTTTAATCTCATTCAATGTTTTGTTTCATGTCCTTAATCGGTTTATGGTTTAAATTTATCTCATCCCATTAAAGTTGTTCATAATGAGTTAATAATTGTTACAAATAATCATTTTTTTACTTGTTTTATTTAGATTTATTTGAAATAATAGGATATTATTACGTGTATTATTTCATTATATAAAAAAATAAGTGTGATAAGATGGATGATGAGTTTATGAAATTAAAGGGTTATCCAAGTGGATTAATGGAAGTATTCTTAATGGGTGGTTTTTAGCCTTTTGACCATTTTACTTAATAAGTTTCACTTTCAACTACTAAATTTTTAAAATGAACAAAAATGTAGGAATATATATTTGGGTCGTGGGCATGATTTTGTTTTTTTAAAAATAGTTCGTGGCAACAGGTACACATAAGTTCGATTGATTCCTTTTTGCTTTAAGAAGAATATTATAAATCATATGGAGTAAGCACGCTGCTACTTTTTGTTTATTTTATTTTTTAAATATGTAATCCCACCTTGAATAAATATAATGCATTTATCAATTGGGAAAAATATATTTATATATTGTTAAAGGTTGATGAAGAGAAGACAGTTGAAAATATGTCAACTTACAAGTAAACCATACATGGCACAGATATAAATAATTGAAAATTTGTCTTTTATTCTTAGAATGATGATGCAATAGATCAATCGGCACGCACGTATTGCGTTCTCTTTTGATTAATGCCGATGGCAGTCACAACTGTCTTGTTTTTGCGGCAAAACAAAAACACTTTGGACGAAAACTCAGAGTTCATCTCATTTCTTGCAGAATATTTATTGATTCAGAGATTATTCATTATTTTGTTTGTTTACATTCATAAAATTTAAGTTTTTTTTTAAAAACATTAAATGTTCAATATAAGTTAGAGAGAGAATACTCTAATTAGTAAGAATTATATTACAAGATTAATAGATAACATCTCTTCATTTACCATCCATCCCACTTGCACAACTCATGCTCTGCCGTCGGTAACTCTAGATCATCAAAATAATTAGATTTTAACTCTAGACCATCCAAATAATTAGATTTTAACTCTAAGAATATAATTATATTTCATATCTAATAATAACAATTGCAATGTTAATTTTGCTGATGATTTTATTTTACAAGAAAAAACAAACAAAGAAATGGTCATTAGGAAACTTAAGCACTTAAGCTATCTAATATTTTGTTGGCATGTTCAAAAGCTTTATTATTTTAATGTATATTTCTTATTTTGAAATAATTAGAAAATAAAAATAAAGCTAAAATATTTATTTAGGGCTTGCATTTTTTAATTGAATGTTGGGCTAAACAAGTACGGTACTTATAACTCTTGCTTCAACACCTATCAATTTACTTTTTTGGATAATTTTTTTTCTTCATTTTATTGCCACTTTTATCCGATATAGTTGTACATAATAAGGTTATAAATCACACATTTTTTAAAAGTATCAAATATCAGTTACATAAGATTTTTTTAATATTTTAAATGGAGGACTTCAAATATATAATTCTCTAAAAATATTAATTATTTATAAATTGAAATAAAATACGGCTGACGTTTACACAAAATCTTGCTAGTTATGTGAGATTTTATATAATAATTTACAACTTATGAAGTGTGATATTTTTTTAAAAAATATTTAAAATATTTCTGTCTCTATCTCTAGGTATAATCCATTTAGGTCTCAAACGGATGAAATGCTATTAAACAATAAAGATTAAATGGTCTATTTGCATGTAACAAAGTTTATTGTTTAAATTAGGGGTGTCCAAAAATTGAATCAAACATGAAGAAATCGAAAAATTGGATCGGATTAGACTGAATCGAACGGTCTGGTCTAACTTTTATTAATTAAAATTATTTTTCAAACGATCAAGTCCGATTATATTAATTTTTAAATCAGTCTAACCGATTCAATAATATATTAAATTTTTCATATTATTTCTCACAAACCATTGATTAAATTTCTTATATTTATATCAAATGTATATCATTAGGTATATCATATTTATGTATTATTAATCGAATCAAACCCTTGAAAATCGTTAACTAAATCGTTCTGTTCAATATTTTTAATAATCAAATGGTCCGATCCGATCCGGTTAATTTTTTTTACCCAAAATCGGACTGAACTGGATCGTAGACACCCCTAGTTGAAACTCCCTACCATTATTGTTAGGGGAAAAGAAAGAAAGAAAACCCTACCCTTATTTCATTATTGAATGAAGACAACCAAAAAAATAAAAATAAAAACAAAATAAATAAAAAATAAATCAATAATTGGAGAATTTTTTTAATGTATTGTTAAATTATATCATTTATCCACAAATCTTATTTAATTTACATATAAATTCAAAAAAAAAAATATACTATTTGATTCTTTAACTTTTAAAATTTCACACATAATTATTTAAATTTTTAAATTATAATATTTAGTTTTCAAAATTTTGAAACTATACACGTAAATTTTAAAACTTTGACTTATATATATGCATTTTAGTATTCAAGATAGAAATATATGTGAATTTTTAAAATTTAAGAATTTATATATAAAATTTAAAAAATTATATTTAAATTAACTAAAGAGTAGTGATATAGTTAAACATTAATTTATTAATTTTAGAGATGTGATTGGTAGGCTCCTTCCCTCAATGTATTTCTTAGTGCATATAACACATGTAATTTAGGGCATTTCCTTAGCGTTCTTTGATGGACATTGGTCACAACTCACAATTCTATCCTACCTTCATCGTGACTTCACCCTACACCACTGCTAGATAGAAGTAGTAATTTGATGTACTAAATCGAATCTGTAGAACTTAAATTGAATACAAATTGAATTAAATTTAGGTCAAATTTGAACGAGTTTAAATAACTCGAAAAAAATCGAGTTGGGTTCGAATCAACTCATTAACCCAAAATAAAAATAAAAAAAAGCTATAATAAGTTACAACTTACACTTTATGTTAAAAATTTAAAATTGAATAAAATCATTTTTTTATATCATATTATAATTCTTACAAATAATATCTTTTCTTTCAAAATAAAATAGTAAGTCATTATCTCAAAATTTATATGTATTCTGAATAGTCATAACTTGTTCATTTTGTTATGTTAATATTAACAAACTTAATCACAAATATAATTTCAAAAAGGAAAGAAATAATATAAAAACAACGTGCACATTATCTATGAAAATGAATATATTATTAATTATTATATTAAATTTACAATTTGTGAATTGATGTCGATAAATCTGTATATTGAGAGAGAGAGAGTTAGTTATTGTGCCACTAGAACAAATGTGTCTTATTATATATGATAAATTTGTATTGTATATTCTAACTTTTTGTTAATTAATTAATTTATTATTTTAGTTTTTGGTTATTAACTTGCAAACATGATTCAATTTTAGTCAAAAAGGCATAGGTGGATTAAAATGATATAGCTAATGTAATGGACAATATAATAGAGAGAGATGAAATAACTATTGACATTTTTTCAAATATAAAGAAGTAAAAGACGATGTTAAAAAAATCATAGATATGAGTAGGGGTGTCCAAAAACCGGGCCAGATCGGTTTAAACCGAAAAACCGGTCCAAACCGGACCGAACCGAACCGAGCAGTTTTGTAAATGAAACAGTCCGATCCAGTCCGTATTAAATAAAACCGATTTTAAAACGGTCCGGTCCGGTTATAAAATATTATAAACCGGCCGGATCGAACCGGACCGAACCAGACCGGACCAGTTTTATTAAATAAATAATTTTTATTATTTAAAATATTATAAACCCTAACCCTAGTATATATATATATTTTGTTTTCGAGTTTAGGGTTAAGCCGTCATTCGTTAACGCTTAACCCTAACCCTCACCCTAAAAATCAGTCTCTCGGCTCTCTCCTCTGCGCTCGCCTTCAATCCTTCACCACTTCGCCGTCTACGCTCTGCTTTCGCCACTTCTTCGTCTACGCTCTGGGTTTGGCCGTCGTCGCTTCCACCAGTAACTAGCCATCGTTCCTCGTGTTGATTCCACCAACAGCTAACCATCGTTCCTCTCGTTGCTTCCACCAACAGCTAGCCATTGTTCCACACGTTACTTCAACCAGAAACTAGCCACCTCTCCTCGCGTCGCTTCCACCAACAACTAACCACCTCTCCTCGCGTCGCGTCGTGTCATGACAACAATGGACGAAAATCACGAAATAGGTATGTGGTCTAATACTACTGGAGTACTCGTCTGGTAGTCTGGTAGTAGTTTTTTCCTGAATAAACTGAATGGTAAGTCTAATGTTTGAACTCTAAAGTCTGAATGGTATATCGTTTTTTTGTTAGTGTAAAGTTTGAACTGTGAAATCTGAATGGTATATCGTTTTTTTGTTAGTCTGATATCTGAATGGTAAGTCATTTTTTTGTTAGTCTGAACTCTGAAATCTGAATAGTATGTCATTTTTTTGTTAGTCTGAAGTCTGAAGTCTGAAATCTGAATGATATGTCCTTTTTTTTTAGCCTGAATACTTTGAACTGTGAACTCTGAAGTTTGAACAATTTTTTCTCACAGAGTTCATTTTTTTTAAATGGTGGAAAGTGGAAACTAATTAATACTGTTATAACTTATAACTTCAGTTAAATTGTTCGTATGTTGTCCCTCTTTTAAAGCTTAATTATTTTGATTAAGTTCTCTTTATAGATTAAATATATATATTTTATTATATTAATGTTTGATCATTATGAATTTCAAGAGGTACATGTTTACCCCCGAGAATGAAAAATCTATGCCATCAAGAATATGTACATGTACATAACTCATTTTTCAGTTTAAGCTAATTATAATCATCAGGATGCATTCCACCTTTCTTATACCCATCATGATCTTCTATTAGAAGGTAGAGTTATTTTTTACCTGTTGGATCTGATTCCAATTCCCATCAAATTGTTATGAGTATTTGTTTGATCTAGAAAGTTAATTAAACTTGGAGCTCAAATTCATGTATTGGTGACTTGGTAGTAGTTTTTTCCTGATTAAACTGAATGGTAAGTCTGGAGTCTGAATTCTAAAATCTGAATGGTGTGTCGTTTTTTTGTTAGTCTGAATACTTTGAACTGTGAACTCTAAAGTTTGAACAATTTTTTCTCACAGAGTTCATTTTTTTTATATGGTGGAAAGTGGAAACTAATTAATACTGTTATAACTTATAACTTCAGTTAAATTGTTCGTATGTTGTCCCTCTTTTAAAGCTTAATTATTTTGATTAAGTTCTCTTTATAGATTAAATATATATAGTTTATTTTATTAATGTTTGATCATTATGAATTTCAAGAGGTACATGTCTACCCCCGAGAATGAAAAATCTATGTCATCAAGAATATGTACATGTACATAACTCATTTTTCAGTTTAAGCTAATTATAATCATCAGGATGCATTCCACCTTTCTTATACCCATCATGATCTTCTATTAGAAGGTAGAGTTATTTTTTACCTGTTGGATCTGATTCCAATTCCCATCAAATTCTTATGAGTATTTGTTTGATCTAGAAAGTTAATTAAACTTGGAGCTCAAATTCATGTATTGGTGACTTGGTAGTAGTTTTTTCCTGATTAAACTGAATGGTAAGTCTGGAGTCTGGAGTCTGAATTCTAAAATCTGAATGGTGTGTCGTTTTTTTGTTAGTCTGAATACTTTGAACTGTGAACTCTAAAGTTTGAACAATTTTTTCTCACAGAGTTCATTTTTTTAAATGGTGGAAAGTGGAAACTAATTAATACTGTTATAACTTATAACTTTATTTAAATTGTTCGTATGTTGTCCTTCTTTTAAAGCTTAATTATTTTGATTAAGTTGTGTTTATAAATTAAATATATATAGTTTATTTTATTAATGTTTGATCATTATGAATTTCAAGAGGTACATGTCTACCCCCGAGAATAAAAAATCTATGTCATCAAGAATATGTACATGTACATAACTTATTTTTTTCAGTTTAAGCTAATTATAATCATGAGGATGCATTCCACCTTTCTTATACCCATCATGATCTTCTGTTAGAAGGTAGAGTTATTTTTTACCTGTTGGATGTGATTCCAATTCCCATCAAATTGTTATGAGTATTTGTTTGATCTAGAAAGTTAATTAAACTTGGAAATCTGAATGGTATGTCATTTTTTTGTTAGTCCGAAATCTGAAATCTGAATGATATGTCAGTTTTTTGTTAGTCTGAAATGTGATCTTTACAAATTGCCTTAGTATAATCACAGTTCACAGAATACATTGATCTTTACAATTAAATGTGTTTTTTTTATTAACATGATTTGTTAATATAAATTTTTATATATGATTTATATATAAGCTGTATTTTTGTCATAAAATGTACATAAATTGTGGTGTTTTTGTTTTATAGGTTCTTATTAAATCATATTACTTCTTAATTTTTAAAATGTACATAAACAATGTTTAAATTAATATTGTTATAGATTGTATAAAGTTTCTTAATACCAAACTGTATTATTAATTCATTAACGCATGATATCATATATGCAGGTAATGCAGCTATAAACTAAATATTTATGCAGATAATTATATTTTAAATGTAATTAATCCACAAAGTTAATAAATAATAAAAAACAGTTTTTATTAGCATTCAATTGTAAAAAATTATCATCTTTTTAATGTAGTGGCACCAAACATTTTGTGAAGCCCTCAAATTCAAGGTAATGTCCTAGATTGTTGTCCTATGCTAGAATGTTACACTTTGGTGACTGATATTATGTTAGTTTTGAAATGATTTTTGATTAATTACAAAAAGTAATATTTTAATATATTAAGAATATGTACTAATCTATATTCTATATATAGGTGATGATGTACATGAGTTTATTGGACCAAGTCAATTTACAGACTTTGTTATGTCTATGATTGAAGACATTGAACCTGAAATTTATCCGAATGAAATGGAAAATCCACCACAGAATTTAAATGACTCATCTTCAAAAAGGGGAATAGAAGTAAGTAATGTTCACCCTGATAATGAATCTGATATGAAGAAACCAAAAAATTTTAGGTCAGAAATATGGAATCATTTTTCATATATTTTACCCTATGATGTGGAAAATCCTAGAGCTACATGTCATTATTGTAAAAAAAGTTATGCTGCTCATCCCACAAGGAATGGAACTACTTCAATGATACATCACTTCAAAAATTTATGTAAGAAGATTCCTAAAGAAGTAGATAAAGGACAAAAGATGTTAAGTTTTCAAACACAAAAAAGAGAGGATGATAGGACAACTCATAAATTAGTTGCTGTATCATTTGATGCAAAACGTGCTAGAGTTGCTTTGGCAAAAATGATTATTATTGATGAATTGTCTTTTAGGTTTGTTGAGGGTGAGGGATTTAAAGACTTTATATCTGAAATTTGTCCTAAGTTTCATGTGCCATCTCGACAAACAATTTCTAGAGATGTGTTTCAACTTTATTTAGATGAGAACAAAAGTTTGAAGAACTTTTTCATAAGTGAAAAGCAAAGAGTTTGTCTTACTAGTGATTTTTGGACTTCAATTCAAAATATTAATTATATTTATCTAACTACTCATTATATTGACAAAGATTGGAAATTACAAAAGAGAATTATAAAATTTTGTCAAGTTGAGAATCATAAAGGTGATACAATTGGGAGAGTGATAGAACAGAGTTTGCGTGATTGGGGTATATGTAAGGTATTCACCATAACACTTGATAATGCTTCCTCAAATGATACTGCTGTGTCATACTTGAAAAGGAAGCTAAAAAATTGGAATGATGGACTTGTTATGAGTGGAGAGTTCTTTCATGTGCGATGTTGTGCTCACATTTTGAATTTGATTGTAAGAGAGGGACTTAAAGATCTTCATAGTACTATTATGAGTATTCGTTGCGCTATGAGATATGTTAGATCATCTCCTTTGAGATTACAAAAGTTTAAAATGTGTTCTATTAAAGAAAATATTGAGTCCAAAGGAAGTGTTGTGCTAGATGTGCCTACAAGATGGAACTCCACATATCTAATGTTAAAATCTTCTTTAGATTTTCAAAAAGCATTTGATCATCTTGAAGAAGAGGAAGAAACAAACTTTATTTCTTATTTTCATGAAGAGCGATTGAATGTTGGGCTGCCAACATTAGATGATTGGAAGAATGCTGGTATTTTTGTCAAGTTTTTGAAAACTTTTTATGACTCTACTTTAGCATTTAGTGCATCTTTATGCACCACTTCAAATTTATATTTTACAGAACTACATAACATTCAATCTCAAATACTTACATGGTGTGTTTCTGATGACTTGTTGTTAAAAAATATGGTTATTAGCATGAAAACAAAATTTGAGAAGTATTGGGGAAATGTAGACGAGACTAATAAGATGTTGTATGTTGCATTTGTACTTGATCCAAGGTACAAATTAGAGTATTTGGAATTCTTATTTGAAGAGATTTATGATTTAGAAATTGTTCAAAAATTGAGAGATAATGTCAAAAATACTTTTATGGATCTGTTCAAAGCTTACTATATGTTAGTGCATGGAAAAGATTTTCAATCTAATGTGACTCAATCACAAGATGTAATAGGAAGGATTCCTTCATCTGAGGAAGCAAGAAAGTTGAAGTTACTTAAACGCTTAGAGGAGAAAAATAGTTTGGAATTGAAAACCGAGGTTGAGAAATATTTGAACACCCCATGTGAAAATGTCATGTTGGATAAGTTTGATATATTAAAATGGTGGAAGGCAAATTCTTTTAGGTTTCCTATCATCTCTCTCATTGCACGTGATGTGTTAGCAATTCAAGTTTCAATCGTTGCATCGAATCGACTTTTAGCACAGGAGGGCGCATTCTTGATCCATTTAGGAGTTCTTTGAATCCTAAAATGGTAGAGACATTAGTATGTAGTCAAAATTGGTTTCGTTCTTCCATTAATGATGACAATGTTCTCTTACCAGAATACAATGATGACCTAGACATTTATGAAGATGTTGATTTTGTTTGATTGTAAAGTTCATTAAAGACACTACAATGATCGTTGATGATTAATAATGGGTAAGTTTTAAATATTATTATCTAATGATGTATTGTTGTTGATTTTGAGTTTTGATGTTTGTATATGTTTAAGAATTCTTTGCAAATGAGATATTTGGAATTCATTTCTTCATGTCTAATCTTTTTTTTATTTTAGATTTTGATAACATCTTATTTATGTATTTAACAATAATATCTATCTATGTATGATTATAAATGAGCATTATATTTGATTGCATCCTATTAAATTATATCATATTAAATTGAATCATATTTATTTATTATTAATTGTTAAAAACCGTTCAAAACTGTTAACCAAACCGGACCAAACCGTTCGGTTATAACATTTTAGATAGCCGAATGGTCCGATCCGATCCGGTTTCAACTATATGAACGGTCTGGTTTGGTTACATTTTTTTTAGGCAAAACCGGACCGGACTGGACCGGACCATGGACACCCCTAGATATGAGCATACTTTGAGACTTCATTTAGCTTTCATAATATTACACAAGAGGAAGCAAATATTGTAGTCAAATCTATCAAAATAGATTTAAAAATAAAACATATATTTTCATATGTTATTATAATAAATGTACTATGAGGGACACACACGATACGAGACAAGATGTTTATTAACTAGTTATTGTAACATAAAAGATATATAAGAAGATATATTATATTTGTAGACTTTGTTGTGTACGTGAATTATTCATTCAGACAATTTATCATTTATTTAAAAAATTAATTATTGTAATATTATTTTCTTTATTTTTGATATTTTATGTCAAATTGTTTGAGGCAATGAGATTTAATTATTAAATATATTTTTTTATTGATGAAAAAAATTCAATTAATTAAAAAAATATGGTTTAACAATTAAAACTAATTTGAAATAAATCATTTGTATTTAATTTAATTTAATTTAATTTCGTACTTACTTTTTTCTGAACTCAAATTAAATTAATTGGAACAAAATCTAACAGATGCAATTAATAGAGCTCAGATGGTTTCGTTGTTGATTTATAACCGGTAAAGATCAAAGCTTCTGACTTTAATTTTTCTCTTCAAAAATAATTTCATACTTCTTAGTTCTCATGAAGAATCAATAGGGATTTATGAAAATGACAAAATCGCAGCCATTTTCATGGGCTCGTATCATCCTTAACCAAGCCCTAAAGAAGCCGAGCAAACCCACGCTTCCATTTCTCCGGAAGGTCTCTACTTTCGGACATTTTCCCTCATCCTCAATAGCACTTTATTTTAGGAAATGCGCATTATTCTACGGTGTCATAAAGAGTTGCTCAGGACCTCTTGGGGGAGGTAGAGAAGGAAAGGCAAACAGAAAGAGAGCAAAGTAAGAGAGCTGCTCTGGACACTAAATATATTGATAAAGAAGATGAGGAGGATCACATGGGTGTGATGCCACTTATTGAGAAACTTGAGAAGGTGAAGCTCAAAGATACTGAACACTTGAGTATGTATGAAGAGCGCACTGACTCTGATAGTGATGAAGATGATGAGAGATTCACTTCAGAAGCCGTGAAGAAGAAGTTTGATAAATTCCAAAGGAAATTTAAACGTCATCAAGAGTTTCTTAAGAACTTTGCTGAGGCTGGTGTGTTATTACTTTTTCTTCTTCTATTTTTTTTTCGATGTGTTGTGTTGCTTCTAAACATAACCTTATGAATGAAATAGTGTATTGTATGATCAAATATGAAATATCCAGCTAGTTACTCTATAGTGTATAGTGTTTAGTAAATGGGGTGGGCGATGCCCAGGTGATTTAGTAGTACTAGCAACACTCTCATTTTCACTTGCATTATTCTTCAAGTAAGATGTGTGAACTTTATATCTTCTTAGACTTCACATTTTATAAGGAAAGTTTACTTGCATCATTCTTCAAGTAAGATGTGTGAATTTTATTTCTTTTTAGACTACACACTTTCAAAGGAAAGTTTACACATATCACTTGAAGAATAGTAAGTGGAAATGAAAGTGTAATTGAGAGTATTGTTAAGTGATTTGCTCATAAAAATAAGAAGTAAACTTTAGTTATTTTTGAAGTGGTACGTTAGCTTATTTTATTTGGAGGAAGAGATTGGAGATCTTGCTGAAGAAAGAAGTGTTTTGACAGAAAAGAAGAGAAGACCTCTTTAAGTTTGGTCGGACTGTAGTTGAGAAGTACTTGCTTTGATGGGTGTCGCTGCTGCTGCTGCTGCCGCCATCTTGATTCACATCTGCATCAATGCAGTCTATTTCACTATCCCCAGGCATTGAATGGAATTTAACAATCTGGTCATATGGATAAGTTCTCACGAGTGAGAAAAATTACTTACTATGAGGTGAAACTGTAACAAGAGCATAAAATGGGACCACGATGAAAATCGCCAGCCACAAAATTGCGCCCTAGTGTCCTTTGAACCTTTAGAGCAAAAAATATTTATTTTTTTAAAAATACTGGAACATTAAATTGATAAGTTAAATTTTAAATTATTTTAATATTAGTATTTTTTATTCTGAAAATAATCACCCTTGTTAATTGTTATATACTCTTTATTAAAATTCATTGATTCAAGAGTTGTAAGTTAAGATAATTTGTTTTTCTCAAGAGTTGTAAGCTAGAAGCTTCAGGATTCGAGTTGGGTTCAAGCCTAAATATTGTTTTTTTTAGCCCATATACATATAAACTTCGGGTGTGTGATTTATTATTAATATTGGTGCTTACATAGTTACATGTAGTGATATTTCGGATTGTAAGCACAAAGAGTAACATGGGCAAATTTAAGCAAATTTATATAATCTTGAGGACTAGCTGGTACGTGCATTTTACCGAGTACCACTTACGGTAAAGCATTCAAAGCAAAAGCATGTGTCATCAATAAGTCGATAGGTCACAATTGTTATAAAAAAAAGTGTCATCGATAGCTATAAGTCATGTAAGCAGTGCTAAAAATCACTTCCAAGTCATAAATCCTCGTAAGTTTTTTCCTGAAATAGCCAACCGCTAGAACTTCAGTGGACTTCCTGTAAAATTAAGAGTTGGAAAAGATGCAACTCAATAACTAGGAATAGTTCTAAAACTTGATGCATCTACCAAAACAACCGATAAATAAATAGCCTTTGTTCACCGACCTCATTGCAACTCATAGGAAGAAAAACTGAAACCGAATCTTCCCTCGTTTACAGACTTGAGTTCAAGCTTCTGAAAAGGGCTGCAGGACCATTCAAATAAAAGTTCATCAAACACTATTTCAAGTGATACAAACAAGTATATCACCAACAAAAGTAAAATGGCTAGAAAGCCTGCAAATAGCTTCAACATAACTAGCTTAAAATTCTTGTTTTTCTCCCTTAAGTCTGCCCAACAGATTAGGAGCTCCCTCCCAACCAAAAACCAAAGATTGGGAAGAAAGATTGTTTTACATTAGCAGCAAGTTTTCATTACAAACAATATTTAGAAAGCAAACTCCAAAAGTATGGCTCTTATATAGCTTTTACAAAAGAAGTGCTTTAGTCCTGTCCCGTTGCTTTAACTATAACGCTTTAATCTCATTACTTTGAAAAAATGTGCATTTTTGTCGTTAAAGTTTAAAGTATGGACTTATTATGTGCACCATTTTTGGGACTAAAGCACACATTTTTAAAATTAAGGGATTAAAGCGCTCAAGTTGAAAGTTACAAGACTAAAGTGCTCTTTTACCCAAAACTATGGAACCGTTTGTGCCCTTTTTCCCACTATTGAGTCATGTTAGACCACGCCTTAAAGGGGATACTTTTTGAGAAATGAAGATAGATCAACTCACTGCATGGACCAACATGGAAACAAGGAGGGAGTAATAACCTGCTGTTAGGATCATAGTAGAAGCCACTGATGGAGCCATCAGTACAACAAAAGCAAACATAGTAAAAGCCAGCTATAGTCAACCCACAGTCTGTTCCAACATTAACAAAATACTGCTCCTTCCATCTCTGCACAGTAAGTTTAAAAAATTAGAAAACCTTTTGTTTCACTCAGGCCTCTTGAACAACAAAAAATGTGCATGGGATAAGATTACCATAAATATGTATGGGAAATTACTCAAGTCCAAAGACTTGCCACCATCAACCTCGACTTGGCTCTGAAAGGAAATAAATTCAGTTCAAGATCATAATTATTTGGCAGAGAATGGAGTGTCATTGCTCCTTACCTTTAGAGCAGAAAATGAAGGAAACTTGGTCCAATGTCTAATATCATCATCTGATCTGTCAATAGGTTACAAACAATATCATGTCTGAAAAACATGTTTATGATTTTGAAAACCAACCAAGGAAAGATCGTTGACCACCATATGCTATAAATTAATATACGGTACTTCCCACACTTGAGAGAGATAGAGAAGACAACTGATAGAATAACAATAGAAAACATACGTAGCTTCCCATTTTCCTGTCAAGAAAGTATAATTCTTGCTGTCAACAATCTCTCCTTCCCAAAAGGTTACCACCTGAAATATTTCAAAAAAATTAAAAAAATAAATTAATGAAGCACTAATCAGGCGGGTTAAACTACAGTGGGAAGTCTTATCTATCAGAACCACACTAATCAAACAGGTTAAACATTAATGCTAAATACATCCATGAAACACAAATATTTCTTGTAGCCATGTACTTATTTGCAGTTAATATTTCTTAGGTGCATATGAACGTTTTATATAGTCAAATATGAAGCATTGAAGCAAGCATATATGAAATGAAAATAGTGCTGAATAAAATTACTTAATACGGTATTATTTCCTACTAAAATAAATATATTATTCTTAAAAAATATGGTGCCCACTTTGCTATTTAAAATTTTAAGTTTACTTCAAGGTTTGGAGTTCTTCCCTTCTGTTATTTTAGGTCCAGTTCTCTGTACATCATATACCAGCAGAAAAGGAAAGGATACAAGATTCATTCAAAGAGTTCAGAATGATCTATAAAAAGAAGAGACGAGGTTTCTTACAGGTGTGTCTGCCATAGGAACATTTAGAGCTTCCATAGTACCACATAGATAACCATGTTCAAGATCACATCCTTGTATACGTACATTTACCCTCCATGCTTCATCTTTTTGTTGACTAGAAACGTTTTGAGTGCCAGAGAAGGCCTAAGAAATGACAAAAGTTTACTTATAACTGAAATTTTTGCTTTATAGGCAACAATAAGATGGCAGCAGAATGGGACAACGCCACACCAAGTATGGATTCACTTTGCGCAGAATTACAATTTTAGAGTAGAACCAGTTTGTCTCAGCTGTTATCCCGTAATTATTATCTAATTCTGTTCATTTTGATCACATAGAAACATACGATCTCATTGATATGACATGTATAACCCACTGAACCAGATAAAATAAGCAACTCCAACTACTTATGCTCAATATAATTATCGAGGAACTACCCAGCTGCTGACTTACACTAGTCATCACTCATCACCATCCAGTACAACCAAATAACACTTGTATACAGAAACTTAATCACGTAAACATTCAGAGAGCAGAGGAAAAGAAGAAAATGAAGAGAAACCTGTCCAACGCTCAAAAGTGAACAAGCTGGGGAAGAGGTTCGTCCAGAATTTCCACCTTAACAATAAAAGTTCTCATATAATATTAAAATACTATAAAATTTAAACACACAATAACAATAACGATGAATCTGCAGAAAAGAGGGGGGTAAGCTGCAGAAGTTAAACGATCTTCACAGATAACATTGAGTTCATCGATACGAAAAATTGAAGAGAGAAAAACAAATGAACCAAAATTCTGTTGCCCACAAGAAATGGACACCCAGGAACTAAAACCCTAAATCTGAAAAGACTGAAGAGTTTCCAAACAGACCTGAAACCTCAGAAGGTGTGGAGCTTTCTACGACTCTCACCGGCATTCTTTGATGTTTGATCAACAGAACCCCACCACAGAATCAAACAAATGCGTAATTCTCTTCTGCTTTCCACACTTATACTTGGAGGAATTTTTCTCTTCCGGATCTTATTTCATGAAAATCGGGAAAATAGCTTTAGAATCGTAACCGCCGCAAATGATTTTTGTGTACTATTCATGTCAAATTAAAAGTTTCTATATAATTGTCTGGGTTCGAACAATCAATATTAGATTATCAGTTAGACTTTAAAAGGAACTTCTACATTTTTTTCAATTTTGTTATTTTTTTTATAAATATCTTTCAGTTATGGTATAAAAATACATTTCAACAAATCAATGTCTGTCCATTTAATTAGGAATAATTCGATAGTACACAATTTGAACCCAATAGATCGGGTAAAATATGACAAATTAATACTTATTTAATTGATTTACAACAAGTTTTACCGTATTTAATTTAGTTTCATTTATTGAAATTAGTGGGATAATTCTCCACTTTATTAAATATATGTCTAATTTAATTCTAATAAATAGGATCATTAATGACTAAATTTGAATTAATCGAAAAAAATATTCAATTTTAATTAATTAAATTAAATAAATATTTAATCAAAATTAAATCATATAATTAAAATAATTTTTATTACTTTATATAAAATATTAGACGAAAGGAATCATATTTGATTTTCCAAAATCATCATATTATAAAACCCTCTTAATTAATGTAAAAACAATATATAATTTATTTAGTTAACATCAATCGATTAACCTTACAATATAACCAAAAATGTAAACTCAAGTTTTTCTTTGAATGTTTAAGAATATTTTTTAGTTTTTTTTTATAATTTTTAATGTTAATGTATTTAGATTAATAATTTTTTATCTAACTTTTAACTTTTAATCTTTAATAAAATTTTATTTTCTAAAAAAAAATAATTACATTTCTTTTTCATTATTAAAAATAAAAAATATATGAGCATTTTAATCAACTTGCCCAAAATGTGTCATTAATTAGTTAATTACATGTTATTATATCAAATTATATATAAAAGTACCAATTATACACATTCCATTAAACACATACAAAACTTAATGGAATTAAAAGCATATATTTTACAATTTGTAGGTTAAAATTGTAATTTAATGTCATAACTAAAACAAAATTTAAAAATCATAATTCATAAAAAACACAAAATACTCAAGTTAGTTAAGAAAATCATGATCGAGTCACTTACTCCCTCCGCCCTTAATGATTTGAGTAATACTAAACAATCCCAGTTGGAATTTGACCATTATAATACACCATGCACTTCCAATCTAGTATTTTTTTAAAAAAAATGCAAAAGGTTATTTTATACATGGAAGAATATCCCTGAATTTTTTTTCATTAATTTGAAAATGAAATTTACATCCGCAATATGCATAAATTTTTAGCCTCAAGAGAAAAAAAAAAGAGTATCATGAATACTCTTCAAATACAACTAATATAAATATCATTGAAAAGGTGAAATGTTCTACTATTCTTCTTGCTCTTTCGGATCCAAGCATCCACAAGTAAATGTAAGAGAAGTCAAGACGATACGCACTTAATCAAGTTGACATAGAATGAAAAGATCTAGAGAATTTCACAAACTATCATTCACAAAGAAGGAACAAGAGTAAAAGTAAAAAAAAAAAAATAGGGGTTAGCAATGAAGATACTAAAAAAAGGAAAACTCTGTTAGGTTTCTTGCTGTAATATTTACTTCATGAAAGAACATGAGCAAATTCATGTTTCAGTTCTATACATCAAAGCTTAACTATTAATTTGCAGTTTTGCATATATGTCATTTTTTTCCTTTTTCTCAAACACAATGTCTTCAATATATGTCGCAAAAATGAGGAAATACAAATCCAATCTTCAAACTATATATATAAAAACTTAAACTATCTAGTTTCTCCTCTAGTTTGGTGAATGGAAGGAGAAGTAAAATTAGAATCCATATATCTGTTTTCAGGAAAAGAGTGAGAAGTGCTCATGTTATCAATAGAAGAGGAAGCAAATGAGTGCATTAAATCATCAAACCCATCTAGAATAGTTCTATCTTCGTCAAACCCAATTGAGGTTTTCAAATCATCTGGGACTCCAACCTCTCCATCCAAAAACCTTGCCAATTGTCTCATATTAGGCCTAGCCTTAGGCAAATTGTGAGAGCACATTAGCCCCAATTTCAAAACAACAAGCATCTCTTTCTCATCAAATTGCTCATTAAGCCTTGAATCCACCACTTCAAGTACTCTCCCTTCTCTATAGCTTTCCCAAACCCAATCCACCAAAACCAACTCTTCAGGCTTAGCCTTGGGCTCAATGGGTCTTCTTCCACTAGCAACTTCTAATAATAGAGCGCCAAATGCAAACACATCTGAGCTTGTCGTGGCTTTACCAGTTCTTGGTAGCTCTGGTGCTAAATACCCAAAAGTGCCAACTACTCTAGTCGTGTTTATATTAGACCCGTGTTCGTGTAACCTTGCGAGTCCAAAATCCCCAAGCCTCCCATTAAGCTCATTGTCTAGTAACACATTACTGGCCTTCACATCTCTGTGAAGCACAATTTGTTCATATCCTTCGTGTAAATAAAGAAGAGCTGAAGCAACACCCTTTATGATTTTGAACCTCTGATCCCAATTTAGAGTCATTTTGGGTTCTTCAAATAGAAATTTCTCTAAGCTTCCATTAGACATGAAGTCATAAACGAGAAGAAGATCGCTTTTACGACGACACCAACCCAGTAATTGAACCAAATTTCTATGGCGAAGCCGACCAATGCTTGCAATTTCAGAGACGAATTCTTCAAGACCCTGTTTTGAATCGTGAGAAATTCGCTTAACTGCGATTTGGGTTTTCAACTTTGGCAATGTTCCTTTATATACTTTACCGAAACCACCAGAACCCAATAGTTCTGTTTCCGTAAAACCTTTGGTGGCTTGTTTGAGTTCTTTGTATGAATATCGATGTGGACCAAGTTCGAGTTCCCAAGCTTCAATTGGGTCCGAATTCTTGATCTTCAAGAATATGTAGATAGAGATGGCGATTGCAGATAATACAAAAGCAATAACTGAAACTGAAACTCCAATTGCTATAGCTCTGCGCTTTTTCTTCTTTTCACTATCAGACGGAATAAAAGGAAGTGAATCCAAATCAAGAGCTTGAGGCTGTCCATTTACAGCAAAACTCCAGCCATAAATGTAATGAGAACTTGCGAGCAAACCAGTTGAAGCAGAGAACCCAACATACATAAATTTATGAAAAATAGGAGATAGATCTACCTTAAAAGACAAAAGTGGCAATCTGGGTTTCTTGGAAAATGGAGAAATCGAAACGTTTAGAACGTTTTCGAATGAATCATAATCAATCCAAGCTTGAATTGGTTTCCCACTTTTGAGATTTACACCTTTGTTCTGTTCTTCCTCTGTTTCGTCGTAATACGCAGCTGGAGCTGACAGATTGGATTCCAAACCGTTGATATCGATACCAACATGGTTGTCGTTAATATCACCGAACTCAAAATCTTTTACAGTATCAAACTCAACAGCAAATAGATGATTGGAGAAATTTCCATTGTCACTTGCATTAGTTAGCAACCCAAGATACTGACTTGGCAAAGCTTCGAGAATTTTAGAGGGTCCTATTGTGAAAGCGAAACCATGACCACCAAGTTTGGAGTACTCAGGAACTATAGCAAAAACAAAGGAGGTAGAGAAAGAAAAAGCTTTACCAGTTGTGGAGTTTTTGAGCTTAATCGGAGAGCTGTATATTGCACGACCCATAAGCCTACTAGTGTCGTTTGTTAATATCAAGATGCCATTTTTTTCAATCTCTGCGACTCCTGTTAAAGTTAGATTGGTGCCCACATCAGTGAATCCAGCAAAAAATAGGTCATTGTTCTGAGACGAAACTGAAATTGATAGAAAGATGATAACATAGTAGAAATGGACAAGATTGGCCATGTTTTTAGAGGGGCAAAGTATTCAGGCATAAAAAGTTTGGTGAGATTGGGGGGTTTGACAGAGCCTAGAAGGATTATAAAAGTGAGAGCATGGTAGGTAGATTTTGTTGATTAATTGTTTGGTTTGGTTTTAAAGATTAAATTAGAGGAAGAACGTAGGGAGCCTACAAAAGTTGTCACATGGGCTGTCAGTTAGGTCAGTGTGTGCTATATTAGCAGTGAAACTAAATCAGGCATTATATCAATGAAATAGTAAAACATAAACTAAAAGTCCTAATTTGCAAACACAGAGGATTAAATCAAAACTCACAACAGAGAGCTCAGTCTGAGTTTGTGGGCGGAAACAATTAATAAGGATCTTATACAGAAAGATGCGAAAATAAAAGGAGACCAAATACCAATGAGAATGAGGCTATGTTGTTGTCGGACAAACGTTACTCGACTCCTTTAACTTTTAAAAAGATATATTTTTTTAACAATATATATATATAAACCTATTTAGATATAAAAATGCTGATTTTAAGTTTAATATTATTATTATTTTTAAATACAAATATAATATTCAATAATAAAATTATAAATAGTTATTTATTTCTATCTGAGAATAATCTTTTTATGTGTCTTACCCAAAATATATTTGTCTTCTTATTTTTAAGACACTCATTGTTTTAATTTGCGTACTATTTAAGTTATGTAAAGAGAAAATTTTACCCCTAAACAATTACATGAATGTCATAAAAAACCATTTCAATTTATATGAATTTATAGGGTCATAAATAATATTGTTATAAAAATAAAAATAAAATACACAGTATATCATGCAACTAATTCATATAAATCAAATTACTGTAAAAAAACACATCTAAGAATATTATTATTTTTTAAATTAAAATAGATCATATACATGTAAATAAATATATTCACGTAAATAAATGAATAAAGGGTTTTTTTACATGAAAATAAGCTCATAAAAAAGGCATGTATTATCGTAAATAAAGTATAAATTTATTAACATGAAAATATTTATTTTCCTAATATTAACAACTCAATGAAATGTTTACTTTCACTTACATATGATATAACTTTTACATATTTAAATGATAGTTAAAATGAAATAATTATGTATACATCAAAAATAAATATGAATCCCATAATATATTTAATAAATAAAAAGTAAAATACACATTTTTAAAAGGTTTTAAGATTCTAAAAGCTCTTTTCTTGTTGTCATCGCAGTAGTCTCCACATAAGTATTGATATTAATACACATTATATGTGAAAATATCAATATATCATAAATATATATATATATATATATAAAATATAAATATTTTTGTGATATTATCCCTAAAATATCAAATAATATTAATAAAATATATTTTATGATTAACTCTATTTATTTTTTAAAAATAATTTACCATTAGATATTTTTATTTAATTTAATTAAAATAATTTATTTAAAATTAAAACAATTTTTTAATATATTTAATTTGAGAGATGTTTTATTTTTCAATAAAATTCTTTATGTCATAAATATTTAATATTTTTATTATTAATTTAAATAAATATTTTAAATATTTAAACGATTTATTTATAAACTTTTGATTTATCCATTAAATATTGCATGTATTTATATAGATAAACCTTTGATTTATAGATTAAATATTACATGTATGATATAAAAAAAATAACAAATTGAATTTTTTAATATTTTTAAATGTTTATTAAAATTTTCGTAATTTTATTAAGCTATAAATTTTATAAATTTTTCTTTTAAAATTTCTATTATAACAACAAAAATGTTTTCGATAACTTCAAAAAAATTAATTCCCGTTAATTTTATTGAATGATGTTTCAAACGTTGATTGCGGGTGAGAGCGGGGGAACTTTTTTTGAATGTCGATGATGTGGTCTCCAATGCCATCGACTATTGGATTTTTAAAATCCTACCGCCTTGTAAGCTCTATAAATTAAAGATAAGTTTATAATATTATATATTAAGCCGACTCACCAAACGGCTACATTTTGAGTAGTTGCTTAAGTGATGCACTTCTTTCCAAACCAGGGGCGAAAAAAGAGAAAAGAGAGAGAGGCTTTTTTAGCCGGAAAAAAAAGGGGGAGGGGGAATGGATTGCCTTCTCTTTCTCTATTAAAGGAAAATTGCTCTAATTTTTTATCCATGTAAAAAATCTATATATCATAAATTTTAATATTATAAAATTTAATATAAAAATTAATTATAAATTTAAAAACTAAAACATATTATATTAAATAATAATTATATCTATATTTTTACCGCAATTTATAATAAAAAAAGTCTTCCATTACATTTGAACAACCTTTGAGTTCTTATGGTTACGTCACTATGGTGGTAAGTTTAGTTGATGTCAAAAGTTGGTTAAAGTGCACCTAATAAAACAATAACTTCGGTTTTGATGTAAAAAAGTTGGTTAAGAGACTTTTAATACTATTTTAGTTTTTTTTAGGATTAAAGTAAAATTAAAAAAAAGAAATTATAGAATTAAAATAAATCATTTGTATTTTATCTCAAATTTATAATTTATAATGTTGCGATAAAAAAGCTACCTTTCAATCTGACTCCAGCTAAACAACCTTCTTAGACTTGATGTAAGCTAGAGTTTCTCCATCTTAGTCAATTATCAATTGTTTAGGATGGTTAGATGAGGAGAGAGAGAGAGAGAGAGAAGTGAAGAAGGAGATCATTTAACTATCGGCTAGCTAGACTAAACCAAACCAGAAGCAACTCTCTCATCGTCGAATTTTAAGATCAAATTTCTAACCATAGAAATTATTTCCACTCTTGATCTCATCTTCATTGGCATCTCCAAGAGCTGCCTCTTTCAAATACTTGTCTGACAATTGAACTCTCTTCACATTTTCTTGCTCTTGTACAAGCATGTTCCCATACTCTAACAGCTTTTCAACACTCATCTTTGGCTGCTCAAAAGTTGGAGGTCCTTCTTTTGAGTTCACAAGCCTTTTCCCAATGTTTTCTATTCCCACACTGGCCATCCACTTCCTCACTTCATCATCGTAAACTCTAGCCCTCACGGCACCAAAGAAGTCTACACAAAAAGAATCATATATATATAAATATTATTTATTTAAAAAAAAGTGTTTTTTTAGTCTCATTATTCTTAACAAGCGTATTTTGGTTCATTGGTTTACCTAAAAGTGTCACTTCGTTTATGACAACAAAATAATGCTTCTAAGCTAAATATAAATTTTTTTTCCGTAAGTGCAGTGCTTTTAGATTCAAAGGGTCACATGCATTTTTCTAAAATCGCATTTAAATGAACATATTTTTAATTGAAGCACAAACAAAGATACCCTAGTTTAAAAATCTTGAATTAAAGTAAAACTCACCGATGGATTGACCTGGGAATGTGTCAACAAGCTTGACAATATCCTCCATGGGTACATTGTCAATGCGAAAAATACCAGTGCAGACACCAATACGGTCTTCTCTAGTAGGAGCCCAATAAAATTTGTCCATACGACCATCACGAATGAGAGGAGCATATAAGGTTGAGAAGTCATTACCGGTGACAATAATAGGAAGTCTAGGATTTTCATTCTTGTTATACATGCCAGGAAGTTGAACATTAGTTGGATTATCAGCAATGTTCATAAGGGTAGCATTCACCATCTGGTTGTTTACTGTGTATTGTGTTGTTCCACCCATTCTTCCAGCTCCGGCATCAAGATCATTGATGAATAGGCAGCACATCTTCCCTTTACTTACAATGTCTGTTGCCTCACGATATCTTTGCCTTATCAACTTTGCAGGCTCACCAGCATTTCCACTTTCTAGCTCTCCAGCACTCATCGTTATAGGACTGTACATTAAAATTAAGCAAAGCATTATTATTAGAGTCTATTTAATATATGTGATTTTATTTCTAATACGTGTTACTTAACGAAACATACGTTGTTTATACTGCAAATAAAAAAAAAACACATGACAAATAACGTATGTTTTTTACATCTTAGAGAAAAAAAAAACATATATTTTTTTAAGGGTTAAAAATAAAATTTTATGTATGAAATGGATATTTCATGCAATTATATCTTCTTTTTTTTAAATTCAATTCCAAATTTCTTAAATGAACAATTTATTTTATAGGAACCAAATTTCGTGATCTAAAAGGGTAGAGAGGAGAGACTAAGAGACGCAGATATATATATATAGATAACTTATTTTACTCACTTGATTCCCATTTTGGCAAAGACAAGTTCACATTGGAATGATTTACCCTGTCCTTTACCTCCCCAAATACCCAATATAAGAGGAACCTGTCACATTTATTATCAAATAATAAAATTATTTACATATTGTCCATTACTCCATCAGAAATAAAATAAAAATAAGATAAACAAGATTGCTTTATATATATATATATATGAAATAATTTAAACTTGTAATTTGAAATGAGACATTGTTAACCACAAGTTCAGGTTATTTCATCAACAAACCTTAATGTTTGGCAAGTTCAAGAAGTTCTTGGTGATATGGACAACTAGTTTGTCCACGAAAGCAGGAGCAATATACAAGCCATCCACTGTGTTGTCCAAATGGAATCTGATACAAATTAAAAAACGTAAATTTAATTTTACATAATTAAAGATGAATTAATATATAGACATAAAAAGGAGAAGTTTGATATACTAACTGACGAAGACCAACACTGAGGTAGTCATAAGAGCTGAGGACAGCATAGTGAGTTCCAGAGTTCATGGGAGCTTGGAATAGAGTGTCTACCATGCCTTTGCCTCTAGTGATGTCCTGTTGGTCATCTGATGTGTCAAAAGCAAGGCCACCCCATCTGTCCTTTGAAGTCTGTTTCTGCTCCTCATATTCCACATAAACCTTAAAATTCCCAAATGAAACTCTTTGGTCTGAAATCTTAATTTTCTTCAAGCTCTTGCTTAAGTACGCCCAACTTGGAAGAGAAGCTCCAGCAAAGGACCCATTAAATTTCAACTGCATCAAATATACTGTCCTCTTTACACCCAATAAACCATAAAATTGAAATATATATATATTTTGAATAAAACTTACAAATTCCTTTGAATTCGATCACATCCTTGAGTACCCAAGTAAAGATAGATATTAATATTTTCAAGGAATTCGATATTTTAAGAACAATAAACATCATTATCAGAATAAACTATATATATTTATTTTTAAAAATAATTTTTTTTACTTTTACATATTAATTATTACACTTGAATAAAGGTATCCTATTTTTACGACAAAAGGATTATAGATTAACTATAAACAATTTCCAAATATAAATAGACAAATTTTATTTCAATTTTTATATGAGATAATTATTTAAATAATTAAATTTTAAATAAATAAATAAATATAAATATACTTTATCTTATATAAAAAACATTTATTCACTAAATTTTTAAACATTAAAAAAACATATATATTTTAAATTACGTATAATAAAAAAACATATATACACGGTGATATTAAAAATGAATAGAATTATACTTTATAATTTAACTTAATTTTAATGGAAAAAAGAGGGAGAAGACTGTACCGGTGCTCTGTTAACGGTCCATGCTATTGAGAATGAAGCAACCATGGTTGTGCGAGTAACGAAACTGAAGCCGTAATTAGTATTAATGAGTACAAATTTGTGAACTAGGGAGAGAAACGAGAAACATTTTATTTATAGTGACGGACGGAGGAGGATTAAAGAAAGTGTCTTGGAATGTGAACCAAATTGGAAATCCAGTGGATTGGCCTGCGTATTCCTAACGGCCATACTAATTGGATTGCTGCTAAATATTACGTGTCAAGGTTGCTGTCTATAAAAAAAATAATTTGTTGTTGAAAGTGTAGATTTATTTATTTTGTACTGTGGGTGTCCTGGTTTTGCTTACCACTTAAAATGACAGCATAATATAATATTTTATGTGTACGTGGATACGGGATGTTTATTCTTATGGTCTTTCAATTAATATAAATACATGAGACATAAATATTCACCCTTTCGAATGTACGTACATACATAACCTTTGGGAGCATAATAAAGTAGAATTTCCTATTATTAGAGTATAGAAATATGAGTTTTATATTAATCAAAATAGCTAACTTTACTTATTGAATTAAACCATGAAATTCAGTCATTTCTATTAACAAGGATGAATATTTCAAAATTTATAAAAAATAATACTCTTAAAAATTATAAAAACAAAAATAATATTTTAATAACATTGAACACGATCTCATTATACAAAAACGAGTTTAAATAAATATAATTCAACTTAAATGCTATTCAATTAAACAAATTTTAATGTTTCATGTTAAGATGAACTGTTTTTATTATTAAAAATATATTAACTAGATATAAATATGATATTTTTATATTTACAAATTTGTAGAGTATAGTTTTTTTTTTCTAATAAATTTTGTCTTATGGTATAAAGAGTCTAGAAGATAAAATATTCGACCAGATAGGTCGGCCCACTTTTGGCATGCAATGGGTGATCCGGGCCTGGATTTTATGAGCCCAATAGTCCCCAATTATGGTATTTAAGTTTCGTACTTGTTGAGGACCAGTGAAACTCAATACCGAAGGTAGTGCATGTATTTTAATAGTTTTAGGGCTGCAAGTCGACTAATTTCATTAGGAACGGCCGAACGGGATTAGATTAATTATTGCTCGATTAACGATTACATCAAAAAATATAGTCGTTTATTAGTTATAACATTTTTTTTTACTTGGTGAAGAAATTCGAATCACATCAGGTACATTTATTATCAAGGAAGAAAAAAAAAAACCTTCTGCAACGATCTCAGCAGCCATAACATGAAGAGTGAGCTTTTTTGTTATAAATATTATTATTGTTGTTTTTGGGTCCCATAAGGAGAAATCTCTCGTTGCTTAGCTTTAGTCCTTGTTTACTTTTATTTTAAAAATCTGTCCCTTTAAATATAATGTAAAATTGTATATCATGGGATATTTCTTGTGAAGAATATAATTGGGTTGAAATTCTTTGAGCTTTGACCAGACATTATAAATGGTGTATTTTCACGTTATTTGAGAAAGTAAGATTATAATGGTTTTAAAGTATGAATTTCACTATAAATGATTTGATACATTTTAGATAAAAACTCAAAAACAAAACTATAAGGACTTAGGTTTAAAATAAGCAATATCAAATCATGTGTTAAAATGCGACATTAAAGTATAACTCAATTAGAATGTGATTTATTGGGTCCTTTATGAAAAATGATTATAATAATCATCAATTATTTAATTTAAAAAAAAATAAGTTAAAATATAAAGTTTTATATGACTTGAGAAAGCATGATTATAATGATTTATAAGCATGTTATTCGTTCTAAATAATATAAAATCAATGAAAACACAAACATGAGAATAGGGTTAAAGTAAAAAAAAAAAAAACTTATCATATGTTACAATAAGAAGTTATATCAATAAAAATTAGTTAAATGAAGAGATATTATAGTTTAAGCAATTTAGGTTCAAAATAGTTTTCAATAAAAAAAAATATTATTTTATTTATTTTACAACAACCAAAAAAATAAGTTTAACCATGATTATAAACTATTTTGTACTTTTTCCGTGCTTTTTAATGCCATATATAGACATGCAATTAATGGGTAGAAAATATTTTGTCTTTCAAGTCATGCTATGTTTTATTAGCATCGTTCAACAGAGTATTTCATGAGTTCAATATCTTTCAAATATTTTCTTCAAAATATTTTTTTTCCTTCTAAAAATTCAAAATATAGACATTGATAATGTTAATAAACTTATTTATATTATGCAAATAAATAAATATATAGTAATTATGCCTGTAGGAATGTCATAATGAGCTCCAATGCTCAACTTATGAAGAGTATTTCATGGGAAAAAATATAAATACTTTAATTTTTCATAATTCTATACTAATTATTTATACAACAAGAGTAATAAAATCTTAAAAAATTAACTTAAAGATAATAATAATCATAATTACTTATAAAAATCACGTTAATTTTATAGATAATATTTTCAACGATTTCCTTATACCTATCAAATTTAAATATTACTAATTAATTATCCTCCTTGTACTAGTGATACATGTGCCCAATAAATATATATATAAAAAATATATGAGTGAGAAGTGAGCTCGTGAGGAATATTTAACCTCCTTTTCATGACATAATAATCTTATATATTTGTCAGAGAGAATTGTATTAAATCACTCTAAGACGACGAAAAACTCTCATTGAGATTTGAGTAAACTCGAATTTATTCTTCAAAATCCTCAATATTCTGTTAATAATTATTTGGTATTATCAAAATACCCTAATATTCATGCAAGCACAGAGAATATTAATAATTAAAAATAATAATAATAATAATAATAATAATGTCATTCCCACTCAAATATTGGCGCTCTCTCTCTTGAAAAAAACAGAGAAACGACATCGGATTCCCATGTGCATAGACTGGCTTCTGAATATAAATCAGACCTATCCAACTCATGAGTTCAATGAAGACAAATCCCCAACCAATCTCCTTAAACGTCTTACACAGATTTAGCACTTCGTAGAAGCCAAAGCAAGCAATCTCACTTTCCCTAAACAAGTTCTGAGTAACTATTTATTATTATTATTCCACTGAAAAATAATTAATTTCTTATATATATTCTCTCCCTTTCTTTTTTTAATCATTTTAATTTTTAATCTTTCATTTTCATAAATATGCATCGTAGAACCCTCACCATTAATGGAATTAATTCCTTACTACCTTTAATGGAATATATATTTGTTGTGTATGACTTAATTCCTTCTGAATAACTTTCCGTTAGTCAGTTCATTTCTGCAAACACTTAAAGTCAACAGTACAAGAGTTTAAATTCCATTAAATTACATCCGAAAAGATAAGGGAATTGAATGGAGAATGTGAAATTTTCTTTAAATACTTAATTTCTATCTAAAACATGACTTTTTTTTACACGTATTACAACAAGTTAACTTGATGTACAACAAAATTGCATGTTAGTTGAAACAAACTCTTATAAAACTTAAGTATTGGATGTATGAATGAGCTTCACATTGAAAAATTATAGATAAAAAATTGGATACTTAACTCAAATTTGAACGAATAGTTGCTCTACATTAAATCACCATAGAAATTCATTGTTATTGTTTTAGATTTATTAAACTCTTGAAATGTAATGAAGTTAGCATGTGTTATTTTACCATTTCTTACCACGTTGGTTCACTCGAGAGAATATAAACATCTAATTAAAAATGAAATGATTAAATGGATAGTCCTTAATATATGGACATGATTCGAGTCTAAAAGACACTAGAAGTGTTATTATTCAAGAGGGGATTTTTGAGTATACGAACAAATATTTTGTTAAAAAATTATATGAAGAAAATTAGCTATATATGGTTGAGATAGATTACTCCTTCCAACATTTTAACGTTTTAGGTTGGAACCCACACCCAATATCAAGCTCTCCATTAAAAAGTGAGCATGGATGTAAAGTCTTATGTTGTCACTAGAATGTAATATATAAGTGTTAGAAGTTGTAGGTTAAAATATTTATTTGTAACAACTTTAAATATGATATCAATTTAAAAACTTTTTATTCAAATCTCATTAATCTTAATTATTAAATTATATATAAGTTTGATTTCACGTAATGATCAACACAAATGAAAAAGTGATAGATATATAAAAATATCATTAACTCTTCTCTCAATTACACAATAAGATTTTTGAAGATTTTGAAGAGTTTGTGTTCAAAAACTTCTAACAATAAATATATCACAAGAAATGAATTAAGAAAGACATTAATTAATTACCCCGTAAAGATCAAGGCCTTTTATCCTGAGCTAGATCATTAACAATTGGGTGACCTAGGGTTAGGGTTTGTAGGGAAATATATATATACTTACACATTAATTTAAGGAAAAGTAGGGTATGTTTGTCGTCGTGATTAACCATACATTATATATACATACAGAAAAAAGGCAACAAAAAGATGCGTACATAGGCGTCCACAAAGGTGTCGTGAAGCTAGCGATAATATTATAGTTGGGATTAAATAAAATGCAAAGACAAAAACCGCGGTCAATTCTTAAATGGATTGATTCCATGGAGTTGGTGGGCAAATTTGGAAGGATATAGAAGAGTTAGGGGGGAGAGAGAGAGAAAAATGAGAGATTTAACACAAGCAAATGGACTTTTGTGAGAGGAAACGTACCGAAACTGCAAAAGAAATATGTTAGATCTGATAAATTAGGGGGTATAATGTGATAATAATACAAAAGAAAAGGGAATCAATGTTGGGATGTATCTGACTTTATGTGGGTTTTGAAACTCTAAATATAAGTATTAATATTAATTGTGATAATAATCTATGATAATGTATTAATTGTGAAAATATTTATTAAAAAAAATTAATTAAATTATATATATGAATAAATAGATGTATGGATAAAATTTAGAGAAAAATATTTTTGACATATATATGATCTCTCTTAGTATTTTTGTGGGTTAAACTTAGTTGTCTATCTGATAGAATGTCAGTGAAATATACTGAAAGGAAAAATGAGCTATCTCTCACACTATTCCATGCAGTTTTTAGTCAGCTTGTTCTCCCTCTTAAACCCCACAAGCATATTAATTCCTAATAAAATTAACATATTTACTATGATCACTGTTATATATATATATATATATAATAATAATAATAGAATTTTGAGGTCTTCTAAAATAATAAAAACATTCATCAAATTTTAAAAATAGATAATTGCGCCATTTTTATTACAATATACTCCACTGAATTTCATTTTGTTAATTTTATTGTACATATTTCCTTTAAAAAGTCAAGATATAGTAATAATAAGAGATATAGTGTTATTTTTTAAACCTACGAGTTATTTTTGGTGTTTTAAAAATAATTAATCCTAATACAAATATATGACATTTATTATTATCGTTACAATTTTTAAAATAATATAAATTTTATTATATTTATTAATAATACTACGCTTAATTATAAAACTTTTATAATTACTATATGCTTTTGATATTACTCTAAGTCTCCACCCTTGTAACGTTTTCTCTCTTACACAGTTACCAATATATATTGCATCGTAATTCACCTCATTTCTAGTAAAAAAAAATTTACTAGGCATGTAATTGAATATGCATTGAGTATTAATAATTTTAAGAAGATAATATTGATAGTTACATTAAAATAAGTCTATATTTATGTAAGTAAATGCATAATGTAAAATAATGAATGAAGATAATCTTTACTTTATTTATAATTCTGTCTCGTGTAAAATTTCCTCAATTTCTAGACATTTAACTGTTCTGTGTTTGTACATAACATTAACATGCAAACCCAGTGCATGCTTTAAATCAAATACATAATCGAAGAAAGGTTTGGCTATATATTGCTTAATTTCCTAATTAGTAAAAGAAACCACATATTTGTGACCATCTCAACTAATTAATATGACAGAATATGATTGGCTTGTGTGACATAATTTACGATCAATTACATGATGGCACGTTGGTTAATTGAGATGGTCATAAATTTGTGACATGAAATGTTTTCCTGCAGTTTTAATTAATATTAATGGCAAAAATTTGAAAACATCCTTCTTAAACCAGTTTTGTATAAGCAGATTAATAGAGCTAAGTAAACAAGAGCGAAAATCACGCATAACATAAAATCCACCGATCAAAGTTAAACGACATAACTAATTTATTCTCTTGTCAAGCTAATTCCATATTAGTTATGTATTTTTCATTCTATTGTCAAGCTAATTCCATATTAGTTATGTATGTTTCATTCTCTTGTCAAGCTAATTCCATATATATTAGTTATGTATGTTATATAAAGTCGCAAAATATCATTTCATAATCAAGTTAATTTATATGTTTTAATTGATACAATTTATTTTTAAATACAAATTCATATACTAACTATTTTAAATTATGAGGACGGGACTTGAACACACGTCAATAGCTAGAATATAAAGTATTAACTTTTCCATCAGGTTAATGGTTAATGGCATGATCAATCATCCAACTAATTGATTTGTTGAGTTTTTCTTTCAAACGGAGATTATATATAAACATAACTTTGTGTGTGTGTGTGTGTTTGCTCTTAATTAATACCAAATAATATATTGTTGTTGTTACACCTTGAATATTCAAACTCTGATAATTATATATAAGCAAAGAGAGCTTTGCCTCTAGTTCAAAGTAAGAACAATTAATATTTAAAAAAAAAAAATTTAAGGAGGAAAGAAATCTCAAATCATCAAACAACATAAAGATTAATTAAAGTAGAATTAAAACATACAAGTCTTATGTTCGTATTAGAACTCATAAGCGGAAATCTAGTATTTTACCTTAGGTCGGTGACCAAGCCTGAGTTCAAGATCCAATTCTGATTGAGTATTATTATATGTAACAACTTCACTTGGTACTTTTAGGAATGAAGATAATGATGGTGGATTGATTTTTCTTCTTTTATTGAAATTACCTATAAGAGCCTCCTCCTCCTCATCTTCATCCTTACTACACTGCAGAACCAAATTCAAACTCGTTTCACAATCTCCCTTTAATAATATTGGATTATTATTAGTAGAAGGTGAGATTGGTGATGTATTGATAACGCCAAGATCAGAATTAGGGTTAGCGTTATAAACAAAGGCACAAACTTGAGGATGATTTTGGATAGAAAATTGATTTTGAGGGGTAAGATTGAGAATTTGATCATTGTTGAGATTAGGGGATTGTTTAAGTCTTGCTCTGTCTCTTCTATGAACATTCATGTGACCACCAAGAGCTTGAGCTGAACGAAATTCTCTTCTACAAAAGCTACAAGAATAAGATCTTGGTGGCCAAATACATCCTCCTCCAAGATGTCCAGAAGCATCTTCAGCAAAAGCTTGTTCTTCCCAATTAGAATCATGATCATGATGTGATGACGTGTTGCTTTGTGATATAACTTGTAGATTATTACAATTCAAAGTAGTTTGTTTCCGTTTTGCCCACATCAAGTATCGTGCTTGTTCCATTGAATTAGATGACACAGTGATCAAATTAACCTAGCAGTACTACTTGACTCAAGGGCTTGAAGAAAATTATATATATTTTTATATATACATGGAAGAAAGAAAGCTAAGAGAGGGTTTATATATATCTAACTTGGAAATTGATAGCTACATATTATTTTCTGAGATTTCTTGAGGGAGTAGTTTAGGAAGGTAATGTGGTGGGCACTCTATACCTTGTTTTTTGTATTCAATTTCTTCCTTCTTTTACTAAATAATACTTTATGTGATTCGAGCTTATGATTCGAAATAAGAAATAGGTGAATCTTAACGTTAAATTACTTGTCTTATTAAGTCACTAATTTAAATAAATTTTTTTAATTGTATAAAATAATACCTCTAAACTTATAACAAAATTATCATCTCAATATTATTGAACAAATCTAAATTATTATAATTTAAATTTAAATGATATCTAATTAAATAATTTTTAATATGAAATAATAAACTAAATTTTTTTTAATGGTAAAATTATATGACATGAACATTAATAATGTTATTTTTGCGATTAAAAGTTATAAATATTGTTATTTTTTTTCTTTATATATATATATATATATTAATAATTCTATTCTATATTATTTCTTAAGATATTAAGACGTAAAAGGAATTAGAAAATATGTGATGTGGGATACTAAAATATAATATGTGATGTAGCTTGGAGACAAATTTAACTGAAAGACCATCTGACTGAAATTAATCCCTAGCTAGTTGAAGAGCAACAGCAAATTGAAAGTAGCAATTATGCTTTCAATAATGTTAATATGTAAGTATCTTTTATGGTTGGAACTTGAATGTAACCTCTCTCATCACACATGTTGCTACTACTGTCTTATTATCAGGAATTATTATTTTTTTGGTTTTCTTATTAATGATGCTCTTCTTTAATTATCCTGTTGTTCTGCCATTACCTAGTTTCTATATATTACTTCATGTTTCTACTTCATCACTATATATAATAAATTAAGGCTACAAAACTGCACATAATCTTAAACTGCATTTGATATTTCCAAGAGATTAGTGAAAGAGAATCATCCATATAAATTTTCTCTTTGATGTATAATATAAATCTTTTTACAGTAACTTATAAGATATTAGATTATAAGATTGTCTACGTCACTAGTATTGTTTTAGCACACAACTAATTAATTAGGTTCTTTTCAATTCAGCATTTTTTTCTAGGTATCATTAACATATTAGATTATAAGATTGTCTGTAAGATTAATTAATTACTAGAATTTTTTAAAAAAAATAAAATTTCATTAATTAAATATCAAAAAATAAAATTTAGATCAAAAACCATCAATTACACTAACAATCAAAATTATTAAAATAAAATTAATGACTTTTTTGAACACATTGAGAAGAACTGAATTTTCATCTCGCTCTATTTCTCATAAATTTAATAATAGATTAATTTCATATTTTGAAGCACATGACTCTACTTTGACAATAGTTGTCATGCTATTTTTAATGATATAAATGTTTCAAATTATCTTTTTATTTTTATTTTTTTAGTTGTATAATTTATTTATTTTTAAAATAATTACTCATGCACTACAAAAGAAATTTTCTATATAACACATCATGTAATAGTGTTTGGTGACAATATGTAGAATATATCGAATAAAATTGATGATAAATTTTTTAATAAAATAATTTATGTTTAAATAATTTGTATTTTTTATGTCAGTTTTCTACATATCAAAATAGTTTAATATTATAAAAATTAATTTAAATCAATAATTGATTTATTTTTTTTTTAAATATTATTCTTATATTTTAAAAATAAAAATTATTATTTTTAATGATAAATAAATAAAAATATAATTTGTCATTTATAATAGTTTAAGTTTTTGAGATAATTGATTTTTTAATAAATTAGAGACCATGTGTTCAAACTCTAGTAACCCCAAATATTTAATTGTATATATTTAGTATAAATGGTGTATAAAAATCACACTTATAAGATAATGATAAATGTATAACAATAATATTAACAAACTTTTTGATAGTGTTTGGTTCCCAACATGCTTTAACATTTAATTTATATGAAAAAAATATTAAAATACATAATTTTATAAATAAAAAATTACATTAAGTTAAATATCCTTTTTATTCTCCTACTTTTTATAGAATAAATTTTTTACATAAGTATATAATTTTTATCCTATACACTTCTTTTTGACCTTATAACTAAATATATGCAATTTTAATAATATTATGTAATAAATATATCCTAAATGATCAAATTCATGCAATTTCAATAACCAAAAAATATTGGGAGAGACGACAAGTTATATAAGTAAACGATACGAAGTACATTTATACATATTAAACATTTGATCAGCTCAAGTCCCGGCTATATAATTGTAAGTTTGGTTGTATATATAAAAAAAACATTGGGAGAATTAGTGATTAAAGCTCTCTTGGAATTTATTTTGTGTAGTATATGTTATTTTGGCTAGGATGCTCATTCTGCAATGTGATTAATTAACTGCGTCTACATTAATTTTCAAACTTTGTAATCTGGTTGGTGGGTGCACGAAATAGTTGCTACTTCTGGCATAATTTATTAACTCTACAATTCTCTATTAATGAAACGGATTACTATCTTTAAATTTCTTTCCTTGTTTGTAATTCTTAACCGTAGATTTCATAACTAATATATGTGATAATTTGAATCTAGTAATAAAAAAATTATTTTAATCTTTAAATTAATTAAAAATATATTGTTTAAATTTTAAAAATAAAAACAAAAATAAGTAGATGATCATGTTCTTATTCAATGTGTAAATTTGTAAATATAAATTAAAATTTAATCATTTGAGTTCCTATTAGAAAAAAAAAATCAATATAAACAGTTTATTTCAAATTATCGGTAATATTATTCTTACATTATTTTTACGCATTTGTTTCAACCAGTTACTCATTTTTTAAATATAATTTTGTATAAAAAAAGGTCAGAGAATTTTTTTGGTGACTCTAACTCTACGGTTTGATATATGGCATTTATATATGTTGTGGCAGAGCTCACGAGATGGTTGTAATTAAACATTTTCTTTCACAAAAGGTAAATGGAAAAGAGGGAAGACAGTTGAATAGATCGAGGCTTAAATTCGTGCAAATTTAGATGTCCATTTTGCTTAATACAGAGAGATGTGTAATTGGAATGTGATCAGGAAAGAGCTTCTTCAATGGGCATTACTAATTAGCTAGCTAGGGTTCTTGTTTTGGAAATTAAATCCTTCATTCGTTTAACTCTGCGTATAGATGAGAATTTGTATATCTTTGAGATTGTGCGAAAAGTTACTTTCATAAGCCTCTTTCTTGATAATAATTGTTACTTAAATATTGTGCATTTATTCACAAAACTGTCTAAAATCGATTTGCTAGTAAAGCCAGAAGCTAACTGAAAGTGCATTTGTACGAGGAAATAAGAGTTTTTTTTTAATTACCCCAGCCAAAACATGCTTAGGATTTACTAACATCTTAATCAACAAATCTAATCATTAAAATATATATATATATGTGTGTTTATTTTGAACAAATATTTTACATTGATTTTGGTGGTGTCTAAATGAACGGGGACCTTGTAATACACTGTACAATGTGTTGGTGCGGTATCACATTAATTGATCATACGGGTCCAGTTTTTCTGTTAATATTATATCTTTTTCGAAAAAGTTACATAAAATCTGAAAATAAAAAATAAAAAATATTTATTTATAATAATTATTTGCTTCTCATATCATAACACGTCAGATATATAATGTATAAATTTGGTTCTTTATAACATGTGGTGGGGGGTACCTCGCGTATAGGTGGTCTTTTTGGATGACCTTAACGCACAGGCCATGGGAAATATCAAAACACGACTTCTAAAGATTGTAGCTCTTGTTTTACGTATACCTATAACTTAATATTTTATATTTTTAATTTAAAGCACAAAATGAATAAATAAAATAAATATATAAAAATACAATTGAATTATTGAATTTGTTTTGTTTATATCGTTAAATTATTTTTTATCTCATTTATATTACTCTATTTTTACATGTATTTTATTTATCCCATTATATTGATCTTCGTCTAACGGTACCATAAGTAAGATAATCAAATAATATAATTAAAATAATTAGGTATGATATTTAGAATAATAATTTATTTAAATTTGACTATTTAAATTATTTTAAATATATTACTTAATTATCTAAATTGTTTTAAATATATTTTTCACATCTAATATCATTACATGATGATTTATAAAATTATATAAATAAAACAAATACAATAATTCAGTAGTATAAATAATAAATAAAATATTAAAATAAATAAAATAATTTAATAATATTTTTTAAGTTTATCTAAATAAATATAAATATTATCAACTTGTTTAACACCGTAAAAAATTAGAAAAATATTATGGCCGGTTGAATTTTAATCCAAATTAATAATTTAAAAATCTTTTAGTAGGAGGTCAACCCAGTACATGGAAATTCAAAGAGGACAAAGATTTTTTTTTTGGGAGCAAAATGGGGTTGGATATTTTTGATATAAAATGAGTTGGGTATGTAATTATAATTTGAGAAAATATTATAGAATTCTTTTAGATTAGATTATTTATGTTGTTTAATTCTTTAACTTAAAAATAGTGTTATTTAGTACATTAATTTTGTAAAAATGATCGATTAAGGATAGATCATATTATATTAATGATTTTTTATTAAAATATTATATTTTTTCTATGAAGTGATTAAAAACAATTAAAATACAAATTTTAAATAATAATAAAATTATAATTAATATAAAAAAATTATCAATTTTTATTATTATTTATTAACTGTTACTATTTTATTTTAATATTTTATTAAAATTTAAATATATATATTTAGATAAATATTTTTTGAATTTTATTTATTTTCTTAAAAGTTTTCACATTAAAATTTAAAATATATATTTAGATAAATGTTTGTTTGAATTTTATTTATTTTCTTAAAAGTTTTCACATTAAATTTTATTTTTATTATTGTTAAAAACTCATATTTTAATTACGTTTTAATTACTTAATGTAACATAATAATATTTTAAATAAAAAATTATTAAAATAATATAATTTATCTTTAATTAATTTTTTTACAAAAATAAATATTAGATAACAATATTTTCAATTTAAGTGAATAAATAACATAAATAATCATATCTAAGAATTAAGGAGCTAAATTACACCCTTTTTAATATCAGAGATTAAACAATACAAATAACATAATATAAAAATTAAAAAATTAAACGATATTATGTCTAATACGAGTAAATAAATAACATAAATAACTTAATTTAAGAAAAAATTTTCATATAATCCTTATATAATATTAGTGTACTTTTCTAGAAGGAGATTTGTAGTTAAAGCTCTACTATACTATAAATCGCCGTTTGAGGCAAGGGAATTATCAGTCCCATGGCCAGTAGTAAAACATTGCAACGTCAATAAATTATGGAAAAGAAAAAATTAAATTAAGATACAGAACATGAACTGTTCAACCCTTCCATTTTCTAAAAAAATCAATTTTCAATCAATTTAATTTTTTTTAGTAAAATTAATATATATTTAATACGAATATATATTTGTTTATATGTATATATATATATATATATATATATATATATATATATATATATATATATATATATATATATATATATATATATATTACAATTAGAACCTTTAATAGTATATCTTTATATACACAAAAAAATAAAATACTTAACCGTCTTAATTGTTTACACAGTTTTTTATACTTTTATACAAAAAAAAAAGAAGAAGATAAAATTAATAATTGAAAAAATAATGTAATGCTTTGTAATACTATAAAAGTTTATAAATAATTGGTCTCAATTGGACTACATTTGTCTAGTGGGCCTATGCGAGGTCAACATGTTGAACTTTTTTTAAGAACTTCTTGGATTACAAATATTGGTTTTTTTTCCTCCTAAACATCAATGATATCTTAACAACAATGAATTAAAAAAAAAGAAAAATAGAGTTTAGACCCAAAGCATGTCAATATATGAATACGGACCAAGTCAAGGGCATAATTGAAAGTTCAAATGCCATTTGCCGAGAGAAGAATAATTTATAATTTATAACCATCGTACGAAGAATTATTAATTAAAATAAATTTAAAAAATATATTATTTATATTATTAAATTATTTTTAGTTTAAGTTACACCATCTAACTATTAAATTTATCCTATTCATATAATTTTTTTAGTTTTCGTATTAACTTATCACACATTACATAATCAATTTATTTTAAATATATAATTTAATTATCTGAATTATTTTATATTTATAATTTAATTATTGAAGTTGTTTAAATTTATTATTAATATATAACATCATTATACTAATATTAATGAAATAATATAAATAAAATAATTATCAATAATTATGATATATAAGTGAAATAAAATAATTTAAAACTATAAACATAACAAATAATTTGATTAAATTTTTATTGATTTGCCTATTAATTATAATCGTGGATGAATTAAGTGCATAAAAATAATTGTAAAAGCGTGAGGAGTTATACTTTTTTCTTTTATCTTTTAGTTCTTACTACTCTTTTATATATGTTATTTAATTTAGACTACAATTTAACCAAATATCAATCAACAATTATTCCACTCCAATGCTTCCAAAGCTACAAACAAATGATAATTACATAACTCCTCTACACGCTACAGTTATTATACAAAATAAAACACATATCTTTTCTTTATACTAAAATAGTTAAGTAAGATTGTTCGTATCTTTACGATATTTTGTTTCATTACTTTTATTTTTAAATTATAAATTTAAACTATATTATTAATTATATTTGATAATAAAAAATATATAAAAAAAACGAGGGATTTATATTTATAATAGAATAATAGAATAATTAAAAAAACACCTCCTCTTGGTTTCTTCGTGGCAAATCAAAGTAGAAACAAAGAATGAGAGGACGATTGGGCACATTAATTTGAATTATAATTTAGAATTTAAGAATAATATTTTTTAATTAATATGATAGATAATTATTAATTAAAATAATAAAATATATTATTTTAATTTATAATAAATTATCTTATTATAAATACAATTTTAAATTAAAAATAATCGATGAAAAGAGATAAAGACCGTTACGCTTACGAAATGACACTGATTGAGCGCAAGAAAGCAGGGGATATAATTCCATTCCTCCAGGCTCCAATATTATAATTTAACAATTATTAATTGATCTACATTGTCCTTTTATGTGTTTAATAATAATTATAAGATTTATTTATTTATTTATTTATTTATTTATATATTACGTTACTCTGATACTGTCCTTGTTGAGGACTTGGGGTCAAGTCTGCTGGCTTATTTAGGAGCCTATTATATATGAAATTATAAATATGATACCCTAGCTCGTATATATATTTTTTAATAACTTCGAAAGTTAAGCATATCTTCCTGACTTATTCTTGCTAAAAGTATATTATGTACTTAATTATTTTCTTATCAATTCAATATTATTTGTGAGACCTGTCGGTAAGGTCCTTATCTTAAAATTTTATTGGTTTTTAATGTAAATAAGGACAAGTTTAGGTGCAACATGTATTTTGTGTATACTTATTTAATACAATTTTCAAGTACATGCTCAATATTTGATACCACGTCGTTTTGCATTTACAATGAAATCTGGATTACACCACAGGGTAATTTGATTACTTAATTAAAATCAATGTTCTCAGACTGAATAATAATACCTCAAAGCCCATGCACTTGATGTTAAGAGTATACTGCCCTTAACTAATTAATCTTCAACATTCAAATCCATGCCTTATACTAATGCTTATCATATGAGCGAAATAATAATAATTTTATTAGTTTGGACATATATATATTATAAATCAGTTATAATATTAACTATAAATATCAAAATTAAAAAAAATAGGATAAACTTGAGTTTTTTAATTTCAAAAGTACTTGGGATTTTTTGCAATGTACACTTACCTATCAAAGAAAATTTGAACACACATAACTAAGAGGATATAGAGCACCAAAATTATCACCATATGTCACTGGAGTAATGGATTATGGGACACCCTCTTTATTGCTTAGGATTTTTTATTTTAAATCATATCTTAATCTCTATTTTATTATCAAGATCATGATATGTTGTTTAAAAAAATCAACTCAAGTTTATATTAACTCTATATTAGGGGAGTAATATTTTAAATAATGACTCGTGATTCTGTTAATAAATAAAAATTAAGATAAATGTTCCAAATCCCCTTTTTAGACCATAGGAATTAAGTTGCTTTAAAGATAAATACTAGATGTACAAGTAATTAAGTTGCAGGATATAAACTGACAACGAACTTTGTTTTATTTTGAAAAACTTCCCTTTTTTACGTGGAGAGTGTCCTTAATTAGGGTAAACCATTTGGCTTTCTGGCTCATAAGGAATTTGCACAGATTATATAATATTTGTAATATGTAAATGACCATTATTGTACTAATTATCTCTCAGTAGAAAATAAGTTAAAAGGTACAAGTTCTTGTGGGTATCACCGTTATTATATATTACATATAATGTAGATTAGGTACACGGATAACGAGAGAGATTACTTATAAAAAGGAGAATTTTACATATAATAGAAGTATAAATATATAGGATAATGAAGTCATTTTAATTTTTTATTTTTATAAAAATAAAAATACGTAAAAAGTGAGAACGAGATCAACTATTCCTATTAATATGAGTATATAACATATTATATGTAATATTTGATAATTATTTGGTGTAATTTTAAATAAAAAATTTAAATTATACCTAAAATAATATTAGATAAGATTATTATTCTATTTTAAAGTAGTTACATATATTTTCATTTTAAATTTCAAAAAAATTAAGCTAACAAAATTAAATAATTATTTTTTAATATTAAAAACTTTATTTTTTTTAATAAATAAAAAATACATTACACGCTAAAACTGTTTCCAAGAGTTTAATTAAAAATGCTCATCATATCTAATTTTGATATATGTATGCTTTTGGTTAAGGGTTTTTACAATAATAAATTTATAATTGAATGGAAATCTTGTGATTAATTTTTATTTTTTATTTATTTACCATTCTATTATATAATTTCAAATATATTGTAACAAAAAACAAATAATTGTTTTAAGAAAATGTATAACAATATATGTGCAAGGCACGTGTCTTTAATTAGTAGTTATAAAAATAGAAATAATAGTACAATATATTGAGAAAATTGTGTATATAACTATTTTCTAAAAAAAATAATTTGAAAAATACTTCAAAATTGTAAAAGATTTTTTTCTCTCTTTCTAAACTTGACCATTGAATAGGATTATAAGCTGTACATGTTAATTATAAAAAGTATCATATTTCACCTTAATCTAATCTCAAATAATGTTATATACTTTAAGTGATATTTTATTATTAAAATAGTTTTTTAAAAAAAGTTGAATATCATAATGTAAAACGAATTGTGTAATAGCTTGCTTACTAAATATCAATTATATTCTGACAAGTTACCGAATAAACAAATTAATTAGGGATTAAAAAAATCATTTTGTCAATCCCAAATTTCTTGTGCAGGGTATATTGAGAAGAATTGGATCTCTCTCATAAGTCCACAAAGTAAACCAACTTAAAACCCAACTCTTTTGGACCGGATAAGAGTTACGTTTCAAATTATCAGAAGGGGAATTATAATAACATCCCATATATATATATCTTTTTATATATATCATTTATTTTATTTTTCATGATGTAAAACTTATAAGACTTTTATTAATTTTTAGGAGGCTTATAAAAATCATGATAATTTTTAAGTTATGTTTTTGTTTCTTAGACGAAAATGGCTCTTATCAAATTATGATTAGATTATTTTGATCATAGTTGATCATATATTAAACTTAATTGAATATTTTTCTAGATGTATTGAACTTAATTCAATATTTTTTAAATTAAATTTATTATTTAACTAATGATTTAATTCTCGTATTTCATTATTTTATTCTACATCTGATATATTATGTCTAAGATAGCTTCTGGATTTAAAAACCTTTATCACATTATTTTATTAAATTATGTCTCTTTTTATTTTTTAAAATTAATCAACTAACTCTCGTAAGTTTTTAATTATTTGAAATCTTTTGTTATTAATAATAAAGTTTTTTTTATAATTTTCTTAAAATGTAACAAATATGTTTTAAGGTATAATACCTTCTTAGCTTTCTTCTCTCTCTTATTTTTTTCTATTTACTTCTATATAAATTAGTTGTTGATTTCTTTTTTTTAGTATATATTTTTCTTTGATATTTTATGTATATTATTAAATGCGTGATAAATAAATTAATAAATAATCAATATCCTTAAAATATGTAATTGTAACTGACCGGATAAATATAAATCCACTTCGATCTTCTATTTTTGTGATGTTTATTTCTTCTTTTTCTAATGCTTCAACTAGATCTAGTCTTATGTCCTTTTTTACTTATGATGATCTATAATATTTTTATGTTTTTTTTAAGACTAAAGTGACAAATAAAAGTTTATGTTTAAGATGTATTTTTATTTATTATAATAGTTTATTGCAACTAGAGTATTTAAAATCTTGAAAGATTATTCATTCTTAGATGACATATTATAAAAGATAAAAAAATAGGATCTAAGTGAATAAGTTTTGTAGAGAATGTGAGAGGTGTGTATAAATGAGTTATTAGACTCTTTTTTTATATAATTTTAAGTTTATATAAAAAATTTGTATCCCTTTATTCTATATGATATCATAGACTTAAGTCTTTAGATCGATTCTTGTGATAATTTTCAAAATTAATTAAAAAAATTTAAGTTAATAGGTATTATAAAAAGATAACTAAATCTACTATTTAATAAAAGATCAGTGACAGAATTATGTAAAAATAAAGTATAACAAACTTAAGGAGAATATAAATAATTTGTTAAATCTATCTATTATAAGCTTAAATTTTTAAAATAATTGATTTCTAATATTTTTATACTTTTAACACCAACATTAGCTTAAAAAAGCCACTGTATTATATTATCACGAAGATATATGCAAATAAATATAAATTTATATACACAGTGATTCGTCTCACACATCCTATTTAATAATTTTTTTATGAGATTATTTATAATAACACAATTAAAATTTATAATAAATAAAAAATAACATTTTAAATAAACAAGAGTTTAAAAATAAATAGATTTAAATGATAATAATTTAATTTAAACAACACTTACTATTAAAAAATTAATTAAATTTTTAATAATTGTAAAAATACAAATTTTTTAATATAAAAATGTTATTTCGGTGTTTACAAATTTGAAGAGAACAAATTTTATTGTTTCACAAAGTTTTAATTATTACTTACTATTAAAAAATTAATTAAATTTTTTTATAATTGTAAAAATACAAATTTTTTAATATAAAAATGTTATTCGGTGTTTACAAATTTGAAGAGAACAAATTTTATTGTTTCACAAAGTTTTAATTCTTAAAATACCTTTGAACGAAATAACTAAAAACTCGCTTAATATATTGTATTGACAATAATAGTTTTTTTACACTCATGACTCCACCTCACTCTCCCTAAATATACTAATCAAACAAACTGATCTCTTTATTTAAACATTTGACGAAAAGTAGGAAATTTGACATCAGGAGCGGAACATCTTTCACCTCCGTCGATTTAAAAAAAATAAAATTATATGTATATTTTTATCATTAAATAAATATTTTATTTATAATAATATATTATATTTAATTTTTTTTGTATATTTTAATATATTATTGTATATTTTAGAAATATTTAATAAATATATAGATAAAAATAATATAAATAAATTGTTAGTAAATAATCTTTTTGACTTTTAAGGTCTATCAATCCTTTAAAATAAAAATAAAAATTTACCGTAGTAGAAAATATACAGGTAAAATCACATCGACAGTTAAAAACTATAAAGTTTTTATTATAGTTATTTTAATAACGATGATAACCATGAAATATTTAAAAATTATTTTTCGCAATGATCATTCTAAAACGACCGTCGTAAAAGTTTTTTAGGTGGATACTTAAAATGCTAATTTAACAACGATCGTCCTAAAAATATTTAAAGGTTAACGACCATTGTAACAAATAAATATTAAAGTACTTTTTCCCTCTCACGCGTAGGGTTAGAATAAATCTCAGATCCTTTGCCGTCATAGAAGCATCCATTGCCGGAGTTCTGACTTAAATAACTCCCGTTTACGTTTTGCGTACAATTTTCCCAAATTAACAAAAAAAAATTACTAAAAAGCCCTTTAATCTTACAAACAAAATTGAAACTCACTGTAACTCCAACGTATATACACAGAGTTTCGGTGTATATACCATGTTGAGATTACAAAAAAATTACACAATCGACGGACATGAGATTGGCTTACCTAGGAAAACAATGGAAATGAGTGGAACATATCTGGTGTAGGCAGCAGATGTGTAAGCTTCTATCGGAGAAGTAGGAGTGAGGAACTTTGTCGATCATTCTATCGGCAGCAGCTATCAACGACGCAACTAAAACTGATAGAGAGGAGAGAGAGATGGGGCTTGAGCGATGATTAGAAGAATTGAGAACTACAGAAGCATCTGGATTTTTGGCGATTAGTTGAAGGACAATTAAGTAAACTCACACTAGAAGAACGTCGTCGTAAATCGAATTTTGGCAAAATTCGATTGGCCCATAAATCAATACTGTCTTTTAAGTCCATAATTCTCCATTGCCGCCCAAAGGATTAAAGTATTTTAAAACAATGCCAGAGGCGCCACTGTTGGCGATGTGAGTCTTGTGGTGATTTTCAATTTTTGGTTATTTATATTCTCTTTCAATTTGAAGACCGATTTGACCTAACGTTTTCAATTTATGGTCATTTATTTTCCTTCTGAATATTCACATTGTGGATGAGGAGGATGTAAAGAAGCTAGGTTTATGGGGTCTATTTACCTGTGATCTTCCTCTATGCATAGTTATGATTGGAACCCTCTCAGTGGAGCTCAATAGGCTATCTATGACGCATTCAAAGTTTCTGTGGGATTGTAAGTTCTTCATGAAACCATATAATTTATGTGGATATTTCATTGAATTCATGTAACCGATTGATCTTATTAATCATTCGTGGAATTTAGAATGATTCACAGACCAACTACACGTGATGTGGCCCCTGCTGCTGCAACAGATGTAGCAAAGGTGTAAAAATGTTGAACTCAAGTCATAGTCTTCTGTTGTCGAATATAATAATATAAATAATTAAAAATTAAATATAAATAACAAATACGAATTCATAGATAAATAAATAATATAGGTAATAATATTAATTTTATTAATTCTAAAATGACACTTATTCGTTTACCAAAATTTAAATCTGTTAAATCTAAATCTAAATTGAATTGGAGCAAATAAAAATGAGACAAAACCTAAAATAAATACGATCTAATGATTCAATTAACTCAAATTATTAATTGTATTTTTTTAATTAATAAAAATATTTTTAATAATATTAAAACTTATAAGTATAAATATCATTACATGAAACAACAAAAATAAAAAAAATAATGTTACAACAATTAGTTGATAAAAAAATAAATATTAACAATAATTTATTATATCCTCGTTCAAATATTAAGATTTAAAATAATCTATATCACATTTCAGATTTTAATAATTTTAAAACATAATAATATCCACAATATTTTAAATTAGTTATATTTTATATTCACAATGTATTAAACAATTTATAGAACTAACAAAAACGTTTATTTTATTATAATTATATCCACAATATATAAGTAATAATAAAAATATATTTAATTTTTAATAAAATTGAATCATTATTTATACGTTGTAGCATAATTATAACTTTAAAAATATACGTTGTTGTATATATTTTTATAGTTATCTATATATCGTGAACATAAATGCAACAAAATGAATATTTTGAACATTTTGAACATTTTTTAAAATTATCTCATATTTTATAGACTCAAAACATAATTAATCTCAATATTTAAGATATGTAACATAAAATTATAATATTTTTAATATGATTTTAAATTATTTGATTGATTCTACCTTTAACTTAATTTTTTTTACAAAAATTAAATTCAAATTTAAATCAATTCATATTTAATTTTGATTTTTTTATTGATTCTGTAAGTTAAATTACCACTTCTAATTATATTTCACAAATGATGCTCCGTGTGGGGAAGGCCTACGACCTTACTGAAGTGTTCAGAAAATTTCAAGCTTTTCGTCACAAATCACATGACTCAGACCACACAACGAAAAAGACAAATGCAGGAAAAATATATATATAAATCATTTTTCCAATTTAAGTAGAAAGCCACGATATTTGCCCAAAAAAAAAAGAGAAAGAAAAGAAAAAAAATGGCTGAGGGAAGAATAAGCTCCAAGCAACAAAGATGGAGTCTCATGGGAATGACAGCTCTGGTTACCGGTGGAACTGGAGACATAGGGTCAATACCTAGCTCTCATTATTTTTTTCTTTTAATGATTAATTTGCCTTCTGTTTTATTTTTATATTAAACTGTTCTGATTTAATATTTATTAATAAACTCTTTAATTAAGGCATACAATTGTAGAAGAACTAGCTGAATTTGGAACCACAATTCACACATGTTCTCGCAATCAAAATGAATTGAATCAGCGTTTAGAAGAATGGAAAAGCAAGGGCTATCATGTGACTTGTTCAGTTTGTGATCTATCTTCCCCAGATCAAAGAGCTAAATTAGTTGAAACCGTCTCTTCTCTTTTTCAAGGGAAGCTCAACATTCTTGTAAGCTCTGTTTTTTTTTTTTAACCTTTCTTTCTAATTAGTTTTCTAATAACTTTTAACACTTCATTTATTCAAATCTTCCGTAATCTTGATGGTTAAATTTTAAATGTTTGATAAACATGGTGCGGAATGCATCAACAATTACAAGGAGGAAGATTATGTATAAAAATATAGTTGATTATTCGAATAAGTAAAGAGAAAAATCAGTTTTTTAAGAATTTTTAGCACTATTTACCCTTTTTTCTTTTTGTCTTGGTAGCTATTAATTTTCGAATTAAGAGCATGAGGAATAATGTTATACTAAGAAATTAATTAATCAATTAGGTGAATAATGCTGCGAAGCCTTTACCAAAAAATACCATTGAAGTTACATATGAAGATTACTTAACAACAATGGCGACCAATTTTGAAGCCTCTTACCATCTTTGTCAAATGGGATACTCTCTTTTGAAAGCTTCAGGAAATGGAAACATTGTGTTTATATCTTCTGTTACCGGTGGAATTAGTTTACCTCTTTGTTCCATATATGCAGCATCTAAAGGCAAGTAGTACTCTCTATTTGTTAAGTTTTAAATTAATTAAGTATATATGAATATTATTCTGACAAAGAACTAAAATTAAGATGAACGTACAAATAAAAAATTATTTCTCTTCGTTTTTGTGTTGGTGTGTGGTTATTATATATGTATGTATTAGGAGCCATTAATCAACTTACAAAGACCTTGGCTTGTGAGTGGGCTAAGGACAATATTCGATCTAATGCGGTTGCTCCATGGGTTACCAAAACCTCCCTTATAGACTCTTCAGTGGTATTATAATCTTCTTTTCATTTCACTTAATTAAATTTTTAAAAATTGCCTTATTAAATTGTTTAATTCCATTGAATGTATAATCTATTTATTCACATTATTTTAATTTTAACTCTATTAAATATATATATATATATATATATATATATATTTCTGTAAAAAAATATGTCTCATGTTATAAGAGAAAGAGAAATAATATTTTTTTCTAATGAGTAAAAATAAAATTTAAAATTATATTATACAATTAACCTATTACTAATGACATTAAATACTCTGCCGATGCTAAAAGAAAGGAGTAAAATTAGTTAAATCAAATTAGATGGTTATTATTTAAATATATATATATATATTACGTGTATGAACATGTTTTGCCGACCAAATTCACATACTAGTTATTATTATAAAAAATATAATTATTTTTATTACAAGTTATTATTATAATGATAAAGAAATTTAATATATTTATAAATATAAAAACTAATAATTAATTTTAATTAAAAATAATAAATCATGTTACGATGTCGGTGTTCCTATAGCTATTATATTATTATATTCAGATGTACTATATTGATTAAAGAAAGGTTAAATGTACTATGTTTCAATACCTACAAGAAACGTGTCATTATACAATAAAAATATAAAAGTTTAATTTTAACAATTCTGGTAATAAAATATTAATTAGTTAATTATTTTAGTAAAATGATACATACTTTAAGTTTATATTAAATAGACGTGGTTTAAATGCGTAAATGGGTGTTTAATGTAATAGTTTATTTAAAAAGAAAAAAATATACAATGATAATTAATGCTGTTGATTTCTCTTTCAATAATACTAAAAATCTAAATATATGCTATGTATAATTAGTTGTATTATGTCATTTATTTATTAATTTGTTTTACTTTGTTAGAAGGAAAATATTGAAGTAGTTGACCTTTTAAAAGGGATCATAGCTCGTACTCCATTAGGTCGTATGGCAGAGGTTGAAGAAGTTTCATCATTGGTTGCATTTCTGTGCCTTTACTGCTGCTTCATATATCACTGGACAAGTTCTATACGTGGATGGTGGTTTCACTGTAAATGGCTACCCTTAATCGATCCAACACTGCTGTAATCAAAGCACTGCTATAAAGTTATTATAAATAAAATGATATTACGGAGATATTTTGTTATATATATATATATATATTTTGTTAATACATATATTTAATAAAATAATTTTTATTTAAAAAATTAGTAAAAAATTTTAATCAAATTTAAACTAAATTCTTATTATCTTATATATGATTTTATATATTAGATAAAAAGTTTATTTAATATTTGTTAAAAAATTTGTTCAGTTTTAAAAAGTTTTACTAATTTTTACAAATAATTTTTAATTTTAATTTAATTTTTTACAAATATATAAAATTTGTTCAGTTTTAAAACCTCATTGAGTATACTTTAACCGAGGAGAGGGTAAAGTATTATTTGTTGAGTAAGGGCTCCATCGTTTATGTTTGAAAATATTGCATCGACATCTTTAAAGGTGCTTTCATTTTTAATTCATTACTATTTTTTAAGGCGTATTTATAAATTTTTATTTTACATGTGTTAAAAACAACAAAGTTTGTTAAAGTTGTAGCTACTTCGATGATGGATAGCCTTCAGAGCACCGATAAATCATGCTATCATTCAAAAAAGTTATTATATTATGGATATTATTTTTAAATACGTATTTAAATAAATTTTATTTTTAAATACGTATTTAACTTTGAATACAAATTGACTAGGATAAAAATAGAAGGTAGTGTAAAGGCAGTCAAAAATAAAAATTCCTCGCAATCCTTTTCTTACATGTTTGGTGTAACATGTTGAATATAAATTAAATATGTTAACAAATAAAAGGTAAGATAAAAGGCGGGACCAAAAATAAAAATTCATCGTAATCTTTTTTTCCTACATATTTCGTATATTTAAGAGGTTTGGTAATAACATATATAACAATATTTGAATAAAATTAACGATAAATATTTTAATAAAATAATTAATATTTATAATAATATTTAATTTATTTTATATTTTTTTACCTATTAAATTAGTTTTATCATAAAAAATTATTTAATTTATTTTTATATATTTTTTATTTTTTAAAAATAAAAAATGTATTTTAAACTTGAGACAAAGAAAAAAGTCGACACACAGTGGAATGGAAAAAACAATTGCATGGTGACACACACGTAGAAAACTGCACATAGACTGTCATACGGCAGCCGGTGGTTTTGGGCACACATGTAATAATAACCTGGCCAATTGTACTGCAGTGTTGATGTAACGTGTGAGGTTATTTAATAGAGGGATGGTATTAAATTTTTATATAATGATTTAATTTTTATTATTTATAATATAATTTAATATTATAAATAAATTTAATATTGTATATTTGATAAGATTCTTTAATATTATACAACAAATATGTCCTTGTTAAATGATGAAATATTCAGAATACTTAATTTTTTTTGTTAAGAAAAAATATATTTATCATTGTACCCTAATTATATATACTATAATAATAATTTGACCGAAAGGAGCCTGCTCTGAATATATTAGAATACATCCAGTTTAGTCAGTAGTATTAAAAAGATCGAGAAGAAGCTGGCATATATATATATATATATATAGCATGACCACCCACAGAAATCATATATATATATATATATATATATGGGTTTTGTATCATACATGTGACGTCTATGAGCTATTATTAACTAACAAAATCGTGCACCTAACATTGAAATCAAACAGCCTATAAATTAAAAATTAAAAATTAAAAAATAAGTAAATATTATAAAAAATAATAAACAATACACAACCAGATATACCAATCTATATAGAAAGTGACACAAAAACCAAACAAAACCTCCAAACACAATAAAAAGCACATTAAACAATAGGGGGATTAATTAATTGTTTTGAGAGATTAGGTGGAGAATGTAATGTGATAACGAAGAATATATATACGCCTATAGTTTAGATAGAGCTTTCAAGGTCTTCGTGTGGGTTTGCTTCAAGTCTAGCTTTGTGGCTTAGCGTAAAGAGTTAAACTCCAATCCATTAAGCCACGTCACCAACATCCTATCCATCCTTTTTAAACCAGACTAGTAGTACTCCCAATTTTAACAAACATACGAATATTTGATCATAATCCAAAAACAAAACCCCCTTTCAATTCTCTTAATTAACAACAAGAAGAAGAAGACGACGACGAAATGGAAGGTCTAATTCCTTGTGTTTATAGAGCCATAATGGAATATAAATACAAGAATGGATCAGAAAAACAAAATCTGTTGGGGTCATGGCTTAACGACTCACCTTCGTCTTCCTACATCAGGCTTCCTGATGATTCTGGAAGGTTCCAAAGTACTTCTGATTTTCAGCTTTTCAGATCAGATTATGGCTTTTCTTCGTCTACATCGCCATCTTCTACTTCCCAAAGAAGGTTAACATCGTCTGGATCAGTTCATTCACCAATTCCTCGCAGACTCACTGCATGAAAACATTTCAAGAAAATCAAAAAGTGATGAATTTGTCAATTATGGTGATAAGTACTGCATGTATCTCTGGAAATTTGTGTATTAATTGTTTTTTTTTCTTCCCCAAATATGATATTTGTGGGAAGTATGCCTGTGGGTATATATCTTAGCAAAAAGAAAGAGCATGCATGTGGGTAACCAAAGGGAGACACATGCTTTCTTGTGTGGTTGTTAGTTTGATTAGTTGTGAATTCGTCGGGCTTTAGATTTGCGTCAAATGTAAAAAATATGATGGTAATGGTCCAAAGGGCCGTATTAATATTAATATATATTATTAAATAAAAAATTACCATATTAATTATAATTATAATATATATAAAAATATATGTAGTATATATATATTCATGTTCAGATATTATTCTTTTAGCTAGCAGTTAGTTTTCTTGATAAGAGAGAAACTAATTGTTTTTTTTTTTTTTTTTACATCTGGGTTGATTGGGTACGTATGATCGTTCGTAATTGATTTTAGGCGAGGGAAAAAACCAGATAGAAATCTTATTATAAATAATTGACATATATAAGATGTCATAAACGATAGAAACTTTAAATTATGATAAAATATTATCGCATAAATTTACTCTTAATTTTGTTTTTAATTTATGTAAATTTAATTATATATATATTTATTAATTTATTTCTTAAATATTGTAATAATATTATAATTATAAAATATATAAAATTATTAAAATTAATTGATACGATTATATTTATCTAAACAATCCAAATAAAAAAAAGTCAATATTATAAAAGAATCATGAATAAGGAACAATCCAAGAAGATACATATTAGGATATATCTTAAATTTAATTATTCATTTAAGTTATATATTTATCTTTAATTTTAATAAATTAATTTTTTAAAAAAAATCAATTAATCTTGAACATCTATTTCCCGCTTAGATATCATGACACGATATAATTAAATTGTAAAAATAAATTAGTTTTTTAACCATTAAATTATATGATAACTCAGTTGAGTCTTAATAATTTAGTATAAGAAGATTTGTCCATAAATTATGTACCCATCCCTCACTTTGTCTTCTCTTATTTATACTTTCAAATGTTATGTACACTCATCTATATGAATTAGGCCTAGTGTTGACAGAAGATTCTGATTTTTGAAATTACTAGCTTTTATATACATACTACCGCTACCACGGATACTATGTAAAATATAATTATATTAATAAAATTTTTTATTTAAAAAACTTATTTAAATTAACATATAATTTATAAATAATTTATTAAATAATACATTTATTTTTTATCTCATGTTCCATGTTAATATTTAATTTAAAATATTAATATTACTTCTAAAAAATAAAAAAATATTATATTATTTAAATTTAATAAATATATAATAGTTTTTGAATGTTGAGAAATAATTGATGTTATTGTGAAGCTCTTAAACACAATTTATTAAATTTGATAAGTATATAAGGATATTTTAGTATTTATTAATATACAAGAAAATAATAGAGACTAACTATAAAAAGTAAAAGATTAAAATAAAATAAAAAATATAAGATATATAAATATATTTTGATATTTATTAGTGTATTAAAAAAATAGAAATTAAAATAGTAAAAAATAATTAAAATGGTATACAATGAGACTAACAAAATAATTATATATAAAAAGTGTATTTGTTTTTGGATATTTTGAAATTTATTTGTGTAAAAAGAAGCTAACACAATATTGGAGCAAAGAAACTAAAAAAGTAAAAAATAAACAAAATAATACTAACAAAACAACTGTTTATAAAAAAATGTGTTTATTTTGGGATAATTTGGGATAAAAAATGGTTAAAAAAGAAAAAGGCTGGTGGAATAATGGAGCGAAAAAAATAAAAAAGTAAAAAATAATCAAAATATGATAAAATTATATATAAAACTTATATTTACTTTGAATTTTTTTAATATTAATTTGTGTTAAGAAAAGGGAGCTAGCGGAATAGTGAAAAAAAAACAGTGGAGTGAAGAATATAAAACTAATAACTACGATAGCGAAAGATGCAAAACTCTTTTTTCATAAGTTAATAGAAATCATTATAATAATTATAAAAAGAAAAGAAGAAGAAAAGAAAAGGAATGAGAACGACAAAAGTCTACAAGGTTTTTTTATATAGAAAGACATATGCGTAAGACGCCGGATGAACCATAAGTGTACTAATATAGCACCCGATATAGGATGTAATTGCAAGTGTATTAATATAAAAATACATATGCAATGTGAACAAAATTTTAAATTAGTTAAATTCACTGATTAGAGCTATTCGTATTTATGATAACACAAATATAAAGAAACTAACTAATTATATAAGTATTTTAATAATTCTAAAATAAGACTTAATTTACTAATAATATAATATTTTAATAATTATAGAATAAAATTAACCTTGCTATATTGATTTTATTTCTAAACGAATCGTCTAATAATGTTAGAATAATATCTACTTATAAATATTTTTCTATTTTATAGATAAAATGATTTAACTTTGTAATAGAAGAAATAAAATATATTCTTTAAAGTTATATTTGATTGATAATAATAAAATATTATTATGAATAAATAAAAATATTATTTATTTGATATAAATATTAATTTAATATGAAATATAAAGTGTACTTCTCACTCCTTCCACACCCACAAAGTATACGCCGTAATGCTCTATTCTATTATTATTTTTTATTATTTAATTTAATTTAAAAATCAAAAGTGTTTATTTCAAATTTTATTTTATTTATAATTTATAATTTTTTACATTAATATTTACCTTTTATTTTATTTATACTTTTCAAATAAACACACTTATAATAATATTATTTCTTTTAAATTCAATTCTTATTATCATTTATATTTTTGTTATGTTTTCATTTTACTATCTAAACACAACTTAATAATTAAAAATATAAAATATAAAAAAAATTAAAATTATATTGTTTATTATTGGATGCTAATAAATAAACGACGCTCGTTTATTATATTGTCATTATCGTATAAAATTGTAATTAATTAAAATATATGGTCTATTTACATCAAATATTAAATTTTAAGTAGATTTTAATAACATATATATTCAATTATTATTTCTCGTGTTAGTGGTGGCAAAGTAATTATTATATATTTTATTTTAGATATAGTTATAAAAAATAGATGAGAATATATAATAAGTTGAGAAATTACGTTGAAGCAATGAGTTTATTGAGCAAGAGAATATTTCTTATAAACAAAAGATATGCTTTTCAGAGCACAAGAATATTTGTTATAGGCATTGTCCATCTAAGCAAATCTTAGAAAATCAAACATTAACTATTGTCTCGATTGCCCAATCTTCCTCTTCTTTAAGGCATTAAGAATAACAAAGTTTCTTCTGCTTATTAACTCTGCCGTATACTAACATGAAACTCACTTTTGCATTTTAAATAAATATGTTATTTACACTTGGTAATATTCAATAAGATTATCATCTTTAACAAACTCAAATGGAAAATGTCATTCTTCTAGTCCTCACCACATTAATGTTAAAGCAAAGCAGAATTGTAGAAACAATAGCAAAGCATTGCCCAATATGAGGGAGAACCACAGTGCCTTACCCACTGAGCACAACACCAGATTGTGGAGACCAACTTTACAAAATCAGGTGCAGTTTAGGCACACTTTGGCTAGACGGCCTCAACAAATCGTCATACCTGATTATCTCTATTAACCCACGATCACAGAAGCTTATAATAAGACCACCAGGCATAGTCAACAAAAATTCATGCATTGTAGGGGACTTTAAGAGTCAGGGCAAATGGCTGAACGATAGTCTTCCTTTCAACATTACAGCAATCAACACAATCATAGGCATGAATTGCTCCACTGATGTGTTGGCTCACTCACAGTATTGAGCAATAAATGACTAAAAAAAAAAATTAGTATGAGTTTCTGCAAGATTTGCGATACAAGTTTTCAGAGAAAGAACCCACAAATTTATTTAATAAATCATAGGCTATTTATAAACCTTTTACAAAGCAAACAGAACAACAAGCTCTACGTTATTTATTCCTAAAAACGTGGTCAACAACTTAGACAGATTCAAATTCTAATCCTTAATATTTTGAGATAAGAACAAGAACATACAAAAATAACTACTAACATATCTTCCCTTAAACTGAATTGCAATAATGCAATCAGTTTATTCTAACTTTGAGCACATAGCAAGCTTATCACCCAGTTTCAAGAACGCCTCCAATTTGAAAGGCTTTGTCATAATGTCAGAAAGTTGTTCTTGTGAGCTTCAGTGCACTAGTTCTACAGTTCCCTCTTTTGTCAAGTCACGTAAAAAATGAAATCTTACATCTATATGTTTACTACTCCCATGCATAACTGGATTCTTTGAAAGTTTTATGGCTGAGCTGTTATCACAGTAAATTGTTGTACATTTAGCTTGAGTATGTCCTAGTTTCTCAAGAACTCTTCTCAACCAAATTCCTTGACATGCACAGTATGCTGCTGAAATGAATTCTACCTCTTTAGTGGATAGAGTTACAATTGGTTGTTTTTTGAAGACCATGAAACTACTCCAGTTCCAAGCATGAACGTGTATCCAGAAGTACTTTTCCTATCGTCAATGTCTCCTGCATAATCACTATCAACAAACCCCACCAATTCTTCTGTTCCACCCCTTCTATTGGAAATTCCCAATTCAGTTGATCCTTTTAGATATCTTAGGACCCTTTTTGTAGCTTGCAAATGCAATTCAATAGGACTTCCATATATCTACTGATCAAACAAATAGAATACATCAGGTCCGGCCTTGTAGCAGTTAGGTACATGAGACTACCTATCATTTGCTTATACATGGTTGTGTCTACAACAAGTTCTCCTTGATTCTTTGATACTCTAAACCCTGGAACAATTGGATTATTTACTGAGTTGCTATTCAGCATCCCAAACCTTTCCAATACTTCATGCGCATACTTCTTCTGATTAATAAATATTATATGCTGATTTTGTATGACTTCTATACCAAGGAAATACTTCATTTTTCCAAGATCAGTCATGTCAAATTCCTTCCTCATTGATTCCTTAAATTTCACGAACATATTCTCATTGTTTCCAGTGAATATCAAATCATCTACGTAAAGACTTACAATGAGGATCTTACCTTCTTCTTCAGTCTTTACAAACAATGTGTGCTCACAGTAGCATTTCTCAAAACCTTCTCTAATGAAGTACCTTTCAATTTTGCTATACCAAGCTTGGGGAGCTTGCTTGAGTCCGTATAAGGCTCTTTTAAGTTTGTAAACTTTGTGTTCTTCACCTTTTCTTTCAAACCCTTATGGTTGATCTATAAACACAGCCTCATTTAGTTCTCCATGCAAGAACGCATTTTTCACGTCCATTTGATATACGCACCACCCCTTTTGTGCTGCAAGTGCAAGAATTACTCTAATAGTATCTCATCTAGCCAGAGGTGCGAACACTTCATTGTAGTCAATACCATGCTGTTGTGAGTAGCCCTTTGCCACTAGACGAGCTTTAAATTTTTCAACCTCACCCTTCTCATTATACTTGGTTTTGTACACCCATTTTACCCTTATTTTCTTTGCGCCTTCAGGTAATGTAGTTAAGATCCAGGTCTCATTATCTTCAATAGCTTTGATATCTAATTTCATGGCTTTTATCCACCTCTGGCTCTTAACAGCTTCCTCAAAGGATACTGGATCTTTAGAGGCAGTGAACATTATCAAGTTTGCAATGTCATCTTCTTCTGATAATCCTTCACCTGTCACATAATCTTGCATCTAGGAAGGTTCTCTTATATTCCTCCCTTGAACTGGACTCACAGAACCTTCTTCGGGTGATTCACCAGGTGGTGAATTGATGCCTTCGTCTCCTTCAATTTGGTTTTCTTGATTCCTGATTTCTTCCTCATCTCTCCACTCTAGCACATCTGCTTTCATCTCATCAATGCTTCTTCCCCAATCCCATTTTTCATCTTCACCAAACACCACATCCCTACTAGTTACTACCTTTTTTGAAACTGGGTTGTATAGTCTATAGGCTTTCGATTCCTCACTTACACCCAATAGGACACATCTCTCACTCTTATCATCTAGTTTTGATCTTTGTTTGTCTAGAATATGAACATAAGCTACACATCCAAATATTCTGAAGTAATGCACCGTGGGTTTGTTACCAGTCCAGGCTTCTTCAGGTGTTACCTCCCTCATAATTGAAGTTGGACTCTGATTTAATATATGTGTCGCCCATTTGACAACTTCAGGCCAGAATTCCTTAGGGATTTGTTTCTCTAATAGCATATTGCGTACCATATTCATGATTGTGCGATTTTTCCTTTCTGTCATCCCATTTTGTTGGGGTGTATAAGCAGTGGTGTGCTGCCTAGTTATTCCATTTGTGCTTCAAAACTGGTTAAATTCTAGGGAGATGAATTCTCCACCTCTGTCGATGCGTGAAGCAATGAGATAGTATTACCGGTTCCGCTTTCAAGCGATGCTTTGAACCTTTTAAATGCATCAAATGCCTCAGATTTTTCTGACAGGAAATAAACCCAAGTCTTCCTACTATAATCATCAATGAAGTTGATCAAATACCTTTTGTGACTGTGTGATTCAGGCTTAATAGGTCCACAAATATCAGCATGAATCAATTGAAGACGTTATGTGGCTCTCCACGTGCTTATTTTGGGAATTACTTCTCGATGTTGTTTTCCTACCATACAATTAGAGCACACCTTTGATGGTGCTATGAGAGTTGGTAGTCCTCTTACCATTTTCTTATTGAGTAGAGTTCTTAGTCCTTTGAAACTGAGATGTCCAAACCTACAGTGCCACATATGTGTATTATCTTCAGCCATAGTTTGAAAACATGTTGTGGTTTAGGGCATTATTGAAGCCAATATAATAAACATCCTATTTGCTGACATTCTAGATAGCATGATTAATCCTCTTCTTGGATGATAGATATTGCATATCCCATTTTGAATTAGAATAGCGAGTCCCTTTTCTTGTAGTTGACCAACACTCAAGAGATTATTTTTTAACTCAGGCGCAAAGTAAACATTAGTAATTACTTGAGTTGTGTTACCTACTTGAAGTCTGATATTTCCCTTCCCCATGACTATCATCTTTGAATTGTCTCCAAGCCTTATAGATTGCCTGAATCTTTCATCAAGGTCTGAGAAAAAATCCTTGGAACCACACATGTGGTTGCTACACCCAGAATCTAGGAACTACACATTTTCTGTTGTTGATTGGTTCATCTTGACATATGACATTAGTAGCATCTCCTCGTCTCCTTCCAGCTCAACATAGTTTGCATCATTCCTCAAACTGGGACATTCATATTGAAAATGACCTAATTTGTGGCAATTGAAGCATTCTACAAGAGCTTTTATTGAAGTGGTTCCTTCCCCTACCTCTACCTTTTCCTCTAAAGTTTCCACGAGCTCTTCCTCTCCCTTCAAATTTGTAGTCATCCCTTCTTCTATCCCTTTCTGTATCGGTAATGTGTAAGAGCTGCTCTTCCTCTTTCTGTCCATACATTCTCTGCTCGTGAACTAACAAACTGCTCTGGAGTTCATCAATGGTCATAGTAGAGAGATCATTAGATTCTTCAATTGAGCACACAACATAATTGAACTTGAGAGTCATTGATCTCAAGATTTTCTCAATAATCACATTCTGCTCCATTTTTTCTCCATGTGTCTTCATCTTATTTGCAATGGTCAGTGTTCTTGCGAAATATTCATTCACTTTTTCACCTTCTTTCATGCCAAGAATCTCAAACTCCCTTCTCAAAGCCTGTAATTGAGCTCATTTCACCTTCGTAGAGCCTTGATATTTTTATCTCATCAAGTCCCAAATAGCCTTTGCTGTCTCTTTGTTAAGAATGGTTTCAATAATGGTTCTATCTATAGTTTGGAATAGATAGTTTTTGACCTTTAGATCCTTCAATTTGAGACTTGCGAAGGTTTTTCGTTGTTCCTCTGTTGCTCCTTTTGCTACTACAGGTATTTCATTTTCTATCAAATCCCAATACTCTTTCGATCTAAGAAAATTCTCCATGAGCATAGCCTAGTGGTTGTAATGACCATCAAATCTTGGAATCGCCGGTTGAACAAAACTGTTGTTCTCCGTTGCCATAAATCCCTAATTTTCTTCTCTCCTTTTTTTGTTTTCTCTATTCTCACTCCTTCGTTTCAACTATTAAGAAGAAACAAACAAAAATGAAATCAGATCCAGAGATGGTGGCTCTGATGCCACTTGTTGGCTCACTCACAATATTGAGCAATAAATGACTAAAAAAAGAAATTAGGATGAGTTTCTGCAAGATTTGCGATACAAGTTTTCAGAGAAAGAACCCACAAATTTATTTAATAAATCATATGCTATTTATAAGCCTTTTACAAAGCAAACAGAACAACAAACTCTACGTTATTTATTCCTAAAAATGTGGTGAACAACTTAGATAGATTCAAATTCTAATTCCTAATATTTTGAGATAAGAACAAGAACATACAAAAATAACTACCTTAACATGATGTGCTTGAATTGACAATGAACTGTTCATCGTCCAGCATTTGTCACCACTACGTTAGAGGCAATGCTCTGGCAAAGGCTGCTTGTGGCAACACAACTATTTGTTGTTCCTACACCACAGGTGGGTCTAAAAATGCCTACTGGGTTAGGATTCGGCCACAACATATACTAGTTTTGTGAATTTGGATGTGTCAATGCCGGTGAGCAAGTGGTGGGAGCCTGGTTTGGAGATTGAGTGGGCATTCGCTCCGAAACCAGGGTGCAATGTGCAAATGGATTATAAAGACTTGGCCAATTCTGTGTGTTTGGTTGAAAAGAACGGAGATGTGTTTATAAGGTTGGATTTCAGTGGAACTCCATCAATGAAATTTGTGAATGTAAGTTGATAGGATTGTCAAATTAATTGAGTACACCTAGTTATATTATTTTGTGCTTAAGTTAAATGAGTTATAACTCAATTAAATTTAATTCATCTAAATTTTATATAAATTCAATTTTTTAGTTGAGATTAACAATTCATAAACTGGTTCATTATCTACCTAAAAATTAAAAAAGGTAACTATTTAAAAAATAATAAGAGAAGTGTGCTCGTAACTTTTTAATTTTTGATAAATGAACGTTTAAATCCCACACCTTTACACTTAAATACTTTAATTCTAATTTTTTTTTAAATTCACTTTCGGTTAAAAAATGTGGCATGAGTCTTAAAGTTTTGAAGTTTTAGGATTAAAGTGTAAATTTTTTCAAAATTATGATACTAAATCATTCATGCTTCTTTTGTTAAAAGTATAGATCTTTCGTGTCATTTACCTAAAAATAAACTATATATTTATAATTTAAAATAAGAAAAAATAAAATTTATTATAAAATATTAGATTGATTATATTTTTATAAAATTAGAAAAAATTAAAAGTATAATTTTTTTTAATTGTGATTTACCATGATAATATTATTGTAAATATAAAAAATCTATTTTTTCAACTTATTAACCTTAAATAACTGAATTGGGCGAGACCTTCGTTCACGCCGCTATAACTTACCAATTCCTGTCTATTATATCATTACAACAATTTCTGTTCTCAAACTTTTATTAACTTCGTCTTGCTTCTGTAGATCTAAAATGTTTCCATAAGAGAGTTTGCCAGAAGCGAAAGAACAAAACTGCACTTACTGGAGGTTAGTCTCTTTTTAATTCAAATATTATGTACCAAAAATTTACAAGAATTTAACATTCGAACAAAATTAAGATTTTCTCTCAAACTCGTAATTAAATGTGTTATTGTTTCAAATGGTGAGAGAATCAGTATCTTTGTCATTCAGGCACAGTTGTTGCAATAGGAGTAATGCTAATTGGAGGCCTCATATCAGCAATTATCTATAAGCGACGTGTGAGGATTCAAAAAGAGACCCAACGAAGTATATAGAAAGTAAGGGAAGACATGTTCAATGCCAACAATAGTGGAAAAACAGCAAGAATTTTCCGTGGCAAAGAAGTAACAAAAGCAACCAACAATTTCTCCAAAGAAAACCTTCTTGGCTCTGGTGGTTTTGGTGAGGTTTTCAAAGGCACTCTTGATGATGGTACTTTTATTGCAGTCAAGCGTGCCAAAGTTGGCAACACCAAAGGCATAGACCAACTCATGAACGAGGTTCGAATTATTTGCCAAGTGAACCATCGCAGTTTAGTTAGACTTCTAGGCTGTTGTGTTGAGCTCGACCAATGATTTATGAATATATCCCAAATGGAACATTATTTGAACATCTCCATTCAAACTTTTATGGAAAATGGGAACCACTCACTTGGAGTAGGAGGCTTAACATTGCTTATCAAACAGCTGAAGGACTTTGTTATCTTCACAATTCAGCTGTACCAAGGATTTACCACCGTGACATAAAATCTAGCAACATTTTATTAGATGAGAAGCTCAATGCAAAAGTTTCTGATTTTGGTCAATCAAGATTGGCTGTGAGTGAAACAACTCATATTACTACATGTGCTCAGGGTACTTTAGGTTATCTTGATCCAGAATATTATATCAATTTTCAATTGACTGATAAGAGTGATGTTTATAGCTTTGAGTAGTTTTATTAGAGCTGTTGATTTCAGAAAAAGTTATTGATTTCAATAGAGAAGAACAAGATGTGAACTTGGTAGTTTATGTTAAGAAAGTGATGAGGGAAGAGAGATTAATGGATGCTATTGATCCTGTGCTTAAAGAAAGAGCTAATGAATTAGAGTTGGAGACTTTCAAGGCAATGGCTTCATTGGCTGCAGCATGCTTGGATGAACAGACAAATAATCGGCCTGCAATGAAAGAAGTTGCTGATGAGATAGAATATATAATTAGCCTACTTAGAAATGAGGTTTGATCATCAGTAATTCAGCATATATATTCAGCTTGATATAAACAGAGTATGGGAACTTTGTAGTCTTTTTCTTCCTTTGTAAACGATAAGCACTTGTAGCAATGTTCAAAAGTCTTAAATTGTACTTTGAGTCTAATCTTTGACAGGTCTTCATCACAAACAATTAACTTAATCTATAAACTCCATAGTTGGTAATGGTTATGATATATAATTTTTGGTCCAATTAACAGGCTGAATTTTGATATTAGTTAAATTTTGTAGAGTTTAAAATCACAATGAGTTGATTCCTTCTTTTTTTTTTCCCAAAAGATTACCAAATTAATAGTGAGCCCCATGGTTAGAAACTCTAGTTGGAAGCCTTATTTCATCTCTAACACAAACCAATTTTTTATGGAAAATTTTAAGTAACATAAATTTTTAATACTATTCTATCTATAACATTGATTTTATTATTTAATTTATTTTTAACTTTTCTCACGTAATTTTAATGATTTTGATAAAATAATGGTACACAAAGTGACTTTAAAATCGTACTCCTTTATATTGCTAAAATTTTATTGCATTTAGCTTAATCTATGACTTTTTTTTTAAATGACTATGGCTTCTTTGTTACGAGACCTATCTATAACATGTAACATGGAGATCATTTATCTTTTCTGATAAATGCACGTATTGTACTCAATAAATTCGTTGGAAAATACAAAACTAGATTTGATCATCATATCCATCATTTTCATATTTTATAAAATATTTTTATATAAATAACATACTTTGCGTCGAACTCGTATTCAAATTTAACAAGTATATATAGGTCTTTGAAAATTTTTACAGGCACAAAATATCTTAAATCATACCTTAATGAAATGACGAATATCAATTAACATATCATATTTTCTTCTTAGAAAATGAAAACTACTTATATGGAATGAATCTGAAGTGAAAAAACAATTTTTAAGTGTCAAGGAAATATATTCTCTCATAGTTAAGTTTGAGATCCACACATCAACGAATTTTATCTTTAAATTGTTGGCATATACAACCTAAAAATTCAATATAATGAGTATTTATAAATGATAAAAAAAATAACATGTTTAATAATTAAAAATGAGCAATTTAAGAAAAATAAAAATACATATATAAAGACTATAAACCTAAATTTAATCGATTTAGGATTTAGAGTTTAAAATTTTAGGGTTTAAGTTTTATGTTTTAGGATTTATAATGTAAGTTTTAAGGTTAAGATTTAACAATTAATAAATAGTGTTATTAATAAATTAATATTTTTTTCTTTATTTAAAATATTTATTTTAATTACTAATAATATTTTTATATATTTTACTTTTAATTATAAATAATATCTATTTCAATCCAACTTTGCAAGCTTCCTACTAGAAAGATGCTAACTGCCCCACTTCAGTAGTTAGCGCAATGTGACCCAATTTGTATTGTTATTGATATGGTCCAACTGAAAGATAACAAGCCCAATCAAAGCTGGTGAACCTAGTAGTAGTGTTGTAGTCCACACTCCACAGGCTCACATCCCACTTTATATTTTAGCCTTCTCTATTGAATCTCGATTATCACCGTAGCAAACCAAACCCTCTGCTAGTTTCTCAAATTCTACTGCTAGGGTTTTGCGTTAGCTGATTGTATTGTAGCCTTCTCTCTTGATTTTACAGAATGAGCAGGTCAGGTCAGCCTCCGGATCTGAAGAAGTAAGCTCTCTCGTAACCGTACCTTTTACTTTTGTTCTGATTTTGAGTTTATTTGTTCCCCTTCTCGCGCCTAATTATTCAGTTTAATTTATTTAATTTTCGATGTTCTTTGGCAGATACATGGACAAGAAGCTTCAAAGTAAGTTCTTTCTAACCATTTTCTCGCTTTCTTTTGTGTATTACATGATTTAAGCTTGCGTGTTTATCTATCTGTAGTTGATAGAGGCTGGATTGTACTTTGCAAGGCGTTTTTCAATTTGTAATTGTATTGTATGAGGGGTAACAGCTGATGGAATTTTGTACCTCTCTTAAAAAAATGAACTTTTTTAATTAAATTTTTGAAAATGATAAATCATCTGGAGCTTTTTTCAGTAAAGTTGAATGCTAATCGGATGATTGTTGGAACACTTCGTGGGTTTGATCAGTTCATGAATTTAGTGATTGACAACACTGTTTCCGTAAATGGTAATGAGAAGGTTGACATTGGCATGGTGGTGCGTACCTTTGCCTTCTTCTTTTCCTTCTGTTATTTTTAAAGTCTACTACCATTGCATTTGTATAATGCTCCTATTTGAATTTAATGTTTGTAATTGCTTTTGTTTCTTCAGGTTATTAGGGGTAACAGTGTAGTAACTGTTGAAGCTCTTGAACCAGTAAACAGAGCACAGTGATTTTGGTTGGCTGAGGTAGCAGCTAATGCACTCTCGTGTTTTTTTTTTTGGGGTCAAGAATAGAAATGTGTACTTTGTATTTGAATATGTATTTTTCTACTTAGGATTATTCCTAATCTGTATGGTCCAATTGTTGACTACGTGTCCTGATTTGATGTTTTTTGAATAGAAACTTTGCATTTGACTGTTTGTTATTCTGATTTTGTTAGTCTGTTAGTCTGGATTGTAGATTGATGATGCGAACTGGACAATTGATACTGAGTCTGAAATTAGTATGTCTTAAGTTTCAATTGTTGAAGTCATGCTTGGACAGTTTTTCAGTTTCCTCAATTACTATTTCTAAAGGAAAATTATATACAATTAAATTTTAAGGTTAATTTCAAATAATCTGAAACTATATTATTAGTAATAATTAGACCCACAACATATCTATTTGAAAAATTGCAAAGTAATTTGAGGTGCGATTGTAAATGATACGACAAAATATTATTGATAAGTCTTGAATTTAAAGATATATATGACACTTATCATTTTTTTTAATGGAGTAAGGAATGAAAACTCTTCTCTTGTTCTCTTGTAAAAAGAGTTAAATAATTGTCTCAACAAGAACCAATTGATTCTCCATCATCATCTACATAGCAATGGAGGAGACTTGGGTGGAGGGAGATTGCCGAAGATATGTGGATATGTTTCAAAGTTTATAAAAATTATTCATTTTTTCAATCCTAAAAAGTTAATTAAATGGATGAAAATATTTGAAATCTTTGTAAATTCATTCTTTAAAATAATATCGAACAGCAGAGACAAATGGAAGACAACAAAACAGTGAATGCCGGCAGAATTGAACGGAAGTCGGTAAAGTAGAGGTGAATGGAGAGCGGCAAGAAAACGTGCACTATGTATAAAAACTAAAAAGGTTCTTTTAATAATATAATTTCCGTGCACCATTTATCGAAGGTATAGCGTTCATAAATCTAGTGGTATGAAAATTAGGATAGTATGGAATTTGGTTAATTTATATTCTACTATATTTAGGGGTGTCTATAAACTGGATTGGACCGGACCAAACCGAACGGTTTTACTAATCAAACGGTCCGGTTTGATTTGTATTAATTTTAAACCGTTCAAATCGGATCGGACCAAACCCAACGGTTTTACTAATCAAACGGTCCGGTCCGATTTGTATTAATTTTAAACCGTTCAAATCAGATCGGATCGGTTTAATAATATATTAAAAATTTTATATTATTCTTTATTAAATTATAAAAAAATCAAACCAAATCGGAAACTAAACCGGACCAAACCGTTTTATAAGTCAAACGGTCCGGTCTGATTTTTATTTCTTAAAACCGTTTCAAAAGGTCCGATCCGGTCCGATCCGAGTAATATGAACGGTCCGATCCAGTTACATTTTTTTTAGGCAAAATCGGACCGGACTGGACCATGGACACCCCTAACTATATCTATAAATTAGATATAGTAGTTAGTTTTCTTAAAACTAACATACTTTTGGTATTCTCAGCCATTGTATCTGTTTGATTTTAAAGTCAATCAAATTTGAGCATTTTTTTTCGACTATTCAATATATTATCACATTTTATTATCTTTGCCTTCAAATATACACAAGTATTATTGATCATTAATTATGAATCGTTATGTAATATGATGTTGTTTACTTTTATTTTCTTTAAGATCATGATTCTAAAGTTAACTACTTCGTATTATATTATATTATTGATTACTTAGAAGTCTATTCTCATAGAATATTTAATTTTTTTTATCATAATCTAGTATAACAACTTTCAACCTTGCTCCCTTGAAATTATGAGCACTATCCATACCTTTCACATTGGGGTTTCGTTTACATCGATACCACATACTTCAACCATCTCTTTGTTGTTGATAATTTCAGGGGAGTCATTAAACTCAATTACAAAATATGCCAAGGCTTAAGATTTTATCAAAGACTTAGGCACAAACTCGACGTCATATTCTCCTAACTTAATTACAATATGTGCTAACCTCCATATAACCTCTGACTTTGTTAACACATTCTTTTGGTGGGTGGGATGTGAGTACTATTATGGTGTGTGAGCTAAAGTAGTGTAGTAACTTTTGTGAGGTCATTTTTAAAATAAAAGCCAATTTGTAATTGTTGATATCTACCTTGGACGTTGGTTAGAATCTGGCTGACGTAGTATATAGGGTGTTAGACCTTGTTTCTTTCTGTTAGGAGCACAATGCTGGATGTGTGAGAAGTAACAACTAAGTACAAATATAATATTTCTCGAGGTGGAATTGACCAGTACAATAGATGTACTCAGGTATTGTTTGATTCCTTGAAAGGCTCTGTCACAATTTTCATTCCAAAAGACATATGTGTTCTTTCTTAGTAACTTAAGGAATGATAAACTGAATCTGTTAAGCGCCACAATCCTTCCATTTAGTTGTTGGATTCCCTTCATGTCATTGAGAGGTTTCATGTAAATTAAAGCATGTATCTTATCTAGATTTGTTTTTATCCTCCTAGGAAAAGATAAGATATTCCAAGAATTTTCTTGAGGTAACACAAAAAACACACTTTTTAGGACTAAGTCTCACGCTATACTTTCATATGACACCAAATACTTCTTATAAGTCTTTGATGTGGTCCATAGGTTATATAAACTTACCACAATATTATCTATATATGCTTCCATATTTTTCCTCAATTGGTGCTCAAGTATTTTGTTGACCAAAAGTTGAAAAGTAGCACCAACATTCTTCAAACCAAAAGGCAGTTGAGTATAATAGAAAGTACCTTTTTAGTAATAAAAGATGTTTTTCCTCATCTTCTGAGTACATTATGATTGATGATAGCTAGAATATGTGCTCAGAAAAGTCATCATACTAAATCCAACAATGACGTCAACTAGTTGATCAATACTTGGCAAGAGAAAACAATCTTTTGGATAGGTGTCATTTAAATGAGGGAAAACCACATACATACGAGATGAGCCACATGCTTTTTTCACCAACACACCATTATACAACCAAGTAGGATAATCTACCTTTTACAATCTTTGTTTCTTGTAGTGTAGCAACTTGAGTTTTGATCACATCATTTTTTTCCCTTGAGAATTTTCTTTTACAAGCTTAGCCTTGGAATCAACATTCAATTTATGTGTTATAATCACAGGGTCAATTACGAGCATATCCCTATATTTCTATGCAAAAACATCAAAGTTGAATATTAAGAAATGTAACACTCATTCTCTAACTTCTACTGTTAGGTTAGTGCTCAATTTCAAGGAATGGTCTTCTAGTTCATTTCCAATTTGTAAGTCCTTAACTCCATCTATATCAACCAAGTCAACTAGACACCTTTTTCTTGCTCATTTTGGGGGTGACCCTTACTATGGTTGCTATTTTAAAGCCACATTTTTCATCGTATCATTGTAACAATTTCTAGCTTTCTCCTGATCATCGCTTATCTCTCTTATACCCTCATCTATTGGATATTTAATGATTTGGTGAAAAGTTGAAGAGACAACCCTTATTTTATGTATCCAAGGTCTCCATAATTTCATTATAGTGAACTAAGACATTAATCACTACAAAACTAGTCACAATAATTGAAACAACTACCATGATTGGCAACACTATGGTTCTCATTGCATATGTGGTGTTGTTGTTGAATCCTACTAAAGATAACTCTTTGGCAATATCACCATCTTTTACCCCTTAATGCCTTCATTGTTGTGAGGAATATAAGGTCCATTAAATTCCCAGTATCAATTAAGGTCCTACAAGGGTCGCATGACCCTACTCAAAGTGTGACTTCCAAAAGATCTTTATAAGAAGATGAGGTCTCATTATTACTTGTGAAAATAATTGAGCATGTAGATTATAAACATGAAGACCCTACCCATTTCTTGGGCACACCTCTTTCGGACGTTATTGGAGGCCCTATTAAGCCATGGGGAAAGTCCAGGTTCCCCATGTAGTCCTCACATTATCATCATTGCACGACTCTAGCCTATTAACAAATGGTCCTCACATTATCATCATTGCACGACTCTACCCTATTAACAAATGGTCCTCCCATTATCATCATTGCACGACTCTACCCTATTAACAAATGGTCCTCACATTATCATCATTGCACGACTCTAGCCTATTAACAAATGATGTAGATAATCTCAATACTTCTCGTTGAGGCTGGAAATCCATACTTCTATTATCATTTCCTATGATATCGCTTAGATATCCTCCGGATAACAAATCTTCAATTCCTTTCTTTAGATGTTTGCAATCTTAGAAGTCTCTTAAAGGTGTTGATGGCCACCTAACGTTTTATTCGTTCTCCATCCCTAAGACAACCCGAGTTAAGCATACTCTCAAGGGTGGACCTTTAAACGGTGAGACACTCTACCCTAAGGTTTGTGATTTCTAGACCATTGACTACCCTTTCTGTGATTTGGGGCAAAACATTTATTGTTGATGGCAAATACTTTGTCTTTAACAACTTTATTTGGGCTTATTCTTCTCTTTTCTTTCTCCATGGTAGTTTTAATGACTAATTTGCCTTTTCTACCAAGTTTTAACTCTCTCTCAAGGTTGACAAATTTTCTAGCCTCTCCACAAACCTCCTCCATTGTATATGGCAAAATCTTGGTTAATTTAGTAAACAAGTCTGAATTTCATAATAGATTCCACCTAAATGCTTCTATCGCAATCGAACTGGGACAATCTAGGATTTCTAATTTTTTCTCTTTAAATCTTCTCATGTATTCTTCTATAGACTTATCGTTTTCCTGAGTGATTGAGAAAAGGTGATGAGACCCCTTCCTTGTTGTTGGCGTGATTATTGATGAATAACTTGGCAAATTCAACGAATAAAGTTATAGTAAGAGGTGCCAAGATATTGAACCAATTTTTTTGCACCATCACATAAGGTAGTTCGAAGAGCTTACACATCACAACATCTCTTTTGTCTTAAGTGAGACTCACTAGAACCATGGTTGTTTTAAAGTGTAGGGCATGGATCACGTGATCCTTCATTCCTTAATAGTCAAAATATTTTGAAGCATTGAATTTATTGGGTGACTCCTTATTTTCTATCTTGTTAGAGAAAGGGGAAATACACAATTGCTCGTAATTTATGTCAATATTATAACGACATTTACCTTTGTTCTGTCTTTTGTTCGTTTCCTTGAGAGTTTGGTCTTTTTTTCAGTTTGTTTTTTCGAGAGCTTGGAAGTTATATTGGGTTGCATCTTGCACCAACTGAGTTGTTTGTGTCTCAACTCGAGGATTGGTGCAAGATATCTTCTATTATATTATCCATTCTTGCATGTTTATCTTTCCTTGGTACCAGCTTAACTTCCTCAATTAAACTATCAATTCGACCTGTATGTGGAGCTACCTCTATTCGAGCATATAGTACCCTATTTTCTTGCCTCATTTCCTCAAGTTCTCTTTTGAGCTCGAGGAGTTGTGCCAATTTATGGCGAGGATTTACCTCTTATAGGGAGTTAGCTCGAGGATTAGGCCGAACCTCCTTGCATGTAAGTGTGACATTATCCTCCAATGCTAGTTCATTAGGTAGTCTTAATCTTTTGTCAACTTGAGTCTCAACCATGATGAATGTAGTTAGTTGGAGCGTGGGGAGAAGTGCTTTAATTTTTGTGATTTTTCTCTTAAAACTCAAGATGAATCTTGAGAAGTATGATATTAGAAACAAAAGTTCGACCTTTACGTCCTGAGTTCCACAGTGAATGTCAAAATGTTGGGGATGATTCTATTTATAGAGAAAAATTTGAGAAAAAATGGAGAATGAGAGTGACTTGGTCTAGTTTGATACCAAATTATCTATATATATAAAACATTACGTATACACGTGTTGAAAACATTACACATACAAATTATTATTTTTATGTATATAAATTTTGATGTTTTGTGTAATTTAAAAAAGAAAATAAGTACTTGGTGAAAGAAGATAATGCAATACACAAAGAAAATAAAAATAATTAAAAATCATCAAAACACATAAGCGAGCATTGCAAACAAAAAAGAAAAAGATATAAAATAACTGAGATATCATAAATGAGAATGATTAAAAGTAACCTTAACGATGATACGTTTAACATTCTTGACAAAAGCACGAGTAAAATCTATAATTAGATTGATATAACTTATCTGAGAGAGGTGAAGATGAAGTGCAAGACACATAGCCATGGGGTGTGGGTTTTGGTTGAAAACAATTATATTATTGATAGTTTGGATATATATATATATATTGATAGTTCTCTAAATATTGGAAGTTTGATAGAGAAAAACGAAAAAAGTTAAGAGTATGATTGGGTGTGAAGAGATGAGAAAGGTTAAGCGTTATTTTGAAAAACAAGGATGTTGCATCATGTGAATTGGTATTTATAAGTCGAAGTGATTCGATATTATTAAAAAAAACATCACAAAAATATGAAGAAAGAAATGGTCAATTAGAAATGGTATTTAATTGGAAAATTTGGTAAAAAATGACTTTTTCATTAATCTTAGAGTATTGTTTTTAATACAATTAAAAACATTAATTTTTAATAAAAAATAATAATATTTAATTATATAATTATAAAATTATAAAATTAAATATTTTAAAAAAATTAATTTTTAGTGACTCTAAATAAGAGTGTTAGGGATAATAGGTAACAATTATACTAATAATTATAATTTGATTGAATTTTGATAATAATTATCGTTTATAAATAAATAGTTATTTTTATAATTTTTAATCAAAATTTTTTTTTTTAATATTTATTTGAAAATATATTTAATTTTTAAAAAATTAAATGTTAAAATAATTTTATTTTATTATATTCTTTAAGATATTAATATTAATTTTTTTATTTTAAATATTTAATATATATTTTTAAGTAAAAAAATATAAAATAATAATAAATAAAATACAATTTAATTATTTAAAATATTGTATATTTATTATAATTATATGTATATATAAATAATATTGATATATATTAAATACATTTTTATATTACAATAAATCTTATAGATTAGTTTCGATAATTTATAAAAAATTATAATTTTAATTATCTGGATAAAAATGCACATCCCAAAACGCAGTTCGTATCATGTGATGTATAAATTAGGTATGTGATGAGAGAAAGAGGGGCGTGTGTTTAGCACTTATCGCCGTGACAGACACTCAGATACTGAGACAGTGCAGAAGGAGATCTTTTGATTTGCGTGAGAGAATCTTTCGCAAAATAAGAGCATTGACAGTGAACCTAAGCCATTTTGTTTCAGCTAATCGTGCTTGTTTCCCAACTCACCGCAAACTCTGTGTTAGTCTCCACTAGAGATACGAATTCATGGCGTGTCATATTAAAACCCTCTTCCGGTGCCCCGCTGATACGTCACGTTTATCGTCTTCATGTCGCTCCTCAAACCCAAGCTCTCCACTTCTACTCTGTTCATTCCCCAAAATTTCCAACCCCATTCCACAAAAGGCAATCTCATTTACTTTCTCTCTCTCAACCATTAATTTTAAAATAGTAAATTTCAATTATAAACCATTAGTTTAACTTTCTTCGGTATGTTTACGAGCATTACACTAGAATAAACCACTCTTCTTTTTTGCTCTCAGATGTCGTATTCTAACAACGGGAGCCGTAACTTTGTTGTCGTGAAGTCCCACATGGCAACTGAAGAGAAATCCATCTCAGATGATCGTATGCTTGTTAGTTCACTTTGCCTCCTAACTCATGTATTTTCACATTACGATTATTGATTTTGGTCGCTCCAAACGCAATTGGTTGCTACAATATTGATTCCTGTGGGAGTAGTGGTGTCTGATAGCTAGCACTTGGGTTGGGGCACCGTCGTGTTGATTTGCTTAGATTCGATGGCAACCAAGCATGCTCGCTTAAGTACTTTATTGATTGTATTAATGGGTCGGAATATTTTTCTTTTAAATTTCAGGTTTATGTACCTCCACATCCATTGATCAAGCACTGGGTTTCAGTTTTGAGGAATGAGCAAACCCCCTGCCCAATTTTCAGTAAGTGATAAATGCATTATCTTTCTCTGTTGTAAATTGATACGAGATGGTGAGATTCATGAGATAATTTATTAATTTTTAAGAATTATTTTTTTCACTTAATTCTTAACGAGATAAGATAATATTTTAATTGTACTAATTAAGATATTTCATTTGTTACTAATGGACTACATGACACAAGTAAGAATGCAAAAAAAAAAAAAATGATAAATAATAACTTATAGTTTAAGTTTGATGAGAAAAATGAAATAATATACGTTTAAAGTTAGTCATATTAGGATTATAATTTAGATAAGAAGAGATGAGATGAGATGATATTTAAATAAAATGAGACAATATTGTATCATTAATCAATTAGAGACATAGGATAAAATAAGATATCATATTTTACATCTCTACATGTCTCTAAGAATAACTTTATAATAATTAAAGTAGAAACTAGCAGTGAGATAACTGAAGCTGTTATCTCCTCAACCAAATTCTTGTTTTTCTACTATCTGATTGTACTTATACATACCCAAAGAGTTATAGTTATCTATGAAGGTGTGCCGAAGATGCTGCAGGAAATTGTTTCTTTCTTAGCAAATATTCACTATTTTATTGCTTTGTCGTAATCATATTATTATTATTATTATTATTTTCCTTTAATGGAGGGATCCTAAGAACGCAATACACAATGCTCTCAAGTCTCAACCTTCATTACGATTATTAATTTATTATATGCACTTAAAGGGTGCAGACTATATTCTTTTGTGTTTCTCCTGCCTACCCTTAAGGATTTATGGATCCTGCTACTAATTATCGATTTGGTCTAATTATGAGACTTAAATTTGAACTCTGGTAGGAAATGCAATGGCTGAACTTGGGAGGCTACTTATGTACGAAGCTTCTAGAGATTGCTTGGTCAGTTCTGGTTCTCACCCACATGTTTATTATTCTCTTATACTTAATACTTTTTTTTATTGTTCAAGATGTCATACTTTATAGAGGTTATACTATAGCATGTAAAACAAATTTACCTAATGAAAAAGAGATCAGAATGCTATTCATCTACTAATTATTTCAAAATGAAGATTTCTTTCCTATTACTAACTTTTTTTTGCTGCTTTTTATTTAAAGTTGAACTTTAAAATAATGTAGTGATGTATTTGCTTGGGCATCATTATTGTCTTTTGTGTACCATCCAGTTTATTTCGTTAAGAATCTAAACTCCCCTTAAAACAAACGTTCACATGATTGCTAATGAGATGTGTCATTACAATTGAATTTATATTCTCTCTCCACCTCACATGAAATAAAAGTGTGTTGGGGTTCTCTATTTTTTTCAATTATGACATCTAAAACATGGCTTCATGGCAATCGAGAAACCACTTTTGCTGGTAGTTCTCTATTTTTTTGGACAGCGTGTTATATGTTTATGCTTAAATGTCTATGGGTTTACTTGATTTCAGCCAACTGTAACGGGAGAGATTCAGTCACCATTGGGTGTCGCATCAGTTGAATTTATAGATCCAAGGGAGCCTGTTATGGTTAGTTGACTGTACACTCTCTCTAGTTTCTGTCAAATTGGTCCCAAAATATGATTGTTCTGCAATTTATATCTTTACTGCATTTAACTCTGGCTCTAAATTACACTATCAAAATACCCAATACCAGAAACTTCATGGCTTGATAAATTTTTCTACAGGTTTTTGAGTTGTCCAAACCAGACCATAAATGAAAACTATGTTTGAGCTGTAAACGGAAATTTTCCTTTGCTTCTGCAGGTAGTCCCAATATTAAGAGCGGGCCTAGCTCTTGCAGAACACGCATCTTCAGTTTTGCCAGCCACAAAAACATTCCATCTGGGTAAGTAATGCTTCTGCTTGTTACTTATCGCTAAGTGAGTACATATGATCACATGGTGATGGCGTTGTTGCACTTGTGATATTGATCATCAGTGTCTTGATAGTACTTTTGTACTTTTCTGAAATATCTGTGTTTAATTCATTCTTGATTTTACATCTAACTATCAAAGTTCTTTATATTACTAAGAATTCGTGAATATTGGCATGCAGTTGTTCGACCAAATATAATATTTTTACACTTTTAATTTATTAATTTTTTTGATTGCAAATTCAGGTTTGATTAGAGATGAGGAGACACTTCAGCCAGCAGTATATCTTAACAAGTAAGTGTTGAATAAAATCGGATATGATGTGTCCACATGGGGTCTGCTACTATAACATAAATTATTGCAGGATAAATGCAAAATATATTTTGTTCATGAAATATGATATCTCTATGACTAAAATTTTATACTGCTACATCCCTTCTAGCTCTTTTGCCTTACTAGTCCAAGAGTACTCTTACGATAATCTCTTTCGTGTCTTTTGTAGGCTTCCTGAAAAATTTCCTGAGGGCACCAGAGTGTTTGTTGTTGATTCTATGCTGGCGACAGGTACATAAGAAGTGCAATTCTTTAGTGACTTGAATTGTAGGGTCATATGGGGTATATTTCATTGTAGAACCTTACTGCATGCATTTCCTCTTTTCTGAAAGGAGGAAGATGCTCTTGGATTTGAACTACTATTTAAGATTGTATATGCTATGTGGAGTGTTTTCTGTTTTCTTTTCCTTCTTAGCTCCTTTTGATGGAGAGTTTCTTATTATTCAATTGCGTATGGTTGTAGTATAAAGAGGGTACTTTGTTGCATTAACTGACATGTTTCTCCAATAATGTTCCTTTGGGCATAATATGGTGCTTATATTCAAGGTACTTATATATTTCACTTAAAACTGAAACAGGTGGCACTATTGTGGCAGCCCTCAACCTTGTAAAGCAATGTGGAGTTGACAACAACCAAATTAAAGTGGTAAGTATTTTACCGAAAATCAATCTCACCCTATTTTAGATTGTTTGTGCTTTCAGATGTGGTCATATATGTGTATTATGTTATGTTGGCTAATAAGAACAGTAAGGGTATCCCATATCACCATATCACCACTATTGTGAACGACCTCATAGGTTTCGAAGCAAATTGTAAAACATACTTTTTAGGGGAGTATATAAATTGGTATGTGGTAGCTGTGAGTAAGGGAGAGAGATTTATCTAGTTATATTATGAGCTGAGTTGCTGTTTCAGATCTCTGCAGTTGCTGCTCCTCCAGCCCTTCAAAAACTGAGCGCGAATTTTCCAGGGTAATAGTTTGACAGATTATATTTTGATTTAAGTACATGATCTTTGCTAGGTTAGGGCTCTAAACATATGTTTAAAATTTTATAATGTTATCAACATTGGTCAAAATATTTTCATAAATAAGTTAAACATATTGAACATATGTTCAATACATATTCTTATCTTTATTATCTTTATTTTATAACGTGGATATTTTTTTATATTTATGAAAACATATTTATATAAAAATATTTAAATAATTTTTTGAACATATCGTCAAAATATATAATAAAAAAATTGAACACATTCAATTTTTGAAAGGATAGAAATGAATCCGGTCAAAAACAATAAAAAAACAACAAAAATAACATTCCTTAAAACTTGTAACTACAAAAATCGCATTACTTACGTTCATTTCATATAATTTTATTAAAAAAATCCAGTCTATAATTTTACGTTGAATCCTGTCTAATTAAACAACTTTTAAATTGAATTATAACTATTTAGATTCTTTCAATATTATTAGATATTATTTTTATTGTTATTAGTTTTAGAGATATTTTATATAATTTCCCAAAATATTAAGCTCCATAATGGAAGGTTGTATTTTCCAATTCACTTCATGGTAGCATTCTTTAATCTTCATTATATGATTTCAGGCTTCAGGTATACACTGGAATAATTGATCCCACTGTCAATGACAAAGGGTAGGTGCCTCCCACTTATAGAACTGTTGTCCTCGATGGTTAATCCAAGTACACCAATAACAATCAGGACTGACATTGTCAACTCATGTACTGATTTCAGGTTTATAATTCCCGGACTTGGAGATGCAGGACACCGCAGCTATGGTACATAATCTCATATCAGTGAAATTATAAGGAACTTTTGCTGTTATTTTATTGATTATAATTATAGGCATAGCGTACAAAATTAGTGAATTCATTTGTAAATTACAAATAATAGAATCAATTTTTTCAAATGATAACCTTTTTGTAATCAAATGTGATTTTTATGAATTAAAATTCACAAGAAAAAATTTCATTGGAAACCTTGTTATCATTATCATTAGTAATGAGTTTTAAATTTTATCAAGTCGGATATATCAATATATCCAACTTTTCTATTAAAAAAAGGTCAAATGTAACAAACTTTTAAAGTTTCTTACCGTACCTAATAAGTCTCGGTACGTTAAATATACACAAATTGTGTGAAAGTTACAATTTCTAAATTTTTCCAAGTTAGTATTGAAATAGGACAAACTTATTGTTCAGAGTACAAAACTTCAGTGTACACTGTGTCTGTGTGGTCACTACTTGGTACTTTTAATGGCATGTGAAAAAGGAAAACAATAGTCTAATCACGACTGAAAGCATTTCCATCTGTGTTGTATAAAAGGAGTGTCGACGGGTGAAACGGGATTAGAGAGTATTTTATCTGAAATTGAAACCAAAATATTATATTATACTTAAAATTGAAACCGAAATTGAAATATTATGTTATATTTGATATCAAAACCAAAATCTATAGGCGGGTATAATCATACTCATTTGATTATTATGTGTGATTATCCTAACCTATGGGAAATTTTGTCATCCCTGATTGTATTGTTACCTCAGTGGAGTGAGGGTTATGCATATTTACTCCAAAAGAAATTATTTAAAGTTACTCCATGTTTTGTTTGGTAACTTGTTTTGTTTTTTATATCTAAATTTAAGTTTTTGAATTTAATGTTGTTTAGTAATTAGTTATGTTTTATGTTTTTATTTTAATCGGAACTAAGTTTTATTTTTAGCCTATTTAGGGAACTTGAATTTTATTTTTTTTCCTTTTGCAAAACTTGTTTTATGTTTTAAAATTATTATTAAAATATTAAATTTCAAATCTTACTATGAGACCTCCTTTTTGTGAAGACTGGTTTCAACATTTATTTTACATAATTCCCCACAAAATAAAAATAAAATGGAGAATATAAAATGAAAAATGAATATTAAATAGAAAATAAAAATGGAATACATTTTTATCTTAACAAATTTTTTGTACGTTGTTTTCATATTTTAGAAGTAGAAAACAGAAATTGCTAGCAAAATTACTTTTCCATAAAAAAAAGTGAATTATAAATTAAAAAAAAATGAATTTCAAACATTTAAAATAAAACTCATTATGAAACTAGCCCTCAAAAAACGCATAAGATATTCTTAGTAAAAGAAAATACCATTTTTTTAAGACCAAGATATGTAGTTGTCTAGTTGAGATTACAAATTAGCGTGTCTCCTCGACTTGAAGCAATTTCATAATTAAAGGTGTGTCGTGTATGCATCCCAAATCCCATGCTAACTCAAGAAGAATCCGTCTTTTTTATTTTATTTTATTTTTTTCCTTTCGTCTTTATTAAAATATTTGTTGTTGAAGCTCTTTTCGTGATGGAATTCAAATCTGAAAGTTCTTGTAAGAGAGAAAAAAAAAATACTTTCAAGACTTCGGATGAATAAATTCAACAATTAAATAAAACAAAGATTATGTCAAAAAAAAAAACAATAAATTAAAAACATGAACTATGCCTGTAACGTGCCAAGAGACCCAAGACTTTTATCTCTTGTTTAATAAAATAAAAAAAAATTAAAAGGAAATTGTATGATACTAAAAATAAATCATATAAATGTGAAATTAATGGAAAAATAGTAATAATCAGTAAATAAATAAACGATAACATATGTATCACATATATGTTATTGAAAATAAAAGAATCAATTGAAAGTTTTTGATTCATTAGTTCCCGAGCCTAAGTGAACGAGCTTGAAAGCCAAGCCGGATACGAATATATTAGTATTCATAGGCAAGTCCGCTCGCCACAAGCCCCGAATAGTCTTGAATAGTTTCCTCGATTACTTATTATAAATTTCTTTTTGTTTTATTAAAAAAAAAAGAGATTTGAAAATGGGTGAAAATCTATGTATTTCACTGAAGGTATAAAGCCCTATATATACATGTAAAAAAGCAACCTTGTACAAACCCTATGATTTCATCGATTATCATTAAAACTTTTATTACTTTGTTGAAGCTGCAAGTAAATATATCTAGCACTTCTAAATTTGGTCTATATACACACTACATCAATATGGTTCCTTCAATTCGATTGCATAAAGCACATCCATCAACAACCTCCACCTCCGCAGCCACCACCTCCTCCCCCACCACCTCCACCTCCACCTCCTCCCCCACCATCTCCACATCCACCTCCTCCTCCCCCAACATCACCACCCCCTCTGCCACCTCCGCCACCACCGTCACCAATGCCAATGCCAAAAGCACTGCTAAATCCGCCCCCACGTTGGTAAGCTGGGGTAGTACTAGAAGCTGCATGAGGATTAGTTTCTTTCTTATTATGCCTTTGGCTCCAAAAACAACCCATTAATATTACCCCTAGTTACAATAAAGTGCTGGTTGTGTACGCACATGTCACAAGTACTACGTTGATCGACATGAGCATTTAATTTCTTATATAGAGTTTTCTGGTCAGAGTCTTATTTTATTTTTTAATTCACAACGAGTTTCTATATAGCTTACGTATAGTTGATAATTGGAAGCTTTGGAACGGAATGTTGATGACTTTGTCCTGTTAGAGTACTTCCCACGAAAATGTATATAACTAATCGACATGATCATTTAGTGCTTTAAAAAATATTGTTTTTGTTTTATAAAAATATAATCAAAGATGATATTTATAATAATATTTTTTATTTTTAAATAAAATTATAAATTTTTATTATTTTTTAGAAGTATAAATGAGTTAGTTGAGAGTTTATCAATTAAACTTATTTTACACCTTTATAATCAATTAGTTTGAAGATTTTCTCCTTCATCAAAACAATTAATAGTTTGAAGATGGAATTTAAAAAATTATACCGACAAATATAATAAAGGTCTTATAATTATGTTAATTAAAGTTGTTTAGTTTTTATTTTTATTTTTTATAACTATTTAATTTTTTTTTGTTATAAAAAGGTGACAGCATAAGGTAAATAATTTTTTAATTTTTAATTTTTAATAATTTTTGGAATTATTATTATTTATTATTAAAAATAATCTATAAAAATAATATCTCAATAACAAATAAAAAATATAACAATTAAAAAATATGAGAAAAAATTAATCATTTGTTTTTGTGTTGGTATTTTTTTTGAAACAAAAAACTAAACTATCATAAAAAAATAACAAATATATTATACTAATCTTTTTAACATAATTAATAACATGTAATGTCATACATCCAAAATTAATGGTTTGAAGCTACTGAGTTAATGTTTTTTTATTTTTTTTCCCCTCTTTCTTAATTCACAAATGTAGAACACACATAAATTTCGTAAACATTTTCGTAAAGGATTGTAATTGACATTTTCTATGAGCTGTTGCTAAATACGCTACGCAAAATCAGCTAATAAGATGGATAATTTTCATAATAATACAAACTATTCGCGAGTCGCAATAGATTAACATTACTTATATAGGATCCGTTGATTATTCAAATGATAAAAATAAGTGACAATTGCCATAAATACCATTTTTTTTAGCTAAAAATTAATTTATTTTCCTTTTTTTTTGTCATTTTTCTTCTCCTAGATATGCTTATTTTTCAACTAATGGCCCAAATAATATAGACAATAGTAGATTCAAATGATATATATCCCATAAAAAATCATCTTAATATAAAAAAATATATACAATATTCTAAATGTACCAGTGAACAATTAGATATAAAATATAAATATAAAATTAAGTATTTTTATTTATAATAAATTATTGTAATTATTTTATGTTTGGAGAATTGGAGGTGTATTAAAGATTCTAATAAAATGTTAATTAAGAGTTAAAACTAATATCCTTTATTAATCTCATTAACGAGGTGTATATAAGCACATAAGAGGTGATATTAATATTACATTTATAGGTGTTTTGTTAAAATTATTAAAGTTGAATCAAACATAATAATTTTATAATTAGAATCAGGTCAATATCATAAGGTTGCATAAGACATCACTTGTATAGGTGCAGAGTAGAAACATGAGCTACCACCAAGTCGTTAGGTGTTTATACTTGATTAGGTGTTGTTCGTTTGAACGTGAAGTTATGTTTGTATAGGCCGTTAGGTGCGAGATACACCTAAGGTTATATAGTTGGAACAATCTATTACTTAACTGTGATAGGTCATCATACAAGAGCTGCTTGAGATGATGTCTACTTTACAAGGGAAGTGAACCAGATACTAGGGTTACTCACCTATTACACATAGAATAACAAAAATTAACTCTCTTATTTCTTAAACTCTGAGAAGTTAAGGAAATATTCTAGAACTAAATATTAGACCTTTTGTCTCCCCTACTAACTCTTGAAATAATTCCTTTATAAATAGTAAAAAGTTTTTTTTTACCATTTTCACTTTTTGCTTATTATTTAACTGAATTTTCTTAAGAGAAACTCAACACGTTATAACTCTTTAAGTTGTAATTCTACATAATTAGCCTTTTGAATTCATACATTATTTGGAATTCAGTGTGTTTTTGTTGCGATTTATTAGTCAAGTTAGTCTGCTCGACTCTTTCAGGCTGCTAAACAACTGATTTGCAAACTAATTCATCTGCTAGGTAATTTCTTCCCCATTTTCTCTCTTTAAAATGTTTTTTGATAAAGGAAAAAATATAGACCACTAGACATCTTTCAAGGTCGTACAAAAAGAGTTCCCTAAGGATAAGAACACCTCAAGAAAGATCTCAAGACTCAATTTATATGCAACCAAGTTCAAAACAAGTTAAGTAACCTGTTGAAGCCCCAATAGGTCGTAAGAAGGAACCTACTAAAACAAGTGGTGCTCCAAATAAGGAGAGCCTCCTAGATATTCCTATTTCATCTGAGTCACTTCTAGCCTCCTCTTCGTCTTCACAAGAGCATGTGCCCATTATCAGAATCACTTGACACTTTTGAGGTGACAAACTAAGTTTCAATTTTGTAGTACTTGAAACCACCACTTCAATATGACCTAACCTCATGCAAGTAAGCTAATTAACAAGTTAGGTCTTATTGATAAGTGAAAATAAGAAAGATTGAACTCCAAAATATTAAAAAAAAAGGTACATGGACATCCTAACTGTAGCTTGTCTTAGAAGGTCTAGGGTGTGAAAGATCTATATTGACGAATACATATGTAGTGAAGTAATAATATTTTGACAATTTCATGTACTTAACTGATTGTTCATTCATCCTTGTAGGTATGGATTATTCCAATGTAAACCTCAAGGACATAATTGACATCTCTGGGTTCACGACCTAGTACACATATATCCACAGGTTATCATCACCTCGCCTTCTCAAACTGATGACTTCGTGAGATTGAATGATGAGCTAATTGAGATTCCTTCTCCCCTCACAACTATGTCGACCATACCTAACTCATCCTCTCTACCACCCTTTGTCGAGAGCTCAAAAAAGAGAAAAATGGGTGAGAAATTTACTCCCCAAATATTGGCGATGGACTTGGACGAATTCAAGTTTGACTAAGTCATTTTAAAGGACATCGCAATAATAAATACCCTAGTGACTTATTTTTGACGAGGGCATCTTTGTAAGGCTTGACTTGATTAGGGATATGTTAAATCATTTTGGGAAGGATGTTGAACAAACTAACGTCAGAGAAGCTCCTAGGAGTGAAGAAGCTTTCAATAGGGAGATAATGGTTGATTGTCTGATAGAAATAAGTAATGCACTTTGTGATATACACCCTATTTTGTATTGTTATAGTACTTAGAAAATTCTAACAACACTTGTGTGTTTTTTTAGGTTTTATCATTGGTCAGTGAGGGCTAGCTATCGTTCAGGGCATAAAAACACGAAGTGTAAGCTAGTCATTTACAAATAGCGAAGTGCCAAAAAGTCGTTGAGAATAGAGATGCTCTCCTTGTCAAAAATGAGGCCAAAATCCTAAATCTTGAAGGCAACCTGCTTGAAAAGTTCAAGAAGCTAAGAAAAGCGGACAGTTATTGCTTTTAGCAGGGACAAAGAGTAGGATGTTTTCAATAGGTGGTCAAGGAGGCCGAAGTTGTAGTAAGCTCCTTAAAAGATCAAATGATTTTGACAAATAAGAAAATGAGCTTGTTGTCTGCCTTGATGGAGAAGCTTAAAGCAAAGTGCACCAAGGCTTATAGAAGTTGGTGAACTTGTGATAAGTTGCCTGAAGACTCGAACTGAGAAGCTAGACTTAAATGTTCCCTACTTCACACTAATGCGAGATTTTCAAAGTAGTAGGAGCAAAGCATCTCCAACTAGCACTCCAATGCCTTCACCCCGTGGTGAAGAAGCAATACAAGAAGACCAAACTGAAGTTCAGATCAAGGAAGCCACCCCATAGGTCTTTTTTGTTCTTGTAAACTTGTCTTATTGCAACTTTTTGCTTTTATGATTTCACCGTCAACACCTGAATGATTGATTGGTTCCTATTTTTAGGACTCAATTGTGATTTTTATGTAATATATAGCTCTTTTGTAAATGCATTTTATACACCTATAACTATTAAAGTATACAACTAGTATTTATGCTTGTATATAAACTAATTCCAAATTTATCTTATTTTTTCCTTTACGTTTGTTTTGTAGTGATTAAATTATTCACTAATTATTCCATATTTCCCCTATGTAAATGTTAGCTTGTCATTTTATTTCTACCTTTTCAATCATCCCATAAGAGTTTGAGTTTGCCACTTGGAATTATAAGTCCAATTCTTGAATTCCAAGTCTTGTTTATCCAAAAAATTAGTCCGAATTAGATTAATATTAGGCCATAAGTTACATTGATCACTCATAAATTAATCTTAATGACCTAATTGAGACGAGGTCATGTTTTTCCTACACCTTAAATGCTTTCCACAAGATATCATAAAACACATCGTTTTACTATCCATAAATGACAAGGTGAATCAAACACTGTATGAAATTACCTCGTTAGGCGATGAAACTAGAAAATCTATTATTTCCTTGGCATCACCCATAGAATTAGACAAATATGCATCCTCTGAGCAACTCCAGGTTGTTACCATTATTGAATAGGGGACAAACGAGGACCTATTTTCCCTTCTTATTGTTGAAGAATTCCCGAGCCCACCATTATGGTATGTAGTGATTAATGAATAGGGTCTGCCCATCCTAGTGAATTGTCCCCATTTGAGAAAAGCATAAGTTTACTCAAAAGTGTTTTTCCAGTTGCACTTGAATGAGGTGAAAATAACAAATTGAATAACCTATTTAAATGTGGCATGTTTGGTAACCCCGAAGCCCAGGATGACCTATAGATCATAACAATGTTTATATAGCATGTAATAGAAAAAAAAGACTATATAGAACCTCACGGTAAGAAGTGTGTTCTATATAAGTAATATTGCATGCCATTTTAGATGTATTCTCTAACTCTTATCCATAATACTCTTTTCATTATACAGGTCATGTCCATTTCTTTTAACATATGTAATTTAAACAATAAAATCGTTTGTGAATAATTTTTTTCCCTTCGTTTACATTTTCAAAGAAAAAGCCCACATTTGTGAACTCAATACACTTTTTTAGGATGGACATCACGCCTCTTATCATGCATCCTAAGTGGGAGGGTCCATTTGGACACTTCATTCCATACTTGGAAGGTTTTTGTGTTAAATTTTTACGAGATAAAAGATATACAAGGGTGAAATTGAATCCAAACCCTCTATGTAGTTCCCAAAAAGAGAGTTAACTTTTGTGAGCTTAAGACCCTTTCCTTGGACAAGCGACATGCCTCATATCCCACATCCTAAGTAAGGGGTCCTTTTGTCAGCGAATAACTTACAGTACATGGCTTCCTTCTTGTTTTTTGGGATGCTTATAGTTTCCATGCCCATTTTGAAGTTAATGATATACACCACTAGGTCTTTTTGTCCTCTTGTAGGCGAGACATTTTTAGGTAAAAAATTAAGGGGTGGGGTTATTAACTTAATATCATTAGAAAAAGGTGATGCCTATAATTGGTTACACAAAGTTTTGATATCGTTCTAGAGTCATAGTTTTCCCTAACTTTTAAGTCGATCATTCATCTTCACTTCCATTTCCTTAAATTTATCATTAAGTTTACTATTAGGAGGTTTAAGTTGTACTTGATGTCCCCCGGGAATAGAATTCCCCAAACTCGAATGTCCTGGTAATTGCTAGGATGTATTTATACAGGATGTTGGTAAGTCATTTATATAGGTTATGAAATTGGATTGAGAATTGGAGTCGCTAGTGTACGTTGTTCATCAATTGTATTAGGCCGATACTGGTTGGGATCTTGTGAGATATGTTTCAATCTTATTGGTCGGTTTGATCTTACATGTGGGGTAGTAGTCTGGAATGAACTTTCAGCTTCTTTTGAATAATCATCGTATTTTAACCTTAATATGAGTTTCTTATTACCATTTTGAAATCTAATAAAAACTTCTTGTAATTCCGCCACTTATTTTTAGAGACTCTAATTTAACATCTTTTTCACAAGATGTGATTTCTTAACTAATTAGCAAAACTGGTTATATGTAGAATTATCTTGGTCATTTTGATCATGCCATCACAAGCTACAGGTAGTGTAAGATCATACACTAGGCCATAATGTGATGTAATGATTGGTGACATGTGAGGTAAATAAATATTGAGTTCGAACTCACGGATTGGATAAGTAGGATTGTCTATTAATTTGATATGGGATCGATGACTTATCATAGTCACAGGAATGAATTTTCCTACGACGTGGGTTGTTTCTCTTGGGATGTAAAATGTAAGATCTCAAATGCTAACTATAGATTAGAAAGATTTAAGGTCTTATAGTAGATGTCAATTATTTGGAGAATTGCTAGTGTATTAGGGATTCTAGCGAGATGTTAGTAAGAAGCTAAAATCCATATCCTTTATTCATCTCATTAGTGAGATATATATAAGCACATAAGATATATGTGTCAATGTTACATTGGTAGACGCTCTATTCGAGGTTTCAAAATTGACCTAAACATAATAAATTTAAAAATAATATAAATTTATTATGATTAGGTCACATAGAACAACCCTTGTATGGACATAGAGTAAAAACAAGGACTACTACCAGGTCATTTGATACTGATGTTTATAACTAACCGAGTGTTGCCCATTTGATTATAAAATCATGTTTGTATAGGTTATTAGGCATGAGATACATCTGAGGTTATTAGGCATGAGATACATCTGAGGTTATGTAATTGGAACTATATATTACTTAATTGTGTCAAGTCATCGTACACAAGCTACTTGAGATGATGTCTACTATATAAAGGAGGTGAATTAAGTTACTAAGTTGTGAAGCTATTATAAATAGAATACTAAATATTTTAATATTTTAAATATCTATTAAATAAAAATATTAAATCTAATTTTACTTTACAATAAATTGTAGTAAATAGATTTTTCCTATAAAAATCTATGTTATCTCTTAAAAACGAGAAAGTGATTGAAAATACAATGAGGAAAATATAGAGAGAAAACGATAATGGAGAGAAAAATAACAAAACAGGGAGAAAGGTTCACATGTTGAGGGAAAATACAATAATAAAACACTTATTTTTATTGTACTATAAAGCATGTCTCATAATTTGACTCGTGAAACCGTAGTGAATCTATGATTTGAACTTCAAGTAAAATTATATAAATAGTAAATAATAGTAATATTAATTTATTAGTTATTATTTGATTGTAATTTGAAAAATAATATTATATGTGTTTTAAGTGAGTGTAAATATGTTAAAAAAATTGGGTTTGTAGTACGCTATTAAGCATTAAAAATCTAAAATTTAAAATTTAATAAAAACACATTTTACTTTTATGCATGTAATTTGTTTATAATTTCTTAAAAAGAACGTATAATATTTAAATAACCTCTAAAAATAATTGTAAATATTTAAAAATCAATAATTTATTAATTATTTAATAAAAATAAGAATTTAAAACAAATTATACAATAATAATCATGATTGTCAATACTTTTATGTATTCATTTATAAGATGTAATTTAGACTTTTTATATATAGTACTAGTGGAGCTCACATATTGTACATATTAACTTATTACTTAATTGATAAAAAAAATTAAGATAATAATTTAGAGAAAAATTATATTATTTAAGATAAATAATATTGTATAAAAAAGAATAAATTTAAAAAATTATCAATATTTTAATTATTAATATTTTATTATTTAATTGATAAAACAAAATAAGATTTAAGATAAATAATCTTGTATAAAAAACAAGATAAATAGTTTAATCTAGATAATTCTAAATATTTTAAATATTGGATTACTGAACTCATAGTAATTAATTGATAAAATAACTAAGACTTGAGAAAATTAACATGAAAAATAATAGTTTTTTATGACACTTAGGATAAAAAAATCTTATATAAAAAATAAGTAGTTGTAATCTATAAACTTGTTAATATTTAACTATTATTAATTTATATTATTTAATTAGTAAAAAATAAGATTTAAAATCATTTATGTTATTTTATTTGAATAAGTGTGTATGATAGAAGGTTATAAGAAAATGCTAATAACTTAATTAATTGGTATTAATAATAAATATTTTAATTATTAATAATTTATTATTTAATTAATAAAAATTATAAATTTTAATTAATTTATATAATAATTAATAATCTTATCCAAAAAATTTATAAGATGTAACTTAAATTTTTATATATAATATAGATGGAAATAAACTCTCTCTTAATTGCGAAATGTCTTCTTTGATTCAACTTACAATTTCTTGTTTGAAATATGTAAATATATTGCATGAATCTCGTTTAAGTTATCCAATAGGGATATGGAGTTGGATGATGTTAATGTTGTGATGTTCTCGGGGCTCTCCAGTTCCAGAGTATATACATTTTCGAATTGAATCAAAACATTCATAAGGCGGGCGTATGCAGATCTCATTGCTGCTCTCTTTCTTTTTTCTACATATGAAATTAAAAAAAAAAAAAAATTTGGCAGTGTTACTGTTCAATTTAAACTTAAAATATCACGTGTAATAGAAACGAATATAGTTAATTAACAATTAAAATAAAATATATACAACGTTTTTTGGTACACGGAAAAAGAAAATATTTAAAACAGTGATTAAATATATATATGAAAAAATCTTTTGAAAATTTTTGTGATTAAATAATATATAGGCAAAAAAGTTATTTATGATTTGTGATTAAAAATTAATTTTATTATTTTAATTAATAATTTTCTGTTACAATAACGATGCATATTACATTTATCGGTACATCCGTTACATTTAATTGTATAATGCATGTTATCAACCTCCACCACCACCACCACCACCGTCTGTCATGATGTTCATGCCGCCACCTCTAGCGCGCCTACGATTCCACCTATTGTTAGCTCTGCCTCCACCTTGGAAAGCTGCAGGGGTAGAAGAAGCTGCATAATTAGGATTATTATTTTCCTTCTTATGTCCTTTGCTCCCAAAGCAACCCATTAACGTTATCCCCAAAATTATATACTAATTCACTGGGTGTATATATACGCACAAATACTATTTGGTCGATTGATATGTAGTATTTAATTTCTTCTTATACAGAGCTATTTTATGATATATAGTCTTACTCCTATTTTTCGACATTTTCCGTTAGAGTACTTCCAACGAAAATGTGTATAATTTGAGGATTAACCAAAAGAAAAGTAAATTAATGGTTTGAACTTTGAAACAACTGCTGATTTTCTGGATTGATTAAAAGGTAATTATTAAGAAATAATAACACATAAATGTAAAGCAAGCAGAAATTTCTTAAATTCAAGGGAATTTGGTTGCCATTTCTTTGGATCGCTGCTGATCAATCTCCTACGCAAAATCGTTATAAAAGAGTTAATATTTGTTCTTTCCATAACAAACACTAATAAGCGCGTTCAAACTAACTATTGGAAATAAGAAGCAGCAATAATAATATAATATTATTATAGTAATTTTATCACAATATAAATTATTATTATTATAAAAATATTTAATTAATAATAACTTTATTCCATAACAATTAATAATTATAATCATATTCATTTTTTTAAAAAAATATCTATTATTTTTATACATCAATACATATTTAAAAATAATTATAAGAATAAAATTCTAACTTTAGGTGAGAATAGGATAAGGAGTAATACGGACCCACAAACCAATAATTTTTTTGATCAAACAAAACAATACGTTTCTATTTTTGAGTTTATTCCAACATAGAAAATGCAACGTTCCCTATCTAGTTTCCAACCAACATAGATCAATATTAATTGGACATTTAAGTTGATATCGTAAATTTTGATTAATATTTGTTAGGCTGATGTTGTTGCCATTAGGGGTTACAGAGTTATTATAACTATAACTATAACTATAATACATTTGGTTCATAAAAATTTAGGTAAGTTTTATTTATTAATCTTATAAATTCATAAAATTATTCATTAAGTTCAATTTTTTAAAAATAAGTAGTTTTTAAATGATTAAATTGATAATCTTATAAATTGATAAAATGATTAAACAAGTCTCTCTTCCCATCATACTTTTCATTTTTCTCATAACCCTCCTCACACATCCTCTCGACTCTCTCTATCGTTATTGTTATTGAGCTTTTACTCTCTAATCGGAACGTGAATTTCCTGTCTCTAAACCAAGAACTCACCCATCAAACAGCTTTTTTTTAATTAAAATAATAGAAATTTTTAATTTTACCTCCAAAAAAATATTCAATTTTGAAAAATTAAACTTAATTAATTATTTTATCAAATTATAAAATTAATAGAGTTAATCTAAATTTTTAAAATATCAAAATATATTAATGTTATAATTACACCAATTTTATGAGTACAAATTTGTTAGATAACAACCTTGCATGTATATTATGAGTTGGTTTGTATTTGAATTAAAATTGAAACCAAATTAATAACGTGGGTTACTAAAAAGCAAAAATCGATTTAATACAATAAAACTTATAATATTAATCCAAACCTAATCCTTTATATTGAGTTATATTGGATTTACCATATCATATTTTGTATTTTAGTGTTTTTTTAAGATTCATACTCTTTTTTCTAAAATTAATTTTTAATAACTAAACAATTATTCCATTAAATGTTATATTTTAATAATTGATTAAAATTTAAACTTAAAAGTATATATTTTTTTAAAAATAAATTAATAAATATCATCTACTTTTCCATTTTTAAACACCCCTGAAAGAACCCATCAACAATGTAAAAGGGGCCTAGCATGCACATTAATTCACCGGTTGAATTTGGGGGCCGACCGGCCCATTAGCCTATCGAATGTTTATTACTATATTTTTAAGTAAATGGTAAACTTTGTAATTAATGACTTAATTTGTTTTTAATTTCAAACATGGATTTAAATGTGTAATGTGAAACTCTGAAATTTAAAGGGGATTAATCTTAAGGTAACTCCATTTCATTGATCTTATTTAAATATAAATATAATAAAAGAAGATAAGTTTAATTTGATATGCAAATTTGAAAAGGTGAAGTAATTTAGTGGAAAGTAGATAGAAAAATATTAATTTGATTTATTTTATATTTTTATTAAATAAAATTATTATAATATAGTATAAATATGGATTGAATTGATTTTTTGAAAATTTTAATTTGATTATAAGATGGATTGGTTTTGTAATTTCAAAGTGTAAATCAACTAAATTACAGCAAGAAACTATATAATAAAATTGGATTATTTGAGTTAGAATAGATGGTTGCATTTTTAAACACCCCTAAAGAAACCCATCAACAATGTAAAAGGGGCCTAGCATGCACATTAATTCACCCGTTGAATTTTTGGGCCCACCGGTCCATTAGCCTATTAAATGTTTATTAACTATATTTTTAAGTTAATGGTTAGCTTTGTAATTAATGACTTAATTTGTTTTTAGTTTCAAAAATGGATTTAAATGTGTAATGTGAAACTCTGAAATTTAAGGGGGAATAATCTAAGATAACATCGTTTCATTAATCTTATTATAATATAAATATTTTATTTGTATTTTTTTTATATAAGAATAGAATAAAAATAAGACGTTAAGTTATTTTATTATCCAAAATTTTAAATTAAATTAAATATAAAAAAAACTAAAGTGAATGTCTAATTTTAAAATTTAAATTGTTTTAAATATTAAAATTTAATTTAAAGTTAATTAATACAATTTAATTTGGTAAAGAAAATGTAATTCAACTTATTTTGGTCACCCACACTATGTACTAAAATTTCAATTATTATTTTTTTATAAAAATTTTCTTTATTATAATTAAGGAAAAATAGAAAGGATTTTTAAATTCTAAATTATAAATAAAAGCTTATTTAGGTTAGCTTTATTTCTAAAATAATAATAATAATAATATTTTATTTTTAGAAAATTTAATATTTATTATTCTAAATATATTAATTCCCTAAATTTATAATTTAAAATCAATTGGACACTGTTTTTCAGACTGTTGAGAGTTGAATGATGGGCTAAAATTGCAATTACTCTCACTAATTAGAGTTCTATCATATCGATCATTACTAATTTTTAAAATAATAATTATAATAATAATCTATCTAATCTCAAACCCGTTATCAACTTAACCAAAACATTCGTCAGTATTTATCTCTTCTTTTTCACCCCTCTTTTTTTCCTCCGACCCTCTCGTTGTTTTTATCTTTTCAACTAATTTAATTCTGCGATACAAATCGGGTCGAATATCCGGGGATCCGTTTTGCAAGTTCGAATTAGAGCTTGGATTTGGTGTTCCGGAGCTGGTACATGATTCGGATTCTAGGGTGTTCTCGGTAAGAGAATGGCTCACAGGACGAGCAGAGACAGGATGCTCGGAGACTACCTAGTTGGAAGGCAAATCGGGTCGGGTTCATTCTCTGTGGTGTGGCATGGGAGGCACAGAGTTCATGGGACCGAGGTGGCAATCAAAGAGATCGCAACAGGTCGGCTCAACAAGAAGTTACGAGAAAGTCTAATGTCTGAGATTTTTATTTTGAAGAGGATTAACCATCCCAATATTGTTCGCTTGCATGCTATTATTGAGGTTCGTAATTTTTAGTTTTTCTTTATTTCCCCCACTGGATACTTTTAGTTCCTTTTTGTTGCCGTAGAAATGAGGAAAATTATTAATTTTTTTTTTAATATTTAGAAATTTGACTTTTCGTATCAGTGAATAGACAAACTTTAAATTTGAGTCCATTTGTTTTTTGTTTTGGCTGTTAATCTCGTACTAATAGGTTTCTCTTGCCTATGTGGGAGCTATTAGAGAGCATTTATCATTTTTCTCAATCAGGTTGTATAATAAATTATGCATTAAGTACTTGTTTAGTGAAGATAATGAAAATATCTGGCAATATTGTTCTGAACCCAAACAAATGACATTTTGTAGTCAGGCAGTGGAGAGCTAAAAGTTAAATGTGCTGTTTGGTGAACTAGAAAATTGTAAAAGGAGCAAATTAGAGAGGAAGAAAAGATAGCATAAAAGCTTAACTTTGCGTTTAAGAACTCAAGAAGCGTAGCTTCACTATGTAATAGCTCATGTCGTTTGAACCAATGATGGCCCGGGAACTGGTACTCTACAATGGACCATTTGAATTTTTGATGACCATGTCATGCTAACCATACAGCGAATGCTGTTTTCTGTTACATAAGTAGTAGATAAATCAATGAGTTTGCTTTAGTGGTGTAATTCTATACTATTGTATTCAATGCAGGGTTAATGCCTGTATTAGTTTTCATAAATTCGTTGATGCTCATTTTATATTAACTTTTTTTTTTTTAAATGGCAATGGTGATCCATAGTCCATACATGTTATTTAAGATTATATTTTATAAATAGTTCGTATTTATTTTAGAAGATTATCTAGCACTTCCATGCTCCCCAGTTACTTTATTTCCCTATGGAGGCAAAGAAAAATATTAAATAAATAAATGGAGTATATTGGCCTGTAGAGAGTAGACTCTAAGGTGGGCAGGATTGAAGATGCTTGTTATGTAGTTAATTCTCAGATTCAAGGCTTTAATTTTACACACTCTTGATCTAGGTTCCTGGAAAGATACATCTTGTATTAGAGTACTGCAAAGGCGGTGATCTTTCGATGTACATTCAACGTTGTGGAAGAGTAACAGAAGCAATTGCAAAACACTTTATGCAGCAGTTAGGTTTGTCTTACACCCATCTATTTTCTTCTTTACTTCTAACTTATCCATATTCAACAAGTAATACATGTAGTTATCAGATTGGTTGTGTTATTTACAGTGGCTGGTCTACAGATTCTTCGTGACAATAATCTAATACACCGGGATCTAAAGCCACAGGTTTGGTTAACTACCTATAGCAAATATCCTGACAACTAATTATGAGTTCCGATAGAGGAAACTTGTTTTGAATAAGAGTTAAGAAGGCTGAGTGATTGACTCATAGGGTAGAGAAAATTTTCTGATGTATATGTATGATGGAATAGAGTGACGGGTGAGAATGTCTTCAGATGCTGTTTGATTTGTAATAATTATGTTAGTGTGGAAAGGTTCTACAGTTGTGTCATTTGATTTTAACATATATAGTTTTGCAACAGAATCTTCTGCTCACCACTAATGACAGCAACTCGGTTTTGAAGATTGCAGATTTTGGGTTTGCTAGGTAATAATATTCTAGCCCTTTCATTTTCTTTGTGCTAAACTTCTTTTTTAATCTTTTCAGATACGTTCTGTCAATGTTACTATTCATATTTTAAGTGTCAGATAAAATCTTATCCTACATGTGCCTTAGAAGATGCTGTTGTGTTCACTAAGTTTTAGCTTGACTCCAACCCTGAAGAAGAAGCAACTATTGTTGGGATTGGCTTGTGGTTCAAGTGGTATGGTTTCCCACTCCTACCATCATGGACCTAAGTTTTAATCCCACCTTGTAATGTTTGTTTTATTTAATAAAACAAGAGGACTTTAGTGCCTCTTTTTTTATTTTTATTTTTTTTAAAAAAGAAAAGAAAAAGAAACAGCTGTTGTTCAACATCCTTTAAAGCTGTCATCGATGCCATTAGCACATATTTATCTCAGTTTCTGTTGTAGAAAATGGTAATAGAGCCTTTTCTGGCATTGCTAATTGGCATACATCACCACCTATGCAAGCCAAAAAGTTTCCCTTGTTCGCTTTGATTTTCACAACCTTTCACATGCCAAATTGAAGACCTTATTATACTTCTTTCATTCTACATGGAGATATTTCTCTACAAGTATGAATAGATAACTTAACGTTCTTTTTATAGATCTCTGCAGCCTCGAGGCCTAGCAGAAACCTTGTGTGGTTCACCACTTTACATGGCTCCAGAGATAATGCAACTTCAAAAATATGATGCGAAGGTGACAATTTATCCTTTTTGTTTTTTGGCAAGAATCACACAATTCTTATTGTCGTCATGTTAACCTCGAAACTGCATATGCAGGCAGATCTCTGGAGTGTAGGTGCAATTTTGTTTCAGCTTGTAACTGGGAAAACTCCATATACCGGAAACAACCAGATACAGGTATCAATAACTGTTTGTGTTAATTGTTTTTCTTGTGTCCTTCCCCCTTTTATTCTGTTTCTCGGTTTTGGCAAATCCAAAATGTTATCATTTGGTGGTTGGGGAAGTTTTCACTTTGGGACTTTTAGGGCTTGTTTGGCTATTAAACTTAAAAAAAGTTCTTAAAAACTGTTTTTAAATTATAATTAAAAGCCAATTTTCAATAACTTTAAAAAATAATAAATTGTTTTTAAAAATTGTTCTAAAAAAGTAGAAACAAAAAGTATATATTGTCATGGTGTTTGTAATTATTTTTAAAAAGTATTTTTAATCTTAAAATGAATATTTTATTATAATTTAAACAATTTATTCGTATTTTATAATATTTAAAATGTTAAATAATATTTTAAATTAATAAATTACCTAAGTACGAAAGTGATCATATAAAAAAATATATAATTATTTTACATATGCAATTAATAATAAAAATACAATGAAATGAAATAATTTCTTTAATAAGTTTTGATATGACCTCAAATTGTTTTTTTAATGAAGACTAACGTATTTATTACAATTAATTATTTGTTTGATATTTTTCTTGAAATTTATTAAATATGAGAAGCAACAAACATAAATGGATCCATAAAACAGTTATCTGGATAAAAAATAAAATATTTTGATATTTTAAAAATAAATAGTGATAAATATTGAAATAATTGTGTGACTACTCACTAATAAGGGCTAATCACATTGTGATATTTGGAATAATCAAGTTGTTCAAAGGTTATAGAAATAGAGCCGTTAAATAATTTTCAAAAATAAAATATTAAATTTTTCTGTGTTTCCATTGTTATAAAAAATAATGAAAACATGTTCAAGCTATTTTCAGTTTTAAAAACATATTGTTTTAGAAAATAATAACTTAAAAATAATGGCGAAACACTTGTTTTTAAAAGTAATTTTTTGTTTTTAAATACAGAAAACAGTTTTTAAATAATGCAGCCAAACAGGTCTTAAGGTTTCATTTGGTGTAGGATTTGAAAACGTAAGGATATGTGTTTGATAAAAATGTTTTTGAATATTATCTAAAAAATACCTCTGTTTTTAGAAAATGACTGAATGTTGTTTCCGTGTTTTCTAAAAGTTTTATCCAAAGATAAACTAATTAATATATGAAAAATAGTTTTTGAATTGAAAAACATAGACAAACTCAAATTTATTTTTTTAAAATAAAATTCAAATTTTTTAATAACTTCTTAGCACTATTTCTCCCTCTTGATTAATGCTTCTCCTTTTTCAATTACAAATTAAATCCTTGATATTTTTATGCTAATTTTTATTTCTCATTTGTTGTGCAGTTGCTCCAGAACATAATCCAGTCAAATGAACTGCGTTTTCCTCCAGATAGCAAAGATTTGAGTTCTGAATGCAAAGATTTGTGCCAAAAATTATTGCGTTGCAACCCAGGTATGTTGGACAATTTTGCCATATGTTTGTAGACTAACACCGATATCAAGGCTAATGATGATACAAAGAGTAAAGTCATGTTATACATATTTCACCAAGTTTAGGCAATATTGACCAACCACTACCAATTTCAAAATGTGGATGCCTAAAAATTTATGTTTGAGCAATGTTCCAAAGCAAATAAAAAAAGTTGATTGCGTTTGGCATAATTATGCTTGAATGTGTCTGCACTTTATATTTTTTAGGCATCCACATTTTGAAATTGGTGGTAGGTCAATATTGCCTAAACTTGGTGAATACCTAACATGTATAACATGACTTAACTTTTTGTATCATCATTAGCCTTGAAATCGGTGTCATTCATAACCTCTTTTATATGAATACGACTGGGTGATTGATCCTTGATGTTTTAAATTTGAGTAACTGGTATTATACGACTTTCCTCTTTATTGCACTTCAGGAGTTTAGATGACTTATATGCCTGTATGCACTCAATGTTCCTGCTTATGCAGACCACACTAGGCATAATAATGGTAGTTTGGGTTTTTCATTTGTCCACTCATAATTTCAGTGTACTAATTCTGGACACATCAATGACATGAGTGAGCCATGGGAGTTCAATCTAAGCTACTGATGGATTCCTCTTGGCTCCTACAAGTTTTCTGTGCAAAATTATATTCCTTAATTCTTGTTCGTCTTTATCATTATACTTGTAATTGTAATTTTGATTATCATTTACCATTGTACTCACAGTGGAACGCTTGACATTTGAAGAGTTTTTTAACCACCCGTTTCTTTCTCAAAAGCAACCTGATGATTTACTGAGGTGAATAGGGCAGATATCTTCTGGTTCCATGGTTACATTTTTGCTTATTACTTGTACAAAAAATAGTAATCATTTTTTGATATGCAAATTTTTCAATGTGTGCAGTACGAGATCATTAACACCAGTTGGAGGATTTCCTCTGTCTGAATGCATTCCTGTGATAGATTTGGATGAAGGTTCTCAGGAGGATTGCTTACCATTCTTTCTAGATGATGATTCTAGTGGTCCTTCCATTTCTAATAACATAGATCATACTCTAAGATGTGGCACTCCCACATTTAAAGAAACTTCTAGTCCTAGGTTAGACTGTCATAGAACATTAGATAGAAGTCTAACTGAACCATGGAAATCTGCTGACCAGAAAGCACTGAAGGCTCGATCAAGAGGTGCCAATATTAGAATAATTATTATAAGGGTATTTTAGTCTTTTACTCTTTTTGCTTATATTTCCTTTACTTCTCTATTTTCCATATTATATTTTTGTATCTCTCCTTTTGCAATAGAACCGATCCCTTCTCTTTTCTTCTTTGTTCTTCTTCTTTGCATTTCTTTACTCTTTCTCTTTGTATTTGAGTAATTCACATGGTATCAAAACTTTGATTATGGAAGATAATTTTTATCTTTTTAAAAACAAGGGCAAAATTTGAGGGTTCAAGATTCTCATTTGATTCAACTTCTTCACTTTGTTTTGTGACTTCAATCAAGTAAGGATTTATTATTCTAGTATTGGGTAATCAATTTTCTTCAAATTTCACAAAGATCAAGCATTTTTGCATAGAGATTGATCCTAATTTTGACATATTAGGATTATTTCGAATTTGTAGTTGTATTTTGGATTGTTGCTGTTCTAGTGAAAAATTGGTTGTGGAAGGAAAATATTCTGGTTTTGGGGTACTCTATATTGAGGGGATTGGAAGATTTACTGGGATCATTTTGTCAAAATTTTAGCATTTTGGACAAATTTATAATTTGTATAAAGATTGTGGTATTTTCTGTATTTACTTAAAAGTTTGATGTTTTTTTTTTGTAATTTCGGAAAATTTTGGGATATATTTGTAATTTTTGAAACAATAAGGGTTCATTTGAAATTTCAAGAGAGTTTAGGGGTGTATTTGCAATTTCAAGAAAATTCAAGGGTATATTTGCAATTTCAAAAAAGTTTAGGGTGTTTATTTTTGCAATTTCTAGAAAACTTAGAGGCATATTTGTAATTTTTGGAATTTTTGGTACTGTTTATTTTTACAATAGTTAGTAATAGAGATGATTCACTACAGTCCATTAGTATGAGATTAGATGAAAAAAATTATTCGTATTAACGTTATGTGATGATGAATTTTTTAAGAAGCAAAAAGATGTGGGGTTATGTTTCTGAAACTGTGAGTAAACCTACAAGTGATAAGGTAGAGTATGAAAAACTGTTAGATAATTGGGAAGTTAATAATTCAAAAATTATCACTTGGATGAAGAATTCTGTTGAACACTCAATATATATTCAATTAGCGAAGTATGAAACAAAAAAGGAGGTTTGACAACATTTTCCAAGATTGTATACACAGTCTAACTTTGCAAAACAATATCAGTTAGAACATGATATTCGAGCTCTTGAACATAAATGCATGAGTATTCAAAAGTTTTATTCTGTAATGAAAGATCTTTGGGATCAATTGGCTCTTATAGAATCGGAAGAACTACGTGCTTGTGCAGCTTATATTGCTCGTAGAGAAGAACAATGTCTGGTTCAGTTTTTGATGGCAATTTGTGATGATTTTGAAGATCTTCGTGGCTCCATTCTGCATCGTAGCCCACTTCCATCTGTCGATTCGATAGTTAGTGAACTCTTGGTTGATGAGATACACCTTAAGTCTCAGACAGGAAAAGTAATTCTCCTGGTGCCTAATTCATCAGTTTTTGTAGTTTCTTCTAAATCTCTTGTTCACTATGAAATCAAGTCTCACTTAAGGATTGAGATTGATTAATGTAATTTTTGCAAACAAAAAGGACATTGGAAGGCTCTTACCCTAAGCTATTGAATAAAGTACCACGATTAATCCAACAAAGGCATCACTTCAAGCCTCCATCGTTTGGAAATCATTTTCAACCACGATCATATCGTTCTCCATAGGTTAACACTGCAGCAGTTGTATCACCATCTGATTTTTTTGGATCTGGAACCTCATCCTCAAATCCCACATTTGCAACCCTTTTTGAACAGTTTCAGAAATTTCTTGCTACATAGTCACATGCTATGTCCACTTTTTCTTTGAAAAGTCAATTCCCCTCTAACTCTTCAGGTATGTGATGATCTATATGAGTTTTAGATTCTAGAGCTTCACATCATATATTTCCTGATTTTGAAATCCTTTATTTTTTTATGTCCTACATCCTCTGTGTCTGTCATGACTGCTGATGGTACTCCTCTACCATTAGAAGGAGTTGGTTCTGTTGACACACCTCATTTGTCACTTTCTAATGTTTACCACATTCCTACATTGAACCTTGTTTCTGTTAGTCAATTGTGTGATTTTGGTTATTCAGTGTCATTTTCTTCTACCTCTTGTTATGTGTAGAATTTGCAGTCTCAGAAGTTGTTTGAGACAGGTCATATGAGATTACCAGTATTTGTAGCTCCTAGTGTTGACTTGTCTTCATTTTGTTTGTCTCCATCATCCTTTAGTTTTTATTTATGGCATTCTCGTCTTGGCCATGTAACATCTTCCCGTTTAAGATTCTTAGCTTCTACGGTTGCCTTAGTTTCTACTGCGAACCCCGCGAGAATAATGAAAAGGGACTATAGGGGCAATAGATGAGTCAGAGTCTGTAGTGGAAGGGACATGTGGAGATAAACTATCTATATGGTTAGAGAAAAGATCAATATGAATAAGATCAAACTTGGTCAAGTTGTGAGTAATAACAAGAATAGAAAAGAAAGGTAAGTGCTCAAGAAACACCACATGACGAGAACAATATAGTTTTCGTGACACTGGATCAAAACAACGATATCCTTTTTGCCTTTCACCATAACCAAGAAACACACAAATGGTAGAACGGGATGACAATTTAATACGCTCTACATAAGGAAGAAGGACAAAACAAATAGAACCAAAGACTCTCAAGGAAGAATATTCAGGAGCATACCCATATAATTTTTCAAAAGGTGATAAACCTAAAGTATGAGACGAAGGGATCTTATTAATGAGGTTGACTGCAGTAAGAACTGCTTCTCTCCAAAACTCACTAGGAACTGAAGATGACAACAAAAGAGAGCGAACAGTTTCAACAATGTGTCTATGTTTTCTTTCAGTCACACCATTTTGCTGAGGAGTATCTTTACAAGAAGTTTGGCGAATAGTTCCATCTAAAGCAAGTAGATCATATAATTTATTGGAAGTATATTCACCACCCAAATCACATCTAAAACACTTAATAATTGCAGAATGTGAGTTTTTACAAGAGCTCGAAAATTACTATAAATGCCAAAGAAGTTAGAACGACGTTTCATAAGATAAATCCAACAAAAACGAGTTTGATCATCAATAAAAGAAACATAATATCAAGACACCCCTTTTGTAGCAATAAGAGAAGGTCTCCACACATCAAAGTGGACTAAATCAAATGGTGCAATAGAATAAGTACTTTGATGAAAAGGCAAAGGCGAAAATTTTGCAAGTTTACAACCACTACAATCAGAAATATTATGAGTTTGCAAATTTCCTAAGGCACCCGTAAAAGCTAAAAATCTTAAATGAAAAGATGATACATGACTAAGACGAGAATGCCATAAATAAAAACTAGAAGATGAAGGAGACAAACAAAATGAAGACAAATCAACACTAGGAGCTACAAATACCGGTAATTTTAGCTCGTCCAAAACATATAATCCCCCCCTTCCGTCTACGACCTGTCTCAATAAACTTCTAAGACTACAAATCCTACACATAACAAGTGGTAGAAGAAAATGACACTGAATAACTAGAATCACACAACTGACTAATAGAAATAAGGTTCAATGTAAGCTTAGGAATGTGGTAAATATTAGAAAGTGACAAATGAGGTGTGTCAACAGAACTAACTTCTTCTAATGGCAGAGGAGTACCATCAGCAGTCATGATAGACACAGAGGATGTAGGACATAAAGAAATAAAGGATTTCGAATCAGGAGACATATGATGTGAAGATTTAGAATCTAAAACCCATGTAGATGATGACATACTTGAAGAGTTAAAGGGGAATTGACTTTTCAAAGAAAAAGTGGACATAGCATGTGACTGTGTAGCAAGAAACTTCTGAAACTGTTCAAAAAGGGTTGCAAATGTGGGATTTGAGGATAAGATTCCAGATCCAAAAGAATCAGATGGTGATACAATTGCTGTAGTGTTAACCTATGACTATATGATCGTGGTTGAAAATGATTTCCAAACTGTGGAGGCCTGAAGTGATGCCTTTGTTGGTGTAGTTGTGATACTTTATTCAATAGCTTAGGGCATTGAGCCTTTCAATGTCTTTTTTGTTTGCAAAAATTGCATTCATCAATCTAAATCCTTGAGTGAGGCTTGTTTTCATAGTAAACATAAGGTTTAGAAGGAATTACAAAAATTGTTGAATTAGACACCGGGAGAAGTACTTTTCCTGTCTAAGACTTAAGGTGTATCTCATCAGCTAAGAGTTCACTAACTACCGAATTGACAGATGGAAGCGGGCTACGATGCAGAATGGAGCCACGAAGACCCTCAAAATCATCACGAATTGTCATAAAAAAACTAAATTAGACATTGTTCTTCTCTACGAGCAATATAAGCTACACAAGCACGTAGTTCTTCCGATTCTGTAAGAGCTAACTGATCCCAAAGATTTGTCATTGTAGAATAGAACTCTTGAATACTCTTGTCTTTCTGTTCAAAAGCTCGAATATTATGTTCTAACTGATATTATTTTGCAAAGTTAGATTGTGTATACAATCTTGATAAATGTTGTCAAACCTCCTTTGCTGTTTCATATTTGACCAATTGAGTGTTCAACAAAATTGTTTAATCAAGTGATAATTTTTGAATTATCAACTTCCCAATTATCTAACATGTTTTCATACTTTGTCTTATCACTTGTAAGTTTACTCACAATTTTAGAAATATGACTACACATCTTTTTGCCTTTTAAAAAGTTCATCATCACATAACTCCAATACAAATAATTTTTTTCATCTAATCTTCCACTAATGTAGTGTAGCGAGTCATCTCTGTTACTAACCATTGCAAAAATTAATAGTACCCAAAATTACAAATATGCCTCTAAGTTTTCTAAAAATTGCAAAAAATAAAACCCTAAATTTTTGTGAGATTGCAAATATATCCTTGAAATTACAAATACACTTCTGAAATTTCAAATGAACCCTTACTGTTTCAAAATTACAAAAAAAAGCCTCAGATTTTTAATTAATTATAGAAAATATCACAATCTTTATACAAATTATAGATTTGTCCAAAATGCTAAAATTTTGACAAGATGATCCTTGCAAATCTTCCAATCCCCTCAATATAGAGTACCCAAAACCAGAATATTTTCCTTCCACAACCAATTTCTCACTAGAACAATAACAATCAAAATACAAGTTCGAAATAATCTTAATATGTCAAAATTAGGATCAATCTCTTTATAAAAATGCTTAATCTTTTGTAAAACTTGAAAGAAATTGATTACTCAATACTAGAATAATAAATTCTTATTTGATTGAAGCCACAAAACAAAGTGAAGAAATTGAATCAAATAAGAATCTTAAATCCTCAAATTTTTCCCTTGTTTTTGAAAAGATAAAAACTACCTTCCATAATCAAAACTCTAATACCATGTGAATTATTCAAATACAAAGAGCAAAGAAGAAGAAATTGATTCTATTGCAAAAGGAGAGATACAAAAATACAGTATGAAAAATAGAGAAGTAAGGAAAAAAGACTAAAATACCTTTATAATAATTATTCTAATACCAAGAATCTCTATGTTTTACTCATTTCCATTTTTTATTATTATAACCAGAATACTAATGGCTTATAGTATTCGTTTACTATATTATTTGCCTTAACAGTTGTGGATTCGCTGGAAATGATTGATAAAGAATATGTTCTCGTCTCTGGACCCCCTATTGATGTGTTATCCTCGTTGGTAGCTGCTTCCAAGCCAAGCCATTTTCCATACAGATCAGAGAGCCCCATAAAAACATATATAGTTTCCAAACCCAGTTCCCCAGTGCCAATACTGGGTGTAGCTAATAGCAGTACGTGTCATGTAGGGAGTGCAGAAAGTCAGAACTCTGCTCCCGAGACTTCTCAAGGATCAATGGACATAAGAGATCTGGAGCAGCCATCAACACATTGCATGACAAGGCTCAAGTCTTTGCAGAAGTGTGCATCTGCAATTACAGAACTCATGATTGATAAGGTAAGCCACCATATATTGATAACCAGGTTTAAGTGTCCCAAGACACCATAATTCTTAAGTTTCTGAACTAATTTGCTACACACACACGGACTTAAGTCCAATTAGTTCACAACTTATAATTGCACCTAAGCTTGAGTTTTGCTTGAATATAAAACAGACAAGCTTTTGCAGACGCTTACGGATCCAGAGCTTCAAACATTTTATTATTTCTGTAGTTATGTTGTGCCACTCACCGGTACTTATAGGAAAAGAGATTTCTTTATTATGATATGGGTAGGGAGTCTTAAGCTTACTGCATGGCCCCTGCTACTTGAACAGGGAGAGGAACTTCCGTGTTAACTAATGTTTTCCCCTGCTGCAAGTTTGAGCTTTTAGGAAAGTTGTTGCCAACCTTTTTTGACCATTCAATATTTGATGGGCTTTCATTGGATGATAAATAGTTATCTGTTAATGGGAATATGGGATGGGTATTATTAGTTCTCCCCTTGTTTAAATAAATTCTTGAGTGAAGATTTGTTTATGTTGCATGGTCCATTACTTATGCATGATTAGTTATGGATTAATTCCCCTTTTTGATTACCAGCAATGAGAAACCTTGTAGTAATCTCGTAAATGCAATTCTTGCTATTACTATGCCTATATCATTATTTTTGTAAATTGGTAGGACCTGTACAGCTACTGGCCCCCCTCTTTTTTCTCATAAAAACTCAAATGTGATTTTGCTTGGGTTCTCCTGGATTATTTCATATTTTCACATTTATTTCTGCTACTAATAATATCTGCATCAATCTATCTATCATCTATATGTGTTACTTAAACAGATTGAGGCAGGGAAGCAACTAGAAGCATTTTCAGTTCAGCTTGTAATCCTTGCAATTTGGAAACAAGCCCTGCATATATGCCATACACAGGCTGCCTCAGCTATGGAAGGAATTCCAAGCCAAGAAGCTCCTAAATTTAAGAGCAGCACCAGCAAGAGGCATGGTAGTCCTGAGGTGGAGGAATGCTTTGATGTTCTCAACAATCATGGGCCTCATGATATTTCCTCTCAGATTGAGAGGGAATTTCTAAGGGAGGTTGAGCATGCCGAAGAGCTTGCAAAAGCAATTGAGCCTGGTATGGGTGCAAAATATTATTGTTGCCTATTGATTGTCTTTTCAATGTCTCTTTCTCTTATATTTAACAAGTACTTGTGGTTTCTGTAAAGTCAAGTGGTTGAATTGCTGTTCTTATCGTACCATATAAAAGAGTCCACATTATACCCTGTTATTCATTAAATTATTATGTGAACTTGTAGTGTTACGAATTTAAAATTTTCACTGAGGTTGTAAAGGGATTTTGATTGTTTGTATTTATTAACAAACAGATGTTTTCATTCATGTTATTGTTTGTTAAAAACGAAGAGCATTTTTTGGTTTCATTATTATGGGCAGTAGTTAGCTTTCTTTTTCATGGCTGCAGGAAACATGGAGATGCCAGATGCAATGGAGATTATATTTCAATCCGCACTTGCATTTGGGAGACATGGTGGGGTGAGTATCCTGTTTCTTGTCTGGAGCCACAGATGCATGTCTTTAATTAAATTAGAAAGCTTGTTTCGAGAACTAGGAGGCAAGGAATAACCTCCTAGCATCATATTGTGTTTCAATGTGAAAGAACCCACCAATCCTTAATTTGGTAGCTTTCGCATTTAGTGAATATCATGGCTTGCCAGTTGAAACGAATTTGGTTCTGCAGAAACTTCCTTAGGCACCCGAGTTTATTTGAGAGTATAGTTCAATGGGGAATGCAATTATAAATCATTCTGCCTGCATGTGGTTAAATTGGAAAGCTATCAGACAGTCGTGGAAAACAGATTACACAATTTAGCTTCCATTAATGATGCTTTTTAAGGGCTTTGGGTCCTTTTAAGTCCTGTAATTGATTTATAAGTAATTTTTTTAAATGAGTTTCATTATTACTGTAATTTAAAAATATAATTAATTAAATCAACATTTTCAAAGATTGTGATTTTTTTCAGGTATAAAATAAGATAATACATTTTATTAATAAAAAAGATTAAAAAAACACCAACAGTCCCCTCGTCCTACCCTCTCACCCCCGTTCTATTTCTCTCTCTCTCTCTCTCTCTATCCCTTCTCTCTTTTTCCCTCTCTCTCAAACTCTCTCTTTCCCTCTTTCAATTTTTATTATTTTTTTTAATAAAATAATGATAAAAGAAGGGGAGAGAGAAAGAGTGAGGGGAGGTGCGCTGCTAGTTTTTTTTTTAATATTTTTTATTAAAATATATAATTTTTATTTTACTCAATTTTTTTTAAATTACAGGATTAATAGAATTCATTTAAAAAGTTATTAGAATACAGTGAATAAACTTCATTGGTCACCAAAATTATTTAACTTCTATGGGTTAATTCTAACCTACCTTCAAATTCAATTTCTTGGCAAACTTTGACAGGTTGGTGAGCTTATGGGTGAAGCAGAAAATGCAGCAAGACTTTATTCGAAAGCTGTTCGCTTGTTAGTCTTCCTTCTAGTAGAAGCACCATCCCTCATTCTCAAGCATCCATATTCTCTGACAAACTCAGACAGGTACAGACTCCGAACATATATTGATATAATTAACAACCGACAAGATTATTCTAGGTCTCAGCGAATGGGTATACTAAAATATGAAGGTCAACAATGCCGACCTTAGCCATTGGAAATATATTATTCCTTGATGACTTGCTCCATTCTATTGTGTATAATTATTTGTTTGTACAGCTATTCTTTCTTTTAAAGGGAAGTTGGAAATACATGTATTGAGAATTCAGGATGTTGTATTAACAGTTTCTATAACATAAGGGAACAGTGAAAATGTGCGCCGTTCTCTTTCCCATGTTTTCCGATATATGAGAAGTTGCTAAACCTTCATTTGTTTGTCTAGTGTAGCAAAAAAGCAAACTATAACAACACTTATTTCAAAGCAATTTAGTATCATGAGTTAATCATTATTAATCTTATTTCATAATTATTAAAATGAGTATTTTTAATTAACCAAAGTATTAAAAATTAATATTTTTAAGATATGTTTGTTATATAGACATTGATTCTATCATTTTTATGCCTTAGTTATGAAATTAGATTGTATTTTATAATATCAAAATATGTAAAAATTTAGTATGATCATGGGTGTGGGTTTAAATTACACTGAATATTTAATTTAATTTGTCTGAATTTTTTATTATAAAATTATGGGTTTTGAATTTTTTTATTTTAAATTAAAAATAATATATTTTTATTTTAAAATAGAATAAAAAATATAAAATAAATTAGATATTAATTTAAATAAGTTTTATAGGAAAAAATTATTTTAAATATAAATTAGTTTATTAAAATATTTATACTTAATTTTTTTATTGTGTTAACAAATAATTAATTATAATTTAATTTATTAATTATATACATTAAATATGCTAATAATTTTATAAAAAGAATTATTTTTATACTAAAATATCTCTCTTTAATGAATAATAAAATTAAAAATATCTACCTCGATTAAAGTATGTATTTGTTAGCACATAATTATGGCATTGCTGCGACTTTTTTTCTTATTTTTTAATGGCAACCAAATTGCTAATATATAAATGAAAAAAATGTGACATTTTCCTATTTTTTTTAATGGTAACCAACTTGCTAATATATGAATGAAAAAAAAATATAGTTTGAATTATTTTATTTTTATAAATTAGATATATGAGTAATTTTATTTTAAATTAATATATTTTTTTGTTATATTTGTGAGCATTTTAAGAAAATTTTGATATTTTAATTACTTTTTTTTTTAAGTTTTAGATATTTTTTTCTTCAAACACCTGCTAACAATATATTAGTAAGGTTTAATTTGATTAAATTTAATTTTTTTCATCCAAAAAGTATTAAAAAAATCAAAATTTGCATGAAATGATTAAAATATTTAAAATATAATAATTAAATATATAAATATATAAATTTTAAAAAATATAATTAATATATTTAATTTGTAAAATTAAAGTAAAAAAAATTATATAACCTTGTATGAATCTAGAATCCCAAGTCTATTCTTTTGAATCAGATTAATCTCGTTGTTTGAAAAACAAAAGCAAAGACTTGACTGCCTCAATAAAAGGGCAACTCGCTATTCAGCAGAGACGAGCATCTGATTACAGATAAGATTATCATCACTTAAGTGATTATTATAGTATAATTTGAGGTATCGATTCAAAATAATAAAAAATAAATAAATTCAAAGAATTGAAAAAATAATAATAAAATTTAACAATAATTAAAGGCTAGTGATATTATTATAATAATTTTTATTATTATTATAATTAAAATATATAAAATATTAATTTCATCTTTGATATTAATTATATATTAGTGTCATTATTTTTTGATAAAGTTATTATTTATAAAATATTTTTATGATAATAATAATTTACATTGTGATTATATCACTACTTTAATTAAAATAAAACATTATCAATATGATAGAATGCAATGCATATAGTTTTATCTAATTATTTCATTTTAATTGTTATTAATTTTAATTTTATTTACTACTCAATTTCATATATAAACAAACAAAATTTATTATTATAAGTTATTTAAAATTGATAATATAATAAAAAATAATATTATAATAAAAGGTCGATCAATAAAATAAATCGATAATAAATAATTGTATTTGAAGTATAGAAAAAATATGACTAATTTTATATGAAATTATACAAAATTATATATTTTGATTAAAACTATTGTCAATAAAATGTTTCTCTCAAAAACAAAATTAAAATTTTGAAATCTAAGAAATAAAAAAGAAAAACAGAATAACCTCACAATTTAAATCTTTTCTAATTTTATTATAACTTTAGTTTAACTTATAAATCAGTTTCATAAATTTTATAGGCAAAAAATGAGAAAATAAAGTAAAAAAATTCAAATTATTTTTTGATAATCCTCAAGTATTAAATACCTTTATTGAATTATAATTGTATCACGTTATCTTCTCATCCAATATAATTGATTTGATTTTTTTTTTCAACCAATGAATTGTAATATAATCTCTTATTTATCTAAAGAATCAAAAAAACATAATTTATTTAAAAAATAATAACATATGTTAAATTAAAAGAGATTTTGAATTTCATAGCATATTTGGTCCTAATAAAATCAAATTTTGATATTCTATCTTAAATATGAAATTATAAGTCTTTAAGTCAAATTTTTGTATCATTTGAATAGTTCCATTCAGCAATCAAAATTAAAAATTATCTCCAAAATTCAACCATATGCTTATACAATCTCGGGAAGAAATACGGAAGGAAATAAATTTTGATTCCTCGATATTATTTGGCTAATTTATTCATCATATAGCATATAATTATCATAATTAATAAAAATTAATATTTTTTTAAATTAATATAAATAATTATTAATTTTATAACTTTTAATTATAAATATTAATTTATTTATTCTATTTAAATATTCATTTTTATGTTTGAAATATAGATGTAGTTAAAATTATTAGGAATTAAATTTTACAAAAAGTTATTATCATTGTAAATATAAATATTAAAAAAGTTCATGGAAATTATATATAAATAAAATTACGAAAATTTTAATAAATTTTCAAAAATATTAAAATAGTATATATAAATATAAATACATTTTATATTTATTTTGACCGATATATTAAAAAGTTGTGAAATAGATAATTAAAATAATTATTTTAATTAATAAAATAAAATAAATATATCTAATAGTAAATTATTTAAAATATATATAAATTTAATTATAAATAATATTTTATTAATAATATATATATTATTAACTAATGTTCTATCTATATTTTTTTCTATGTTAACGCAGATAATATATATCGATATGAGATATTGTTGTCAATATTAAAGATATTTCATCCCCCGTGGCACTACACGAGTAAATGAACAGTGCTATATACATCACGAACTAAAAAGCCGTGATATACCCTATGTCTCTTACCATTAATTGTCATTAAAATAATATAAAAAAAATTATGTTATTGAGCCACTTAAGCTGCGATACTATGGGAAAAATTCCACTTTTACATCATATTATATATCTTTTATTAATATCATTTATATTGAATTGAAAGCTGGGCAACCAAAACTTTCCCTCAAAACGCGCTTATCAGGAAAGGGGCCACCCAGATTTATAACCAGCACATTGTTGGCTTCTTTGGGCGATGTAGGACTCAACACTCCCCCTCACATCGGACGGGGATACTGCAATATCTGATTACCCGCGCCAAGTAACCAGACACGGGCGGCAAGCGAGCGTCATCGGGACCCAGGGACTGCTTTGATACCAAATTGAAAGTTAGGCCAAAACTTTCCTCAAAACGCTTATCGGGAAAGAGCCACCGGACTTATAACCAGCATTCTTTGCTTCCAGGCGATGTGGGACTCAACGTATTGTTCATACTTTTAACACCTTTTATTTTTTTTTATAAAAATAAATAATAAAAATAATTACTTATTCTATGTAAGATTTTCTGACAGCCTCGCTCTCAAGAGTTTTTCAATGTTGATTGGGGAAGAAAAAAATGTCAAAGTATATTGGTTGAACCTCAATCATGGCTTTTCACGGCAGTCTAAATAAATAATTCATTTCCCATCAAGGGAAAATGATATATTGATGTGCACGACGACTTAGTTCAATTTATACGATAGATTAATGATTTGATACGTATCATTATTTATTTGAATTATTTTATCTAATATTACTCAATACAAAATATATATACAAAAAAGGAAACAAACCAAACCAATGAGGATTTGTATAATATTGTTTTATATCAGGTATGACAAATCAAACAGTAAATTTTCTTTTTTTTTTCCTTTTTACTTTTAATTCTCTAAAATTATACATTTTTTATATTATAAGAATAAATATAAATATATATAAAAAAAAAGTTAGATGAATACGTCTAACATTTAGAAGCCTCTTTCGTTGCCACTGCCATATATCAGGCGTGAAAAAAAAAACTGTAAATAACAAAAGCCTTGAGTTTATAGGAAATCCACCGTTCACTATTTCAAATACATTCTTGGAGGTGATGGTATGCTATCATTTTCTTTCAAAAATATTTAAATTTTATTTATAATAATAGTATTCATGTTATTAAATGTTTCTTCTACTATATCACTATGTCAAGTGTAGTGAATTATACCAACATTTTTTTATTATCAAAAATTAAAGTATCAAAATCTATATTTCAATCACTATTGATAAATTTGTACAATGTGTTGTATAAAATTATCTTTAAAATTCTTACAAATTGATTAAGAATTATTTATGTTAATTAAAATGTTTATTTTCTTAATCGGTTCATTACAAATAATATTTTCGTCATACATGAATTACTTCACTTTCTTCAAAGTAGGTGTGTAAAGATAAACAACATTATATGGTTTTAAAACTTATACGAACAAAGCTTATAGTATTGAATGAGATCTTTTTAAGAAAATTATAATAACATTGGGTTTTGATGAACGTCTAACATATATGTCTATAGGTTACTTTAAATTAAATTAAATGTAGATTGCGTTTGGTCATAGAGTTAAGGAGGGGGAAGGGATCCATTGTCACTATTTTTGTTTCTCATTGGTGCAAAAGGTCCTTCATGCATACTTTGGTGCGAACAATTGTTTGGTAACATTAGTGGTTTAAAGATGGGTCGATATAGTCCATATGTTTCACATATTAGGCTTACCAATGATGCATTTATTTTTTAGAAGTAACGAGGGTAAAATATGTTAGGAAATAACGCAAATTCCCGATAAGTCAAACTTATGAGAAAACAAAAATAGAAAAATAACACACAAATTTGATAACGGAGTTCGGCCAATCTTGCTTACGTTTCCGGACCTACTGCAGATCTTTTTACTGAAAGATGAGAAATTACACAAGGTGTTTACAACACTCACAACCCACAACCCAATTACACCCAAGAAAATTACTCTCAATTTTCTCTCACAAAAGCTTTGCTCTCTAAGCTTTTCTCTCAATTGGAATGAACACTTTGGGGTTCTACCACTTGTCTGAAAGCTGACTCTCTTTTGCTTTCCAAGTATGCAATCTTCGCACATATCCATCTCTACAGACTGTAGACCTGGAAGTTTTCCTTTTGAGTGCATAATCTTCATTCCCTTCTCACTCATGTGGCCTAGTCTCTGGTGCCACAGGTTTGGTGTTTCATTGCCTGTTACAATTGTGATTGAACAACGTGCTTCTGCTGTCATGTAAAGAGTGCCACTTTTCTTGCCTCGAGCAATTGTCATTGTGCCCTTTGAAATCTTCCAATCATCACCATGGAAGATCGTAGTGTAGCCTTCATTAGCCAACTGCCCCACTTAGATTAAGTTCCTTCTGAGGTCGGGAATATGCCTGACATCCTTCAGCTCCCAAACAGACCCGTTTAACTTAATCTTCACTACACCTTTGCCAATAATAGCTCATGGTTGATCATCACCAAGATATACCTTTCCAAGGTTTCGGGGACATATTTCTCGAAGAATTCTTTCTGTGAAGTAGCATGGAACGATGCTCCAGAGTATAACACCCAAGATTCTTCCTTGCTCTCCAAAGAGCATATCAATGCATCATCCCCTCCTGAGGTGGAAGTAACATTTGCCTCTACCTTCACTTGTTTGTCCTTCGGTGCACTCTTGCACTGATTTTTCTAGTGCCCGGTTCTTCCAAAATTCCAACACTCGATAGTCTTCGAGCTATGGGAATTATTAGGATTCCTAGATTTGGACCTCCTGTCCTTTGATCTACCTCGGTAGTCTGTTCTACCACGTCCATTCCCTTTGGTTGAATTTCTACCTCTTGACTCTGTATGCAAAACTGAAGAGGTTGACGATTCACCTGACTCTCTACGTCGGATCTCTTCACTGAGAACCAAATCACGAACATCGTCAAATTTCAACTTATTGTTTCCCGACGAGCTACTCACAGCCGTGACAGTAGCACTCTATCTTTCTGGTAGAGAAGACAAAAGTATCAATGCTCGTACTTCTTCATCGAATTCAATTTCCACTGAACTCAACTGGGTTGTGATTATGTTGAGTTTATTGAGATGTTGAGCTACCAATGCGCCTTCCGTCATCCGTAAATTGAACAAACGCCTCATCAAGTGCACTTTGTTTGAGGCTGATGGCTTCTCATACATATTGGAGAGAGTTGCCATAAGACCCGCCGTGGTCTTTTCCTTTGCTATGTTGAAAGCAACATTACGGGATAACGTCAATCTAATAACTCTGAGGGCTTGTTTGTCTAGAAGATTCCAATCTTCTTCCTTCATAGCCTCTGGCTTCTTCCCTAAGAAAGATTGATATAGATTTATTTGATACAGACAATCCTCTATCTGTATTTTCCAAAACCTGAAATTTGTGCCATCGAATTTCTCGAGTTTCACCCTTCCTTCATCTGTGGCCATTGTTCCCACTCAAATCTGACTTTCTCTGGATCATTTCTGACTATTTCTGCAAACCACCGTGTATTAGAACACCTCCGTCAACGAACAAATATTGTCAACAAAATTTTACTATTCATGTAATTCACTATTCACTTGAATAGTAACCTTGTAAGAAATTGACAGAAATCACCACCAAAAGCTCTGATACCAGTTGTTGGGAAATAACGCAAATTCTCGATAAGCTAAACTTATGAGAAAGCAAGAATAGAAAAATAACACACAAATTTGATAACGGAGTTCGGCCAATCTTGCTTACGTCTCCGGACCTACTGTAGATCTTTTTACTGAAAGAGGAGAAATTACACAAGGTGTTTACAACACTCACAATCCACAACCCAATTACACCCAAGAAAATTACTCATAATTTTCTCTCACAAAAGCTTTGCTCTCTAAGCTTTTCTCTCAATTGGAATGAACACTTTGGATGATTAATTCATTACAATTATACATCTATTTATAGGAAAATTTACTCCTTGAATTACTCCTTAAATTAATGGTTCCTTGAATTGCTCCTTGAATTAAACTCCATGTTTTGCTCCATGTTTTACTCCTTGTTTTGCTCCATGTTTTGCTCCTTAAATTAAGGAGCTTTATAACAATCTCTAACAAAATAGTCCATTTGAAAAAGGTTTTGAGGCTGTATGAGTACATGTCTGATCAGAAAATGAACTTCAAAAAATCCAGTATCTAAAATGTCTGGAGAAAAATTCATTGAAAATCCTTCAAAAAATTGTGTGAAATTTGGGACATATTTGGTTTGGGACTCCATGACTTGAGGGATTTTAATTTGACTATGGTAGCTAGACAATGTTAGTGTATGGTGAAGTTTTCGAACTCTTTAATAGCACAAGTTTTTGATATTCTTTTAGATTCTTTTCTATCGACTAGTGTTGATTCTTCGTCCTCTTAGGCATGGATGAGGTTTATGAAAGTTAAGCATATTTTATTTGCTTATATTCGTTGGAGTATTCAATAAGGTCATCAGGTATATATTTAGGATGATCCTTAACTACTTAATCCATCTTATTTTCAACCATAACTTCTAGATTGGATGATATTCGTTGGATGAGCAAACTCATTGACTATAATAAAGTTCATTGGGATGTGCAACAAAGTCGACACTTGTTTTATAATGAAAATGCCTAGATGATCTTGAATATGCTAATTAAATCATCACAGACGGTTGATTCACTCCCTTGGCATTATAACTGGTGGATATTCAGTTCAATCTGCATGTCCGGTAACATACGAGGTATTGGGTAATTTGACAATCGAATCCAATTGATAAACTAGTTTGGAAATCAGTGTGAAAGATCAAAATTCCTCCTAAGATTTGTCATTTTATTTGGTATTCTTTACATGACTCTTTTATCGTTAAACATTTATTGGTAAAAAGACATTATGTTATTGATAACACTAATTGCTCATCGTGTAACCAAACGATAGAAGTTGTTTAAAAATTCTTGTGTGTTAAGATTTTTAGAAAAATATTATAAAGAAAGTATCAAAATATCAAAGTTGATCTATATACAATAATTTACAATAAACATTAAGTCGTTAAATTTAAATATTATGAGATACCCTCTACAAGAATTGAATAATTATAAGGACCATCACCAGGTCGTTTGAATCTGATAAACATCTAGTTAGACTTTACTAGTTAGGTTGCGAGATCATTCATATTCAGGTCGCTTAACACGGAATAAATTCAAAGTTTTTTAATCAAAACTAAATCCATTATTTTATTATAATATGTTGTCATAGACGAGCTGTTAATGTATCACATTTATTCTATAAGAAAGATGTTACAAGTCGTTAGGGTTCTGTGCCTGCTACAGGAGTAATCTCCTATTTGTTGTTGGTTTGTCATAGAGTTAGTCCTAAAAGGGGCTCTTTTATGGATTTTTATCAGTTTTTTGTGAGGTGGGTTAGTACAAGAGTGATGATAATTTGTTGTTATCAAATGTCACGTGGGTTCTAAGGAGGATTTGGAAAAGAATGAATGATTTGGTATTCAAACATATAACATTTAACTCAAGTATCCTTATTTTGTTGGTGAATTTTGAAATTGCTTAAGTTGGTTTAGCTTTTGGTTAACATTGTTGATTTCTTGACATCATTTGTGCTAGCGATTATGTCATGATTATTTTGAATATCTTATTTTTGTTGCTCGTTTATATTGGTTTGATTAAAAAAAAAACTAGTAACTGCCTCCTTAGTGCAATTAATCCATCCAAGATAAGAAAGACGAATGCAACTTTAGCCTTTTATTGGTGAAAAGAAAATCACCAATTGCCATTAAGAAAACAAGAATAGCTGCACTAGACTGACATCATTCTGATATTGAAGATTCCATTACATATGATTTTTTTTATTTTTTTATTTTTTGGAAGGAAGGCGGATACGCAAGCAAATTGCGCAATAGAAAACCATTTGCTAGTTCTAGCCGGCACCAATAGTGACCTTAACAAATTCTCATCAACGACTCACCATTGTCAAAGTAATTCGAGCATGTCAAGGGATGCTTTTTGTTGAAGAGTTAGCAAAGAATTCTGCTAAATGATAAACCTGTTACGAGTTTAACTGATTATTCTCACATTTAAATTTCCTCTTCATATTCATATCTTACACAACCACCATCTTTTGATTCTTCTTTAGAATATCCAATATGAAAATTTCTGTACTTTTCTTTCTCCTTCTTTCACCTACAACCACAACAGCTTTGGCCTTATCTGGGTTGCCAAGCTTAAGCAAAGGAAATTACTTAACCACCCTTGATAAAGAAACTGAATATTTGGTTTCTTCAAAGGGAACATTCTCTGCTGGATTTTACAAAGTGGGCACTAATGCTTATTGTTTTTCAATATGGTTCACAAAATCTGTAAGCAAAACAGTCGTTTGGATGTCAAACAGAGACACACCAGTAGGGGAAAATTCCAAAATCACCCTTCACAAGAATGGAAATCTCATCTTAACTGATTCTTATGGTTCAATTGTATGGTCAACTGCAACTATCTCTGGTGGAGATTTTGAACTCCGGCTTCTTGAAACAGGAAACTTGGTTTTGAGTTTGACTAACCAAGCCAAAAGGGTAATTTGGGAAAGTTTTGATTTTCCTACTGATACTCTCTTACCACTACAACCACTTTTAAAGAACACAACTTTAGTGTCTATGAGAAGCAAAGGTACATACTTTAGTGGAGTGTATAACTTCAAGTATACTGATGACAATGTATTGGAACTCATTTTCAATGGTCCTCTGCTTTCAAGCATCTATTGGCCTAATCCATCTTTAAATTTCTTTCAAAATGGAAGAACACCTTACAATAGCACTAGAATGGCTATTTTAGATGAGATTGGAGAGTTTAAAAGCAGTGACAATTTGCTTTTTAATGCAACAGATTATGGGTTTGGTCCAAAACGAAGAATAACATTAGATTATGATGGGATTTTGAGATCATATAGTCTAAATGAATCAAATGGACTTTGGGAAATTTCATGGTTACCTGATCGTTTAGATGCTTGTAGTGTTCATGGTATTTGTGGTGAATATGGTGTATGTACTTATAACAAAGAACCAACTTGTTCTTGTCCTTATGGCTTTGTCAGAAAGGATCCTTCAGATTCATCCAAAGGTTGTTCTCCTTCATTCAATTTAACAAGCAATTTGAATAAGTTAGACTTTATAGAACTTTTTAACACAGATTACTTTGGATATGACTTGCAATCATATGCTAGTGGAGTTTCATATGAAGCTTGTAGGACTTCTTGCTTAACAGACTCTAATTGCAAAGGGTTTGGATATGGAATTGATGGAGGTGGTCTTTGTTTTCCCAAAAGCAAGCTCATAAATGGACTTCACATGCCAAACTCTCCAAGAATTATGCATATTAAGGTTTTGAAAGAGATAGTACTATTGAACAACTCTCAACAACAACAACAATCAATCAAAGCATATAACTTGAACTGTTCTGTTGCCTCAAAATTTTCTCTTTATAATAGTGAGATTGATGAACAAGAGAACAACAAGAATGGGTACATGAATTACCTAATTGCATTTGTGAGTTCCTTTGCAGTTATTGAAGTGACTTGTATTAGTTTAGGCTGGTGGTTTATATTCAGGAAGCATTCTCATGATGAATTTAAAAACGTGGGTTACATTGCATTAGCCTTGGGTTTCAAAAGGTTCAGTTTCAAAGAGTTGAAAAAAGCAACTAAGAATTTCAAACAAGAGATTGGAAGAGGAGGTTTTGGAACAGTCTATAAAGGGGTTTTAGATGATGAGAGAGTAGTAGCTGTGAAGAGACTAGAAGGAGTTTTACAAGGAGACTCTGAATTTTGGGCAGAGGTAAGCATAATTGGGAACATAAATCATAGAAATTTGGTTAAACTTTGGGGTTTTTGTGCAGAAAATGAGCATAAATTGCTTGTTTACGAGTATGTGGAGAATAGTTCATTGGATAAGTACTTGTTTTCCTCCAATTCATCATCTGAAACTTTGGGATTGGATCACAGGTACAAAATTGCATTAGGAACTGCAAAGGGTTTGTCTTATTTGCATGAAGAGTGTTTGGAATGGGTACTACATTGTGATGTAAAGTCTCAAAATATACTATTAGATGAAAATTTTGAACCTAAAGTATCAGATTTTGGTCTGTCAAAGCTGTTCAAAGATACACAAGATGTTGGATTTTCAAAGGTGAGAGGCACTAGAGGGTACTTAGCACCAGAATGGATTTTGAATATGAAAATTGATGCAAAAGCTGATGTTTATAGTTATGGGATTGTGTTCTTAGAGCTTCTGAGTGGAAGAAGTGCTTTTGGGTTTATTTCTACTTCTAGTACTAATGATAATCAATTGTTCAACCAATTGGTGAAATGGGTATCTGAGAAAATCAAACAAGGTGGGTTAAAAGAAGTGATTGATCCAAGACTATTACAAGAGTTCAATCAGAAGAAGCTTGAAAGATTGATTGAAGTAGCTATGCTGTGTGTTCAAGAAGATCGCAATTCAAGGCCTGCAATGAGTAAAGTTGTAGAGCTTTTGTTACAAACAGATGAGCAAGTCTTGGCTTAAAAAAATTAAATGTTATCACATAAGGTGCAGTTAATTTATTATACTACTAATACATATCCTCTGTACATCTTTTTTTACTAAGGTACAAATGTATTGGATATTTAAATGGAATGAGTATTTTATGACTTACTTTGTCTGTATTATTATATATTTTACTCAATTTACTTTCTTAACGGAAATTTAAGTAAATCTCTATATAAAAATGTTAAGCACTTTTAAAACAGTAAAATATGATTTTATTAATAATAAATTTTAAAATAATAAAAGTAAATTTAGTGGGAATAAAATTGTCATTTTATTTTAATATTTTAAAATTAAATTTAAATATTATAATGTATTTTTATTTTTTTGGTAAATTTTTTTTAAAAATTTTATATTTTATGAAATTTTTCTTTATTTTTAGACATTTTTTTATATCGTAATTTTTATAGGTATCGTGTTTGGATCGAAATTATAAAAATATAGAAAATAGAGACTATGTATATAAAAAAAAATTACAAAATTAGACACATTGAAATCATACGAGTAAGTTCTTTAATGTACATTATCTTCGAAGATTAATATCAAAAACTGAAAACTGAATAACACATTTCCACTATATTGCTTGGAGTTGGGGCATCGTTTGAACCATGTGTGTGGTCTTTGAAGTGGATCAGAGAAAGTTTATGTGTGGTAAGTGTCACAAATATTATAATTTTATGATTTTTTATAATTTTTATTCTTGATATTATAAAGTTTACATTTTCGATCTAAATACGAAAAACTTAAAAAAAAAGTATACATAAAAATACGCAACAATATTAGAAAATTTTATAAAATATATAACTTGTAAAACTAGTTGACTAAAAAAATTTTATTATTATTTAAAAAATTTATTAATAAAATAATAATTTATTATACAAAAATAACTAAAATATCATTTTTTTTATAGAAAATGATATAAATAACTCTCATAAAAATAAAATGAATAAATTCTCTGCTTGATACAAGCGTCCACAACCCCAAGCTATTTAAATCAAGTTATTTGCTTTTAGCTTTACCATGTTTTACCGGGGAATTCCTATCGCAATGATTTAGAACAAATAACTAGTATTGATGGCTCTAAAAATTATTTATTATTTTTAAATATTTTATATTAATAAAAATTAAAATTTATGCGAAGAAAAAAAATATCTAATAAGAAAGTAGGAGAAAAATATTATAATTATCTATTAATATATTCTAAAAATAATAAATAATAACTAATGATATTACAAGACAATCATGTAAAACACATTTAATTTTTCTTGAAAATTTAATTTTTTATTATTTTTCAAATAATATAGTAATTTAATTGATTTAGAATATCAATAATAATAATTTAATAATAATAAATAATTTTACGTCGATTAATGTTGTGTATTACAGAGTGAATTGTACTAATTAAAAAAAATGAAATAATCTTCACGTTAATGATATTTATATAAAATCATGGATAGCATTAATTAAATGAAATAATGTCTATATTAATTATCTTAATATAAAATCACGCAATTAACACTAGCCAAAGACAACTAAAAATGTAAATTTGGGAGTTTTATCCTTATTTGTGTTTATATTTACATAATATATATTTATAATTAATAATAAATATCAATTAGTTTTGGGGTAGGGTGTTCTTAACATCCACCCAAACCTCCTTCGTTCCCTCCCCAAGACTGACTACATTTTTTTGTGAAATGAGTCTCATATTTCTTGATTAATTAGAAGTGAAGAACGAAACATGATTAATTAGAAGAACAAAATTAAAACTGGGAATCTTTTTTCTTAGCAATAAATTAAAATGAGATTTTACACGAAATTTAAAGAGAAAAAGAAAAAGAGAGAGAGAGAGAGAGAGACAAGGAGAAGGAGACCAATATTGTGACGGGTCGAATAAATAGAAAGCATTTTATGTTGCGGAACAAAACATGTGCCAACAATGAGCAAGATCGATGCTCTTCGTCCACTTCTCCTTCCTTGTTTCCTCCCCCACAGTCACCACCACCAACGCCAATAACACTAAAAATCCTCCCAAGAAATGCCATAGCACCTCGCTTCGGAATGACCTTCCTGACGATGCCAACAATAACAAATCCAATAACTCAGATAAAGAATCTCACTCCTCTACCTCAAACCCTTTATTCTTCTCGTGTTCTCAATCTTGACTCATCAACTCGTCAATTAAATGCGATTTGGACTCGTCCGTATCGCCCTAGACTGCAACAATGTCTCCGAACTCGCTTCGTGCTCTCTACGACAAGTCCCTGTTTAGACGATGTTATGTAATGGCCGCAAGCTTGGATTCGCATCCAGGAGAAAAACGAGCGAACATGTTCGGTCGATGCTGAAGACGATGACGATGGAAATTGGGATTTTTCCCTCCGGGGTTGGGTCGGAGCAATCAGATGAGGTTATGTACATGCGAGCTAATTTTGAGCACGTGGTGCGTAATGCTGACTCGGATCGTTCCACCTCATTAACCCGGACGAGTGCCAGGTCAAGAACTCAGCAGTTTCTTGCTTGGATCCAGAAATGGGATTTCTCGTTAGACTTAAAAGGGGTATTTTTGGATATTTATGGTTGTTAATATATTAGTAACTTTATTGGGATATGTGAAGGAGATAAATTATTTATAGGTGTTAAAGTGGTGTTTCATATTAATAAAGTTTAAAATTAACATAAATTTTTATTTAAAAAAATATTTAATAAAAGATAAAAAACGAATTTAATAAGTTGAAAATCCAATGAATAACAACACTATAGGTATAATGTGTTTTATTTGTGTTTTCCGAGACGCAGAAAGTACCAATCTTGCTGTTATTATGAGTTCCGTGTTTTCTTTCGATAAAAGTTTATATGCTATGAATTTTACATTAATTTTAAATATTGTGGTATAAAAAATTATAATATCATTTATAAGTTTATATATATATATATATATAATAATAATTTTATTGTTTTTTGGATTTTCCTTAAATTGTTGCTCGGAAGTCGGAAGAGAGTTTTATTTTTGGATTTTTGGAATATAGAGGTTAAAATGAAGATTTTGATTTTGTTCATAATTTATTCCCACAATTGACTCTAATCATTTTGTGTAAAATTTTATAAGGGAAGCAAGAAAGTATGAAATACGGTTTCTTAAATTTTAGTAGATTATACACTTATATACTTTGTCACTTTACTTCTTTTTTGTATTTTTTTTAATTTACAAACTTTGTTTTCCTTTTTTTCTAATATTGGAATTTAAATTTAAATTGGTTTAATTATATGGCATAATTTTTTTATACATATAGTTTCATTTTTAATCTTTTAGGAAAAAAAAATTATTTTTTTTTACTTAAAGATTAAAAGTAACGGTTTATAACTTGTTTATTTATGCAACGAAAATATTTAAATTTTTAAAATAAATATGTAAAAATAAAAAAATAAAAAAATCAAATTATAATAAAAGGTAAGTAAAGTATGAAAATAAAATAAATATAATAAATTATAAAAATAAAAAAGATACTAATTAAAGTGTTAAAAATTTAAAAAAATATTTCTTTACTTATTATAAAAATGATATTTAGATTATGTATTTATTTTTTTATAATAGTTTAGTTTTATTATTATTTAACATTAATTGTACTATGATCAAATTAATTTTTATTTTTTTATTTTATTAACTGTATTGAATAATTTTTTTTAATTTAAATAAAATGTAATTAAAAGAATTTAAGAATAAATAATTAAAAAATGATTATTTATTTTTATCCAATTACTTATAATTATAAACTAAACTATCATAAAAATAATTATATAATTTAAGTGTTATTTTTAAAACTCTTCCTTATTTTAGTGAAATAAAAACAAATTTATAATTATGCGTTGGATTAATGTTGGTGAGTGATCTGCACGCTGAGTTATGAGTTATGCAATTAATACTAATACTGGTTTACAGTTGCATGCATGAATGGTTACAATTGTGAAGATTATCTCTAAGGTTTGACGTCATTTTATACCAAAAATTATATCAAATTTTTATTTGTTTAAAATCTATAATAATAAATATTATTTTAAAAAAATTATTTTTTATAAAATAAAATATTCATTTAAATTTGCATAAAAAAGTTATATTTAGTAATTTTTATACTAATTTTATATAATGTATCTAATTTTAGTTTATTATATGTGATAAAAATGTTTAAAAAATTCAAAAAATAAACAATGTTGATAATATGAGCATTATTGTGTCAAATTTGACACAATATTATTTATCATGTTAAATTTTATGCAAAATTGATTACCCAGTTGGAATAAATATACACTAAATTTGATATTTTTGATGCAAAATGCACTTAACATTTATAAAACACCTTAACCAAAAAAAAAACCCATAAAACTGACTACAAAATATTACAATACAATTTTTCCAGCCTTTTAACTTTTGGAAAAAAGCAAACCTTTATGTTTAAATAATATAACAAATACAAAGATTAGCTAATTCACTCGAAATCTGCAAAAGGCCAATCTTCAAGAGATTATTAGAATGTAGTATGTCTTTCATATTTTATTTTTCTTTGTGGTAGCTAGCTAGCTAGTAATTAATAGAAGTAGCTAAAGTAGTAATTAATAGGGTATCATAATGTAAATAAAATCTGCCACCAACAGAAGTTAGGATTATTGTTCAAATTTCTATAATATATATGCAACCTTAAATAGTTAAATGTCATTTTTCTTTTTCCTAGGCCTTAATTATAATTTATAAGATATATATGAGTAACCTCTTAGTGTACTTCAAATTAAGATTTAGTGGACGTATCTCTCTAGAAATATATTCTTAATGAGCATTGACCACTATAACAATTTTAACTTTGTGACTTCCATTCAGCTTGTAAATTCTTTTTCATATTTGATAAAACAATTAAAATAATATTTTTTAAAATTTATAATTATAAAAATAATATATATTATATTTATTTTATATATTTTTAATATTAAAAAGTAAAACTTATCGTTTCATATTTAAATCAAGTGAATTATAACCATTTAAATTTTTTCAATATTAAAAACTATACAATTAATTAACAATTAATTATATCGTTTAATATTATTAGAGTTATATTTTTTATATTAGTTAATTTTAAAAGTATTAATTTATGTAATTTAACTTAATAGTGTGAGATACAAACCATAAAAGTGTTGAAAATGTCCAAAGTGCTTACATTAAGAGTAAAGACAATCCTAATTAGAAATAGAGTAATGTCTCTAATTATTTCTCATATCCCATCTTTTAATTTCATACCACGCACATAAAAGGTCATGTTTGTCTAGATTCTAGAATCAAATTGTAATTTGTTACCTGAAAATGTAGGCTGCTAATTGTGCGTCTACGTCTGGTCTTGAACTAAATAATTCTATAAAAAAAATATATAAAAAAAAAACACCAGTATAAGAGGTTAAGCAACTCCTGTAATTAAAGAATACATTAACATAAATTGCATAGTTTTCTTTTTTAATAACAAATAAAGGAATTCATTCTATTAGAAAAAGTAGTCTACAGAAAGAGAAAGAAGAAGAAGTTAAAATCCTTCTTTTCAAGTATAATAAAAATAAAATTATTAAATCAAAACTAACTATTAACAATATAATCAGAAAATTTATGAGAAAACAGTCACGAGACTTTCAAGAAGGAGACCAAAGCATGGAAAAGATACGAGATGAAAAGAGAGAAATGCTATGAAAGTGGTGGTTGAGCGTGTAAAAGTCCATAAGTAATATAAGTTATGTAATCTTAAAAAGTTAAATATTTCACCATAATATTATATTTTAGGACTTGTATATACCTATAAGAGAGTGGATGAGTACTTCTAAAACCCTAACAAATCCTTGCCCCAACGACCATTGAAATTGCTCCTGCAGGTACGTACCCGTTTCTAAAGAAAAGATCTTCTCACTCTAAATTAAAAAAAAGCATTCTATAAAGGGTTCGAACATGAATATGATGAATATATATTAACGTCAAATTACTAGATAAATTAGTTTTAAATTTAATTACTGTAATCAACTTTGTACATTGCCGGTAAGGACGAGGTAATCCGCATCCCAAGGATTAGATTCCCAATAAAAAATAAAAAAATATAGTAATCTAAACCTCAGGATGCAGATTACCCGATCCTTACCCAATATCAACTTTTAGTTATAGAAGTAGAACAAAACCATGCAATCTCAAGGAAATTTTAAGAGTGTACAACTTATAAATAGAAGCTTAATTTGTAATAGGTTAAGTTGTTGAAAGACATAAGCCTAATGAGCATGTATTTATAATGCCCTAGCTAGCTCCTTAAAGCTGCATGAGTGATATCATTCTCTAAGTAGGTACATAAAGTTTATGGGAATTATAAGATTCTCTAGCTAATCAGATTATATACAATGATTATGTTCTTCTCTAAACCAATGATATGGGGTAGTGACATAACGTTGCTTTCTCATGACAATGATGTTTCTTAATTCCTTGACTGCTTTATTCATATGATCATATACATATTTTACCCCTTCGATCTGTTTATTATCAAAGATTATTCTTCTAATTGTAATTAGTTGTAGCCAGATCACATGAATTATACTTTAAAAAGCATTAATAATTTATAAGTAATTATATTTTCATATTTATTAACGATAATATCACAATATTTTTTGTCATTTATCACACCAATAAATCATTAATACTTATAAAACGAGATCTTCGTATTAATTTATCAAATAATTTTAAGTTAAACTTCAAGCTACTTTAGTTTTTGAGTAGGCTTCAATCTTGCACTGTTCAAATGATAGATTCTTGGTTAAGCTTTTGGAACACATTTGGTATAAGGGATTCCGTAGCTTTCTCTTTCAAAGATGATGATGAACCGAAAAGGAAATAGGTGCCCTGCTACAATTACATGTTCTTATTTTGTTTTCACTGTCTCAATCCGCTTTTAGGACCCTACTTATTTATTCTATTCTCTTCGCTACTGAAAGCCACCTTCTTATTAATATCTTTTCCCCGTCTCAAAGTATCTACTCTTTTTCTGAAAAAGGTAACCAAATGTTATTATTATAATAATAATAAATTACAAAAGAAAATCCACATTTTTTGGGATTTTACATGCAGTTCAGAGTAAATAAACCAATTGTGACAAATGCAATCAAGTTGTTTTAGTTATGTAAATTAGAATAATTTTCTCTCTTTTTGTTATTTTTTTTAAACAATTTAATTTTTTTTTGTTATAAAAATACGAAATATAATGAAAAATTATCAAATTATCAAAAAAAAATAATCAGTTTTATTGTCATTATTATTTATTACTAAAAATAATTTATGAAATTAATATCTCAATAACAATTAAAAAATATGAAAAAATTCAAAAAAAAAAATTAATCATCTATCATCGTTTATCAAAACAAAATAATTAAACTACTACAAAAAATAACCAAGTAGTTAAACTAATTTTACTAACATATCTAAAGGATCTGTTACCCACCCTTAAAATTTTTTTAATTAAAACACATACTTTCTATTTAAATCTGAGTAATTACCTCCATAATAGTTATATCTTCATCATTTACATAAAAAAGTAAAACTTTTCATAACATATTATGAATCTCATCTATAAAATTGAAAAACTCAAAATTTACATGAGCCAAACTAGCATCCATGTAAGCTACTCGATTGTGCTTTCTAGGTTTAAATTTTAAAAAAAGTTTTTAATTTCATATATTTTCCAAATCTCCATTATAATAGCACCCTTAGGTGTGAAATTATCATCTATATTCAAAATCAACAAAACAAATAGTTGTGAATTAGACTCAAAAATACCTATCCCTATTATCTTTTTACAGCAATACCCAACCTTAAATTTAAATAAGTTACTGTATTCTTTTTTTTTTTGCTAGGGATGAATAAATTGGTGTGTTGATTGAAGTTTTCACTAGGAAAGATAAGATGCGTGTTGAAACAGAATAGGCAATATTTAGTGATCATGTATCAAGTAGAACCACACAAATAGCTATTTGTATATATGCAATAATAATAGGATTCCCATTAAGCAATAATAATAACAATAGCATATATGTATATATGCAAACATAATTTGGAACAAAATAGAGGGATGCAAATTGGTTTGAGTGGCCAAAAGATTAATATATGGACCATCCCATAGAGAAAGAGAGATAATACCCAAATAAATTAGATCTTTCGGGAGAGGAAATGAGAAAGTAGCTAATATTTAGGATGGTGAGGATCCTCATTGTGATTATCAAAGGGAATGCCAGAAGCTGCAACCCATGCAACAAGGGAATAGATGCTAATCCCACAGCCCACAGCTACTTTTTTCCACAAGGTCCCGGAATTCTAAATATATATGTGTGATAAGATCTATCTTGCTTTGTACATATCTTCTGGTATTTTACAGATAACAACTTCATTAATTATACACGTTGATAGCTTTTTAAAGATTAGTAAATTTAGCCAATTATATTAGCCATAAAATAATTTAAATTGAAGATGTTATCACAATTTAAATTTAAAATTAATTAATAATTTTTAAATAATCAAATAATATGAAAATATATATTTAATATTAAATATAAATAATTCAATTATCAACTTAGAAATCCAGGCCTAACTCAAAACCCAAAAGTCAGCTTGTGAGTTAGAGGATTGTCTAGATTTATAAGGAGCATTGTCGCCTTACTCTTAGCCAATGTGGGACTTAACATCCCCCCTCCACATCGGCTAGAGTCCGAATTTACGGCACGAGGGTCAATGGGAGTACGAGGAAGCTAAGAGCCTAGTTTTGATACCAACTTAGAAACCCAGGCCTAACTCTAAACCCAAAAGCCAGCTTGTAAGTTAGAGGATTGCCTAGACTTATAAGGAGTATTGTTGCCTTACTCTTAACCAATGTGGGACTTAACATATCATATATCATTAATTAAATTTATTCTTAATCATATATATATATATTGAATTAGTATTAGTATATTGTACACCAAGTTTTTTCTTTGAACAGTCAAAAAAGAAGCTTTCAGAATCTCATCATCAACTGATCTTGCAAAGCTGGTGTCAAACTGTCAATTGTGACATGTTAATTGTACTCTATTATGTTAATTTTAATTTTTTTAATATTTTAAAAAATTAAATTAGTTATAATTAAGTAATTTCTATTACTAATATATATATGTAAAGGGGACTTTGTGGCTTCTATTTTGTTTTATTTGATAATTTTGTTCTTTATTCTTTTTATAACATCGTTTCATAATAATAAGTAAAAAGGAATGGATACAAAAAATGAGAATCTTTCAAGATAGTACATCATCCTCTTTTTATTTTAAATTTAAAATTTATTTATATTAATAAATATTCTTATTATAAATATTTATTTTTTATTTTTTTTATTATTATAATTAATTAATTATTTTATTTTTAACAATAAAAATTAAAGTGATTAATATTAACTTATTTAATGAATGAATTGTGTTCAATCAGTTCCTTTATGAGATGATAATATTTATGTTGAATTAACAATTTGTTGTAAATATCTTATATCATATTAATTAAAAAAATAATCATTAATTATTTTCTTGTAATGAAATGACATATGATACTTTATTAAAAAAATAAAAAATTATTTAACTAACATATATTATTAAATATTTATACAAAACTTATTAAGTTTGATCATATCTATCATGTTTATGTGACATTAATTTTTTAAATAATAATAAAAATATTAATTAAACAAGTTGATATGTTATCATATAATATTTTACTTATTTATTAAATAAAGTTATATAAGTTTTTATAATATCATTTCAAATTATTTATATTTTGATTGTATATTAATAACATAAATTATTACATATATTGTTTATAAAATACTTATTATTGTAAATTAAAATAAAAAACATTATTTATCTATTTATTTTAAAAATATTATTGTAAATCTTTTTACAAAATATTAAAATCAAATTTTCACTTTATGATAATAAAAGCAATTTAAAGAAAAAATATTTTTAAAGACTTTCTTTTTACTCTTTTTTCTAAAATAAATAATTTTAAAACAATAACAAATATTACTAATTTAATAATTAACACTAATATATATTTATTAAATTAGAAACCCTAATCCGTGTAAATATACAGAAACAAAACTATTACAATTGTAATTTTAATTGTATCCTATTTGTGTTAATTTTACATATTTTTTAACATTTAAAAAAATTAGTTATAGTTAAGTAATTTATTTATAAAAGAGAAAAAAAATTAGATTCATATACCCTTGTATTTTTTTATTTTTTATATAAAAAATATTCTATATTAATTAAGAAATATATTAGTGTATTGTTTATAAGTAATATAAGACTTATATTTCCTTTAAGTTTAATATTTTAAGATTAGATGATTAGTATTGCTTTCATATTATACAAATTATACATAATATAATAGCTTTAATTGATCAATGAGTTAAGAAAAAAATTAATGAGTATTACACACAAAATAAAAATAAAATATGAGTATAATAAAAATAATAAAAGATAAGTGATCAAAATAAAATTATAATATAATAAAATAAGTTAAAAATATAAAATCTTAAGTAAAACAATCAATATTTTAAAAATATTATCATATAAAAAATATTTTATATTAATTAAAAAAATAATAGTATAATATTTATGAGTATTATCATATATATATATTTTTATTTGGTTAATAAGAAGACACTTCTTAGGATTCGCAGCAGACATAACACTCACTTGTCTCTCATTTCATATCACATACTATTAAAGTAATATTCTATTTTTATAGAAAGGACAGTGGTATATATATATTAAGAGTTATTTACTAAAATAAAATCTAAAAATATGAAAAAATCCATATCATTTATTTGAATTATCATAATTTTTAAGTTGAATTATCTATACTAAACTGATCATGCAAACTGGAAAAATTGATTACCATATTAGTCTAATATATATATATATTATTCATAATCTATTTAATATTATATTTTTAATTAAAAATAATCATATTAGATCTAAAATTAATCATATTAGATCTAAAAATAATATTATTAATAAATTGTTATATTTCTTTCTCCTACTCTTAACCCCCTTTTGCTTTCTAGACTGACTGAAACTCTGATCAATTTGTTGGGCCTTAAAATATGGTCGGTCCAAACTATAACTAATATGCAGACAAGACTCAACAACAAGCATTTATCTCTTCAAAGTTCAAACGATTCGTTGTGTCCAAAGTTACTCAAAGATAAGTAAAAAATGTTCTGTTTTTCTGTTCTGTATTCTTCCTATTTGTTTTTCTCCTGTGAAAGTCTCTGTCACGTTAATGAATGGATTTTACTAAAGAAAAACAATTTTTTTATTGAATTGAAATAGAAAAAAAAAATTATGTGACAATCTCAATGAATTATGAAGATGGTTCGTTAAGATAAATTTTATATAAGACTCTATTAAATCAGTGATCTCATATTCCATCTGAGCTTTATAGCATTGCTTTAGATTTTATTTCTACTGTTTATTTGTTGCTTGTTAATCTTCTAGTAGAGGTGGTTAAGTGTAATCTTTTCTTCACAAGTGAGTGAGAGAGGTTCGAGCTTTTTCATCTTTATTTGTAAACTTGTCAAAGTCATTCAATTGGGTTCTTATCACCATTTTATTAATAACTTACACGTCTACTTTAAAATTTGACCATATCTAAGAACCAATTGACAAAAAGCACTTAACACCATAAGTAGTGAACTCTATATGTATATCCATATACCTAAGCCATTGAGGCAGCCACATCACCATCACCTTCATAGCAATCAGACTCTACAGCAACCTTTTGAACATTCTTGTAAGAGTATCTTCTAGCCAACAAAACATAGAAACACAAGTTCAATGCAGACATAGCTGCTAAAAGCCAATAGAACTTGTCCAAACGACTAGTATTCAAATCCTTACCAAACCAACTCTTCCCAGTCTTGTCAGTAATGTGATCAATAATAGTTATCAAAAAACTACTTAAGAAATTTGCAGCTCCAATCACACTAAGGTACAAAGCAATACCTAAGCTTCTCATAGAATCAGGAACTTGATCATAAAAGTACTCTTGTAAACCAACAAGAGTAAACCCATCTCCAAACCCAATGATCATAAATTGAGGTGCTAACCAAAACACACTAATTGAAAGTGAACCTTTTATTGGGTCTTTTTCAACAGCATTGAGTCTTTTTCTTTCAACCAAAGCAGCAACTATCATTGTAGCAACTGAAAAAAGCATTCCAATTCCAATCCTTTGAAGAATGCTAATTCCTCTTTCATTTTCTCTTGTTTTTCTTAGAATTGGGATTAATAATTTCTCATAAAAGGTAACAGATATAATCATCCCAATAGCAGCAAGAGAGTATATTGTAGCAGGAGGTATTTCAAAATTGCCAATTTTTCTATCTAGAGTTACACCTTGTTTGACGAAAAATGTTGCTGCTTGTGCTACACAAATTCCAAATGGTAAAGTTGTTATCCATATTGGAACCATGTTGAGTACAAGCTTCATTTCCTCTACCTTTGTCACTGTTGCTAATTTCCAAGGACTAATTTGTTGGTCAATTGAAGTTTTTGTTGTGTCCTCTATGATAGCTGCTTTGTCAAGAAACCTGAAACAGAATGCATCACCAGAAATTGTTAATAAGTATGATAATAATTAGAAGTGTTGAGTGTGCAAAAAATCTTACATTGGAAAAATATGAAGAACAAACCGGGTATTTTATTGGGATTTTTTGGATTGGTATTTAGGCCCAACAAGAAAATTCACCTTATTTAACGAAGAATTCAATTAGAATCTTATATGTCAAACCTCGTAATAACCATGAATTTTCAAAATCCCAAAAAGTTAATCCAATAAATGAAGACATCTATTACTTCTAATATTTTTCCTCAAAATGTAAGTCTTTGTCTTTTGCAAAATCAATAACTTTGTATTTTTAACCTATTTTGTTTATATTTTACTTATTAAGTTATTTGTCTTTTCTTTTTTAGAGCTCTTTTCATTTTTTATTTAAGAAGGAAGGTAGTTTTGATCTAATCGACTGAAGCTTTAATACTATATCAAAGTCCATAAAAACTACGAGCATTTTTATTCCAAAATGTTAACATTTTTAAGTTCCACATTGGTTAATAGTAAAGCAACAATGTTGTTTATAAACTTAGGCAACCCTTAACTTAATAAGATTTTATTAGGTTGAGTTAGACCTGATTTTCTAACATGGTATCAGAGCTGGGCTCTTAGCTTCTTTGTACTCCCATCGGTCCTCGTACCGTAAATCCGGACTCTAGTCGATGTGGAGGGGGATGTTAAGTCTCACATTGGCTAAGAGTAAAGCAACAATACTGCTTATAAACTTCGACAATCCTTAACTTAATAAAATCTTATTAAGTTGAGTTAGGCCTGAGTTTCTAACAAAGATAATGTATGAAGACATCTATAATTTTTATAAATTTTATGATAATATTATCTTTAATAAATGTGAGATTCTTTTTACCTATAAATGTGCATAACTCATACATTTTTCTACATTGTTAAAAAAATTAGGTAACTTACGTGAGCTTGTTGGTATGACATAAAAGCCTTGTTCTTGCCTTCTCAGACTGGAGAATTTCATACAATTCAGCAGAATCATAAGGGTGTGGAAGCTTTCTCTTTTTAATGGCTGCAACAGCAACTTGCAACATTGGTGTCAAAGGGCTTCCAGTTGGCTTCCTATAGCGATAAAACGGCCTTCCAATGATAAAGATAGCAAGAGAAAGAGTCATTACTACTGTGAGAATAATATCAGCAACTCCCCAATTCACATGATCCTGTACATATACAATCAAAGTTACACCAAAAAGAAGCCCACTACAAAGACCAAAATTCCACCAGTTGAAATACGACATCTTTTGCTTTCTTTCATCGGCATGATCGTCATCGAATTGATCAGCACCAAAGCTTTCTAAAGCAGGTTTGTGGCCTCCAGTTCCAATGGAAATCAAGTAGATAGCTAGGAAGAAAACAACTTCATGTATTTTCCTTGGTTCTTGACATATTGCAGTGTTACAAGCCTTTAAACTTGGTATTAACCAAGACAACGTTAGGAGAATCAAGCCCTGTTTTTTTTGGGACAGGGGCAGGCATATTATTTTAGCCATTTTGTTTTAGAGTTAAGAGATAAATACACACACTTAATAAAGGGAAGGAAGAAAAAAGGGATAAATGAGCATATGTTCTCTTGTTTATGTAAATTAGTAATGTCTAATTTCTTATTATTTTTTTGTAACAGTAAATTTTTTTGGGTTACTAAAAAGTAACAATTTTTATTATGAAAAAGTAATAACAACAAATAATTGAATAAATTTTTTTATTTTTTTATTAATTTTATAATTATTATTGTATGTTATTAAAAACAATAATATGAAATTAAAAAACGTTAATAATTTATTACCTGATACAAACAAATAATAAAATAATTAAACCATTATGCTCTATTCTTTATATACCCAAAACTTAATTAATATATAATATTTGAGAAATGAGATTAAATTACCAAGAGGTAGATGATAGTAGAAGCTAAAACAGTATTGAAGCGACCCAAGTAAGCATCAGCTACGAATCCTCCAAACAAAGGCATCAAAGTTGTAACACCAGACCAATAGTTTACACTTTTTGCTGCTGTTTTTAGGTCTTCGTGCATCACTTTGGTCAGGTATATAATTAAACTCGTTGCAATACCAAAGTAACTTAGTCTCTCACTAAACTCAATTGCTGCATCAAATTCATATAATTATTATTTGAATTTATAAAATAAAAAGGTCAAATAAACATCTGCAAACAGTCCTTCCTCTGTTGATTTCTTCACGTATGGTGTGGTCAGGGGCTTGAAACATGAATAATGTTGAGATTTTCAAGTTGGAATCATGCATTCAAATCTTAGATGGTAAGTTATATAATTTGCTCAATTTTTACGATGGGAGACAATATATATATATATATATATTAAAAGTGTGATATCCTTATTAGTAGTAGTAACCAATTATATTGAAACATCTGAATTGAGATTATCAGTTTTTTTTCTAATATTTTTTTAATTAAACAGTACTTCTTTTCAACAATTATAATATTAAGGAGTATCTTAAATAATTCATTACACATAAAGTTGATGTAACACATGACCATACCTATGTTTCTCTTTATTCTTTTAATTGACCTTTTTATGTATAGATATAAATGATATATTAATTCGGCATAGTTTTTGAAGATTTAATAAAAAAATTATCTCAAAAATATATTATTCTTATAAATCATTAACAACTTTACATGATTTGTGTACACCTTTTACATAAGTGACTTTAATATACTAATCAAATTATATTAAAATCATTAAAATTAGTCAAAATTTAAGTCTAAGCAAAACATATCTCTCATTTGATTTAAAATTGTAAGTTTAGATGTAATATTTTATAATTTATACATAAATTAATTCATATTTAACATGTATCGGTCTTTTCGAATTATGATTAAAGTCTAAATTTTAGTTGTGAATTTTTTAAAATAAAATTATACATTTAAAGTATTATTTTGAACGATGGTCGGATTAAATTAATTGTAACAAAACTTACATTTGAAAGTTATTTTAATAAAAAATTTATTTTTAAATTTATTTCTTTTTTTTATTTATAGTTTGTAAATAAACCCAACATATATTAATTAGTGCACCATTAAATTTTAGAGTTGACTCCACGAATGCTAAAAAGTTTGCTATTTTGATCTCAATTAATTTATAATATTTTATTACAACAGTATACAGATTTCTAAATTGCTCGTTGTCCTGAAAAAGAAGTAGGGTTTTTTACCAAAACTGTTCACTAAACACGATATATCTTAAGGCACAGAGTCTATATATTATTCAAAAAAACTGTCTTATTAATATAATTAATGTAACAATTAATTATATATTTAAAAAATATATTTTATTATTTTAATTAATAATTATCTATAATATCATTTATATAATTATATTATAACCTGTTATATAAAAAGTTATCATATTTAATGGGAGCACTATTACTATTAATAAACATTAAGATCTGCTAAAAGTAGAGTCGTAGCCTTTTTGACATTTACATGAACTGGCTGCTAGGAATTTCTGAGTCGACTTTAATTTTTCCAGGTCGGTTATATATATATATATATATATATATATATATTTGGTGAAGTACTTTTTGATAAATATATTGTGTATTGTGTTTGAACATGGGCTCAAAGCATAAACCTCATGTGTTTATATAAAAAATTTAGATTTCAATTTATATTATGGATGTACATCAATATAATTATTTTAAAAAATTTATAAAAAAAACATGGTTGATCGTTTTAAAATGGTGTTAGAATGAAAATAAAAATATTTAATATTGATTAAAAATAATATTAATATAATATTTAAACTGTGTAAAGAAAATCACGTAAATTAGGAATAATTTTTTAAAAAAATTACCTTAAATAACATCCAAAAATATGTAATTTTAAAAAATGGCATAATTTTCTTGAATAGAGATTGAAATAGGTTTGTGTTGGTGGGTACCTTAGTATTGATGTTATTTTTGTTTTTGTTATGAATGTTAATTGTTATATATATATATTTTTTTTACTTGTAGCTAAATAATATGAAATTTAAGAAGAAATTTTATAAAATATAATAAAATGTAAAATTTATATTTTTGTTAAAGAGTAATAAAAGAAATATTTAAGATGAATTTTTGGAACAAATATACAAATAAAATTATAAAATAGCAGTTATATTACATTAAAGAATAATAAAGAATTCAAATCAAATGTGTCATGATGAATATAGTATCAAAGGAGTCATAAAGTTGGATAAGAATAAAACATGAACAATATAGTAAAAAAAGTGATTATATTGTTAAAAGTATGAAATATAAATAATAATTTTATAAACTGATAAAAATTTAAAATATGCAAAATGTTTGTAAAAAACAAATTTTCACACATGACACTAATCAAATTACACATTAAAAAAAATGCTAAAAATATATAAATATTAATTACAAGAAAGAAAAAAAAAACATTTCTAAAAATTTAGAAGGGAACACGTACCTACTCCTGATACACTTGCCTCGTGTGTTTATAAGTAAGCATAAACATTCTTCACTAATATAACACACTCACTTTTGCTATGAGAAAACTGAATATTATTTTGACTAATAAAAATTTATATTTGAAGCTTAAGCATGGATATTCTTCGTTAATGTAACACACTCATTTTTACACTGAGAAGACGTACTGAATTCTATTTTGACCATTATTACTTTATATATTTGAATCTATTTTGTTATATATATTTTAATCGTGAGTAGCTTTTACAAATTACAAGGAAACATACCACGTGTAAGAGGTGGCGAAGAGGCCCCCAAACTCAAGTAATATTTATAATGCTGTAAGCTGCTCACGTACGTGTGAAAGAGAAGGGCTATCTTTAATTTGGATAAAAAAGAAAGTTCCAAATTGTAAGGTTCGCGTAAGAAATACTACTGTACTATCATTTAGGACCTCTAGTTTAATTAGTAGTGCTATACTATTATTGTTTCCTTTTGATTCACTTTTGTTTAAAGTCTATTTTTAATATACCAGTAAGCTAGCTAGCTACTGATATTCTTATATATTAATTAGTAGATGTTTTGTTGCTTGGAAAACTAGCTAGGATTTTATTAATCAAAATTTCATTTGTATTGTCCTATACTACTCCTATTGTACCAAGCTAGGCATCGAATCCTTTGTAAAAAAAAAAAAATGGTCAATTATCACCTATGACCTCGAGAATATAGATGTAGCTAGCTACGTATTTAATAATATATTAATTGAATACTTTAGTTATATATATTATTTTCATTATTTTTTTTTTCTATTTTACTTTAAAAAGCCAAATAAAAATAAAAATTTATTAAGGAATGGGAAAAAAGGAAAGAAAACAAATTTAACCTTTTATTTATTTTTGCCAATTCAAGTAGTTCACATTTATCTTTATTTCAATTTATTATTGTTTATTAGTTTGGTAAATTTATCCACTTTTATCAATAAAATTATATTTTTTTAATAAATTATTATACACTCACAAACTCTTTTTTTTGTTTTTTTAACATAGGGTTAGATTCGAACTCTTGTTTTTCTTGTTTTCACTCTAGCTAATAGTATGTTATTTCACTATTAGATTATATTCTTTTGATATTATGATATTTTTCATTTCAATATTAAATATATATATATAACTCTTCTAATTAAATAAGGAAATTGTTCTTCTATATTTGTAACCAAGCAGGCAACTGATTCCATATATACATATATTAATTCTTCTTTTCCCTATTCTTCTCCTCTCTTTATTTTCTTTGTGCAATTTTTTTATAATCAGATTAATTATACTTGCGTGATTTGAAATAAGAGAGATCATGTGATTCTTATCACTAATTAAAATACTTAATTTTTATACAGATTTCAGTTTCTAATTAAGTTATTACTAAAGAAAGAAAGAAAGGAAAAGAATAAAAGCAAGCCAAACATTCCATATATATGCCCATCACAAGTTTGATTGGTGGTAGCATTTTCTTGAAATGTATTACAATAAAACTTATAGAAATAAAATTACTTAGTATTGTGATATATTGTGATCGAAAGAGTATATATATGCACATCATATCACGTACTAGCTAGCTAATCGCATGGCAAAAGAGACTTAAATTAGCGAATTGTTAATTTACTTAATTGCCTGATCAGAAACGCTCAACGACACTGAATTGATTTTTCTTTCTTTAATATTATTATTATTATATTAATTAGCAACGAGAACAGGATCTTAAATGGAAATTTAAAAAAAAATTAATTAATTAATTAATTAAAAGTGGTTTAAATACGTACCGATAATAAAAAGAGAAGCTTTCCAAACACCAGTAGAAGCTCGAAGAGGAACTTGTCCTTTATGATCAACTGATGAATCCCCAACCCATTTCTGATCTGCTTTAAGTGTTTCTGCTCCCTTTCTATCTTCCAGTACCATCTTCGATCACTACGTAGTTATTAATTCTGATAAATTAAATTATCCAACTGCTTAATAATTGGATTTATAATTCAACATATATAGCTAGACCTTAATTAATTTGCTTATGTGAGAATTTTAAGTTGAACTCGTGGTTTAGGAAGCTTTGGAAATCTCCTCTATATAGAGTCCAGCGTTGCTGTACTATTGCACCACACACTAAGTTGCTTTTATGTCCCTCACTAGCTATAGCTAGAGGAGAATATTTAAATTTTTATTAATTTATTGCCTTGCAACGACTAAAATACACTATTAATTATTTCTAGGTTCAAAATTATTTTGAAATATTATGTAAAAAAACAATCCAAAATAAATAATAATAAAAACAACACTTACTAATAAATTTGTAAGGTATTTTTTTAATAAAAATATATGATTTAAATATAAATATTTTTTTATGGTTAAGAGGTATTATAAACCCAGTTATTTTTATTAAAATTCGTTGAAAAATTAATTCTTTAATAAGTTTAAGTTAGTAAAAAGAAAATCAATATTATTTTTATACATTTATCATTCATCTACAAGTATTATCTCTAATTACGGATTTAAGATTAGAAGTCAAGAAAAACACTATAAAAAAAGAAAAAAAAAAGTAATACTACTTATTTCTCATCTAGTAAATATTATATGTCATTTGAGTGTAAATATATTCATGTTATTGAATTTGTTGTGAGTTTTTAAGTGTTATAAGCTAAAAATTTAAAATATAGGGATATATTTTATTTATAAATCTCTCTATAATTTTATAGATATTATACTTCAAAAATATTTATAATATATTTGTCTCGACTTTATACATTATGCATGCTAAATATTTACAATTCGATAATTTAAATTATTGAATTTCTTTATAAAACTTCATAAAAGCATTATAACAATCAAATATTTATATTTTAGATTAAGCTTTTTATTAAATACATATATTAATAAATAATCGTGTTCTTCATTTTAATCAATAAGTCACTAATTAATTAAAAAATAATTATAATGAGTATTTAAAATATGTAATAATTATTTAGATTCAATTGAAATATTATTATAAATGCAGTTGAAATAATATTATAATTGTATATAGGATATTTTTTAAAAAAATATAGATAAGACTATCAATGTAAATGTGATAGTAAGGTAGAAATTAAAAAAAAATATGAAAAAAGTATAAAATGTTATCCCTTCAAATAAATAATCTTTTGATGGAAAATAAAAAAAATTATAAATAGATACATTTAAAGTTAAATTATTTAGAAAAAAAATAAAAAATAAAAAATTTCATAAGAAACTATATTTTGTCAATATATATGTATTTTGAAAGAAAAAAATATATTTTTCAACAATATTATGACATTCTCGACATTTTTATAGAAGGAGATTGATATTACATATGAGTTGTCAAAAATGTGGATAATGTACATGATTCTTTTAAAGTACATTGTGCATGATTTTTTTTTATCCTTGTTTGTAATCAAATAGTACTTCGTTTCATTTTTTATAGGGAAAAATAAACAAAAAAAAAGTATAAAATGTTATCCCTTCGAAGAAATAATCTTTGCTAGAAATATTTTTATTTTGTTTTTTAATATATTATAAAAGATTTGATAACGTGATAATTTTAATGAATAAATTTAAAATTAATATAATTTTTTAAAAATTAATACTTTATAAAAAATAAAAAGATAAAAATGATTTAATTATTAAAAAATAATGAATAACGAATCAGTCTTAAATGATTGTTTTACTTACTTTAATAAAAGTAAAATGACAATTATTAATAATGTTGGAGTAGACTTAATTACGTTATTTAATTGGTAAGTTGAACTAATGGTCGATAAATAAAGACCGACTACATATGAAAAATTCAACACTCAATCATAGTTAATAATCACTATATAGGCGACTTAATAATTAGAATATAGGTGAACAATATATATAGGGTCATGGTTGAAGTATGTAAATGTTAATTAGAACCATAAACAATAAACAATAATAATTAGAACTTATTTTAGATGTGATATTTGGTGATTGTGACATCAACCATAAATTTTAGTCAGAAATACTACAATTTTACCGACTAAATTATAAAAGTGTGTGAATATATGAATATCAATTAATATGTCACAAATTACATTTTGTAATAAAATATAACAAAATAAATATAAAAATTACAAATTAATCATAAATAAATCGATTTTTTTATCATAAAATTATGATAATTGTTATGAAATATTATTAAATTTTAATTTATTATAAAATTATTATTAAATTTGTCATAAAAAAACAATTTTTTTAAAGGTGATTATACTTATAAGATTTTTTTCTTTTTTATATATAATTTAAGGTATTATTCAATAATAATCTTATAACTATGTTAATTTTAATAATATTTTTATAACTTATATAATAATTTTGTAATAAAAATATATACATATATATTTTATCGACATGTTTTAAATATGCATTTTGTCACAAGCTAGGAGAACAAGTTGCACCTTTGTTTAATTTGAAAATAACATTAATTATATTTGTAGTCACTAGTAATTAGTGGTATTACCAAACCCACCAGGAGCTTTGGGTGTAATTAGACTGTAGAAATGTGGAAATTATAATCAATAATAATCTTGTTGAATTACCATGTGTTTTTAATTTTATAAGTTTTTCTTCACAATCTCTTTTCTTGAAAGCGATCATATAATAGAGGATCTCCAAAATCCAAAGCTTTAAGAGAAGTGACACAAAAAAAAAATAACTTAACCCCACGCACTTTCTATTTTATCAATCAACTGATTTCAATTATAGGTTCATCTGAATCGGACCATAATATATATTTTTCAATTTTTTGTTTTTTTTTCTGTTAATACATGAAACTAGCAATTTAGTTGAAGTATATATGATGAACTTTATATATATATATATGGTTTAATAATGTATATATGAACGAGCGAGAATCACCTCATGCATTTTCTTTATAATAATTTTAATTGCCAAGTAATTTTTTTTTTAATTGAAAGTGCAATTTCGATCGAAATTGATTGGGTCCTATTCTTCTGGGATATAATCGATTAGGTTTAGAAGAAGATTTTAGGGAACGTGAAAAATATGATTTTATATATGTTTCTTGTTTTCTTGAAACTTTGAATAATGTTGGTCTGCTGTTTTTTTGACTGATTCATGTGTCAATTGGAGCATAATGACAATAATTCCTGGTGGCTAAAAAAACTGCTAGATAACTCGGTGAAAGATACGAGAAATTAAGTTTTATTTTATAACTATCAAAATAATATATTTTTTTAATAAATCAATTTCATATATTTTTATTATTAAAAAATTATTATATATCGTCATTCAAATTATTTAAACAAATTTAATATTTAACTTCATTTAGTTTAATTTGGTTAAAGAAATTATTTTTTTATTATAAAATTTATTAATATTAATTTTTATAAATTTTTTACTTTTTTAATAAGTTTAATTACACAACTTGTAATCGAACTCGACTTAATTGCTAAATTTGAGATTTTGAAATAGTCAAACTTAATGCATTTTTACCCACTAGAAATATCATATAGACAAAAATTAATTTTTTTGCTTTATTTTTGTTAGTTTAATTACGAAATATAATTCTCTTTATATTTTTTTTAAAACTTTTACATGCTATTTACATATTTTTTTAATATAATATGAAAAATATTTTTTAAAAAATATTTAAAAAAAATTAAATTAATTAATTAATCATATAAAAATTACGAGGTCGGTATTCCATATAGCTAGTCATTTTTTGTTTAGAAGATAATAGTGTATTCACTTTTTGACGCACTAAAAATGTCATGACATTTTTGAAGGTGCAGGGGAAAAAAAACATTCATCCTATAATATAATATTTAGTATAAAAATTGTTTTGAAAAGCTTTTTACATCTTCTAAATTGTATTTTGTGATAATTTTTAAAAGGAACATAAGAAAAAATATTATAAATAAGTAGCTTATTATTTGTTGTACATTTAAATATGACATTTTCAAATGTAAAAAAAAAAACTACATTTCTAAGTAAATAGATATTGGGATCAAATTGCTAATTGAAGATATATATATAATCTTTTTCAAATGTTAAAAAAAAACTATATTTCTAAGTAAATTGCTAGTTGAAGTACTTTTAAGACTCACTTAGTCACGTATACAAATTTTTTTTTACGTATAAGATATTATATATTTCCTATTAATATAAATAATTAATTTTATCCCAATTTTTAACTTATTTTCTATTTGTATAAAAATAAAGAACGAAGATAACTCAATTTCACGATATGTCTATATCTTATTGTATGTAATATTTTTTTCTCACATATCCTATCAAAAAATGGGCATGAGACGATTATATTATAACTATAATTATCCCACAACAGTTTTATATACATTCGAGTAAAAACCATAAATTATGAATTTGTAGCACTTTTTTTATTGTTTAATAATACTTCTTATTTTTTAACATTTATTTAAAAATATATTTAGTTTTAAAAATTAAATATTAATAGAATTTTTATTATATAATATATTAAAAATATTTTTTATTTTTTAATTATTTAACGCATGTTTCTAAGTAAAATATAAAAATAAAATTCAACCTAATTATTTCAAATATTACGTGTTTTATTTTTAAAAGTATATTTTTATGTAATTATAAGTATATAAAAAATAATATTAATATATATTTGATTTTAATTAAGTATAATTTCTGTATTTTAATAACAATTTATGTTACATGATTATTTTTCAAAAAAAAATTATTTTTATAATAAACCATAATTTTAATTATTATAGTTAAAATATCCGTAAATACAATTACGTGTAAAATTTGTGATCGAAGTATGATTAACCAAAGTGGATGTCTTTCAAAATATAAAAGTTTTGGTGTGTGACCTAAGGAAAGGTAATTTTACCAATCAGATATTCAGACGTAATGAATTTATTTTATCCCAATACAATATATCTTCCTTATCAATAAAGGAAATGCCTACGTGTGTAATTTCATTTTTATACTTTTATTTATACCAAAAATAATGATTTCATTTATTTATATTAATTGAACAAATAACTTTAAATGAATTATTTTTCGACAATTAAAATTTATAACAGGGAAGAAAATTATGATTTTTTTTTTAATTTTAATGGTTTAAATATAATAATATAATAACGGATTCTATCACAACTCTAAAATGGTTCAAGAAAAAAGAAAGATGGATGTATGAGCTCAAAAAGAATATAATATAAACTAATACCCATCATATAGCTGGGTTACGGATTCAGTGATTTCTTTAAATAGAACAGAACCATAAATACAAAATTTATTAATCACTAATCAATACAATATATATAATACACAAAGAAGTGAACAAGAACCAAAATATGACATATAAGCCTTGTAATCATTAAGAAGGGTACAGAGGAACAAGAAAATTAATAAAATAACTAAGGATCGGAACGTGAACGATATAGTTTATATTTTTGTAATATTATGTTTTTTTTTTAATATTTTTATTATATACCATCAAAATTTATTCATTATAATAATATAAAAAATTATAATCTAAATAATTATTTTAAATTTCAATTAATTATTTTTCAATACTCAAATTTAAATCCATACCAATATTTTAATCTGAAAGAGAACTACGGCTCAACCAACAATGAACTGCTTGTTTGTCAAACTTCATTAAGCACTTTCATCGAACACCTTCCAAGCACTAGTCAAATTAAAAACACAATTACTCCTACAAAAATTCTATCAATCCACGGACCAAATTGAAAAAATCTACTCACAAACCAATTTGATAAAAACCATCAATAAAAGAAAAATAAATTAAAATTCACCCATCATATTTTCAATATTTTAACACATGTATTATTAATATATGATAAATATTTAAACAAAACTTAACATTTTTACATAATAATAATAATATACATATCTTCAACCATCTTTTTATATATATTGCATATTAATGTCCCGTATAATGCTACATTCAAATTAAATGGGATTTGTGCACTAAAAAATAAACGTCTGAATCTTAGCTGTGAGAGAGAGAGAGATAAAGTCTAGTCACATTTGGTGTATGTGTATCAACATCCTCAAAAGTCAAAAACAAGCAGCTTGATGATATTAGAGATATGCTTTTTTGATAAAGAAAAAAAATTAGAGATTTGCTTAAAAGGACTAGGGGTACTTGCACGAACAACATTAGGACAGGATGTGACTTAAAGATAGAAAGTTAAGAGAGGCACAATATTTGAAGAATTAATTGTTGTAATTTTCGACACTCTTTGCTTTTAAACACATTTCAAAAATATTTTTTTTTAATTTATTTAAAAATAAAGACCATCAAAATCCCAACAAATGACATGTGTTACACTTTAATATTCAAGTAATACAAAACAATGATAAACGAGGATCACAAAACAATGATAAACGAGGATCCTTTAATACAAAACAATATTCAAGTAATATTTTAAATATATTTTTTATTTTTATTATAAAAATAAAAAATTTAAAAAAAAATTAAGTCAATAATTATTATTTTATAATGAAAAGAAAAAAAAATTTAAACCAACAAATAATTACAAAAATAATAATTATGTTAAAAGAAAAAAAATAATATATATATAACAATAAATACATATTTTTTTATATTAAATAATATCGATAGAATCTTACAATCAAAGTATTGATTAAGTTGATATTTATAAATATTTTCAATATATTTTTGCAAAGAATTGACGATCTAATGATTAGGATAAAAACAAAGAAGGTGAAAAAAGCTTTCTACTACTTGATCATGAAAGTGCATTACAAAGAGGTTATATTAGAAGAATCAAAAAATAAAATTCAAAGATTCTAAAGCTTTGTCAAAAATAATCTATTACATTTTTATGCAAGAGATAGATTTGGAAGATCAAGTTGAAAATAAATATTGATTTAGGAAGTAATTTTTTTTTATTTTAGTTAATTGTGGATTTTTTTATTTTTATTATCATAAATATTTTTTTAAGAATGGATTAAGCTCAATCCACCAATAAATAAGCACATTAGCTTTTGTCTTTTGAATTGACGCTTAGATTTTTCTTTAGTTAAGTGGCGTATAGGGTTTGTATAGCTTATAAAAAAACAACAACCATGTAAAAAAGGACAAACCATATTTGATTAATAAAATTTTATTTCAGAAAGCTTTTTGTTTTTGCTTTATTGTATTTGTAATTAAATGTTCGAATTCAATTTATCAAAGGAAGTGATCATCATTTGTGGTGTCTCAAGATTGTGGTTTAAGGACTTTAGGGTTCTAATTTAAACATTTTTAACACGTTCTTAGCAATTCAAATAATAGAGACCGAGGTGCTAACCAAGTTGATGTTTATAAATATTCTCAAGATCCTACAAATATTCTCAAGATATTATGCAAGGGATAGATTTAGAAGATCAAGTTGGGTGTTAGGATTGATTTAGAAAGTAATTTTTGCTTCAACTAATTATAAGTTTTTTATGTTTAGTAATTTTTATTATAGTTAATTATGCTAACCAAGTTGATGTTAACAAATATTCTAAATCAATATTTGTTCCCAACTTGATTTCCAAATTTTTAGAGTCTTCGAATTTAGTTTTTGATTCTTCTAGCATAGTCTCTTTGTATTGCACTTTCATGATAAGTCTTGCAAAATTTCTTTTATCCTCTTTGTCTTTGACCTAATAATTGGACTACTAATTCCTTATAAAAGATCTTGACAATATTTAGAAAGCATCAACTTAATCAATACTTTGATCTCCATTAACAAGTTAGTTTAAAATAATAAAAATAAATTAAAAAATAATTATAAGATTTAGATTTTTAGAATTTAAATAAATAGCTTTAATATTTTTTATAAAATAAAATTATTCACGTTTCAAAAAAATAAAATCTAACTTAGAGATAAAGCATAAATATATATTATATTACATATGAATCATAAGTTATGATTAGTTTAAGTCTAAACGTAAATAAATCTATAAGAAAATGAAAAATACAATTTTCATTTTTATTCTACATCACATTATAAAATATAAATTCTACGTTTACATTCAATATTTTCTATTTTGTTATTCCCATCATTATTTCAAATTGGAAGATCTCTACAAAAATTTGCCCCGTAAAAAAAATGACAACCCTAAATACTACAATATAATATTTGACATCAATACTCTCCAACAAACTTTCAATTGAAATACAATGAATTGAGATGATATGTTGTAAATATGTAATTATTTTGAATATATTTAACTTTCTTTATTTTTCGATCATCTTTTTGATCATCTAAAAAGGACAAATGAAGCATCTTATTTTTTCTTTAACAATTTATGATCTCTCTCATTAGGATTCGAACCTAAATGAAGTTCTTACTAAGAGGTAAGTAGCGAATCAAAATTATCTATTTTTTATCAATTCGAATTATATTTGAAGATTTTTAATTTGAATTTGATTTGATGATTCAATCAATTTAAACAAATTTGAATTGATATGAAAATTTATTTATCAATTATTATCATATATAGAGCACTATATATATATAACATTTTAATTTTAAATTAGTGTATTTCTAGTAAAACTTATTACTTATAGTTACAATTAAAAAATAAAAAAAAAGAATAATTATGCTTAGATAATTATTAAATTATTATATAGATTTTACATTCATATTTTTTTAGAACTAAAAGAGTATTTTAATATAATTATAATATATATAATATTTAAATATAACATATTATAAAATAAAATATATATTTGTTTATAATTTTAATAGTAATTCGGTTCGAATAAGGTTGTTAGAGATTATAAAATGTGTTAATTTAAATTAAATTTGAATTTAAAATGATGATATATTTTTCAGCACGAATTCGATCTGATTATTAAATTTATCAATCTATTTAAATTTGAATCCAATGAATTGAATAAAAAAATTTAATTTAAATACATTGATAAAATTATTTACTCATTTTTATTTTAATTATTTAAAAGAAAAATATACGTTAATTTTGTAGGATTTTAAAAAAAAAATCAATTTCTTAAAAAACAAAAAGATGATTATCCATGTGGGTTCTTACGTAAATAGCCAGAATATCGAAGAATATCCCGAATCGGTCAGCTTAATTTACTTAGTTTTAAGCACAATGTTGTAAACACATCATCAATCAACCAGAATCAACAAAGGTGTCAACAATATCATGCGCTATTATCAATGAAGCTCGATCATGATGATAAAAACATTTTGACTAGAAATTATTGGTGCTAGTACAGTCAGGAAGATAATTTTATCCACACACGAAATCAAACCATGCATTCATTTTGAATAGATCGATGGAAAAGGGTCCGAAGTTATTTTTTATTAAATTATTTTATTTTATATTTTATTAAGTATTTATTTTTTAAGTTACTTTAATATTAATTTTTTCCATGTAACATACCATATCATAAGAACAATAAATAAAATATATGTGCATATATCCAAATAAATGGATGTCCATCCGCCAATTATAAAAGAGGAAGAAAAAACTAGCCAATCGCAACAAATAATATAGAAGTTATCATCTTTCATCACCCACTTACCTCAAGGAGTACTAGTCTATGAATCATACAACAAAAAGACAAATAAAAATATGAAGAATAATAAACCCTGGAATGTCCCCCTAATAAATAATGTTTATGATTCTATGCTTAATGATAACACCAAATTAAAAGATAAAACCCATCATAATGGATTTGAGTTGGTCATAAATTATAAAATATATGAGTGCAGCGGTCCACTAAACCAATTTATGATGCTTCATAATAGAAATGATCATGAAGGTCAAACTGCAAAGGAAAAGTTGATCGATCGCTTAAAATTGGATGTGCATTAAGGGAAGGTGCTTACTTTCCGATTTTTAAAATTTTATAAAAGTATTTTTAAACTAAATTAAAATAAATGTGTCAGAACACATTTAAGGCTTAAAGACAAATAAAGTGTTTCTTTTTAAAAATAAATTTATTTTAAAAATATTTTTTTAATAAAATAAAATAAAATAACTTAAATTATATAGTATAATTTTTTAATTTAATTATAAAAAACTTTTCATTCATAGTTGTACATGGATTATGATAGGAATACTATCCCTCAATATTTACATATAAGAAATAAATTTTCTATTAACATTATCGAGGATGATCTAATTTAAATAAAAATTTAAGAGATATTATAAAATGAGACTGAATGTGTCTTGTTTAACATCAAGTTTATATATATACGATATTATATATAACGTGTCGATTACATATAGATATATGTCACCATATGTTAGAGAGTTAGAATATTAAAAATTTAAACTATTATAAGCGTGATTACATTGTAACATCGAGTTTCAAACCTTTGGTGCTTCAGATGGTAAAGTTACTTTGAGTATCCAGCTTTAAGACATGAGCATATCCCAAGGCTTGGGGCATAGTGTTTTATGGATTAGGTATTATAAAGGTTAGACACTAGGTTGTATCTTATACTCAAACATTAAATCTTCTACTTTATCAGCTTGGTTCATCAATCAAGATGAAAGAGTAAAATATTGGGCAAACAAAATGACAAAAATAGAATCTTAAATGATTTTGCATATCCCAATAGATGCTTTATAGACTTTTTGATTTGTTAGTTAATTGGATAAAGAAAATCCAGACCTTTATATTAATAAGGAGGAGAGACATTAATTTTCATAGTTCTCTAAAAACCAACCCAATTCTCTAAAAAAAAGTTCTATCATTTCACCTCGTGTCTTACATTTTTCTTGCTCGGGCGATAAAATTACCAAGCTGTGTTTTTAAATATTTTTTCTCAGTTCATTTTAAGTCAGTTATTAATTTTCTTTCTTGACTTTTTAGGTAACTTCTTGACTCCTAGTATCTTATCTTTTTCCTTTTGCTTTTTGTTCTTTTGTTTTTTTATTCTTTTGTAGCAAACATGTATAGAGAAATTGTAAGTAGGGCAACATATATAGTGGTCTTTCCTTCACCCTTCTCAAGTTATTCTTTTTGAAAAAGCCCCAAATATCCCACATATTCAAATGAGGAGGAAAGTGTGACCTCGAGATCAACTATGAGTGAGAGCACATCCTTATAAGATGAAGAAATGTTGAGTGTCCAACCTGAGATTCCTACCATATCTCCACTACACAACACCCCAACAATTTGATTAAGTGTCCTTTACTTACAAATATCTGCTCCAAGAGAGTGGAAAAATAAGTCACGTCAAAGAGGGATCTAGGAGCCAACGGATTAAACAAAAGATTGGAATGCCAAGATGCCTACTAATGGCTTAACTCCAAAGGACGAGGAGAGGTTGAGAAAAACATACTACATACTACTACCATCAACATACCGATACCCAGTTCGGATGCACTGGATAGTGAAACCCCCTAAGGGTTCGATGACTTTCATGAAAATGCTATGTAGCTTAGGTTCAAGTTTTCTTTTTATTCATTCATAAGGAAATTTTCAATGAGAACACAGTTTGTGCCCAACCAATTATTGTCAAATGGGTGAAGGAACCTTCTTTGCCTTACATTAATACGCAGAGAGTTTAGGATGGAATTGGAGATGCTTGAATTTAATAAAACATACATGTCGAAATAAAACCTTATTGACATGAGAAGTGTTTACATGTCATCCAAATAGGATAGAGGTTTAAATGTCATACTTCCCAAGAATGAGAATAACCAAAAACAATATTTTTTTTCTACATCTCTAATCAGTGGGAGGCCAATGGAATAGGTTCGATCTATTTTTTTTTGTAAAGCTTAACCTCTTTTTCTTTTTATAAGCTCGTCCCTTTCTTTTGTAATATGTTTGAGCTCTCTCTTGTAATGGATTTTTGAATTTTTGATATAATCTTTAATTTATGACATTGAATTTTTTTCCTTAATTTATGCATTCATTTATACACATAGAGATATATGTATGTATAAGTTTATGCTCATTTGGCCAATATTTATCGACGTTGACTTACTTTATTGTATTTTTGACATTTGTCTGTTTGATCATCTCAATGCTTTCCCTATATAAGATAATGGACTTACTTGTTGAAACACATAGAAAAAAATATAAGCCATAGTTGCTTTAAGGATTTTTAACATCAATCTTGTTTTTTGTCTTCGAGTGACATGGTTGTTGATCTGATAAAAAACATTTAGCATGCATCTTGAAGCAAGAGACTGCTAAGCTTAACATTGAGGTAGCCAAGTTTAAAAGCAAGATGGCTCTCAACAAAGACAAAGCTTCACTATAGGATCAGCTCAAGTGTGAAGTCTAGCTTCACATGGTGAATTGTTATGAATGTGAGCACGTGAAAGGAAAATGATGTCGAAAATGGTCGCACTGGTAAATGTTGAGGCATATTAGGTTAGCTTTTATATGAAGCAAAGTGAGGATGTGTTCCTCAAAGTTATGAACATTTTCGAGGAATCATAAAGCTTGGGCACAAGCTCGAGCTTATCCTTACCATAAATGGGCAAAAATGTATGCAAATGTGTGGGCAAGATTCAAGCCGAGCTTTTTTCTTTAGTGAAGGAAGAGATAGAGGATTGTGACCCTAGTCAATTGGACAAATGTTTGAAGGGCTTTTGAAAAACAAAGCATGTCCTCGAGCTTTTCTTCTCTTTTATTTTTAAGAATACACTCGTGGAATTCGTAAGCTCAATCTATGAATAAATATTTTTGTTCAAATGAATTGCTCTTGAACTTATTGATTATTATGCCCAATCATTCTACCTTATTCTTAATTGATATGATCATTTTGTGTCTTAAACCTTAGTTTATCTTGGTTACTAGAGCTGAGGATACCAACTTTTTAGGACTAAGCTTTTATCCGAGCATTTTACTTGATTCCTGATCGAGATTATCAATTTGTGTTTTAATCATTTTTGTGTCATAGCATTCTACCTAGTTCTTGATTGAGGTGATAAGCTCGAGGCTTAAACCTTAGCCTAACTTAGTTACTAGAGTTGGTGACACCAACTTCCTAAGACTAAGCTTTTGCTTGAGCATTCTACCTGGTTCCTAATAGAGGTGATGAACTCATATTTTAATCATTTTTTTTGCTAAAGCGTTCTAATTAGTTTCTAACCGAGGTAATTAACTCATATTTTAATCATTTTTGTGCCATAACATCTTACATAGTTCCTGATCGAGATGATCAACTCATGTTTTAATCATTTTTGTGCCAGAACATTCTACCTAGTTCTAGACTGAGGTGATTAGCCTGTGGCTTAATTATTTTATGCCAGAGTATTCTACCTAGTTCTTGACTAACTTGATTATCTTGTGGCTTAATCATTTTTATGCCAGAGCATTCTATCTAGTTCCTGACGAGATGACCAGCTCGTAGCTTAATCATTGACTAGACTTCTACATCTATTACAAAAGTCTTCTTACATAAGAAACAAGTATTAGTCTATTACTTACTAAAAATTATACCTTTAAGTGTTAATCATTCCAACTTATGACTTCTTCTACACCTTGGATATCCTTTAGAATGTAAGCTCCACTTGGTGTCATCTTTTTTACCTGGTATGGGCCCTCAGAGTTTTCACCTAACTTTCTCACCATCCATTCTTTCTTATTAAAAAAACTCTTTTAAGAATCTAATCCTTTATGAATCGTATGAATTTATTATAGTAATCTTCCATTTTTCTCTTTTGTTTCACTAGTTTTCTCAAGGTCTCATCCTTTTTTTTCTTCTGCCAGTACCAAATCAACTGCTCTTTTTTAAACATTTCGATCTTCGATTAAGATTAACCTCATAATGGGCACTCATACTTTGTAGGGATTACAACTTTTATCTTGTATACCAAAGAGAAGTGTGTCTTATTGGTTGTACCTCAAGGATTAGTCTTGATGGCCCACAAAATTCCACGTAACTTATCCACTCATTTTCCATTAGTTCCCTACAATTTCTTTTTCAATAAGTTTAATATCATTTTATTCAAGGATTCTACTTAACCATTTTCTTATGGATAGTATGGATTTTAATGACATATTTTGATATTGTACTTGTAGGTAAACTCTTTAATGTTATGGCCTATAAATTGTTTTTCATTATCAATGACAAATTCCTTAAGCAAACTGAAGCAGCATATTATGTTCTTTTATATGAATTAAATTACCTCATCTTCTCTTATTCTTTCTAGTGGCTCATCTTGAATCACTTTGTAAAATAATATGTGTTGATAATCGCTACATAAATTGTGTGTACAATAAATATGTAAGTACATATCGCAATAAATAATATAATGATAAAAAAAGATCGTTCTCATAGATATTATTTTATTATAAATTAATTTTTAAAATTAAAAAATAAAAATTAATTATTTATTTATATATATATTTTTTAAATTAAATCAGACTATTTTATAAACTCAAACCCATCAAATTACCAAAAACCACGTAAAGCAAAGTGAGGGCCACCTATTGTCAAAAAAAATTGCACAACGGCATAAATTATGGAACAAAGAGTACCAAGCCCAACAAAAGCCCATCAAAACCAAGAAAACAAACATTATAATTATTATTATTCAAAGAAATATGTCATGTACCGATCAATTGAGTATTAAGAGAGAGGAGATCCAATCTACAAATATCAACGGGATGAAACTGGCCGAGGATGTTTTACAATATATTTAAATTAAAATATTATATTATATTTAAAATCGGTGGTTATAAATACGAAAAATTATGATACGGATAATAGTTATTTGTTATTAGCTTTGAAAATTAGATTTTAATATTTTTTTCATAAATATTAAATTATACGTAGTTATATATATATACATAAAATTTAATATTTAATAAAATAAATTCATAATTTTAAATATTAGGATTGGATTAGCCATGGAAACCAAATTCAAAAATTTAAATGTAAGAATAATTGAATTCAAGAATCAATCTAAAATTTACCACAAAAATCGAATTAATTCAGTTATTACTTGCTATTATCCAAGTCCAAAGAATTTTAAAATCCCTATACAAGTCGGTTGCGGTTGGAGGTGTAAATGTGATACTCGGAGGACTTGCTACAACATTTTCAGTCTTCTATTAAATAAAGGCTACAAGGAAACACTACCTCTACTATTACTCCATCAACTTAATTAGTTGTAATTGTAAATGTGTGATTTTGTGAGTTCAACAAACACCGTTTTACTTTCTCTTTTGTAACGTAAACTGTAAATGATGCATTTAACAAATTATAAAATTACTTTAGGCTGTGTAATTCTATTAAATATATAAATAAAATAATATTTCTGAATTAACTGTCTGCTGAATAGTCTAGTTCAAATATTTGTACTAATTAATTTAATGAAGGAAAAAAAAATCAAAATATTGAGCATGCATCTAACAGGAGTAGCTATCTTTGTTGATAGATTATATCATGTATTAATGAAATATGTCTTTTCAATTCATAAAATTTATCACCTAATTTTAAGACAGAGTAGTTATCGGGCATGACTAGAAATCATCATGTGTGCTCCGCCATTCACGAGTTTTGATTTACTTGTTTTTGCTGCTATGTTTTGGTGGTTTCTCATTTTACTTTAATAAATTTTCAACTACCTCAGAATTACAAATATGTTTAATTGCCATTTTACTCAAACATGATTGATTGTATTTGAGAATATGATGTCTATCCAAATTTTACTATTCTTAATGTCATGAAAATTTGCAAGTAACATATCAATCTTAATTTATTCCGGCCAGTTCTAGACTCTTTAACCTTTGATTGACCTCTACTTTCTTTCTTCTGGTCTTTACTTATTAGAAGATTTGTTGGAAGAAAAGATGTATATGGGTAATTTAAAATCTTCTCGTTTGATCTATTAGTGTTGATTCTAGTGACTGCTTCTGAATCAGAGCAATCTACACCTCCAGAAGCTAAGACCTCGATCTTTCCTTGCCACAACAGAGTAAGAGTTACACGATTGAACTCTTACAGTTAGTTTGGTTCCGAAACAAAAGTCTTACAGTTAGCCATTAGTTATTGGTAACTAATTAAAGATTTAGAGCTAATTGTTTAATGATCTTTTCGACCAAAACTAGAACTAAATTGATTTGATACTTCCTGTAAAATAAAGAAAAAACCCAAAAGAAAAATATTTTTTTAAAAGAAAAATATCATAGAACCCTTATATTAAAAAACACACATATTATATTATTTTAATATTTTTTTATTAAAATATTATTATACGTTAAATTTAATTAAAACATAAATATTTATTAATAATAAAATCACTATAAAAAAATACACAAAATATTTATTTTTAATATTCGTTAATTGATACATATTTTATTAATTTTTAAATTTTTATTAAAAATTAAAATATATATTTAATTAAATTTTTGTTAATTTTTTTTTAAAATATCTATATTTTAATCACGTTTTAATTATTTTACGTATAATAATTAAATTTTAAATAAAAAAATTATTAAAATAATATAATTTATTTTTAATTGATATTTTTTTACAAAACTAATAAATTAAATGACATCGTTTTTAATATAACTAAACGATACAAATAACTTAATTTAAAAAACTTTTATAACATCTCAAATTATTATTTTAATTATAAATTGATACTTATAACAGTTTATATGTTACTATTTATTAATTTTGATATGTTTGATTTTTCCTTGACAAGCTTGATCTCGGAGAACTATGAAGACGATGACTCGTTTATGGTCAGATTATAGCACCTTTTATTATGATATGTGTTATATTTGTTGATTTTAATTTTAATTAATTTATTTATTTTGTTTCTACGTTTAATGGTGAATTTTTTATTTTGTGTCGATTATTGACGTTTTTGTAATATCAAAATTACAATCTTCTTAAATAACGTGGACATATTGATTCACTTTAAAAGTGTTCTGCTTGACTATAATTCTTATATGAACATCATACGTGAATTAAGTATGTATTTGAAAATTAATCTATATATAATAATTACTAATTATTTTGCCTAGTTATGGATTAGTGCAATTAGGTAGTATTATTTTCTTTACGTTTAAATTTAAATTTTGGTGCTACGTTGAATCAAATTCTCCTTGAATTAAAAATAAACTCTTTTTATTTCACACCCTATTAAATAGTAACTCATAATATTTTACAAATTTACATCTTTAATTTTATTTTATATAAAATACATAAATTATTATTCATAAAATTAAAAAACTAATTCAACTAAAATACATAAATTATTGAACATAAAATAACTAAACTAATTTAATAAAATAAAAACCACGAGACTATACAATTCGTGAAGCAAAATCTTAAATATGTGTCACCGTAAAAAGATAATTTTACGTACAATAGAAACATATGTAATAGAATGGATTTATCTTAACAATTCATTTTTATAAAATAAAAAAAATGTTATAAATGTGAATTAGATTAATAATTAATATTAACAGAAAGCATAAAAAATATTATATATAAAATTTTATTTACTATATATAAAGGGTAGTAATTTCTTACACGATAAAATAATACGATGTGAAATTGACTTAAACATAAAATAATCGGTCATATTATGACACGATATATTTTAATTTATTTATTAAATGTGTTAAATACAATTCAATATTATTTAAAATTAAATTGTTAAATTAATATTTTATAACTTAATATCAATCTGTTTTAAATGAATTTAATAAATAATATTTTATTAAAATAACATTTTTATTGATTCTTTATGAGTTGATGATATCTGACTTGATATAACCCACATTTTAAATAACAACGTAAAAATATGTTTATTAATAAAATAACTTAATATAATCTATTTTTCAAATGTATTACACTATTTGTCACTTAGGGATACTCATTGGTGAGCCGTACAGGATACTCCCACCATTTGTGGAACTTTTTTGCTTTATCCATTTTGACCCCGACCTTTCGCAATGATTTCTTTTTTATGAATAATGTTTCACAAACATATTGAACACATAAGTGACAAAATTAGTGTTATTCAACTACAACTACTCTGCAAACTCCTTAAAAAAAAAAAGATTGAGGATTTTTGTTTTATTAATTATTTTATTTAATATTAAAATACTCTGCAAAATGATTTTCAAATACAAAATAAAAGCCATTCCTTCGTATTTTCCTATACAAGGAAAGAATAAAAAACCGTCATATTTCCTTTATTGGCTCATTTGTCAACATTTTCCTTTACCTGTTTTCAACTGCGCCCATGGTTTCAAAATTATCCTCTACGGCTTTCAGTTACAAAGTAAGGACGTTCTTATCCATACGTAATCACACCATAAATGAAGGGGCCCATCAAGCCGTCCATCCCGGGATTATATTTCCTTTTATCACTTAATTTAAATATATATATATATATATAAATAAAATTTAAGAACATAAAATAATACATTTTATTATTAAAATTTAAAAAAAAAATTATAATTTTTATATATTTTTTTTATGTAGGACAACCATTTATTATCTATATTATAGTTTGAGACTTAATGTACATCGAAAATTATAATTAAATAAATAATATATATTTAATTATATTACAGTAAACATTTATTTTAAATAGTAGTGAATATTATTATATCTCTTATTTACTTTTATGTAATGAGATTTTAAATTAAATAGTGATTAATGCTATTAAAATTTATGATTTAAAATAAAAAGTAATTCTTATTGTTGTAAAAATTCACACTTTGATGTCATGAGTTACCTATTTATAATATATACGAAATAATTATTTATTATTTTTAAAATGAAATAAAATAGACCTCTAGGGGAAAAAAATCGTCGGCGAGAGGAAAAGACAGAAATCATTTAAAAAAAAAGGGCCAAGGCTATTCAAAGAATCAAGATTGACAAATTGAATTTGGGTTCGTCTCTTCGTTTTTGTTCGATCTTTCACGTATCTTTCTCTTTCCTCTGCTTTGCCATTTCGTTCTATTTTGTCCTTTTTTCTGCATTTCTATCACAAAAAGCAAATCTTATCTCCTTTTTATTGCTTTTCCTGTGACGGTTTGTCTTGACTAGAGGCCCAAACTTACACCCATATTGTGTTACATCACTCTGTTCTAGAAGGGGCAGAGAGTTTATAGAAGGAAATTTTACTCATTCAATTCCAGAGTTTTTTGTGTTTTGTATAGAAAAAGTGACAATGGAACGAAGGAACGAACTGGGTTCATCTTCTTCCTTCACTTCTGAGCTGTTTGGATCCAAAGAATCGTCTTCTTCGTCTGGGATTTTTGGGTCTATCTTTGCACCTTCTTCAAAGGTATCCCTATTAATATTTTTTTTAATTGAAATTGAACCCATGACTCCTTATGATGTTTGTTAAAATTTCTTCGATTAATCAATTTGCCCTTAATTGTTGCTTTATTATTATGTTTGCTTTGGTTTCCTGCATTTTAAAGAATATATATAATATATTCTTCTTATACAATATGTATTGATTTTGTCTATATTTTTGTGCATGAAGTAAAACTTAAAATTTTGACTGGTATTCACACCACCCTCCTCTTTTCCCCCTCCCCTCCGAGTTTGATTGTGACGAATTTGTTTATTGGTATTAGTAGTTCATGTTTTTTCCACTTCTAATCATAGTCTTCATAAACCATGATATTTTAAAAGTTCTCCTGAAATTACTTTGGCCTTTTGAATTTTATTGGTTTCTCTTAGAAGTTGATGTCTCCTAAAAGTTAGACTTTTATACATTCCAACACTTATCACCAGTGTGTCGCTCTAGTAGAGTACTCAAACACTTGAAATTCAGCAATTGGGATTATCGAGGTTTGATTTGAAGACAGGAACTCTAACCCTGATATTATGTTAGAAGTTGTTGTTTCCAACACTTATAAGCTATGGGAGAAAGACCAATTACACTTTTATACATTCTGACACTTTTATGGTCTAAAAATTCCTGAGATTTATCCTCTCTTTTTTTATTATGAATAAAAAGTTTCCTGAGATTTATCTTGCTCCTACTGAATTTAGGTGCTTGGAAGAGAGTCTGTACGGTCAGAAGTGCCTGGGAAAAAGCAATATGTTGAAGATGGATCACGGAACACCGAGCCTGGAGGTCCAGGTATGTATAACTTTTCTAACCTGTATCTACAGTTATATAGATTCCTTTGGTTTATATTAAAAGGGAAATAAGCTGTGTAAATCTCTTAGTTTGTCATGATCTTATATATTTCTGGTCAATATACGTAATACTAGTCTCTAATGAAGGACTTTCCAATATTCTTGAAAGATCTATGCATATCTACCGAGTGCTAAGATAGTTTTGAGGGCCATCTATTATATATGTGGCTTTCTTTGTGCAATTAAATGATGCTGAGGAATTTATTTTGGCTGGTCTGCTCTCTCTGCAGATGACACTTTCAATAGCAATGAAAGCAAGAGCCAAGACATAACAAATAAGGACATGAGTACCATTTATCAGGATCAAAGGGTACAACCATGTCATCTGAGTTCATCAATCTACTATGGTGGGCAAGACATCTATTCTCATCCTCAGAGTACCCATAACCCTGGACTGAACTCTACGGTGAGTGAGTTTTTGGTACAATATTTGGTCTTATATTCTTAGGTGCGATTTTTGGCTTGAAGAATTGTCCGTTGACATAATTTAACTATGGAAACATGGAATCTCTCTGAACATGAAAGGTGGATCTAAATTTCACACCAATAATTTTGTCATCCCTTCTTCATATGCACTTAAGCTGATATCAAAATATGAAAACATGTTTTATTCTGAAAGAAGAAAAGCATCAATGTATGAAGTATTTGGTCATTGTTTAGTGGACCGAGATGCATACATATAGTGTTTACTGTATTTACTTCGATCCTTATGAAGTTCATGTGAATTTTTTATCCAAACTGTCCTTTTATAATATTTATGGGAGTATGAATTTCATTCTCGTATCCTCGGAGGAGAGATCTGAAATTTCGTACATAATTGGCAGATCAAGAAAGATGGGGGAGAAGATGATTCGGGGAGTGCTTCTAGAGGAAACTGGTGGCAAGGTATAACAATTTGGTTCTTTTGTACTTTGATATACATTTTTTTTATTTGCCCCATCCTTAAATTTATGGTTTTTCCCCTCAAATTCTTATCTGCAGGGTCCCTCTATTATTAAGAGCTCGCTTTTCCGAGGCATATGCCCTATCTAGGTACCCTCTCTATTAAATGTTTACTAGCAATTGGTATTTCATGCCCTACCACACCTCACTTGTCTCACGTGCTATACAAGTGGATGGTCATATATCATACAATACCCCTATGTCCTTTCATAATTTTCTATTAGTTTATTGCCTGCTCTTATTTTGAGCATATTTGGAATATTACACGAGGAAGTCAAAGCAATAGAACTTTGAAATTAGCAAGCATAAATTGTTTTAGAGGTGCTTCTTTTTTTAGGACATTCAAATTGGGGCAAATTTCAATAAAATAATAATAATAATTTGTTGGACTAGGTTAGAAGCTTCACTCAAGTAAGCTTCTTTATTTTACCTTCACAAAGCCTGCTCAATGCTCATTTGAGGTTGATTATATTAAATTATTTCATGCGACTTTGTCTTGTGTGTGCAGTTAAATAGGAACATAGCATACCAGCAAATCTGAAGATAGATGATAGTCATCAGATTGTTGTGGCAGCTGGTTGTTTTTCCCAGCCAAACAACAGGAGCTCTTATGTGAAGCAATAGCTATAAGCAACTCTTTTTTTTTTTTGGTACTTTACCTGTAAAGAATGCAGAACTTGATACTGTTTAAGGTAAAATCTGCTTAATTTAGAATCTTGTGTTCTCATTAAGTAGTACTATGAGGTTGAAGCTTGAAACTTGAATATCAAGCCCCCTTGCTTTTGTGGGTTTATTTATAATAATTTGCTTCATCTCAGAAAACTATATGAGAATATCTAATGTTATTGGTATAAAGATGACGGTGAAAGTATTAACTGTCAAACATATGAAGACTGCTCTTTTTTTTTTACCCATAATAGTACCAGAAAATAAAGTTAAATGAATAACCAAGGATTTTATTAAGCAGGATCCTGTTAAATTTTTTGTTGGATGAGAAAAGATTCTTCAATGAATATTATATTTATGCCTAGTTAGCTTTTTGTTTTTAATATATTAAATAATATTTAGTATGCTTCCAATATATGGCTTGATGTTGTGAAGGGGATTAACCAAATTTCAAACAAAGCACTATGAATTGTTTAGTTAAACCCTAATTGTAATTGGAGGTGTGGACCAGAAATGCAATCATCCAAATTTGTTTGGGGTAATGTTAAGGCGCAAATGCTCAAATGAGCAGTGATTTGCATTATTATTAACGTGTAAGAATGTAATCGATAAAAGCATATGGTACATATATATCAAGTACTAAATGCATCACAAATTTCAATAGCATATATTCATTGACAATTTGTTATGTGTTGTAGTGATAAGAGTTATGACTCTATTTAGTAGTGTTGTATAACATTTTCCATTTGCTTATATCCTCTCTTTTAGGTATTCAGTTTAAGGTTATTCTTCTCCAATCTAATACAGTGACCCACCAATTGAAATTTGAACCAAGTCTTAATCCATTTTTCAGCTGGATGGTAACTCCTGTTCTTTTTTCTGTTTTAGTTGCTGCAAGTCCAGAATTGTTTTTTGCTTTTATCCAAACAAGTTTTACAATTTACAGTGAAGTAGTGGTGTCAATTAAGCATAGCTCAGTTAGACCATTCAAGTCATGTTTTTTGGAAAAATAAACGTAGCTATCAATGAGCCCCTCAACTAACCATTCAGACAAATATCTAGTTACAACAACAATTATACAACCTAAGCAACATTCCCAGTTTCAAATATATTTTATATATTACTAGCTAAAAAGGAAAGAGCTAATTCTAATTAGCAGTGAAAACACTGTGGCTCTGTTACGAGCAATCTACAATACATGTTTCCAAAGGCAACTTTGGAACTCGGATCTTACAATTCATTCTGAGACTGAATGCCTCAACAGGGGACTTGGTGCTGTTTCTGCACAGTCCAATGACTCCATTCCTGTTTGAGATGATAGCCCTTCATGCTCCATCTTTGATATCAAATCAGATGTCTCCTCAACATGATTAGCATGATCTTTTACTTTTGCATCAATGCTAAGATAATCCGTCAAAACCTTCCTTGTGCCTACCCCACGCTTAGGAGTCTTGGTGCTAGAGATAAATGGAGAGTGCTCGCCCATTGCAGGGTTGCGAAGTGGTGCAGGAGAAAAAGTTGGTGTGGGGAAAGCTGTTCTATATGGAGTGCTTGAGACCGGCACTGAGTATGATATTTTTCCAGTACCCTTATGATTTGTGACACAACCTTTTGAAATTGTTGGGATTTGATCAGAATGCTTGGTCAAGTCATCCACATAAAGCAGATCATCAATGCGTGCCACAATGTTAAACGCTAGGCTCTCTAAAACTCTTGAATAGCTCTCCAAAATGGACTTACCAACATCCTGAACAGATTCATCTTTTGTTAATTACACAATTGAGGAAATTATATGGATCATTGGTACAGTAGTAGTAAGTATTAAAAAAACAAGTTATGACTGCACAAAGTTTGAACCTTATTGCACTGGATCTTGCTCATATCTAAGGCTGTCTGAGGAAGACCGGGGAAGCGTTGCTTCAAGCAAAGCAGGAGACTTTCTGCTCTTTCAGCTAGTACTTCTCTTTTCTCAGCATCAACCATTAGCTCCTTCACCATTCCCCATGATGATCTTGAACTTGACCTGCTTGTGTTACTGGCAGATTTTGAGCTGACCTTTTTGCGCCATGTATAGATAGAAGCTTCCACTCGATTGGCAATTTCTATGGCTTGATGTTCAGAGGACAAATCAAGGCAATCCAAGAGACATTCTGGATTGAATTGATCGGATGAAATATATCGATATATAAGATCTCCTAAGCTCGCCTTTCCATTCTGAAACAAATTCACATAAACAAATTAAACCCATATATTTAACTTGAATGTATACATAAAACAGGATATATGAAATGTGTCTACTACCTTTGGAAGAGCTTCAAGGTAAGATTCAGGTACTTCCATATCAGCTAAAGTAATGTTGTTGATAGCCATGACAGCTTTTAGAATTTGATTAGCACAATCACGCTTATGCTGCAATTGCTTTCTTGAATTTTCAAGGAGGCCACCATGAGGTACTCGTGGCACAGGTAGCCACCACTTATCCTCTTGGCGTTGAAGTACTCTTTGGAAAGAAGAGGATCCATCAGCATCTGTGGTCAAAATCCCTTGATCAACATACCAGAACTCTGTGTCATCAAAACTATCCAAGAGTTCCTGAAAGCAAAGCAAAACTTTGGTTAAAAAAAAGCGTGAAAGCAATTTACAAAACAATTGTTGGAGAATCTTACAAGCAACAAGTTATCCAATTTACGCAGGGCTGGGAGGTTAACATAGAGATCTGAGCGGGGTCTACAAGTCATGACCTGAATCATAGATTGAAAAACCAGAAGAAAATGAAGCTTATGTTATGTATACTTGAAGCAAGTTCTGGCAACATTGTGTTGAAATAGTACTCTAGGCTACAGATTTAAATGTCACATTCGAAAGAAAGGGAACGTATTAGTAGTCATTAAAAGATTAAACACGCAGGATCAGTCATTTAGATTCCGAAAATAGATGCTGATTTTAAATTAGATGATTCTTTAAGATGTCACCCACAAGTAGAAACTGCACTGCATCTATCAATGTTCTTAGCTTGGTGTTCAGTGAATAAAACAGTATCATAAGGCAAAAGAAACATATTCAAAGGATTCATATCCACATTATAAAGCACAACCAATACAAACTGCAACATTACCTCGAGTTTGGTTCCATCTGGAAATGTCTGCAAGGAAGGTATTAACTCAACAATGTGGTCACTCACACAGAGAAGCCATTCCATCTCTCTCCGCCACATCAATTTCTTCTCTATAGGTAGTGGTTCTAGTCTCCAAAGTTGTCCAAATAGGGTAGCTACCAAATAAAGAGTGAAGGAGACCACCGTAAGAAGCAAGCCAAAAATACAATTGGAAATTGAAGAGAGATGAAAGGTCAAACACATACCACAAAGATTTGTAATGGCATTTGATATAGCCAATGCTGTAGAAACCCCATTTCCAGAACCCGACATGTCTTCTCCAAGCAGCAATTTTGAGAACCTTTCCTTCATCATCTCAATCTCTACAAACCCATTAGCAAAACCAAATCAGCAAAAATAAAGCATCTATATGAACAGAGATTGTAAGAGAGAGGGATTGGATAATTACCTGATATTGTTGAACCTTGTTTCTCTAATTTCCTATTATCTAAATGGGTATTCTGATTTTCTTCTGTACTACCAAAACTAGTGCAGTCCGGTGACTCAACGGGCCAACCCAATGTGGGCTGTGAAGATGATTCTTCAGAGCTACTGTGACTCTGTTCTTCATGCCCTGTCGTCTCGAACGTAAGGAAATCAGAACTAGAACAGCTTTCACGACTTTTTTCTTCAATCAAATCAGCAAGTTTCCCAATTTCACCCACATTATGAACAAAGATTTCATTTTTCTCTTCAGTTACTTTTCTCTTCTCAATCCAAGACTCCATCTCAGCTTTCACTTATTACAAAAACAGGCGAAGCAAAGAAAACAAAGTTTTATTTTTATTTATTACTATTTCATTCTCCTCAAGCCTTCCAAGAACGAAGAAACAGCCTTTGACACCCAAGGAGCAAAATGAATCCTAACGAAAGCCTCTGTGCTTCAACAATGGCAAATAAAGCATAAGTTGTTGATACAGTAGTTGGTTTGTTCATCTTTTCCCTTGGTGAGTGAAGGCTCTGTCCATAAGGTCTCAACCATGTCTTCTATAGAAGGCACAAAGAAAACGATAGTGACTAAACTGGGAAAGGAGCGTTTTTTTACAAACGTGAAAGCTTTGTGAAGTTTTGATTTGATTACTAATAAGATCTCTCCGACTTCAAATCTTTATATTCGATGTAAAATTTAATAAGAAATTGCTTCAAACCTACGTCAAATCTCGCATAAAATTTGACTCTATAAACAGTAATATTATTCATCTCTAAATATTTTTAAATTTAACAATTTTTTTTTAATTTAGCGTGAAAAAATTTAACAATATTTTTCAGTTTCGTTGATTATTGTATTACTTTATATTAATTTTTCAACTCTCTTATATTATAATGTTATTTAATTTTTTTATATTATATATTTAATTAAAAAAAATTATATGTAATAAAATATTAAAAATATTTAGATATGAATAATATTAGTTAAATTTGTATTACATATAAAAAAATTTAATTAAATATATAATATAAAATAATTAAAAAATATTATAATATAAGATAGAGAAAATTAATATAAACTAATACAATAATTAATGAAATTGTTAAATTTTTTTATTATATATAAAAAATTAAAATTAAATACAAAATATAAAATAATTAAAAAATATATTAATATAATATAAAATTAAACATATAATATAAATTAAAATAATAATTGAATAACCTCTATAGAAATCTTCAAATATTATTAAAATATTAATAAAAAATATCTACGCTATTACCAAATCTTTGATCTTGACTTTAAAATCTTCTCATTGTTCATGTTCATGTCTTTATTTTTGATATATTTTTTTTCATAATTATTACTTATTTACTCCAAATAAATTTGCCATTTTTAATCAAATGTAAAATTTGAATCTTTAAATAATATCTATCTATATATTTTTAATTGTATTTTTAATTAAATATAATTTTTAATTTATTTACTAAGTATAATATTTTATTTTATAAACTATTAATTTTTTAATAATATAATTTTTAATTAATTAATAGGTATACAAAATATTTTGGTTGAATATAATAATTATTAAAAGAAAAATAAAATAAATGTTATATTTTATGAAGAAATATATTTTTTAACCTAGTATTTTGATGTTATGGGTTGAAAATTTCATGTAAAATAGAATTTAGGGTTAGAAGTGATGAAACCCACTAAGAATTCAAGATGCAAACATGAGGAGCCTGTTCTTGTACCCTTTTGCTATTTAAGAGCCTCTTCCTATCATCATTTACATCGCTTTAAGCAGAGAAAAAAAGGCTACTGATTTTGCTATTACTCTCTAAAATGATGTCTGTGTTTACTTGATGCTTCTTTTCGAAACAATAATAATAAACAATAGTCATGGGAATCGTGTAAGCGACGAATTTACCCTTCATCATTTTGTTACCAACTTCTCGATACAATTTGAGTTTGGGGGGATTACCTAGATTATTACCCTTCTTTATATTTTAAGATTCAAATCTTACCCCCCAATATTCAAAATTGAATGGCTATCGAATTAATATATATATATATATATATATATATATATATATATATATATATATATTTAATTAGCTCAAATTTTGGTTTGAAAGAGGAATATTTTCAAAAAAAAAACGAAAAGATTAAATTTAACAAACAAAAAAGATTAAGTTTCTATTATTTATATTATGTATTAAAATAAAGTGTTAATGTGGGATTCAATATTAAATTAAAAATATAATATATTTAAGTAATTATAAAATTATTTATTAATGATGAAATTTGTAACTAAAAAATGATTTTTATTATATTTAGTTCATGTATTTTTAATAAAAAAAGTCTTTAATTCAAAATTTTTAAGTTAAATATCATTAAAATTTAATCTCGGTTAATTAAATCTTTATAGTATTAAATTCTCATTAATCAGATCCGTTCAATATTATAAATGTATTATATTTATCATTCTAAATTTTTAATTATTATTTTATGTGATTTTCACTTTTTTTTTTACTTATCAAAATGTTGTTCTTGTTAAAGCATATTGTAATATGGTTCCACGTTACAATATTACCTAAAATAACAGTTTAACTTACAGTAAATATCTTGTTAGTGCATACCCAAAGCAACCATAACTATATCAAATATCATTAATTTTAATAATGAGAAACAGTGGAAACATTATTACTCTTTGCCTATTCCATTTTTTTTGGGGTAATTTTATTTTTCCCAATAGTCACAAATCCCATTGACTTTTAATAATTAACGAGTATTGTTATTAAATTATGTAGACATAGCAATTACTAAATAACGGCATAGTTGTCCCCTAAAATTGATTAGGCAATGATTAATGTACACCGGTCTTAGGTATTATAGTTATAAAACCCAAAAAGTAATCAATGCCTCCTCACCAAACTATAAAATGAAGATAAGTATGAAATGCTAGCAACATTTTTTTCTCTACATTATTCTAATTAATAGGTTGATTAGCGTGTGATTGTGTATTAGAAAAGTAATTAATAGACTAATCTTATTTACATCTTGCGACTGATCTAATTATATCTTTTAATTTTACAGTGACTTTGCTTACAAAAGGGTGGATCTGTTCGATAATAATGGTATGTGGTTGTTCCAACTACAAATGTAAAGAAAGGCTCCTCTCAACGGCTACCAAATTGGTTTGGGATCGTGACTTGTGATTTGAAAATCCATAAGAGGGATAGAAAGCTAGAGATGCTTTATCTTCAAGCTATATATAGACTTAAAAATACACATCATATATATATATATATGTACATCATGACTTTTATTGTTTTAAATTATTCTAACTGTTTTCCTTAATTTTGAAAAGCTAACATTTTTAATGTTACGTGCTTGAGTCAAATAATTAAAGAATCGAATTGTTTAGGTGTTGTTCAGCTTATCATCAACACCTCACCATTACTTATACATGGCTAGGGATATTATTTCTCACCTTTTCTTTTCATTAACTATTAATTTTTCGTGTATATTTATTTTAAAAATTTTAAATTATTATGTAAAAGTCAGATTTAAATTATTTATAAAAAAACATTCTATTAACAAATTAACACATAATTATTATAATTATTAATTAATATATATTGAATTTGAAAATCAGTGATTGATATAAAAAGTCAAACAAAAATAAGCAATGAATAATACAAATTGGTTATGCACAAAAGATTATAATACATACAAATTTTGTTGCGCGACATAAGCCAACTATTTTACGTGCAACAAATATTTACTCGGTGTGTACTTAAATGACATGTATTCGGTGAAAACAATCACATTCAAATTCATGATATTTATAATAGTATTTTTTTTACGTTGAAACTCATTATCTTATAGAGAGATAATATAAAGGATTGAATTTGTAGATATTTATGAGTAGTCCATCTATTTATAATATATTTATGAATACATGTATCAGTTATACAATGTATACATGTAACTACGTGTCAGGAGAACATAATTAGCCTAAAATATAATGTGTTAAAGATCGAAGTCGAGTTTTACTCGTACTATACTCAAGCTCATGTTGTTTTTGGGTTCCATCTTACTGAGACTCAAGTTATCATTAGGTTTAGTCTGTCTAAGGCTCAAGTTGTCATTGGACTTAGTTTGTCTCATGGGTAGAATGTCTAGGGTATTTTATATTCTTTTTTGAACTGGACTTGATTTGAATAAGTTACAAGATCTGATATTTAAGTCATTTTAGATGTCCAAATATTTTATAATATAAATTATGATATAATTATAACTGATGTAATATATATTAAATAATTAAAATAAAATATTTTTTTATGGATAATTAAATACCACGTCAACAATATTAGCACATCTTATCTTAAGGATACATTTAATTAAAATTTTGAAACAGCTTATTGGAACAAGAGTTTATTGATGTACTCTATCCATAAGCTTAAATTCTTATTGAAAGCTAAAGGCATTTACAATAAAAAGACAATTTCAACCTGATCAGTAAAAGAAGATTGATATGAACGTAAATGGCAGATAAAATTAAATAAAATGAGAGAGAGAGAGAGAGAGAGAGAGAGGTATGTATTTAGAGAAAATCGAAAATGGATCATTTCGACAGGTAAAGCAAGAATAATACTGCATTTTGTTTAATACAATATTTACAATCCATAATTTATTAAATAAATTTGATATCGTTCAACCAATAACTCGTCAAAAATACTACATTTGAATTTTAAGTTTTAAGGAAGTTGAATAAAATTCTTAATTTTTTTTTTAATTTGTTTTTAAATAGGTTAGAATTTTAATTTTTTTTTTATAATAGAAAGAATAACTAATTTGTGGGCTCTTTCTTTCTTCATTTGCGCTAATGAGTTTGTAGTTATTGAGGAAAACTCTATCTTTATTATAATTGCATTTATATTATATGCATTCATATTCAAAAATAAATTACATAATCTATAAATGTTTATAAGTTTCACATACTTTAATATCAAAATTCGTGTTTATAAAATAATAAAAAATTTAACATGTATATAGAAAATTAATACACAAAATGTTCAAAATGTTTATAGTTTGCCAGTTTATAAACTTAATACACAAAATGTTAAAAAAACGTGGGCTTTTAGGTACTCAAAATTTAACGCCCATCTCTGATAATGTAAATAAAATGAGGCCCAGAGTTGTACAAATGGGACAGACGGTGCTTACAACGTAAATAAGAATAAAAGATTATATATATTAGGTATTTATATCTAAGTAAAAATAATAGATTTAATAATTAAATTATATAATTTTTTAGAAAATAAAAACATATATATACATTAAAAATTATAAAATAATCTTACATCTAATATTCACCTACATCATCATTAAACCTCCAACAAACACGACCAATGACCTCGTGGTCATGGAAAGGTTTGATGGTAATGTGGAAAGAGATTAGATGTTAGGTTATTTTAGTCTTTTTTTTTTGTAAGATTTATAAGTTTTTATGATATTCGTAAACAAAATATTTAAATATAATTTACTTTATATACATATTTTTCAAGATAACTATTAAGCTAAATAAACTACCGAGCTTCAAATGAACATATTTTAAATATATTTATGTTCTTATACACGTTAAATTTTATACTATATGTATAGAAACTTTTAATAAATACATGCTTGATTGATCGAGCAATGGTTAGATCGATCTAAGCACTCTCGAAATTAATTTTAATGTGGGATAATTGATCGAAGTTTTAGGTTCGATAGATCAAGAATCGATCACATTCAATCTACTTGGTCTTAAGTTTTTATTCTTTACAAGGTGGATCGATCAAGATTTGTTTAGATTGATCAATGTTTTATTAATTGTTGCTTGAATCAATCGAGCAATAAAGGCTTTAAATTTAACCTAATTGTTTACCCAAGTTAAACATTTTAATTACTATTTTATCCCTATTAGTTAGGGATCTATGAATTGTTTAATGGATAGAATCATAATTGGATTTTAACCTATCATTAGGGCTTCTATTTTTCCTATATAAAGAAGCTAATGTTCTATATGTTCTTCAAACATAAAAGCATCAATCTTTTCGACTTAAGTTCTGTCTTTCAAATTGTTTTATAAAAATAAGATCATATTTATTTAGGCTTCTTTCTTTAATTAATTTGTCATATATTAGAGGTTGTATTTGATTGGTTAATAAGCCTAATTATTTTATGATATTTTCATTAAATGTTTAAATAACTTATTCTTTATTTTTTTTCCTGAATATTAGATCAAATAATTGTGTGTGTAAGTTTGATTATCTATCTTTAAAGAAACTATTGTTATTGAACTTGTGTTTAATCTGTTTGTTTTAAGGTTTCTAGATGATTTAACATTAACTAACATATTCTTAAATCTTCTAATTAGAATTGTTCATTATTGAATATGCTTTAAGACATACATTATTATTGTGTTAACTTTTCAGGTACTCGTTGAACGAGTTAGATTACGTGTGTGACTTAAGTTATCAGAATATTGGTCTGAATCCTAATACATTTCTTGTGAATACTGTGAAAGAAAGCAATGACTTGTAAGTATATTACTTAGGGGCAATATCTTAGTGGGTAGTTTAAGTCCTAGTATTGTAATTAGACCTTATTTTCATAGTAGATAATTAGATAATTTGATGAATCGGTGATTTTACTCTTAAGTCATTAAAGTGGCTTAGGTTGTTTTTATCTTAAATATCTTGTATCAATCTTTATTTTATTTACACACAATTGCATGCCTAGCCATTTGTGAAATTTAATTTGGTATAGTTTAATTAATTACCTATTCACCTTTTCTAGTTAATTAGATCTGTAACTAAAAAACTTTCAATAGGTATTGGAGCATGTCACGAGATATACCCTAGGACTTTGTTATGGATCATTTGAGAGATAATTCATCTACAACCCATACTCTTTTCTTTGATAGGTCTAATTACCTATATTGGAAGGCTCGTATGAGAGATTATCTACATTCTACTCTGTTATTTGTGATTGGGAACCACCTATAGTTATCAAAAATAATGTAGCCACTCTAAAGTCTAAGAATGAGTAGACTACTGAAGATAAGACTGGTAGTAATTGAACAAAAAATAATTAATGATATGTTTAGTGTTGTGTTTACTAATGAATTCTATTGTATCTCCAATATTGACATTGTTAAGCATGCATGAGATATTTTAGAGGTTACCCATAAGGGCACCACACAAGTTAAACAAACTAAACTTTGTATACTTGGTACTCAATTCGAAAACCTTAGGATGAAAGAAGGTGAATTTTTTTCCTAAATTATATGCTACATTATGTGATATTGTAAACACCTCTTCAAATCTTGAAAGAAATTTTATAATTTTAGGATAGTTTGGAAGATTATTTGCTCATTATTAAATCACTTCCATGCAAAGGTCATTGCATTGATGAAAGCAAGGATGTAGACACCATCATAGATGAGCTTTCAAACACTTCCAAAGAATAAAGGTGTCGCTTAACAAATCACCATAATTGATGATAGTAAGTATGACAATGATGAGGATGATGAAGAATTGAAACTCTTAGTCAAAAGACTTAAGAAACTCTACAACCAAAACAATTCACAGAGTAATTGGCAAACACAGAGCTCAAGGGATCAAAATCGAAGAGAACTCAAACTCCCTATACTTAAATGTTTAGAATGCAACGGGATTGATCATATTGCACCTGGAAAGGCTTTCAATGCTACCCTTATTAACTCAAAAGGTGACAACGATAAACCTAATAACTCAAAAAATTATGACACCAACTACTTAGCATTTATCGAATTATTGTTGGATAAACAAGTGTGACATTGATTTAGACTATAAGAAAAATGATTCTAATTTCCTACTCAATAAATTTAATACAAATAATCTTGATAAAATTATTTATAGATTTAAATAGTCGTAAGAGGCAAAAGGATAAGTTATTTGTAGAAGTAACTAAACTAAATGAGAAACTTAAATCTTTTGAAATAACTTCCTCAATCGTAGAAAAGGAAAAAATTAAACTGTCTGAAGGTGCTAATGATTTGAATTCAAATCTTACAAATCTCAAATAGGAAATAAGAATATTGTGCATGAGCATGGAGAATCAAAAGAAGCTGTGAAGAGATTGACCATTGGAGCTGAAAGGCTAAACAAAGTTCTTGACTATAAAAAACCTTTTAGAGATAAGAGAGGGCTAGGCTATGTAGACGAGTACTCTACGCTTGCCTTTTTAAATACAACTAAATTTGTAAAAACATTATTCACATGCTACACATTCACGTCCAACATTCACGTCCAACATCCAAGATCACACTTGTAAGAGATTCTAACTCTACTCTTACTGTTATTAATTATACATAAAGAACTATTGTTCCAATAATAGAAAAAACTATTAAGTTTGTACCTATCTTTTATCATTATGGTAAGAAATATCATATAAGACCAAAACGTAGGTTTTTTATAAATGCTCCTAAATTTAATTATTACTTCCATACTTCTAGTTATATGACTCATTAATATCATCCATCTATACATAGTATGTCCAATAACTCTACTAAAAAGCATGAAGTTATAAGTCTAAATAGGTAAATGAATTTCAAAACTTTTTATTCTAGAATTAATTATCATTCTACTATGAATATTGTATCTTTATTTAGGATGAATGTGAAATATAAAGGTAAGTCCAAGAAAATGCATATGACAACTAAGACATTATCATCATACTAGTAGTTATGTTTGAGTGGTTAATAAGCCTAATTATTTTATGATATTTTGATTAAATGTTTATATAGCTTCTTCTTTATTTTTTTCTTAAATTAGTGGATCAAATAATTGTGTGTATAATATCATAATTATTTAATTTGATTATTTATCTTTAAATAAGCTATCATTGTTGAATTTATGCTTAATCTGTTTATTTTAAAATTGCTAGATGATTTAATATTAACTGATATATTTTTAAATATTATAATTAAGGTTACTCATTATCGAATATACTCTAGAACGCACTTTGTTCTTGTGCTAAATTTATAAGTACTGGTTGTATGTATTCGATTGTTTATATGACTAATGTTTCAAAACATTGGTCTGGATTTGAAAACCTTTCTTGTAAAAACTGTGAAGGAAAATAGTAACTTGTAAGTATATTTCTTAGAGGCATTAACTTGAAGGTTAGTTTAAGTCCTGGTCTTATATATGGATCTTATCTTCATAGTGAATAACCAGGCAATCCGATTCACCAGTGATTTTTCTTTTAAGTCATTAAAATGACGTAGATTATTTTTATCTAAAAATATTGTGGTTACTTTTATTTATTTATATTTTATTTTATTTTATTTATACATGATCGCATATCTAACCGTTTATGAAATTTTAACTTGACATAATTTGGTTAATTACTTATTCAACCTTTTAGTTATTTATATCTGTAACTAAAAAAATTTATTTTTAATATGTATATGTGTATATATAATATTTTTTTCAAAATATGTCTTTCAATTACTGAACATGTTATTTTTATTCTTATTAATATTAAATATAAATATTCACTCTATTAGTCACATATTCCGTAAACAAAGTAACAATTTATTGTTGACCCATTTGGCATTAGGTTTACTTTTACCCTATATTTGTACACGTAATAATATTGTGTAAGGTGTGTTATTATAGAAATCGCTTAGATTATATTATTTAACTTATTTAGTATCTTATATTAAAAATAATATCGTTTAGTCTCTTAGTTATGAAACAAAGATCGATTAAGGATAAATTATATTATTTTAATAATTTTTATATTAAAATATTTTAAATTTTTATAGTGATTAGAACAAGATTAAAATATTAGTCTTCAACAATAATAAATATGAAGCTGTTTGGAATAATTAAATATATATTCTAATTTTTAAATATTTATGAATTATTTTCATATTAATTATCATTTTGTTATTGTTAAAAACTCTTATTTAATTTGCATGTAATCAGTTGACATAAAAATAATAATATTTTAGGTAAAAAATATTAAAATAATATAATTCATCATGAATTCTTCTCTTTTTTCATAAATTATGAATTAAAGGATATCATTTTTAATATAATTATAAGTTAAATTATACAAATGACTTAATATAAAAGAATTTGTGATATTTTTATGTATTATTTATATATGATTTTTTTTAAAATAATTGTATATATCTACAACATTATTATGTATATATTAAGAGAAAAGGAAAGATAAGTAAGAATTTTTGCCATGAAATTGAAGATAATATGTGTATAAAAAGAATTAAAATGTTATAGATTTAACAATATATATATATATATGGTATAAAAAGAACTAAAATGTTATAGAATTATCAATATATATATATATATATATATACGTACGTACGTGATAAATAAGAGAGGGTAAAAAATATAACTAAATATATAAATATGGATAACTTAGGATTCCAAAGCATTAAATAAATAGATTTACATCTGAATGGGACTCTACTGCAACCAGAGATGAAAACATGCTATAGGAGGAAATACTGCATTTTGTTTTTGGATATATAAAAGATATTATCAATTTAATATATATTTAAAAAATTATAAATATTTAAAAAAACTTATTATGAATTTTTAATAATATTAAAATAAATAATGGCATATTAATTAAATTGAATTTTTTATTTATACTTTATATTTATATCTCAAATATATATATATATATATATATATATATAATGCTATCCTATTATGTTATTTTTACATGGAGAAAAAAATGATTTCTTTTTAATTTATATCTCCCTAGAAGTTATAAGTTAAACATAATATAAATAATAAGTTACATATGAATGTGTATCTTTATTTTAAAAAAATAAGAAATATTTTTGGTATTTCAATAATTTTTATCAAAATTTTAAAATATTAAATAACATCTCAAGGAAAAATATGAATATCGGGGAAATTATTTTGAGAACAACATTTCTACGTGGATACATGAAAGTTCAATAGAAATATCGGGAAAAAATGAGGATATTTAGTCGGGGTTTAATATCGGTAAAAATATTTGTAGTATTTTGTGCAGTCATTTTCAATAATGACATGACATAAATTACTAGCCTTCATCCACCCATATGCCAATAATAATGTCAATACACAACGGAGATCTTTGAGGTTTACTAAAACTTACCACCATTAATGTCGAAACACTTGTTTGATTGTTCCTACTTCCTGCAAACAAAACCCATACCCACCGTGATATAATTAATTTGAGGATAATAATCTAAACCAAATCAATCCAAACTTAGAGGCCAATTCATCGATTGAACCCCTATATATTGTATATTCACAGAGAACAAGCTCAACAGAGCATTACAAAGTAATTATAATATCCCAAAACTTTTTTCTTTTCTTTTTTTGCTCATTCCTCTCTTCTTTATTCATACTCAGGCAATCAAGCCTAACAAACTTTATTCCCTCAGCAACTCGACTTAGGCTCTAATAATTATTTAAAAGCAAACGACACTAAATAAGGAAAAACGATAATGAACAAAATACAAAACTCTTATTCCTGTTATGCCCCCTGTACCAGAGCCCGTATCTTCACAAGAATTCTTCCCAAAATTCTCAACAGAAACTACACTACCTTCTGGTGGTTGAAAGGAGGAGATATCTGAAACATTGAAAGTGAAGGAAATATGCCATTCGGATGGGAGAGAAATAATATAGCTGTTGAAAGTGAAGGAAATATGCCATTCGATATCTGAAAAATAGAATATTCGACACCTCTCTGAGTCACAGGTAAACCTAGGACAAAATCCATGTTAAAGCCTTCCCAAATAGTGTTGAGAACTGGAGGTGGAGTTTAGAGTCCTGTGTTGTTGCTTCTTCCCTTATCTCTTTGACAAACTGGACAACGTTGAACATATACTTACCAACTTCTTTCCTTAAGTGTGGCCAAAAATACCTTTTCTCTAATGAAGAAGTTAATTTATCCCTACCAAAATGTGCAAAAAGACCACTCTCGTGTAGTTCTTTCATCAATTGCTCCCTAAGAGAGGTTTTAGGAATACAAATCTGATTTCCTTTAAATACAAAACCTTCTTGAATATGATAATCCCAGATATTCTCATAATTGTGACATTTCTTCCATATGTCTTGACAATCAGCATCAAATTCATATTGTTCAACCACACTAGCAAAGCTGGTCAGTTCACTCCTCAAAATAACCAACATCTTATGCCTTTTACTAAGTGAATTTTTGCAAATATATTACACAACATGCTTGAGCTCTTCACACATTCTTTTGAGAATTCATAAACTTTGAAGCTGGATGATTGATCGGACACACAACTATGTGCAATAAATACGTAATTATATGTGTCGCAACAAAGAATATAATAATAAGAAAAAATCATTCTCACGGAGATTTTATTATTATAAACTAATTTTTAAAACAAAAAAATAAAAATTAATTTTTTTTGTGTTTTTATATTTTAAGAAAATAAAATTAAAAGAACTAAAAATAATTAATTAAATCAAATTTGATAATTAAGAAAATATATGAGAAAATATCTAAGAATACTTAATATTCTAATTTTCTAAACACTTAAATCAGTACAATTCTTCCGATATAATTATCAATCAATTACATGATCAATTGAATCTTAATCTATTATGTATGTCTCTCTCAAGTAAACTACATATCATATAGTAATTAACCTAATCACACTCTCATGTCAATTAAATTACATATTACTCATCAAGTTCATCAATTATAAATCATATATATAAGAATTATGCATATATATTTATCTAGAAACTATACATGTTATTTAATCAAGACAAACAATTAAATAATTCTTTCATATCTATTTAATTGTCTTTATAGATAAATTATTGACCAAATAATTAATAACATAAAAATCAAATTCAATAATATAATTAAATTGAAAACATAATTAGAGTAAAATATTACATAATCATATGGTGAAAATTGGATACATAAAACCTCTAGATTAATAAATTAACTAAATATAATTTTGTTTATAAAACTTATATTTTTCATAAAAAAAGACATAAAAATTTATAAACTAAGGAGTAAAAGAAGATATATAATCTATTTCTTGAATTGTAATACCAATCTCCTCTTTAATCTTCACCAAAATTGTATGTTCTTTTAAATTTTTTTGGCTATAAAAACTGATAAAAATTATGTTAATTACAACTCATTAGGGTTTATGGAGCAATTAGGGGTTAAATATAATTCAAGTAGAATTTGGACCTTCAAATCAGCTTCAGATCAAGGGTTGAGATGGAAAGAGTAAAATTAATAATGCCAACCAATAGGAGAGTGACACATGGCATGTGAAATTTAGTGGGTAAATCAGAGCATGACGCATAGTAGGAAAGACTAGTCTCAATCAACGCTCATTAAGTCAATTACATGTGACGTAACATGATTCGTGGTTACGGATGGCGTGGCGCATGGGTGGAATGGCTGGATTAATCAAGTGAAGACGTGTGGAGAGCACGTATACCAAGTAGGATGAAGTCAGAATAAACATCATACTGACACATGACATGGTGCTACATCATACTACACATGCAGCAAATTGTGATTGATCCTCTCCACTAGCGTGGCATCCATGTGGCTTGCCCAGTTAGCTTTTATGTTTGGATGGCGTCCACGTGGTAGCTTATGATTGATCTTGTGTTAAAAATTCATAAAAAATCCCAAAAAAAATTAGAAATTATATTTTCATCCATTTTCACTAGAAAGTTCATATTTTAATATTATTAATTAAAAAAAGTCCTACTTATTGAATAAAATAAGTAAATATTAAGTATAAAAGTGTGCTAATAACTCTATAAAAAGAGTCATCAATGATCATTGTAAAACTTGGATAAGATGATGCTTCAAATTCTTGAAAGCTCAAACTATAACATAGACTCTTGCTCGTGTGTGGCCTATTTTTGTCTTGCCTCACTTAACTTCTCACTAAAAAACTCTGAAGGTCTACCATCTCGAGAAAGTACTGCACCAATTTCTACCATAAAAGAATCAGTCTCCACTTCAAACACCTTCTAAAAATTGGCTAAAGTGAGTACTGAGGCAATGTTTAGCTTTTTATTGACAATTTGGAAACTAAATTACTGTTCTCTTCCTCGATGAAATGGTTCCTGCTTCAAAAATCTTCTATGAAAAGTAGTTAAGCCATGGAAACTTTCGACTTCTTGATCACTAGTTAGTGTAGGCCACTCTCTTTTTGCAATCACCTTCTATTCATCAATTGATACCCTATCTGAGCTAATAATGAAGTAAAAAATCTACAACTTACTTGTGACAAACTCACACTTATTGAGGTTAAGATACAACTTGTTATCTCTTAATGCTTGTAGCATTAGTTGTAAATGATGCACATGTTCCTATTCATGTTTATTATGGATTAAAATATCATCAAAGTAAACAAATACAAAGCTTTGGATAAATGGTTTTAGTATAATTCATAAGCCTCGTAAATATGTTTGGTGCATTACATAGCCCAAAAGGCATAACCTCAATTGGTACAAGTTTTCTTTGGTTTTAAATGTTGTGTTCCATTTGTCTCCTAACCTTATTTGAATCTAATGATACCCACTCCTTAGATCCACCCACCTAAATACTTGTGAACCTTACAAACTATCTAATATATCCTTCAATCTTGGTATAGAGAACTTGTACTTGATCGTAATCATGTTTATGGCAAGAATAACAACATATATCCTCATAGTTACGTCTTTCTTATGAATTAAAAGAGCTGGCATTTTATAGGGACTAAGACTCTCTTGGCTTAAATTTTTCTATAGCGATTCATCTACCATTCATTGCGGTTCTTCATGTTCTTGATGGTGGTAAGTTGGCATTTGAGATAAGTCAATTTGGTACTGAAGGGGCTAAGGCTCTCTTTTATTTATTGTAAGAACTTTCAGTATTATTGCTAGGAGTAATAGGTCAATTATTTGAACCTTACAATCAAAGAAATATACATTATGTTTTCCTTTATGCACTATATTGACATTAAATTGCCAAGACCAACTTAGCAACATTTGACATGCATCCATCTTTACTACATCACAAGTGACTTCATCTTGGTAGCATTGGCTAATTGAAAATGAAACATTCCACTTTTCAATTACCAGACTTCAGTTCTCTTTTTGATCGACCCAATCTTATAAAGGTGGGAATGTTTGTTAGTTACCAACCCAAATATCTACATCAAAGCTTTTGATACTATTTTTTCTGAGCTACCACTATTTATAATTATGTCACACACTTTGTTATGCACATATGTATCTGAGATGGTTCAATAGACTTAGGTTTTAGTAAAAGCTTTTTAATAATATTATATAGTAAAAATATGTTAGCTTTGTTGATAGTCCAAAAGGCCTGGCTAAGCTCAATTCATTCTCTAGTTGATGAATTCAATCCCTGGATGTACCATGATACTTGTTACGGTTCCCTTTCACAAGTGTTAGCTCGAATTCCAATCGAATAAATTATTTTATGTAATTATAGATTAAACATGTCCCGAGATGATATTAATGGTAATCTATTCATATTAAACTAGTAAAAATATGTTATTCAATTCTCTTTTCATATCGTTCTAGCTAGTGATTGGGCATTTGTTAGCTAATCTCCTTTCAAACTGTACTTTGTCCCACTGAGCAGAGGCTCCACTTCTCAATTTATAAGTAATGAGTTTAACTATTTTTTCATCAAGTACATTAGCATAATCAAAAAACTTATCTACATAGTTAACCCAATTCAAATATTCCTCTAAATGTATATGGTCAAGGAAATAAGGTAGATCGATGTGGAGCTTGTAATTAATTCATTACATGTTTTTACGAGGTTGATTTCGACCATGCATGGGGTTATAATTTGGCTAGTTGCTTTCATTTTTAGCATACCTATGGTGGGGAATAACTTTTCTCTAGTTCAAAGTGTCATCCCAATAAAAATCAGATTCACACTCATAAACATTTGGTGGTCGATTGTTGTAAACCTAAGGTTTACGGGAATTTAGGGGATATGGTTAAGCTACAATTGAAATTTCTGGGTTGGGATGAAGTGATTTGGCCATAGCTAGGGTTTCTAGCTCACCATCTTTTTGCATCGCTGTGAGTTGTTAGTTAATAAGTGTCAACGAGTGATGAAGATCCCAAGTCACTGAACTTCAATTCCCACTATGCTTATATATCTCTTAGAGCTGCCCACAAGTATATTAAGTCGCTTCCATCATCTTGGAGATTCTTGCTACTGTCATCGAGATTAACATGATAGAAATTCAGGTCTAATTCATAACCTAAAAGTTAATTTTTGAGTTAGAGAATTATCCAAACTTATATGCAGCATTGTTGTCAAATTTATGATCGATATGAGACTTAGGTTTCTTAACACTCTCCTTCTACATCAATGAGAGTGAACGGGCAGAGTGTGTTCTGAGTGCCGATAGGGGGTGAGCTTCAGAGGTGCTTAGGGATAATAGCTAAGAACCTAGCTCTGATACCATAATATAAATACAGGTCTAACTCATAATCAAAAATTCATCTTATGAGTTAGATGATTGTTCAGGATTATATGCAATATGGTTGCCGAATTCCTTGCCATATGAGACTTAGGTTCCTTAACATAGCTATTCGGAGCTCAGGTTAACCGTTGCTCTGAAATCTATTCTGATGCACTTAATTTGAGAATAATAATTTGAACTAAATTAGTCCAAACTTTGGGGCCAATTTGTCAATTGAACCCTTATTATATATTCACAATGAATAAGCTCAATGAAGCATTACAAAGTAAAAACGTTTTTTTTTCTCTTTCCTATCTTGATTATTCATACTGATACAATCAAGCCTAACAAACTTGATTCCCTTAACCAACTCAGTATAAGCTTTCATAATTATTTAAAAGCATTCATAATTATTTAAAAGCAAACGAAACTAAAACAACAATGAACAAAACACAAACTTTAATTCCTATTACGCCTCTACATCTAAGTTTAGAAGTGAATCGATTTTTTTTGTTTTTGATCAATATGAAACTGAACGGATTGTAAGATTTTTAATCTGAATTTGATCCGATAATATAATTAATCCAAACTAATTTAAATTTAAATATATCATATTTTTTTGGATCGGATGAGATCGTATTAATATTAAAATTTATTTATGAATTATTATCATATATAAAATTAAATTTTAAATTGATATTTTTGTAACAAATATTATTATTTTTAGTCATAACTAAAAAATTAAAAGAATAAGAAATATGTCTACACAATTATTAAATTATTATAAATATTTATTTTTATTTTTTAAGTTAAAATAATAATTATAATATGAATAGTATTTAAATATAATATATTATAATATAAAATATATATTTATTTATAATTTATTAATAATTCGATCCAAATTAGATACAACGGATTATAAAATCTATCAATCCAAATTCGATCTGAATACAAAAAGATTATAATTTTTAATTTGAAATCAATTTAACTATAAAATTTATTAATCTAATTCGATACAAATCCAATGAATTAGATAAAATAATTAATTTAAATAAATTATTCAAATTATTTACTCACCATTCGTTGGGTGCATCACACAACCTCCTTGTCACGGCTAAACGGATGTAATGCAGTGCTCAATGATTCTAACTTAAATTGTTGTAATTTATTAGTTATTTTTTAAATTAAAGAGTCCACAGATACAAAAAAAAAATTCAATCTGAAAGCCAAAATAAGTTTAAAAAAAAAATCAGTTAGTGGTTTATGTATTATAAATTTATGACTTTAAAAAGAGGAAAGGTAATCTTAGAAGGAAGGAAATGACCAATCTTTCTCTTCAGTAAAAAATTATTTATAAATAATATGATTTAATAGTATTTATAAATATAATTATTATCATTATAAATTTATAATACATATAACAGTGTTACTTGTCTTGATGGATTAATAGTCAAAATGACAGATGCTGATCCGGTGCCCTTTGCTGCAAAGGGTACGGATGGGGACAGATGGTCAAAGTTTTCCAAAACAAGAATCTGCCGCACCCACAACAACGCATTGCATGGAGCCATAAGCCATTAGACACTCACTTCTTCAAAAGGCATACAACAAGCTTAACTCACAAACCCCACACCTCAACGCTAATCAAGGTGACATGTTCCTTCCTTTTCCCGAATTAATATATATATATATTTCTCGTTCTAATAAAATATATTTAAATTATTAAATTTTTATGAGATATTAAATATTTAAATTTTAAATTAAATTGTAAAATTCTTCTCAAAAGAATTTTAACTTAAATTTTTAAAATATATTATTTAATTCTTAAATTTTTAAAACTTTACCAATATATTTTTAAACTTTTAAAATTTTACGCCTATCTTATAACTTAATTATTAAAATAAATATTTGTTAATCAAAAATTTAAATTTTTGTGAGTTAAAAACTTTAAAATCAAATTATACGATTTAAAAGTTTAATCAGCAGTGTATTAATTTTATTAAAATTTCACGTTTAGAGACCAGAATACACTTCAATCTAAATTGTAAAATTCAAATGAGTCATAATTTTATTTATGTAAATAATTTATCTATAATTTAATAAATATTATATCTAATATTTAGTTACAAAGAGTTATGTATATGTTAAGAATGTTTTTTATTATATATTATTATTATAGCCGTGAAAAAAAAATATAAATGATTCTATTAGTTATCAGTTTTAAAAGAAAAAATTCTATCAAAAATTACACTTATTTTTTTATTATAAAATTGTACTTTTTTTAATAACACTGTTAGCCAATTTGCGAAACTCACTACTTGCTTCATAATTTCTTTTAAAATATTATTTTATATGAATTTTTTATTTACTCTGCTTAAGATAGATTTGTACTCGCGACGCAGTTTACTTGTTTTGATATTTTCTAGTACCGATAGTAATTTTTGTTTTTGTTTTATTCGTGACGTAATTCTATTTCCTAATAATTCATATAAAGCTCTTAATATTGAGAAAAGCTTCTCTTAGTATTTATATCATTCTCTTAATAAAAATATAATATTTTAATTATTTTATTAATAAAAAATTTACAAAAATAATAAAATATATTTAACAGATAATATTATAATTTTGTATCTTTAAATATATTTTTAATTCAATTATAAAACTAAAAATATATTTTTTTAAACTATATTCTTTATTTTTAATTTTTTGCATGTTTTGTTGTAATAATCTATATTCTCTAAAAAAAACTATAATGTAATATCCAACATACTAATCCCAAAATATTTGAAGCAATAATTAACATGCTTATTTACTTATATATTCTAATGTATGAAAAATGAAAAAAATATAGTTAAAAAATATTGATATTTTCAACTAAAACTAAAAAATGGTTTCAAAATTGAATCAAAAAATAAGAAAATAATATTAAGTTTTAAAATGATAATTTTATCTTAATAAATATATTTTATTATTATATAAAAATTTATTAATAAAATAATATATTTTTATTAAAAAATAAATAATATATCTTATTTTATTTTATTAAAAAATAATCAAATATTATTTATATAAATAAATTTATTAAAATATTATCTTCACACAATCAAAAATGACTTTAAAAGTCACCGTCAGAAGTATTTACCGGTAAACATTATGCCTACTATTATCATTGTATGTGCGGAAGACTTGCTAATATTTATCGCAGCAAAAATGTCATGTAACGACAACTGTAGACTAGTGTTATATGTGGATGCTTTATGATAATATTTAATTTGATTATATTATTTATTTTTCACTTTAAATTTTACTAGTGGGTGATATATAATATTAATGGTAATTTTTTATATTTAAATATATAATTAAAATAAAAAAGATAAATTTGAAAATTTAAATTGAATAATTGTCTCGAATTCTCCAATCATACTACTTACCTTTACACATATTTCAAAGAGAATAGTCAAGTGTAATATGTTGACTTTTTTACTGCAATTTTATTTATAGAAATAAAAATATATGTGTCAACAACAAAGAATCTTCACGGACAAAATAACAACAATATCAACCATATCTCATATGATATATAACTATTACAACAAATCTGTAAATAGCCCACGCACACGTTTCATGATGGAAACCAGTTCTCAAAGTTATATATGCCACTCTACAACAAGACTTGCATAAAATCAAGCATATATACAGTATGTTAAATGATTCTACTGATCTCGTTAATATTTTTTAAAAAAATAAATAAAAGATAAAAATAATTTCATGTTTATAATTCATTATATGCAATATTCTTTTGAGTAACTTTTTTCATCAATTTTCATGTCTAATTGGATGTTTGATTTTTTTTTAAAACCTTAAAATTTACAACAATAAAATTTAATCATTTAGTATTAAATATTAAAATGTATTTAATTGATTAGAATTTAATATATAAATTAAATATAAAAAAAATTATTTTTATAATTAAAAATTATTTTAAATGTTAACTCTTTTATTTTATTTTATATAATTATAATTTTATGCATACTTAGAGAGACTTCTGGGATGTGATTTATTGTGGCAGCGTATATAATGTTATGCTAGCTGTGAATCAATTAATAATCTTCTTAGAACCCTTTTTTTAGGTGAAAATTTAGACTAATTAAAGTTGGCATTGATTGAAGAAATTTAGGAGATAAGATCCCAGATAAATCATTGCAGTTACATGCTTAATCATCTAATTAATCTTTATAGGATCCTACAAAAGCAGATGTAATCATTAAAAAGTGAAACATAACAAATAAGAATTACATAGTGAGTGGCATATGTATAGTTTTTAATAAATAAAATTTTATTTTTAAATATTTATTATTTTGATCTAATGACTGATGAACATATGTATTAAATATATGTTGTTTTTAATGAACATAATTATTAAGAATTTAAAGTCAAAATATTGTTAATGTAAAAAATAATAATAATAATAATAATAAAGAAATAAGATTAGGTAATTATATATTGTGTATATAGTCCGTATGTAAAGCGTCCAGCGTGACCCAGTTCTAGTAAAGCAAAATTCACGATGAAAACAAGAAAAAGAAAAAGAAATTGTAAAAGCAAAATGAATGAGATAGAATAACGGAGGCAAGCTTAACGATTACTCAAAGTCAAGGGCAATAATTATGAGGGACGGGTTAAGGATTAACTTTAATCATAAATAATTTAGATATTATTAAATTTAAATTTAAAATTAATTCTTAACTATTAAAAAAAATCAAGTAATATGTAATCTAATATTTAAATTATTTAACAATTAGATATAAATAATTAAAATTACTGATGTTCCATTTTAATCCTATTATCTTATAACTAATATAAAAACATGAGTTTGCAGTTTTCAAAATAAATTACTAATTTAACTTTACTTTTTTATTATTTAGAAGCATACCATTTTAACTTATAATACTACGATAAAAAATGGTTTAATGGTTTATATTATGCATACTTTAAAATAACTTTTGGTGAGATATTAAATATATTTAATTGTACAACTAAATCATACTTTATTTTCATTTAAAAAAAATTTCATACAACCCTATCATAAGTAGAACGTAGTTTTGACATCCTATACACTTATTATTAAGCTTGTTTAATTTTTTTTTCTTTTTGATAGATGAATAAGAATCAAAATAAATTATCACATATTTAGATATATTGTATACAAGAAAATTAAATGTGAAAAATTAATTAAACCATAATTTTAGTAGTAAATGAACACAGATGTATAGATAGACCTATGTATGTTATTATTTTAGTTTTATGGACTCTATGTTGAAACTTGAAAGAGCCTATATGCTATGGAATACTTGGATTATTTAATGTTACTTGTATTTCTTTTCTACTTTACCAACGATTGGTTGTATCATCAATTAATATCAACTACTTTTATTTTGTTCTTTAGAGATAAGCTATCATTTAGTATATATATTTTTGTTTTCTTTAATTTTTCTATGGATTCTATATATGTTTTTTTGCTTAATTGATATTATTCTCGGTCATTAATGTTTTGTTTTAAACTTAGTTAATTTATTTTGTAATTTTTTCTATGTTTTTAACTCTAATTTAAATTTAATAAATAATTATATTATAGTTTTCCTCAATAAAACATCATTGTTTATTATGAGATTAAGATTAAAATAGTCCACTAATTATTTTACAAGGGTATTTTAATCCTATTTTTTTAAAATAGGTAAATTTAATTCTATTATTTTCAAATAAAATCAATCTATTTTAGTTTTTTTTTAAATTGTATTTTTAAGACTAAATTTGGGTTTTTATTAAAAATATTATTTCATTTATAATATTAAAAAAATACATTTTTTCTCCTTTGTTGCAAAATATAAATATTTTTTGTTGTATTTAAATTCTCTCAATCTCTTAATCTTTCATCATTAAAAATATTATTTTTCTCTCTTATAATTCGTAAACTCAAACAATTTAAGAAATAAAAATTATAAATATTTAAGAAATAAAAATAAAATTTATAACGTGAATATAAATTAATTAAAAATATACAAATAAAATAATATAATATGGAAGTAGATAATATAGAGACTAAAAGGAGAAAAAATAAAATAACTTGAGAGAAAATTAATATTTTTTAGAAAAGATATATAGTTTTTTTTAGTAAAATCAAATTTTATCTTTAAAAAATCATATTTTTTAAAATTTGGACTAGATTAATTTTATTTAAAAATTATAAGATTAAATTTAACTACTTTAAAAAAAAGATTAAATTACACTTATTAAAGAATTACAATATTATTTGTATTTTAATCCCATTATTTTTGTTACTATGTTGAATATTTAATTATAAAATTACAATATAATTACAAAATATGCACTTTTATAATTTTTTATAAATTAAAATTAACTTTTTATTATACCTTTAAATAAATAATTAATTGATTTAGTTTACAAATTTTACAAATACAATATCATTAATTAGTTTATTTAGTTTACAAATTAACCAAACTTACTAGTGTGTATATTCTACATTCATAGCCTATGCTTTTACGTGCCTTTCTAACCAAATTATTAGTTTTGAAATTAGTTATGCTGTAAAAAGAACTGTTGTTTTAATCTTTCAAGTTTTTCTTACTTCTCTTTCTTAAAGTTATTGTCATCTTCGTATTATTTTTATATATGTTTTTTTTAACAAAATGATGAATAATTATATTTTTCTTGCTTTTGAATGGAAAAAAATTGTTCCTTACGATCTACGTACATTTATTTATTTTATTTTGTATCAACAAAAATCATTCTTAAATATTATTTATTATTTTATCTTATAATTATTATAAATAAACAAAGTTTTTACTTTTTTATAAAAAATAATCATAATCCAAAAAATATATGCTAATTTCTAATTGATAAGATATATTATAACTATCAATATATATATATATATATATATATATATATATATATATATAATTTAAATTAATTATCTATATATTAAATATCATATTTTTTTATTCTTCAAAATTTTAATTTTTTAATTAAAACTAATTATTTTTAAAATAATAAATTATAAATATAATGGTTTAATTAACAATTAAAAATTAAAATTTTAAAAATATTTAATTATATAATTATTTAATCATGCATCTTTTTTTAAAATTAAAAAAACTATATATTACTTATAATTATTTTGCTCACGTTTATTCAAAATTTAAAAACCCTAAAAGTGACTATTAATCTTTAAAATGACATACCACATCAAAAAAGTAACATACTATATATAGTTTTTCAGGAAAAAATATTTTTAATTTTAATATTTTAATTAAAATTAATTATTCGTTAAATAATAAATAATTAATTATTTAAAAATAAAAATAAAAATTATAAATTTTTATTTTGATTATTAAATGACACAATCTAACTTCTTTTATATAAAATTAACATAGATAGAGATTATATATAATTATTTTAATGTATTTTTATTGTGTCCAACCCAACAGTAATAATTATTATATATCAAGCATACTAATTAATATGGTAATGATATTTTGTTTTTTTAAATTTATTGTAAGATTATTTGATAATTTTTATATCAACGATATTTGATATGATTCAAATACGTGGGTTGAAACGATAGAGAAAAGTTTATTTGATAATGTGAGAATACAAAAACGTATGAAAAATTACACATGTATATATTGAACCCAAATTTTTTTTTTGTCATTTTATTTTCATTTATTTTAAAATATATAAATTTTAATATTAAAAAGTAAATAATTATCAAATTAGTTATGATAAAATTTTTATTTGATTCACAATATTTATAATAATTAAATATATATATATATATATATATTTAGAATTTATAAGTATTTTTTAATTTTTTTAATATAAATTTTACATATTTTTTATTCTTATTTATATATTGATAAAGAAAAGTATCTTATTTATTTATTGTGTTTAATTTTTTATAATGTTATTTTTAAATATTCAAGTTCATTAATAAAATATCACTTCTAAAATTAAATTAAATATTATAGGTTTGTAAATTAATAATTATTTTTATAATTTAATAAAAACATGGTGATATAAATATATTATTATAAATAAATAAAAATTATATTTAATTTATGTATAAATTTTTACACGACTAGTAATACTAATAGCCGGAGACATATATGATATGATTTAAATCAGTAACATAAAATTTCATGAGTGCTCTGTTTATTCAGCAGGTTTCAAGCAAATATTACTAGGTATTTATATATTATAATTCAATCAAAATGAAAAAGTGTTAATTATATATTTAAAAAATATTATTATTTTAATTGATAATTATTTTTATATTAATTGTTACTATATCATAATTTGTGACATAAAAAAATACTATAATTTAAAATATAATATAAATAAAAATGTGATTCGTCACCGATAAGATTTACAATTTATTTTATTTTAAATTATATGTTTGATTAACATAAAATAATTATTTAATTTTAAAAAATATATAAATATAAATGTATAGATATTATAAAATGAGAATACGTAGAATAATTTTTAAAGATTTTCAAAAAATAAAAAATCACCGAGTGATTATTTTTCTTTAAAATCAAGATTTTAAGGGTTATAAGATGATATAAGTATTCAATTATTTTTAAAAAATACATGATATATCAATTAAAATAATTAAATATTTAATTCAAAAACTTTATAACTGAGTGGATAGTTAAAACTTATTTTTTTTCGTATACCAACTAATATTATTAACTTTTATTTTTTAAATTTAATTATTAATATATTTAATTTAATAAATTTAAATTTAAATTATATCGTTAACATTTATTAATAAAATATAATTTTATTAAAAAAGGGGTTGATTTTTACTCTTTTATATTATCATATGACATGTCCTTTTACATTGAAAATTGTGAAGTTACACTCTTCTATCAAACCTTTGAGATAAATCACAACCGTTACTCTCTCTTTTTCATTTTTAAAATTGATTTTCTACTTGAGATATTCTCGTTATACATAAATTCTTTTCCAATAAATTAACTTTCATTATTTCTTTATTTTTATTTTAAATTTATGTTTTTTACCTAAATTTTATCATAAAATGTTTTTTTATTTAAATAATAATTTAAGATTATTTATATTATATCTGTATTTATTTTAATCATGTTTTATTATAAATTTATATATTTATGTAGATATATTGAGTTTAATATCTTAAAAATTACAAAATATCATCAAAATTCATCTGCATATTCAATACATTAATTCAAACTATTAAATATTCGATTTGAAAACCTTATAACAAAACAAATAATTAAAGTTTAGATTTTTCTATAGGTAAATAAATATAATTAGTTTTTATTTATAAAATTTAATTATTAATATATATATATATATATAGATTGATAAATATTTATCTAAATTGTATCTTTAATATTTATTAATAAAATCTAATTTTATATGAAAAAAAACTTGGCAATGAAATTATTTATAAAAAAAATTACACAAAATAATACCTTAATACTTCTAATAATAAAAATAATATATTAATAATATTACAAAATGAAGTTAGACGAAATTCAATTGTGAATAAATTTAAATAAATGTAATTAAAATTAAATGACATCTAATTTAATCGGATGATGTTTAATATAAAACAATAAATTAATTTTTTAATAGTAAAAATATATTATATATACTTAAAATAGTGTCATTTTTAAAAATATATGATTTTTTTTATTTTTTAATTATTTATACTTATAAAATATTAATTACATAGTCATATAAATAAATGAAATATTTAGTAAGTAAATACTTTTAGTGTAAAATTTTATTTTAGATAATATATATATATATACATATAAATATATATATATTATGTAATTTATTAAATTATGTAATTGTTATTAAATTTTTATTTTATTTAAAATATTAATATTGTTGTTATTATTTTAAAAAGTTTCATATATTTATGTTGATGTTTTAAATAGTCTCAAAAGATAATTATCAATATTTTAAACAATAATAATTTATCATATAATTGATAAAATATTGAATATAATTACTCTAATATGTATGAGTAATGTTTTTCGAAATTTATAAGTGAATTTAAGTTTTATTATTATCATGTATATTTTTACGATAAAATAATACTTTAAAATTAATTTTTTAAAATTTTTAGTATAAATTTGACTCTTATGAAAAAAAAGCATTCATGGATATAAGAAAAGTGAGAGTTTAAATCACATTTTTTATATAAATTAAAAACTATTATTTAAATGTAATCAAAAGATATAGTCATAATATCTAAGTGTTAATAAGTTACATATATTTAAATTTTGATATTGTTATATATAATTTTTCTATTACAACGAAGTGTATTTATGTAAGTTATTGAATAGTTGACATAAAATAAAAATAAACCGGATAAAAATGATATTTGAAAGCCACGTAAACCTTGAAACACTAAACAAGAAAAAAAGTGATATAGATCATACAATTATTACCCAATAAATATATTAATCTTATAATTATTAAATTAAATATTTGATTTCAATAATTTTTTAAAATAAAAAATTTAATATCGTAATTATGAATTAATCATTATTAATAATATTATTATAAAAAGTAAGTATTTTTAATTCTATAATTTATTATTATGAATAATTTTAGTCTATTAAAAGTATAAAAAGATAAGAATCTCTGTGACTATTTTTGAGGTATCAAGTTTAAAAATTATGAAAATTTTAATATTTAAGTTAATAATTATAAAATTAAATTATTTAAATTAAATAATTATATAACTTTTAGCGCCCAACGTCTCTTTCTATATTAACTAGGTGATAATAAATAAACTTATTTAATTATTATGTTTAATCGACAGAAATACGAATCATTATCAAAATGATTATGGGTATTAATATGTTAAGTTTAATGGTTAATCTGTAAGTAAATGTAAGCTATTATAACAACAGTAAAAATATCCATTTATCCCACACCCTATATCTTTCAAGAATATGCATAATGCTCGATTTTCTATGCATATTTATATAATAATTTATTAATTTTTTTATTTATAAATTAAAAAGTTAATTTTTTTAATTTTTTTATTTAACATCGTAATTATATAATTTATGTGCATTTTTATCTATATTTTTAATACTTATAGAATTTAAAATTAAAGAATGAATTATATGTTTTATATGAATAAAAAAATAAATAGTTCATATTAAGGGGTGTTATTAAACTTTTAATCATTTATTTTTAGTCACTGAAGATATTATTATCCTTTTTAGTTTTTTTATTATTAAGTATTAAGTATTTATTTTTTCAAAAACAATTGAAATAATATTAAATTTTATTGTTTTTAGTATATTTTTAATAATTATGGATCTTAAAATCAAATAAATGAATTACATAAACAAACAAAATGGATAAACATCTTGTGCACATTTTCTTTGAATAAAATATTATTTAATCTTTTAAATTTAAAAAGATATTAATTAATATTTTATTGATAAATTTTTTATCGTCATTATCCCACACTCTATCAAACTTTTTTTTTTAAATCAGAAAGCCCTCTCGTATCGTCTATGTTTTATCATACAAAACAAAACACAAAACTATTATCTTTAAAGGATCAGAGAATGCCATTTTTCAGATGATTGAACAGAATTAGAAGAAAAACTAAAAAAAACAAAACCACCATGATGCTGAGAGGCGTCAGGTGCAAGCGAGGTGAAGATGGTAGGGCTCGGAGTTTAAGGTTCGATTATGAAGCTTATTAGGCATGATTTGCTCATTTTAAGGATATACAGAGAGTTGGATTGAAGTTATTTTGATAATTTTACTTAACGAACAGTAGTAAAATAATACGAATATTTTGATAATTTCTTATAAAATAATTTTTTAACCTTTTTTAAAATAGAATGAATCAAATTAACCTTACACAATTAAAAAATAAATAATTAAAAAAATTAACAGTTGATATTATGAGGTAATGGTCAACTCTTTGATCCAATAGAGATATTACTCTTTATTTCTAAAATATATCTTTTATCCATCATAATTTTTTACTATTTATTAAATATTAAATATTTATTCTGTAGAGAAAATTATACTAAATTTAAAACACTGAGTGATTCCCCCTAGTCACCGAGCCTTGGCATGGCATGGCATGGCGCACCAGGCATAAAAAAAACACGTCATAAGTGGTATAAATGAATTGTTTTAAAATCAAAGTAAGTAGTAAATTTGAATGGCTTAAAAATTAAATAGAAAGGGAAAAGAAACAATAATGTAGGTATGATAATGATGTTGAAATTAATTGATATTATTGCTGCTATATATTAATACAGAAACAGTGAGGTATCACATGACACACAAAGAAACTAACGTTACAATTAATATTTAGCTCTATCCATACAACGACGCCACGGAATAAGACAAAGATATTTGGTTGAGTTGAAAGAGTGGGCAGTCTCTTACAAGATTCAATACCAAAATGGTGTCTTCATTAAAAATGCCTCCCTACCTCTTGGATTTTATTCTTATCTCTCTCTCATCACACACCCACACTATTTAGTTGTTATTTATTATTTTAAATTCATATTTAATTAATAGTAATAAAATTGATAACATGATGATTAAAATATTTATATATTTATTTCATATATTAATTTTAAATAATAATGTAATTTTTTTTATCTAATTCAAAAGATTAATAATTAAAAATGTAAAATTTACACCAAAAACTTGCATACTAAATAATAAATTAAATATTAGAGTACAAATTTAACCACAAATGCATAAAGTTTGTTATAATTTGATTGCTTTCTAATTAAAAAAGTAATACAGTTTATATATAAAATTTAAAATTAAATTTTTTTACTATTAGAATTTGAAATTAAAAATTAAACCTACAGATAACAATGCATATTAAATAATATCTAACTTTTATAACAAAATTTTATATATCTTTAATCAAACGAAGAGACGTACCTTTCCTAAACATAATATAGATTTATCTTTGATTCTAATATTAATGTAAACATTCATTCATTTTACACCCACCACGAATAAATTAAAATATTTTGTTTTCTTACACATTTTTATAATCATTTATTATTTTATTATATTTAAAAATAAAATAAAAATATATTTTTTAATTTTACTTCATTTATAATATAATTTTATAATCTTTTTATTAATATTTATTATTAGTTTGATTTCGATGTTCAAAATGAATAAAATAACATAGTAGTATTTTTTATTAACTTTAATTTCTATTATCATTCATATTTGTATTTTACCAATTAAATATAACATTAAAATATATTTATTATCAATCATATTAATTATTATATTTATTAAGTATTAAGTTTAGATAATTGTATATTTTTTTAAAAGATAGTTACACCAATAATATATTTTATTAAAATGAATATTAACAATGAATATGCGATGCCAGTATATGTCAATATGTTCTCATCCCATGCCTTCAACTTTATATATATATACGGATTTATGTGGAAGCACAATCTGGTTATATCTTAAAACATATTCTATTTTGATCTGAATATGGTACCAATATTCGTAAAATTAAATGAATCTTTGTTTTAAGTTAACTGTCATAATTTTGTCCGACTATTTTCTTCTATTTTTTATTAATATTAGATAAAAAATTATTAAAATTATAATAATATCTAATAATATTAAACGATATTTAATTAAATAATATTTAATATTAAATAAATTTATTTGATTATATTTTAATTTAAACAAAATTTAGTTAAATAATATTTAAAATTAAATTATGCTTCGTAAAAGTAAAATAATAAAAATACATGATATAAAAATAACTTTTATGATTATATAAATTAAGAAAAAAAAAACTAATTACTTCTATCTCGGTCAAGAGTTTACAAAACTCAAAATCATTCCAAATTTCCCAAAACCAAACTCCACCCTAGCTCCACGATTCCCACTTGCAATACCCACAGACTTTTTATTTGTTCCGTTTCAGATATTTCATTTACTCATTTTTTTTGGGGGCTAATGGGATATTTCATTTACTTATTTTTGAAATATATCTCCTTAATTTTCTTATTATTGATATTAATTAAACATTTTTTTTAATAAATCTTATATATTGATATTTATTTGAGAAAAAAATATCCAAAACATATCGGAGGTGTGAGTTGTATATAAGATAAGGAGAATAAAATAGCTAAATTACACTCTTACGATGAATAATGAGATTTTGCTTTATTTATGTCTTATAATTATAATTTGTATATATTTTTATTAAAAAAATGAGTTTATTTAATCATATTAATGTATATCTAGTAACACATTAATGTGTATATATATATATATATCTCTTTACTTTAGGCATATCTATATTTATTTACTTTAAACATATCTAGTTGATTTGTAACTCCTATATAAAGACACTATGTATATTCATTTAATCACGAAATAGAATACAATCATTAAGTATTTCTAACATGGTATCAGAGTCACTGCTATTATCTTTCTAGCAGTCTTATCTTTTCTGGTGTTACTCAACCCTTATAGCTTATGTTGTCATAATAGCCACTGCAACCACTCATCGTTGAACTTCCAACGTCTTTCAATCGTTGTCCTTAGGTTCCGAACTTACAGTCGCCGTTGTTAAGGAGTTCCGCTCCAGTACTAAAGTAGAATATCGTGCTCTTGTTGATACCACATCTGAGCTCCTTTGGCTATGATGGCTCCTTAAGGATTTGGGCATGTCTACATCCTCTACAACTCCCATTTATTGTGATAATCAAAGTGCAATTCATATTGCTCACAACGATGTCTTCCATGAACGGACTAAACACATCGAGATTGATTGTCACTTCATTCGCTCTCATATTTTCCATGGTGCTCTCAAGTTTTTCCTTGTTTTCTCCAACGATCAACTTGCGTATATCTTTACTAAGGTAATTCCCAAATGACGCACTCGTAATTTAGTTGACAACCTCAAACTAGTTTCACATCTACCTTGAGTTTGAGGAGTACTGTTAATTTATATCTAATAACATATTAATGTATATATATCTATTAATGTATATCTCTTTACTTTATACATATCTAATTTACTTATAATTCTTATATAAAGTCATCATGTATATTCATTTAATTACGAAATAAAATACGATCATAAATTATTTCTAACAAATCATATAATTTAAAATAAATAGGTTTTTTTTCGAAGAAAATAAACTTTTTGCAACTCGTAACTGCAAAAGAAAAATTAAAAAAATTGCACTCCGTCGAATTGCAAGTGCCGTGTGTAGAGACCAGAGAGAGAGAGAGTCACATGATAACCTCAGTGCTGGTCAATATTCCATCAGTTTCACTTCATTCTTATTTGTGTTCTTATCCGGGAGGGAGGAATTATATATTATTTATGAGTAAGTTTTCTGTATATATTTTTTATTCATCAGGTTACGAATAATTTTTATTTATATTTTGAGAGGTAAAAATATTGATATTAAAATGATTAAACATTTTATTTTATAATTTAATATTTTAAGAATTTTTAAAAATAATAAAATTTATTTTGATAATAAATATATTATATAATTTTTTTAAAATGTTTACATTAATTAAATATAGATATATGATCGGTGAAAACTAAGTTTTGCTTGTTTCGACTCAAATTGCTAAATTTAAATTGTTAAAGCTAGATTTAACTGTTTACCTTATTATATTTATAATTCGTATTTTATAAATATAATAATTTATATAATTTATTGACTAAATTTATTAATATTTATCAAATATTGTTAAATTTAACACTCGAGAATAATAATTTTTTTTATTTTAACTAAAAATAGATAAATGAAAAAAATATTGTTATTAGGATGAGATATTTAAAAAGGTTAATAATATATATAAAAAAACTATTATTATATAATTAGTAATAATATAAAATAATTATGATAAAATTAAATTAAATTAATATTAACAATATAATCTCATTAATTTAATTTAATTTATTTTATTTAAATGTTATAAAATTAAAACTAAGTCGTATCAATATATATTTTAATGAATATTTCTCCTTATTTGATAGGTTGTCGTTTATTGGTTCAGTACTATGCTATTATTAGTATTTTTATCAAGTATTATGGCAAGTATTAATAATAAGTCATTTAGTAGTTCGAAATGGTATAAAAATTATTGTGATAAAATATAGGTAAAATGTTTATATTTCACCTAATAAGAAAAAACCAAATATTAATAAATAAATTTTCTTTATTTACAACGTACGACTTTGATTGGGCCAATACAATTGGCGCGTGTGTTGGTATCTTCTTTTTTCGCGTGAGAGACTATTGCGCTTTTCTAGGGGCACTACATTTTTTCATTTTCTCTACCTCCCAAAGAGCACTGTTTCCCGCTCTTTGTTTTTGCTTTTAACCAGTCGCTTTCGCTACTCTTCTTCACTTATAAATAATCAACCAACACCCAAAGGCCTTTCGGGTGTTTTCGGTTCAATCAAAACGAATCGTTCCCGGTTTCTCATTCGTTTTCTTTCGGCTTCCTATAGACTTTTATTTTTTATTTTTTTTATTATTTCCTACTTACTCTACTGGTCTCTCTTTTACATACATATATATATATTTTCTTGGGTTTTGTGGGGTTCTCAAAGGAGGACTGAAGAGACAACTGCAAAGCCAACTAAGGTTGCTATTATTATATCTTAAAGAAGAAGCAAGCCTTCTCAGACCCATCAAATATCTCCCCTTCTGATATTGCTTTTGCCGCTTCTCTTCCTCACACAGTAGTCTCTGCTATATCAATATTTTTAGGACATGGCCGAGACTCTTAACGACGCTGAGTTTTGGTTACCGTCTCAGTTTCTCACTGATGACGACATATTCATGGACGTTATGAAGAGTAGTAGTAAGACCGACAAAAAAGCTGGTTTCGGGGACGGTTTTGCCTCTCAAACTGACTTCTCGAAATCTTTGTTTTCATTCGAGTTTCCTTATGGATTTGGATCTTCTTCTGGTGTGGCTTCTGTTATCAGCTCTCCGGGGGACTCGGTTCTCGGTTCCAGCGAGACCGAGAGTGACGAAGAGGAACTCCTTACTGGCTTGACTAGTCAATTTGCTCGCTCTACTCTTCAAGAAGCCTTCAAAAACCCTGACCCTGTTTCTATCTCTGTGGGAAAGGTGTGTACCATGTAGTGGCCTAGTGGACTTGGTTGTTGATTTCTATTGTTTTTTTAAATTTTTGCAGCGTTGAAGTATTTTTTCTGATTTGGGTTTTTTGTTCATTTACTAGCACGAGATTGTGTCTGGTTCGCCACAATCAACACTCAGTGCGGTGGAAAGTGGTTGTTTATGTGGACAGGGGTCAAGCTGTGGAAGTCCAAATTTTCAGTCACGGGTCTCCCCTCCGGCAACTTGGAATCTGTTGCAAGCTGCTGCCGGAGAAGTCGCAAAGATGGGGATAAATGGAGGAGGTTACAGGTTGTACCAGAACAGAGGCCTATTGGGTCCTCCAGTAAAACCTTCTCCTGTTTCTGTTCCTTTGAACAAGTCTAATCTTGATATTGAGTTTTACTTGAAGCAGTCGCTTTCTCAGAAGCAGTTGGAGGTCCATCAGGTATGTTCTGATGGAGTACTAATAAACTATTAGTTGATTGCTGTCGATTATTTATCCATTGGATTCTTGATTTTTATAGTAATCATGTTTTGCTCATTTGGTTGTAGTTGCAACAGCTCAGTCAACAAGTAGTACTGAAGCAGGAAAATTCGTCTGTTTGGGGAGGACAAATAAAGTCTAGTAGTCGATACCCAGTACCTCAGACTGGTACAGTACAAAACAGAGGACGGAACAACGAGAACATTGGTTGCAGAAACAACCGCCCTCTGGGTTTGTCATCATCTGCATGGCCTTCCCTGCAACAATCACAGTTACAACCACAGCCTCAGCTTCAGCAAAATGGTTTAGGGATGAGAGCCATCTTTCTCGGCAACCATGTTACAAAAAGGGAATCTACTGGAACTGGTGTCTTCCTACCTCGCCATATCGGGAACCAGACAGATTCTCGCCGGAAACAAGGTCCCTTTATTTTTAAGAGTTTTCACGTTGTCCGGTTTCGTCTTAATTATTATTCAGTTCTGTGACGCCTTTTTTATTAATACTTTTGGTTTATTTTTCAGCCTGTTCAACTGTTTTAGTTCCAGCGAGAGTGGCTCAGGCACTGAACCTGAACTTAAATGAAGTTTATGGGCAGCACCAGAGTTCTAATCGTTCTAATGGAAGATTCAACATTGAAAGCGGTATTAATGCTTTCTTCACATTTCAGGCCTATTTTGTTCTTTTGACTTGTAAAATTTTCTTCAAATGATGTTAATTTTTAGTTCTCGTTGGTTAATAATAATGTACAGATATTACGTTGAGGCTGCGTGTGAATAATGGCCATACTCAACAAAAACCGAATTACACGAGACCTCAGCACCACACACAAGTAGTTAGCCATGAGATTGGGCTTCCGCAGGAGTGGACTTATTAGCTTCTACCTCTACTGGGTTTCTATCGCATTGAGCCTTTGGATTTTTGGATTTCTTTAGAAGATAATATGGTTTTTTAAAAGTAGTCACATTAGTTTGCAGCTTTTTTTTAATTTTTAATATATAGTATTTGATTATTATTATATAGTATAGGAGAAGCATTAGCTTTTAAGAGAAAGTTAGTTCAACAACAGATGAAGAATAGCAATAAAGAAGCAGCAGCGGAAGATTAAATATTTATTTATTTTGTGTCGTCTTAGATGGAAATAAAAGGGTCTTTTATTTTCTCATTTATTGGAGATGGTGAAACAATAACGTTAGCTTCTGTTGTAGTAGTCGTTTCGGTGGTTGAGGCAAAAACCTGGAAGAGTTTGCGTTGATTGATTTGTCATTTTATGAATTTTGTTTTTATTATATACTTTTTGGGATAATAAAATGTTGGGTTAGAAAAAGTCCATTGAATGTCACCGAAATCAAAAATGTGTTTTAACTTTAGAATTTAGGCCTTGTTTTTATTTTTCCATCTGTCTTCCAACTATATCCTTGGAAATTTATAAATAATGAATAAAAAGGTTTTTTGTTTTGTAATTTTAGTCCTTTTTCCCATATCTATTCATGTTAGTATAATAGCTAACTTGATTTAACTACTCACAGATCATTTTCTCGTAAAAACATCATACTTGTGATAAATTGGTGGCACCATCGAATCTTTTAATTTTTTTTCAAAAAAGTCTACGATTTTGTACTATTAGCACCAACCGAGTTATCAATTTATTATCTCAAAATAAGAATAATTGTATTTATTACAATAAAAAATTACACAATAGATTTCAATAAATAAATTTAATGGTAAATTTTTAATTTACGCTATTAAACAGGTATTGAAATTCAGTATCGGCGGCTTGTTTTTGCTTCTATTTTTGATTTCTTTAAAAATGATTCGTAACAGTAAAAATGTGCTTTAGGAAAATCTGTCAAAATAATTATGTAGCTCAAAAAAATACACACCTTATCTAAACCTTTTTTTAATGGCTTATATTTCAAACAACTTTTAACCAAATCAAAAACTCTATTCTTGTTTTCTTATTAGTCGATGTTTTTTTTTCTTTTCCTTTTAAAAAAGAAAAGAGAGTTGAGTTTTGTTTAGGTACTATAAAATTTTGCAAGTTTATATAAGATTCTGGATTATAAGAAATAGAGAGTGGTAGGGATGATTCAGTAAGATTTCAGTGATGCGGTAAGCACTGGTCTTTGCTGTTTTGCTTAAGTGACAAGTCTTTCTTTTCAAAAAGAGAGAAAATTTATCAAGTACACGTGTTGGACTCTGATATTTTGCACTTACCTAATTCTGTTTTATCTTCTCGAATATATATATATATTTTTTATTCTTCAAAAAAAAAAAAAATCTCCTTACCGTACTTACATGTGTGATTGTTTAGGTTCTTTTTAACATATTTTTAATATAAATATTTTTATCAATATAAAATAAAAATATAATCAAATTATATAAATTTAATTATAATTATTAATAATATTTTAACACAAATTTTTAAATAAACTTTTTCTTGTTCAACTTTCTTTTATAAACTCTTCAATAAATATCTTAGGTTAGGATTTTTTTATCAAAATATTCCTTTTTTATCATAATTGGTACATAAATATTACGTAATTTATTTAAGTATTTTAACAATAACTTTGTTAATCAACATTTTAAACTTGGTATTTAAAAGTTTTAAATTTCAATTCCAAACTTTTAACTATGATATTTATAGTTAAAAAAATTAATAATTAACATATAATTTATACAATAATTCTCATATTTTAGGCCTTAATATTATTAAATTAAATATGAAAGGAGTTAGTAATCTTGTTATTTTTATAGAATTATGATAAACTTTTATTTTTATTGTTAGTAAAAAAAATCATATTTTATTATTTATTAGTTATATTATAAAATTTGTGATAATATTTTTAAAATAGTAATTTTATTATAGTTAAATAAATTTTTAAGTTTCTCAATTAATAATTAAAATAAAATTTTAATTTATGAAAATAAAAGAATCTATTTAGTATAAAAAAAAAAATACAACTTCTTATCCAAGTTATACACCCCTCTACCCTTTACTCTTAAATTAATAGTGTGTCCGTATCGAAGCACGATAATGCGATGAAGTAGAAAGTAGTGGAAGTATAACAGATCATGCATTGTTAGGGTGGAGGTGTGGGTTGTAACTTGCAATATAACGTAAACACGTACACAAGCCACCTAAAATGCCTTCATTTCTCTCACATGGCTCGCACCTCTTTTCCATTGTGGCATGTCACGCGCTTATTTTTCGGTGTGCTTCACTTTTAAAAAAAGTTAGTTGATGGTGTTTCTTAAGAAATATAATAGAGTAGTAGAGAAAGTGGATGTGCGTAACCTTTTTCTATGTGTTTCGTGGGGGTTCGTGTTTTTGACTGGATCCTCTCCTCATCTCTAGTAGTAAAGTAATAATTCATCATTTCAGTGATATTCCCGTGATTTTCTAAATATAATGTTTTTTTTTTCTTCTTCTTTTAAGTATATTGAGCCATATACAGTCCTTTCTACTTTACTGTACACATGTGTTTTGCTCGAAAAAAAAAATAATTCTCCTCATCGTACATATGTTTGTTATTGTTTATGTTCTTTTTTATACAATTTTTTTAAAAATTATTTTCTTAATTATACAAAAATTAAAATTATATTGAGCAAAGTGTACTCTTTATCATGTGCACTTATTTCTATTCATTTCTTTGTCGTTTTTCCTTCCAAGCTCTCTCTCTCTCTCTCTCTCCATTCTTTACATATACCAAAACTAAGATTTTTTTTTATAATTTAAAAAAAAATTGTTTGTAAGAAATTTGTATTGAAAAAAAAAGTGGAAAACATTTTAAAACTAATTATTCTCTAAAATTTTCAATTTTAGATAATTTATTTTTTATTTTAATTAAATATTTTTATTTTAATTAAATATTTTTCCATCTATTATTTTAACCAAAAAAATAATTAATTTGATCTTATTATTTAATTCACATACATAACAAATGAAAAATTATAAAATTAGTTATGAATAATTTAATAAAATTACAACTAAATTTATCGTATACATAACTTAAATTTTTTAATTAAATTTATTAGTTTTGTTCAAAATATTTAATCCAAAGATGTTTTAATAATATAAATAAATAATTAAAAAATGATAAATTAAAAATAATCACTAAATGAACGTTTAAAAAAAGAGAAAGAAAAATCAGAGAAAGTATACAGTATATAACAGATGACAGGAGTAGAAACAATTGACAAACCATATAATTTCACTTTGCTTTTAGCAAACATCCAACGAACCAGCTACTAAAAATAACAACCAATGTCTACTAAGTATTATTTAATTCATAACGACCAAAGAAACAAGTGTTAGTTATTATTATTAAAAAATTTTTTTTGTAAGAATTGATTTGCAAATTATTTAAAAATTTGTTACAAGATATATATTAAGATAGCTTATTTTCGAGATTGGATGCGCTTTGGAAACGTGGGTAAACTCAATGTGGTTCTCTTCTTCTTGTGTCATCAATCATGCCATTCGAAGGATAAATTATAACTCAGTTTAGTCAACACAAGCTTGATGCCTAACCACGCTACATTATGTGTCTATTTTATTGATTAATTTTTTTTTCCTAGATTTTTTTATTTATTTATCTCAAATTAAATCCATTTTACATATTTTAATTGAATATCTAATATAATTATTTTCTATTGGAAATAAGTATGTCCTATAACCTAACTTTTTTACCAATTATAAAATGCTAGAATAAATTATAATTTTGTTATATACCATTATTCTTTTTACGCCGGCTTGTTTCACTGTAGTATTCTTACATATGCACACAGTAACCTGAAAAATTGATCATTATGTGGTTATTTACTTTACTTAAAATGTTCACAAATGGAGTCTAAATTATATGAGCACACTCAAAGGGGCATAGATAAAACCCATTAATCATCTTTTCTTATCTTAGAAGTAAATAATTATGGGACGAAAATTCTTTTTTATTATCACTCTCATTTATAAGAGATTCCAAATTTTACGTGGCAAGCTTTTTTTTTTAAATACTTTTTACAAGCGAAACATATTAAACAACAATTAAATTTGACATTTTTGCTCTAAACGTCTTAATACTTTTCTTACTTTTAAAAGTGTATCTCTTGAATATTGAAATATAGAGAATTTAAGATAAATTATAATGTATTAAAATAATGTTAAATTTTTTTTTATAAATTCAAAGTAAAAATTTCTTATATACTAATGATTAAACTTATAGATTAAATTAATCAACATAGTAAATTAATACAAGGATTACAATATTAGAATTACAAATAACATATTATTATTTAATATTTTCTCAAATTAATGGTAGTGAAACAACCTTAAATTTAATTTGTAAAGAATAAATGAAATAACTTAATTTAATATACACTCATGTAAAAACAAATAACGTGGAAACGCAACAATAACTAAATGATCCAAAATATTAGCAAAAAAAATTAAAAGTTATATTTATAAGCATAAATTAATAATACAAAAATTCATGAAAATTAAGTGATTTATAATACTAGTAAAAAAACTCAAAAATATAAAAGAATAAACCAATAATACTGAAAATTATAAAACTAAGTGATTTATGACACATGTAAAAAAGAAAGCATAATAGGTATCTTTAAGTAAATATAAAAAAATGCTAAGATCCTGGTCTCAATGAATAAGAAAAAATATTATAAAAAACTGAAGTAAAACTCATATTCTCAAATATTGAGATAAGCGAAATACAATTGCTCATAATATAGAGTAAAAATTTGGACAATGAAAATTTTGAACTAAAGGATCAAAGGAGGCAAAAAAAAAATTAATCATACCAAAAATTTAATCGTTGATACTTGTCGATGAAAAATTCTAAGCTAAAGGATTAAAGGAGACGAAACATAATCAACCATGCTAAAAGGTTAATAGTTAATATTTTATGATGAAAGGAAGGAGAGTAAAAACTGACATGAATAAGATAAAAGACCAAAATAAACATATTTGTTTTGTTTCCTTTTTTTTTAATATTGTTGAATCAGACCTAATAAGATTGAAAAAATATCATTTTTGAAACTCAATTGACCCATTTACATGACTCTATGGTTCAACTTCGACAAGCCAAAAAATGTTGAAGTAAGGCCCATGTCAAGGCCATATGAAGGAGATACAAGGCCCAACCAAAACCGAAAAACTAATCCAAAGCCCAAATGCCCAAACATCCAAAACCCAAATGCCTAAATGCATGCTTCATCTTCTTTGCGGTTACCAAACACGATATCACGAAAAAAGAAAAGGTTTTTTTCGTCTCTTTTTAGTCACGAAACAGAAAAAATGAAAACCTAACCACCAAGGAACACTAAGAGCATATTTGTGGATAATAAGAACACATCCATGGTTATCAGAGGATCTCCAATCCATATTCATGGTTACCAAAAAAATTGAATGTTGAACGCAATCTTCACCTTCCAAAAATAATGGATGACAATTTCTCTTATGCTAGTATCACAAATCGAAGAACGAAAGAGACCAAACATCATTGCATTCTTCCTATCCATTGTCAAAACACTATCCAATGATAGTTTTGTTGTTAGAGCTTTAACAATCACCATTAAAGTTTTAACATCCAGCCTAATCAGACAATTTTAATGAGGCCTTGACTTAATATTTGTCAAGTTTATATTCCTCAATACAAAAAACCCTTTATTATGTGAGAACGTGATGCTTATCTTGAAAGATTGATTTGCCCTCAAAACAATAGGTTATTGTGTCATATCTATATTTGCAACGACTCAAAGATTCTTGATTGCTTCACAAATAAATAGATGAATCAATATCAGTTTCAGCAAGAGCAAGTACAACATGTTGATTGCTACTTCACAAATCAAAGTAGAGTCTAACGACGAGGCCATGAATGATTCCAAATGCACAAGCATATTTGAAACCCCAATGAGTCTCTTTGCATTCAAGAGCACACTCACTATACCACTAGAAGATTTCAAAAGCTTCTTGATAACCTTAACTAAACATAAAGCCATATCCTTGATCGTAAGTATGTTTTTGTCATTTCTAGACCACCAATTCGACACCTTTTCGAGTAAATTCACATTGCATTCACACAGCATAACAATATCGTTAAAAGTAAGAATACAACTTGAAATCTCTATAAGTGAAAATATGGAATTAATGCTGATCAATTTTGAGTTGATACTTGGAAAATTCTTGTTTAGTTACAGACCTAATTACTCATAGGGGTGAATAAATAATCAATGGATCTACGATAGATTAAATTTTTGCCTAATGGTCAAGCATGTAATCACGTGTAAATGTAATAATACCAAAATATAAAGATGACACACAAGATTTTTAGGTAAAAACAACTTAAGCTACACTAATAATTTAAGAGAAAAATCACTGGTTTATCGGACTATTTAACTATCTACTATAAAAAATAAGGTTCAGTTACAAAATTAGTTCTTATATTACCCACCAAGATAAAAACCCCAAAGTAATATACTTATAAGCCGTTGCTTTCATTATAGTCTTTACAAGAAAGTTGTTTGGATCGTAACCAATATTCTGACAACTTGAGTCACACATGCAATTGAACTCGTTCAACCCATATCAGAAAAAGTTAGCACAATAACACAAGTGTAAATATGTGTTCTAAAGTGGATTAAATAATAAAGTACCCTAAGTAGATGATTTAACAAACCAATAGGTAAATCATAATCACTAGCAACCTTAAAACAAATATTTAAGCACAATATCACAAATATTATAGATTTGTTAATTAATCAAATACAACCATCAATGTTTGATAAATTATTGAAAGAAAAAAACCTGCTAGAAAGTTTTTTACAAAGCAGATTTTTAAAGAAAGATTATAATCATGCCAAATAATAGCTGTCATTTTTTTATTCAACTGGATTATCGTGGTCACTTTTATAGTCAATAACTACAACATTGAAGGTTTTTCTAGTTTTTTCTTCTTATTGGCACAATCATCTTTAAAATGACCATGACTTGTATATTCAAAACATTTAGATTCAATAGGTTTAGATTTATTACCTTCAGAACTCATAGGTTTGATTTCTCTTGAAATATGATCCATTGAATGATTTGGTTGTAAGGTACTTTATGATTTGTTTTAGTTTAAGAGTTTTAGAAATATTTTGTCTAAGAGTATGAATTTTTCATCATCCTTATCATTGTCATTATCAACATCATCAGTCATTGCAATTTTGAAAACAATACATTCATTCTTTGAAGGTTTTCAAAAGCTTATCTCAAAGGTTTAAAATGAGCCAACAAGTTCTTCTATTTTAATGGTGTCCACATCATTGCTTTTATCAATGAGTAGTGACCTTATCATAAAAATGATTTGGTAATGAACAAAGAAAAAAAACCTACCAAAAAGTTTTATGCAAAACAGATATTTAGAGAACGCTTAGATGCAAGATTTGATTCAGTTGTGGTTAAGAAAATTGTGAGTTAATTTTTTTATAAATAAAATGAGTTAAAGCCTTGGATCAAAGGTCTATTACAATCATGTCCTTAAAAATATTTAAAAAGTAAAGATAATATGGCAATGAAACAAATTCGCTCGAGTAAAAATTAGGTTAAAATTGAAAACCTGGTCTTTCAATTGATTTAAACCAAGATTGATCCATCGAGTATGACCCCTTGTTCAATATAGTTGAGCTCGATAGATTAACCCTAAAAATTTCGTTCGATTTAGTAATTCCTTGATCAATCTGAAGGAAATAGATCGATCTACTCATTAATCTCGATTGATCTAGTGCTCGATTAGTCAAGTAAAAAATTAATTCAACTAGTTTTAATTAAGCTCGATTGATCTAGACATGATTTTATTGATCGAGTGACTTATATGCAAAATATTCCTATGTGTCTGATATAAAATCTAATGTACGTGAGAACATAGATATACCTGAGATGTGTCGATTGAAGCTTGATGATTTGTTCAACTTTAATACTCATAAACCTTACCATACTTATAAATTTGCTTTTTTTCTTCCATTTAATTGACTATTATAAATGAAATAATTTAAAAACTTACCTATTTCATTTTTGAATAACATTCCAAGTGAGTTTCAGATTTGTATTCAATAGAAAAAACATATACATTATAAAAATAATATTAGTTATTTTTAAAGATTTTATATATATTTTATTTTAATGAAAATATATTTAAATTATTAAATTAATTTATAATAAGATATTAAGTATTAAAAACTTAAAATTTAAAATTTAGACGATATATAATTATATTTTATGCATGTTACTTGCCTATAATTTCATAAATATTATAATTAAAATTTTATTTATCAAAAATTTAAGTATTTGTCTCTAATTATAAGTGATAACATATAAAATGATGTGTTATATATTGTTTTTAGAATATAATTCACCCAAATTATATTAATTTTTTCTTCAAATATTAAGTATTTATTTGATTGAGAAAAGATATATTAATTTTGAATTTTATTTGTCTAAAATATCTGATAATCCTTAAGAATCAATAATCTCCGGTAAAAATGAGAATCATAATTTTGTTTTTCTTATTAACGTTAATTAGTTTTGTTGCTCCAATTAGTATCGGACTCTTTGATTTTTGTGTTTCATTATAAATAAGGTCTTAGCTTAGAACTATACTTTCATTCACCAGTTCACAGACCACTAATGCACTATATGCCAAAGAGGTATATTATTTAAGCAGAGTTGCTTAGGTTAACTTTTTGCCAAATTCAAAGGTTGTTCAACCAAACCAACCGAACAACCAACAAACACATATTTTGGAGATTCCCCTTCTAAATCTTAAAAAAAAATAGAAGAAGAATAATTTTACTCAGCGACCATCAAGAGACATTGAACGGGTAGAGTGATGTTTCAAAATAAAAATGAAACATTTTTGGCAGTTGATGCAGACAGGTGTTAGGTAGTTTCAAATTTTGATGTGGCTTTTATTGGGCATGAGGTTTGAATCGAAAAGTTAACCAAATAGCAATGATCTCATATATTATATAATATTTTATGTTGAGATTTATAATTTCACATTGTAATATCTTATATTAATCAACAATCTTTTAGTTACATATTATTTAATTAATAATTTAATTATAAATCGAATTCATATAAATCTTAAACATTATTATGATATAATAGAAGACCCATTATTTACTCGAATTTGTTAACCTGATTTGTTTATATAGATCTATTTTTACTTTAAGATCCATTGAACCCATAAATATAAATTATGCCATGACTTTTATACGAATTATTGGAAGTGTATACTAATTTAAAAAAAAACGTTTTATAGGAGGAAGTCATTTACTCTTTTATATATTTATAATGAGAAACTCATTTACACGAAATAAATAGATGGTGCTAACTCCTCCTCGTTTTGGACTTTGTTCTCTTCCCGCGTACAACATGGCTAATTGACTACTCTTTGTTTTATTTTTTTGGAACTTTTTGGTATGATTATTAAAATACATCCCAGTAGACTATTTTTCAAGAAACTCAAGGTTAGATAATGTAATAAATCAAAGATAAAAGAATCCAAATGTAAAAAAAAAATTACCAAATTATATAAGAGTAAAAGCTATTACTTATATATTTTTTTGAAAACTATATTATTGAATTTTGAAAAATTATAAAAATATCACACAATTTTTAAAAGTAGGTAATGATATCACAGGATCCATAATTATTATTTTATCCTAAAATTATGTCCCAAATTTCTTGAGTATTTTTGAATGAAATCTTGAAGAAGAAACTTTAAGTAATTTTTTTCTTTATAATAATTTGAACTTAAAAATAAATTTTTAATTATTTTAAATTTATAAACGTAATTATATTTATTAATAATATTAAGTTATATCATTTACAGTATCTTTTTATCACTTAATAAATACAACCAGCCGGCACGTTACGGAGGAATTAGGCGCCAAATGGAAAAGCTAATCGGACACGCGAGTCCCCACTGTAATATATTTAGAACCTATCTTGTATACGCTAAATCAACGGTCAAATATAGCTCGCTAATTTCTTCATCAGAAGATTAACTACTTAGGTTGGGCGCTCCGCCCTAATTGAAATCAATGAATCTCACTTAATCCCTCTCGATTCTCGATTCATAGAACTTCGACCTTGAGGTAATTTCAATTTCTTTTCTGATAATTTGTGAGTTCGATGTATATTATTTATTGTTGCTTCATCTTTCTTGTTCTTGTGTATTACAGTGATCAATTAGTTTGGTTGCGAAAATTGAACATCTTTCAGGTTTTAATTACAAAACTTTTTATTCAATTGTAGGCATTGGAACTTCTTTTGTTTCTCTCCTGGCACTTCAAACTTTAAACTTAAAAATGTCTGGATTAGATTTCGCGAAACAGTCGTTCGGTCACTTCGTTAGTGTAGCTACAACAACTTAATCTGCTATCTATAATTACGACTATATTTTTGGACAGTCCGGTTCCTGATTCAGAGTGAACGTGTGAGCTAATTGGATAGAGATCTACAATGGCTGTTGTTGACGAAGCAGATCAGGCTTTCATGCCACAGAAGAAGAAACCAACTTCAGAGGACGATAATAGGTAGTTCCATTTCCTGATTTGTTTGTTCATCTCTATGTGTTTTTTTTTTGACTGGACGTTATGGTCAAATGTTGCTCTAATCAAATCTTGATGGTATATTTTTCTTACTATTAAGGAGAAAGAAACTTGTGCCTGGGGGTTTGATGAAAGCTTTGATAAGGCCTGGTGGAGGCGATTCAACGCCCTCTGATGGCGATCAGGTTATCCTATTCTTGTTTCATTGCTCTTGAAAGCTGAATCATTAATTGTTCTAATGTCGCATCCAGCAATTTTCGTGACATTTAAGACTGGTTTGGCTGGTCATGATATTGCGTTCTTTATATTTTGCAGATCATGTACCATTGTTCTGTTCGAACTTTGGATGGAGTTCTAGTTGAATCTAGTAGATCAGAATGTGGAGGTAAGTTCATTGTCTTGCTAAGTGCGTTTCAACTATCTGCGGATATTATCATCTTGATTAATAAAAAACATATTTCGCCTTAGTGAAGAAGGTCTTTATATTAAGTAATTCAAAGTTTAAAAGTGCAGAAAATATAATAGACCAAATAGACAAGAAAAAGGAATAGAAATGAAATCAAGATATACCAAGCGGCCACGGCAGTGAGATTACAAGCTTGAGATTCTTGTTGTAGACTGACTGATGGGCCTTTTTCTTTGCTTTTAAAGAGTAGATGACTTACTTTCTATGTTATGCTTAAATTAGGGTTGTTTGCTCAAAGGCTAAGGTTTATATTCATCCTACCTTAAAAATTGTCGCAATATGTGAATCAATTTCAATTAATTTTGTGGAAAATCCTTAAATACTCAGTGATAATATTCATGTTGACCTCCCTGTCGGCATTGAATATACTAAATTTTGTCATTGAACTCCAAGGCAAATAATATATGCTTTGAAGAATTTGAGCGAATTATTAATTAACAGGTAAGGGTATCCCAATAAGACATGTTTTGGGAAAAAGCAAGATGCTATTGGGTTTGCTGGAAGGAATTCCAACAATGTTGAAAGCTGAAGTAGCCATGGTAATGTCTTCATAATTTCTAAATTCTATGTATGTGTCTGTGTATATATTTATATTTGTTTTATATGTTCTTGTGTGTATGCTCTGTAGTTACTCTATATAGGGGAAACGTCCTCATAAACATGGTTCAACAGTTTAAGTATTCTCTTTTGGCCTTTCAAGGAATTTCTTTTAGGGTGTATATGTTTCATAAAAAGAAAAGAAAATAGGTAGACCAGAAGATCTTTCACCATCTATATCGATTATTAGTTTATTTTATTTTATTTTTATTGCCTTTTCTGTTTCAGTTCAAAATGAAGCCTCAATTACATTATGAGGAGGATGATTGTCCAGTATCAGTTCCAAGTGGCTTTCCAAAGGATGACGACCTTCATTTTGAGATTGAGTTGATAGATTTCTTCAAAGCCAAGGCAAGAACAAGCTGATCTCTATAAATTTTGAATTTGTTCAATTGGTAGTCTTGTGGTTTGTTGCACCCATTTAGAAATCCCATTCTCCAAAAATTGCCGAATGCTGTTCATAGTCATGTGGAATTAATTAAAGTTTTTGCTCACTTGCTGTAACAAATTGAGAACAATTCAGTGGTTGCACCGAACCACACTCTGCCTCATTTCTTTGACCATCTGTTTTTGGTGCCGATTTCAGGTCATTAGTGATGATTTTGGAGTTGTAAAGAAGGTAATCCTTTATTCAATTTCAATTTTAATTTTTCAGTTTTTTAAAGTTGTGTAAGTATCCTGTTGCCTTGTTTACCATTTGGGCATTCATCAATAATACATTTGACTTTTAGGCAATTTCAAGCATGAGTCTCTATGTTTTTCATTTCAACTCATTGGTTATCAGAAAAACAATCAATTATACTATTTAAAGATCTATTACAGCTGCTTTTGTTATAGGTATGAACAATTTTAAAAGTGATGTACATCCTAATCATATCTGTGTCTTTGAGTACCTTTGTCATTAAAAAATTGAATTAAAGAAAAAAGTTTAACCTGAGTGAAGTAAGAAAATATTAACTGTTCAAAAATGCTTTGTATTTAGTTACCTTAACTCATTCAATTAAGTATGCTTGATATTGGGTTGTTGCCTAAACTGTTTAATCTTAATCATTATGGCTAATCTTCTATCTCTTTATACTCTGACGAGTAAACTCTTACTTTTTTGGACGCTGGCTACCTTTTCTATAAGCTTACTAAGATTTTTTTCCCCCCTTAAAAAAAGGAAACTGCAATAGGTTGGCATAAATGGTGAGTTATAATCTAATGACAGTGTCGGATTGGACAAGGGTATGGATATCTGCTATATCTATTTTTAAGATGGAATCTGCTTTTCAAGTGACAGGTTATAACTCAAGGGCAGGGTTGGGAGACACCAAGAGAGCCTTATGAAGTAAAGGCTTGGTAAGAAGTAATTCTTGCTTCTCCTTACCCTTTCTCACCTCTGCTGTGTCTCTCTTTAATTGTTCTGTTGGTTGAACTCTGCAATTTAGAATACACTCAAAAACTCCTTAGATATGTGACTTTTTCAGGATTTCTGCGACAACAGGTGATGGGAAGTTGATTGTTTCCCATACTCAGGGAGAACCCTTCTTCTTTACTTTTGGAAAGTCAGAGGTACATGATGCATTTATTTTATTTTTTATTGCCAGAGTAGTTTATTCACTCAATTGCTTATTCCGGTATGTGATACTTTAATCCTTTCCACTAGAGGATGAAAATTGTAAAATCAGATTGTCTGTGTTCGTCGTAAATTAATCTCTTAACATGCTAGACAATTAAATTTTTTATAGAACTAGACAGTTATAAAAATAGGCTACATAAACTTATGCTGCAATGATGACATACAACCCTTTTTTATAGGTACCCAAAGGACTTCAGATGGGAATTGGTACAATGACACGGGGAGAGAAGGCTGTAATATATGTTACCAGTCAGTATTTATCTCAGTCTGCTTTCATGCCTGAGGTAGAAGGTGTTGAAGAAGTTCACTTTGATGTGGAGCTTGTTCACTTTATTCAGGTTGTGCAAAGCTATTCTTGTTAAGAACAGTGTTTTCTTTTCTTCTACAGGCATGCATGAAACTACTTTTCCACCATGCATATGACTGATTTTATGAATCCCCTTAGTTTGTAGATCTGTTAACCCTTTTCTTTGTTGACGTGTTTGAGCTTTTAATAGTCATATTCATACCATATTATGCCATGGGTAAAATAAGACTCCCTTGTGTAACTATAAGTTATTATCCACTGATATGTGATGCCATAATAATTTGGTTTTGAAAATTATGTGGAATATGTTGATGAGGTTTCTGTTATAGGTGAAAATGTGATTTCTACCCACTTCAGTATTTCCCAATGATGTTTGTCTTGTTTCTGTACTTTCATTGTTGATATCTATACAGCCAAGTTAGTTATTTAAGTGTTGAGAATGTGATCAAACTCTGGTAACAAATAACAGGTGAGAGACATGCTTGGAGACGGTCGCCTAATAAAACGCCGAATTTGTGATGGAGAAGGTATGGATTTGGAACTTTGTTTTGTTTAAAATAATATTGCCTATAAAATATAGTTTCAGCTTCTTTAGTCTATGCTCTCCCTGTATCTCTTTCCCCCTTTCTTTTTTCCTTCTTCTCACGTGGAACCTCCATTTGATCATATGATCGATTACATGTCTCTGTATTCTGTGCATTATGTTTATGTATCAAATGTAATATGTTTCTTGTACATATCAACAATTAGGTGAGTTTCCCATGGATTGCCCTCTGCATGATAGCAGATTGCGTGTCCATTACAAAGGCATGATTCTCAATGAAGAAAAGAGGGTTTTCTATGATACAAGAATTGATAGCAAAGGTCAGCCTTTGGAGTTCAGTTCTGGAGAAGGACTGGTGAGACCTTTAATGAACTTACACATTTCTTCTTCTTCTAAATGTCTCCTTTCATTGCATGGCTTAACAAACATCTTATTTAAATTTGAACTTAAGACATTGCGAGACACTGTTTTATTATTTGATTGGTACTGCTCTGAAATTCTTCACTTTAACTAGTAGGTTCCTGAGGGATTTGAAATGTGTGTACGCTTGATGCTGCCTGGAGAGATTGCTCTAGTCACTTGTCCTCCTGATTATGCATATGACAAGTTTCCAAGGTTACTTTCTAAATTTAGTTTTTGTCCTTTAATTTTTATGCTTGTTGGTCAATAGAATATATATAATGTGGTATGATGTGAAGTGTGCCACCATTTTTATCTTAATTTTCAGGCCAGCTAATGTTCCAGAGGGTGCTGATATTCAGTGGGAAATTGAACTACTTGGTTTTGAGAAGCCCACGGTAATTTTTTGGAGCATCTTTTTCCACCTACCGAAATAGTGAGTTTTCTATGGGAAATAGAATAACATGTCTACTTCAATAGCCAATCCCCAAGTTTCGGCCTGGGGCTGAAAGTCAAGCTTGCGTCAACTTAGAAGATGTGGGGTTAATAACTTTTAACCTTTGTTGTTGGAAACCTTTTCTCAACCATTCTTATTTCCTTTTATATGGGGCTCTGGGATTGGGATGTCAGCCAGGCCTGAGCTATAATGCCAACACCTTCATCTGGCTCTGGGATCCATCAGGATTGGGGTTGGATTCAGGCATTTCCTAGAACTGGCTTATCCAGAGTGCAATTGAGCTTCTGGGTTGGTCAACTTCAGGGATAATATTAGACTCTTTTTGTGGTGGGCTATAGAATCTGCTAAGCCGCTTTTTCAGGGATGTAGTTGATATTAACACAATTTTTGCATGATTGAGCCTTTTTACTTAGTTGGATTAGCATAATTTTGATGGCGAATTTTATCACATGATTGGATCCGTGTTTTATTTTTTTAGTAGTCAAGATTGAATTATGGGTCTTTTGCTCATTTGTAGGATTGGACTGGTATGAACTTTCAAAGTATAATGGACGATGCGGAGAAGACTCGAAGCACGGTATGCATTATCACATCTACTGTTTATCCACATTTACAACATCGAGTCGTGATAAGATGTTTATCTTGTGTGTGTTGTGTGCATTTATATGCAATACTGCTGAGAATGCTACGTTGCTCATTTATGATTTATTTCTATTTGTTCTCTTGTTGACGTAGTTCATACAATGTTAATGGTAGGAATTCTAAAAATTTTGGTACTGTTTTTATTTTATATTCTTCCAGGGAAACAGGCTCTTCAAAGAGAGAAAATACGAACTTGCTAAGGCAAAGTATGACAAGGTATATTTTTTTCTACGGTTAGAAGCATTTTATTAGTATATCCATTCTTTTAAAAGTGTTGTTTTATCTAGGTAAAAAACTTGTATTTATGCAAAGTCAAACCGATTGTTGTTAATTTAAATGTAAATCCTTTTGAGAAGGAATCAAATAGAATGCCAGGCAAGCTGGTTCCACTAGTTATAAAATCAATCATGCTATAGGAAATATCTTTAAAAATATATATATTTGATGTTGTTAAAGCATGTTTTTTTTTGGAGGGACCCTATATTTTGGGTTAAGGTCTCTAATCTCTACAAGTCCTATAATTCTTCAAAAGGTTTAGTCCTCTATCTTTTAGGGATATACACTTAAGATTTTGTAATTCATCAAAATGTACACTTTAATTCTCCATCTTTTAAGATATACATATAGGGTTCTCTAATTCTTTAAAAGTTTTAATTAAGTCTAATTAGTGTTTTTTTATGGGTAAATTTGAAATTTTAAAATATAATACCAAAAAATCAAAAATCAAAATTTACAAAAAAGTTTTTTTGTAAAAGCACTCAAAATAAAAACATATTCAATTTATATTTGGAATGGAAAATTTTAATTTTTGTGTGAATAAATTTTTTATTTTTTTTACATTTTTTGTTCTTTCTTAATTTTTTTTTAAAACTTATGCATTTTAAAAATAATTAAGAATTTTTTCCGTTTCAAATCTAGTTATTTTTTTAACTTGTATTTTAGAAATTGAATCTTTAATATCCATTTAAAAAATTATTACTTTTTGTATTTTATTTTTCTTATTTCTGACTTTACCCTTAGAAAAAAGACTATTTGGAGTTGATTAGAACTCTTAAAGAGGACCCTAGATATATTTTAAAAGATAAAAAACTAAAGTGTACATTATGATGAATTACATGATCTTAACCTTAAAGATACAGAACAAAAGTGTATATTTTAAGAATTATAGGACTTTTAAAAAACCTCAACTCCTATGTTTTTCTCATTCGTAGTAATAATTTGTACTAATTTAATTTGTCTAATTCATGATGAACTTTACACATGGCTCTTAATTTTGTTAAATATGCATCTTGCTTTCATTTTTTCATGTAATGCTTTGTGATTATTCTAATGCAGGTGCTTCGGGAATTTAATCATGTGAATCCACAAGATGACGATGAAGGGAAAGTGTTTGCTTCTACACGTGTAAGCATTGTGTTTGTTTCTCTTGTTTTTACACCTCGGGAAGGGGGAGTTGGGAATGTTCTATAATCTATTGAAATATTATTTTTCATCTTTTTCATTATATAAGTTGCATATTTGGTATTGATATCCTTTGTTTTTGGGTGTTTGAAGAATTTGTTGCATTTGAATGTTGCTGCATGCTACCTAAAGACGGGAGATTGCAGAAAATCCATCGAGACATGCAACAAGGTACATCATATTCAGAGTAGTCTTTGTCTATTTTGGTAAACTATTGTTCTAAGCTTTTGACTTTGGTTTTGGTCTTGTTCTTAATGGAATTATGTAGGTTTTAGATGCAAATCCTGCCCATATCAAGGCTCTATATCGTCGTGGTATGGCTTATATGACAGCTGGAGATTTCGAGGAAGCAAAGAGGGACTTCAATATGGTAACTCTAAGCTTTCCTGATTTTCAAAATTGGATTGGTATTACCATTTCTAAATTTGCTTCTGGATTTTATTAGATGATAAAACTCGACAAGTCATCCGAACCTGATGCCAAGGCTGCTCTTCAAAAAGTAAAGCAAAAAGAGCAGGTGGGTTTAGCATCAACTAAATCACTGGTGGTAATGCTTTATGAAATACTACGATTTTCTTTAACGTGTTTTCATTTTACAAGTAGGAAACTGAGAAGAAAGTAAGGAAACAATTTAAGGGACTATTTGACAAGAAGCCAGGGGAAATTTCAGACGTTGGAACTGAACAAAACAGAGAGGAAATAGGGGAAGAACAAAAGAGAGATGAGCAGGAGCATTTGGATGGCAATGAATTGGACTCGGATGATTCTCACCAACACACGGGTGATGCACGTCAAACTGGTTTATTCTCCCTCTTCTGGCCTCTGGGTAGAAGACTATTTTCTGGTCTTGCTGTGCAAAGATGTACCATTTTGTGAGTGAGCGTCAGAAAACATATTAGTCAGCATATTTTATGTATTTTTACCAAGGAAAAAATTGAGGATTATTATATATATTTCATCAACAAATGGAAATGTAGGGTAAGATCTGGTTACTTTGTAGGCAAGCATAAGAGATGGATGGTATTACCAGTGGAAAGTAGAAAGAAAAAGGGGATCCGTTCATTGATGAGATCTCAAAAAATAGATAAGTCAATGAAACTAAATCAAATTGCTTGAAACCTTAATGATTTTTAACTTCAGGGGGAAACTATTCAATAATTTTAATTAAGGATAATGATATTGTTGTCACAAATGTTTGTTTTATTATTATTCATATCCTAATATCGTTATTATTTGATAAAGTTAATAACAATTTTACTTGTGTCATAATTAATTGATTGATATTTATTATATTTTATATTATTAAAATGTAATAATTTAGAACTAGAATTCATGATTTGGTACTCCCTGTGACCAAATTGAAAATTTAATTTAAAATTTTGATAATGTTTCGAGCATGTGACATGTAATATAGCATAATTTTATCTTTTTTAATACATTTTCTTCTTCTTTTCCCTCTCCCCTTTCACTTCTATCTCACAAAACCACCACCTATCTCTCTTCATTATTTTGAATTTTTCTTGCCTAAACTTCATTTTTTAATTAAAAAACAATAATTTTGTCCAATCCTGTTGAAGTAAACTTAGTGTAAAATTATAAAACTGTTATAAGTTCTCTTCGTATCATTAAATTATTTAGGTATGGCAATGTTTTTTTTATATAATTGAATATACACATACCATCTAAATCATATTTAAACTTTAAATCCTTATGAGCAACATGAACCATAATCACTACCAATCCTTTATATAAATTTTCTAAAATATTTTCAAAATGTAAAGAGAGAAAGATGATTGTTCGGTGAAAAAAGAGTAATAGGAAAAAGAGAGAAAATGAGAATATGTTAAAAAAGAATAAATAAATAAAAACTAAAAAAAGACCAAATTACCCTTTATTTCATGTCACATGCTAGATTCGTTACTAAAATTTCAAATTAAAAATCAAATCTTTAATATGGACAAAAAGATATCAATATTTAAATTATAGTATTAAATTAATACATTTTAATAACATGAAACATAATAGATATCAATTCAATAACTAATACATTAGAACACAACACCAAATAAGACAACAGTTGTAAAGTTATTTCTTTTATATAGATTATTGGGTTCATATACGTGACTTTAAACAAAAGAAAAATAAGTCGTAATATCAAATCACTAGATAAACCATATCAGCTTCATAATTGCTAACATATAGATGACTTTATGATATCTTGAGTGGCCTATTGGTTAGACATATCACAACTCGAGAAAACCATGATCATGAAATGATAATTCCAAATATTACATTAAACATGGTAGTAATTTTAGGATAAAAAATGTTGCAGCAAGAATTGGTACTTTTACTCGTTACTCAATCATCATAGCAGCATCACACTCAATACTACCAACTTTATTTTTTCATTTTTTAAAAATTATTTCACATCTTTTACAACTCATTTTCAGGTTTCTTACGATGAGGGCACATTGAAGTGGAAGAGCCATGATATGACAAATGCAAATACCATACAAGCCAGAAGAAAATTTAGAATGCGATGGCCATGCCAAAAGCTTCGAGACTCTGTAGATGGTATTGAAGCTGTTGCAGCAGTAGTACTAGTGTCATTGTTGGACTCATTCGACTCCTCTGTTAACTCCAGCTCACTAACTCCAGCAACATTGCGTGCAGTAGAGTGACAGATCTCACATGTCCTACATACAACAATTGAATTAGATGACTAGTGAAATCACGATCAAACATAATTAGAACAAAGAAAAATAAATGTATATATTTAAACAAAAATAAAATTTAAGACCTATAAGAAACAAGGAAACTATGAACAAAAAAAATGAAATAATCAAATATAGCTTCAATTCAAATTCATTATGTTAGAAACTCAGGTTTAACTTAATACAATAAGATCTCTTTGAGTTAAAGATTGCTCAGGTTTATAAGTAGTATTGTTGTCTTGTTCCTGGTTGATGTGAAACTGAAAGAAACTTAACAACCCCCTCCATACGGACATAAGTGGTCTCACAAAGCCACGATAAGATTGTTAAGGACAAAACCCAAGTCACCGATAAGCCTGGACAACTCTTAACTCAATGAGATCTTATTGGGTTGACTTAGACCTGAGTTTCTAACATGGTATCAGAGCTAGACCTGGCTTGGTTGATGACTTGGGCTTTGTCCTTAACAGTCTAACCGTGACTTTGTGAGACCACTTTTGTCCATGTGGAGAGGGGCTGTTAAGTTTCCTTTAGTCCCATATCGGCCAAAAATTCGATCTTGAGCAATCCTTAACTCAATGAGATCTTATTGGGTTAAGTTAGACCTAAGTTTCTAACATGGTATGAGAACTCTACTCCTGGTCTCTATGTGCTTGGACCTTGGGCTTTACCACAGTCTCACCGTGATGCTAATGTCTACCTCTGTCCGCCGTGTGGAGAGAGACTATTAAGTATTCTTATCACACATCAGTCAGGAACAAGGCAACAATGCTGCTTATAAGCATGGGTAACCCTTAACCTAAGAGATCTTGTTGGGTTAAGTTAGACCTGAGTTTCTTACATGGTATCAGAGCTCTACTCCTAGTCTCTATGTGCTTGGATCTTGGGCTCTACCACAGTCTCACCATGACGCTTATGTCCACCTTTGTCTGTCGTGTGGAGGAGGGTTATTATTAAGTATTCTTATCCTACATCGGCTAGGAACAAGGCAACAAAGCTGCTTATAAGCCTGGACAACCCTTAACTTAATGAGATCTTATTGGGTTGAGTTAAGCCTGAGTTTTTAACACATTACATAAAATTAATACAAATCAAGTCTTGCTTTCTTCACCACAATGCTATAACAATCATAAGTAAGAAATGTTGATTGTAGTTAAAATAAATTGAAAAACGACCATTTGGAATACCAAGGGACAAAAATGCACACTTAATACTGCTATTAAATACATGTTTTTACCCACGTAGGTGAACAAGAATTCAGGTAGCAAATGAACTATCTCATCTCAGTTTGTCAGTTGGTGTAAATTTCTATTATGTAGGTTCTACAGGCACTTCAAAATTGCAATTAAGGTTCAAAATATCAAATGGATCGATTTGGATTACTCATATTTTTGTTTTGGTATCCTTTTTGACCATTATTTTCAACTGAAACACATAAAATACTCCTATTAGATTACTGATGTACTTTTTGCCTAAATTTAATAGTAATATCAATGAATTGGGATAACCTAAAGATACCATTATTATTGAAATTGTCTAAAATGTATGCTAGTAATCAAAGGTGAGCATTGGAGTCCAAAAAGATACCAAAACAAGAATAGATGTATATTCAAAAATCAAACCAAATAAGATTTTTATTGCCCGTTCGTTTGTGATTGCCACCAATAAATATAAGAAAGAGCATAAGTGATCACCAATAAACAAGAACTTAGGAATCTACCTAGGATGTAAGAGAAAGTAGGAACTATATTAATTAGTCTGTATAGCACATGCTATTTGATAAAGCTCTTAAAAGCTTGCATAAGAAGTTTTATGTATATCTTTATAATTCATACAGTCAGCGAGCAATAACTTGTGCTAAGACAAATCAACTGGGAACAACTAGAAGAGGTCCCATCCTCACTTTGGTAAACAAAAAAAGGAGCTACTGAACTTCAAACTACTTTACATGGACTCTACCTTTCTCCTTTCCAAGCCACACAACATGGATGGATGTGTGTGCCAAATACTACAATTTGGTTGAAATTTATAGAAAATTGATAGAAATGGATTATACAAAAATATAGATTATATATAGATTCATAATTACAACGGTCTTGAATCTCAATCTTAAATCATGTCTTAATCTTTATAAATTATTAAACATCATTAATATAAAGTTACTATAAACTTGGTAACTTTTTAACATTATACTATTAATAAGATAGAAATTAATACAGATTTTTAATATAGAAGATCCCGATTCAATTACATCACACAGTATCCTAAAATATTCTTCGTAATAAAGACTTCAAAAGAAGGCAGAACAATAAGGAGTCAAAGTTGCACTTAGACATAAAACCATAACTTTCCTAAAGTTTTCTCTATGCTTTATCTTTTTCTGTTACCTTCTTTAAGCAACGCATTCTTGTTTACTTTCCCTATTAGCGTCCGTATCTTCAATAGTTGTACCTAAACAATGTACATTATGCTACTGCACTACAGATCTCTTAGACTAATCCTCATATGGTCAAGTTTTAACTCCCTTGTTTTGTTGGTAATTAATAATTAATCTAATCTAAGCTTGGGGATTCAAAAAGAGAATCCATTACTTTGAACACAATGAATTCGTGAGATACACATATTTGGATATTATTACAAACCATGAAGCAATTATCTAAAGCCATCATCAAAATACATTAAAATTTACAAATAAAATCATGTTATGAAGAAAAGAAAACAGACATAAAGTTATAAAGGTAGTATTTTTAACTCACTTATTTCCCCTTATCTTGAACCAGGTTTCAGCACAATTCTTATGAGCAGAACCCAAATCATCTTTGCAAGAACAGCCCAACTCAATCGGAACCCCAGATTCATCACTATTACTCTCCAAACCCATGTGACAAATTCTACAGTCTCTCTCTGCTTTATTCAAATGCACCTTAATTTCAGGACGCTCAGTCTCCATGTCAATCTCAACCGAACACTCTGAAGATGCCGAAGAGGTTCTACAAGAATCTGAAACTGCAACAGCTTCAGGATCATAGACAAAAGAAAACCTGTACTCGTCGTAGGACCCACCATTCGTTGAGTAGAACTGAGAATAACAAGACTCATCTTCTGCATCGGAGAAACTAACGCTCTCGTCGGAGCTCATCTCACATTCATCGACGGAAAGGCGATGAACTCCTTGTTCTAAATCAAAATGGGACATTTTCGACAGAGACGAAATTTAATAGACCCAGAAGAGAGAACTTCTTGGCGAAGCTAAAACAGAGCAACTGAAACATCAAAGGTTGAAACTTTGGGTTGTAAGAGAGATTATTAGAGATGAAAGTGGTGAAATTCGAGGATTTAAGGAAATGGGTTAATGGATTAGGTGACCTTCTACTCTATCAATGTTTATGGTTACCAAAAACAAAAGATGGATTTGTTTATAGAGAGATTATAAAGTGCGGTTTGCATTGGGAAAAGAGAATACAAGAGGACAAAGTTGAGGTTGTCTTGTTCAGAAGTAAACAATGGTCTCCAATACATAGACTCATGCTTCGAAAATTTGGACCGAAGAAGAGACTGCAGACAAGAAAAAGAAACGTGCAAATATATGTACAGAGAAATGGCCAGGAACAGATTTTATTTGATGCAGAAAATAAAAACTAACTAATGATTTTATTTTATTTTTGCTCTTAAACTCGTTAATGAAAAAACAATAAAGTAGTACAAATGATTTGGTGGTGTTTCATCATTATGTTGAAGTTAGATAAGGACTCTCATAAATCATGCATGTATAAATTTCTCTTAAATAAGAGCTAACAATTCATGCATACATATGTTTGTTCCATTGGCAGTAATTAAGTAATACCAAAACTTTTATGGTTACGAATTCGATGGTCAATATATGTAAGTTGTACAAGATTGATTCGGTGGTATTTCATAATTATGTTCAACTTCATTAATTGGTATACACCCGTAACTTATTAATTGAATATATTATTAATTTTTATATTAAAATAAATTTTTTACATATAAATAATAAACGTATCAATGTTAAATAAGGAATAAAAAGATTTTTACCTCACCTGTAAATCAAATACATGTATAGGAAACTTTTTTTTTTAAATAGGAGCCAACAATTCATGCATACATATATTTGTTCCATGGTTGTAATTAAGCAATACCAAAACTTTTTATGGTTATGGTCACGTAAGTCGTGAAATGTTAAACTAACATTATTAAAATTTATAATAATAAATAAAAAAAATATCTTATAATAATATTGAATATGATTTAATTAATAATTTTAAATAATTCAGATAGTAGAGATTTAAACAACTAAATTTTTAGTTTTGATAGTAAATTAAAAGTGTCCGTCAACAATACTTTAGAACTTAATATTAATTATAGGGTATAATGACCAACAATTTATTCATATTCACAACAAATTAATTTGCTGTCCGTCTGCATGAAAAACGTCGTGGAGATTATATATACGGTGTAGATTCAAGGAGACATCTAAGTGTCTGGGATTGATCGAATATGTCAATTCATCTTGTATTTTTATTTGCTAATTAATCAGATTAACTGAACTTATAATTGGAAGACATTGAAGTATTTTTTATGGATTGTTTTATATAAATATAAAAAATATTATTTTATATAAAATCTTAGTAATATTTTTAAAAAAATTATTAAGAGATACCAAATAAATATTTATAGACAACGTTTTCGTGAAAAAGTCGAAGAGTCATTGTTAATATGATTTGGAATTTAGCAAATTCTGATATGTATGATACAGTTGACTGATTGTGGACCACCTCAGAACAGAGGTACAGATGTCAGGGTCCCAACTGCCTTCGCGTGAACGGCACAAAAGCTGTGATATTATTATGAATTTGGAAAAAAAGGGCAATTGCCCATTCAAAAATATTGAAGGAGGAAGTTTCTTACCCAAAAAAGAGGAATTGCGTGTATTAAAACCATGAATTATGATAGGATAAATAATTATTTATTAAAATAACTATAAATTATCATATTAATTATAATTTATAATAATTATTAATGAAATAAGTTTCATATACATAATTATATATAAATTGATTTAATTTTAATAAAGAGACAATATTATTTATTATTAAAAAAATAAGAATTAATTTAAATTAATATATTTATAAAATTAATTAATTTTTTGATTTGAGGTGGAACAAATAATTTTATGATGTAAATAAAATTTTCTTATTTTGTTAATGAATTTTAGCACTTATATTATAATTTTTAATATTAATTTAAATATAATTTTATTAATCTTTTTTATGAAAATATTTTCTCCCGAATTAATATTTTTTTATTCTCTTTTTATTAAATACTCAGTTTTATTTTTAACCAAATTGATAGAACTTATAATAAAACATAGTTTTCGTTGCCAAATCTCTCTCCCCAGAGTTAACTCTTGATTTATTATTTATTATTATTTAAATATATTTATGATGATTCATATTACTTAGTTTCTTTTATAAATATTAAATATTTATATTTTTAAGTCATCATTTTGACGTCGTATTTTCATGTATAAAACATCATGTCTTTATTTTATTTGATGTTTTTGTTTACTTAATATAAAGTTAGTTACTAATAATCCAATATCACTTAATATAAATTTTTTTATTTGCATGTTACACATACTTATTCTCTTAGATTGTATATGTTTTGCATGGTTGAATGCTCATTGTTGTATTATCCTGTTGGAGACTTTGTTTATTAGTTATTTGTCTCCTTAAAGACTTAATCCTGTTGGAGACTTTGTTTATTAGTTATTTGTCTCCTTAAAGACTTAATGTTTCTTGACATCTCGATATTTAGAATGTTTTCTGTGTGCAAGATTGTCAACATTCTCTTCATTGGTTTGCCACCTCTCACCACAATGACATATGCAATTGCTATTGCCCTTATAGGGATGTAGATATTACGTTTGCAATCATGGATGACAAGGTGGGTGGTGAGTGACCAACGGTTTTGCAATTTTTTTTTATAAATTTTCCTCTCTTATTTCTTGTTTCTTTGGTTAGAATCCACGAGGAGACTTTGCCCTTTTGACAATATATTTTTTTGATTTTTTTTTCTTTTGAGAGTCGATTTAGAAAACAATGTAGCATATTTGTGATGTATGACATCAAAGATGAGTGTAAAAAATGTGAGATTGAGTGTAGATTTGTTAATAGTCAAAATGTATAATTAGTTAGTGAAAAACCACACCATTTTGAGGAGTTTCTTTGAAGTTGTATTGTCATGTGTCTGGTGGGTTGACGTGTGTCAATGTAGTATCACATGGTTGCAACATTGTCCATAAGAGATGAGTCTATGTGTTGAATTGATGTGTGCCAACTAGTCTCCATGTGATAATTGAGTATTGCGAGATAGTAACTATTTTCATTGGTGAGGACATCTATATGATTGTGTGTCGTGTGTCAATTGGATATTATAGAGTCACAAAGTGTATGCATCTTAAGAGGTTGTGTCATCAGTATTCGATCACATCATATGGAGGTGTAGCTTCGAGTATAAGCTTGTATTTACTTGAATCAAGTGTTATGTTGATAGCAAACGAGGGTAGTTTGGGTGTAATTAGGACAGGTGTCCCAACTAATAGATTTATTTTGCATTTATCGAGTTGTATACTATTGATTTGCTTTTAGTAAATTACTTGTTATCGAGTGATTACTTAAATCTTAACATATAGGAGCTAGATCCTATAGGGTTTTACCTTTTTACATACTATCTTATGTATAATTTTATGTTTTAAGAGTATAATTATTATTTAACGAATATGTTCGTACATAAAATGTCTTAAAGTGATTGAAAATCTTTTATAAATTTTTCAATATATTTACCTGATTTACATATTGTGTTTTGTTTGCCATGTTAATGCATGTTATTACCCTGAAAAGGAGCCTATGAGGTATTAGCATCACTAGTGTATTTGTTACATATCTTTATTTTTTATCTTATGATTTTTTATGATATATTAAATTAAGTATATTGTTTTTATTTTTGATATTCTATGTGTTTAATTTACATTGTAAAACTTACTTAGTTAAATTAGAATAGAACTTGAGAACAAATCAATAAGTTAACGTATTCAATCACTTTGTAGGTACCAAATACCCATATAAATCAAAAGTTGAATTAGCATATGTGTAATTGTTTTAACTTATAAAACTCTCGATATTTAATTAGCATAAAATATAACATTATCATTTATTTTAACGGCAAGTGATAATTGATTGTTTATTACTTCATAAGATTCAAAAAGAAAAGTAAAGGATTTTGATTAATTTTACTAGTTTTGGCCATTGTATTTATGAAAGACTATTTTACATTATATGTACAGTATATGTGCATGTCCTTGCATTATATGAGTCTATTTGCATTGTTATTATGGTCTGATATGGTGAATAAAAAAAATTCACATCTTACTTTAAATTATAAATTTAAATTATATTAATTAATTTTTATTATTAGGATAAATGGCATTAGTATGGAAGATTAAAGAATTATGATTATTTAATTAAATTTAATGGTTAAAATACTAATATATAATTATGTATATATATTATTACAAAACAAGATGTAAGATGAAATAAATTAAAAATTAAAGTGTATTATTGATTCTCAAATTTTAATTTAATTATTATATAGGTTTTTAAATTTTTAAAACATTACACAAAAGTATTTTAACTTGTAAATTATATGATTTAATCACCAAAATTTTAAAACTTTACATATAGGTCCTAAATTTTTTATTTATAAATAAGTATTTTAGTATTCAAGTTATGATCTATATGTAAAATTTTAAAGTTTATGGATTAAATTGTAAAATTTAAAAATTTAAGTACATATATGTAAAGTTTTAAAAATTTGAAAACCTATATATAAATTTAGTTAAAATTTAAAGATTAATATTACACTTTCACATAAATTAAATTAAGAAATATGATTAATATCTCCGATTTTTAACACAATTTATTACTCTCTCATATTTTAAGTGTTGAGATATATAAAATAATGGAGAGAAAAATTTGTTCTTTAAATCTTTGAGATAAAAGAATTTAATAAATTGTAAATTTTGGGACATTATTATATCTCCTAAAGTATATTCTTTCTTGAAAAAAATTAATTTAAAAAAATAAATATAAAAATGTAAAAAAATATTGGTGCTTTGAATTTAGGGTTTTTGTTTTTGTTTTGCTTAAATAGGTGCCAATTAAGCATCTATTTTATTTTATGAAGACCATCTTTTGTCCTCTCCCGTCATCGAAACCAACTTTCTTTATAATTAATAGAAATAAGAATTATCATTTATTATTTTTAAAATAAGTGAATTAATCCATCAATTATATTATATATATATATATATTTTAAGCTGAGATGCTAATTTATTTTTAAATTTTGTTGTTTATTTTCTTAGATTATAAATAATATTATTTAGTCTATTAATTTTATAAACAGAAATAATCGAAGATAAATTATATTATTTTTATAATTTTTTATTTAAAATATTATTATTTTTTATCAAATAATTAAAATACGATTAAATATGAGTTTTTAACAAAGATAAAAAATAAAATTTAATATGATATAATTTAAGGAAAAATAAATAATAATAAAATTAAAAAATTACTTTAATATATATTTTAATTTTTAATAAAAATTAAAAATGAATAAAATATTAAAATAAAATAGTGAAAATTAATAAATATTAAAAAATAAACATTTTATAAATTTTTCATATTAAAGTGACTCTATATTGTTAGAAACTCTTATTCGATCATTTAAAAAAATATATTTTAATAAAACTTTATTAAAATAATACAATTTGTCTTTAATTAATACTTTTTTCAAAGATAAGAAAATGAATAAAACTATTTTAATTTAAATAATTAAATAGTACAAATGATCTGATCTAAAAAACTTATATGAGATTTTTTTCATTTTTTAAATTAAATATTGACTGAATTATATCATTTGTCTTCAAATTTTATCATATCTAATGCTTTAAGTTTTTTATTCTTTGAAATATTGCATCCAATATCTTTCTAAATTTAATAAATTTAATTCAAAATTAAAGATAATATATCAAATAGGTTAAATTTTAAAAATTAAGGAACTAAATAATTGAAAAAAAACAAGGTTTTAATGTATCAATTTGATTGATATATTACAATTAATCTAATTTTTAAAGTTATATTAAATGTGTTAAATTTTAAAAGATTGTGTAAATAATATTAAAAAAAATTGAAGAACCAAATGGACAAAGTTTATAAATTAATGATATAATTTAACCTAATGTTGTTTTAAAAATTAATTATACTAATATTATATTTTTTTACCATATCATTATTTACAGCGATAGCAAAAAATTATTTATCATATAAACGATTCAAGTCAAACATGAAATGGAAGCATGCATTCTATAATTTATATATAAATGAAAAGAGAATTAGTGTGTAAAAATTATACAAATCAAATGGAGCTGATAATTAGGTTGGTATTATGTATAAGAAATCGTGGTTTTGAAATTATGTACATTTTTACTTTTAAGAAGCTTGATTATGTCTTTTATTAACCTATAGTTTGGTTTTCTCTTTAAAGATAATCTAAACGGTGAAACGAGACTCCCTCCTATTTGGGGATTTTTTTCCTTATTTTTTATTTTTTGCAAAAAATCAAATCAAACCAATCACACTCAATTTTATTGTCTTAAATAATTAATAATTTAATTTAATTTTAAATATTAAAAAAAATCAAAATCTAATTCATACCGATACTATCTCACGTATCTTTCTAATCTCATACTTACGATATCATCTTAATTCGGTAGCATATTAAGTTTTTTTTTAATACTAATACCTATACATATGATATAGATAATGATATTTGAAATAAAATTTTCATAAATTGATCCATATAATTTAACCCTACCAATAATTTTTATTCAATTTAGATTATTTTTGGCTTAAATCGGTTCAATTTAACTTTATTTTGAAAAAATTATTAAATTATGTTACTTTTTATTTTGATTCAAAGTCAGACCAACGCATTCCTCAAAATAAAGTGATAGTTTTAGAATTGAGTGCATGTTTACTAACCCATAATTGAATTTGAAAGAAATTGGAAAAAATGAATTAGAAACAAAAATAATTAGAATTAAATTAATTTTGATCGTGTTTACTTATTTTATAGTAGAATCATAATAAAAATGATTGTTTTATTAGAATAAAATTTATTGTGAATTGAAACAAAATAAATATTTTTAAAGATGTTAATTTGAAAAGATAAGATTTAAATTCTTTTCAGAAAATTTGATTCATGACTTCTGCATGGTATAATCAAGTTATTGAAAAATCATTAATTTAATTACTGAATTTGTGTGGGGGTGCTGATTAATTTTAAGCTTATTTTATAAGTAAATAAGTTGGGAAAAAAATCATTACATGTAACTCAATTTTAATTATATATTAGTAAACATGATATGAATTAAAAAAAGTTGATAATTTAGAATACATTGTAATGTGGGCCGGATGAGGTGGGCCGGATGAAGGTGGGCCGGCATACTTTAGCTCTTAATGCGCAAGGCGAACCTAATACAAGTCCATCATCTACGTGGGTTATCTCTCTCTCTCTCTCTCTCTCTCTTAAACTGCTGCCTTAATTCCCTTTTTAAAAAAAAAAAAATAACATATAATTCCTTTTACTTTTTAATATTTTTTTCCTTTAATTTTTATAGTTAGCCCTCTTTAGTCTTTTGCTTGCAGCAACAAACAATCCTTCCTCCTATTTTTTTCCAAAAGCTAAACAACTCTACTTAAATAAGTGTATTCAATTGAGTCTTTCAATAATTTTAATAATTTTTTTAAATTTAGGGTATACAATTAAAATTTGTGTATTCTTTAAAAAACTATTGATTTTAAAGAATTTTTAAAACTTACAAATTTTAAGGATTTTGACGAAGTTTTTAGTAAAAAATATATGTATAGAAAAATCTATATATACTTATACTTAGCTTAACTCTAAATGTTTAAAAACAATTATTTTTAATTTTATCTCCAATATTCTTAATTATTGGTTCAAATATTGTTAATTTTTTATTACTTCAACTATTATCAATATATAAATTTATAAAAATTCATGAAATAAAGTCAAATATTTCAATATACATTATTTTAGTAAAATATAGAAGTCTTTAAAATTTCATAGAATTCTAGCTTTAAAATTTATAAATATTTAGAAGTTTATCTAAATTCTAATTTATACACCATCTGATTACTTAAACATTATTTTATATTTTGGTTTTCAAATTATTTTTTCTTTAAATATATTTAGACCCTAATTTTTGGTAAAAACAAATTTTCATTCTTTCGTTAAATCTGAACTATAATTACAAATAGGATAAGTATGTTTATAAAAAAGGGGGGACAATGCCAACTGAGTTGTTTAGACTATTCGAATCGCTAGTGTTCTAAATTTCTACTCGTTTTCTTTAATTTATTTGCGTATTTTGTCATTTAAGTCCACCATGGAAAAAAACCTAATTCCTCCTGTTCATAATAGGTAAAACTACACTTTAATAATGTAACTTATAAATTTGATATTTTTAATAATGTTATTTATTAAAGTTGGATATTTTAATGTAAAAACTGGTCTCATGAAACTAAAAGTCTTTTTTTTATATGGAATAATTATAGGATTTAATAATTAATGGATTACATATTCACTATTCATGATAATAAAATTAATAATTATGAGATTAAAATATATTTTTAAAAAAATAATAACATTTATACTCCTCATCGTTGATAGTATATATAGATATTAGTGTTTTTTTTAATAACTCAATTAGTATGTGAAAACATACCACTTGCGGCATCAAAGAAATTCTTCGTATAGAATACGTGCACGATTTTCTCATATCCACGTCCTACGTTTAGAAATAAGTTAGCAATAGATTTAAGGATTCTATAAAACTAAGTTAATTATGTTTTAGGTTAATAACATAAAGAGTAATTTTTAAAAATATATAAAACATTTAATTCGTTGCAATTATTTTCAAGATCTATGAAGCAAAAAAATAATATCCAAAAATTAAATGGTTTTAATTTGTCTAACAAAAATAAGTCACATACAATTGTAAAATCAGGTCTCTGGAAAGAAAGAAAATATGATCAACACTGTTAGATCTCTTGTCAACTTTCTGCTCCTTAACTACCATAGCATCCGATAATGTTAACAATGCATTAGAATTCAAAATCAACTGCAACCCACCTCTTGAAATCCTTTATTTTATATTGCATAGGCTTCAATTTGCACAAAAATGTGAATTTGACAAGTAATTTTAAATCTATTAGATAAAGCATGCGAATTGGGCATAATCCCCCCCAATAGCTATCATATTAAAGTCTACAAATGGTGCTAAAATAGCAACAACAGTGCGTTCAATATGACCAATTAACCTTTTGCATCCTTGTATTGAGGCCACTATAATGGCATTAGAATCGTAAGGGTAAGGGTTTGCGTACTAAACCCACCATTTCTCTGCCACTAATAATGTCAGAGTAGTACTCAATACCAACAATGTTGGCAATTACAAAGCCAAGCATGCAAAATCAGAACTACATGGCCATTAGAACCACTGCGATAAACGACTTGTCAAGTGATTAATACTACTCAGGCGAGTCAAAACCGACGTAAAAGGAACATACTTGGTAGAAAAATCGTTGGAGGCTGAGCGGTGGTGCCGAGCCTCATCTTTGATATACTCATTGGCTGCGCATTGGAGTTTGGGCTCGAAGGAGGAGGTGTTGTTGCTAGCTTTCGTGTTAGGGGAGGAGGGAGTGGCAAGAGCCGTGTAGGTCCCTTTTAGTGTCCCTTTTTTTTTTACAAAGACTTTATTTTAAAATTATGTTCTCAATAAAATGCGGGTGCATAAAAGAAAATGAAATTAGTTAATTTTTGAATATTTATATTTTGGATATAATTATAATGAATTAAACATTTTGAATATTGTTAAAAATTATTTTATTCGTTGTAGACATAAAAAATAATTAACTCTTATTTAACAAAATAAATACATAAAGATTAAATTGGGTATGTAATCCTAAATTGGGTATTTAACAAAAAAACATTTTTGGTCTTTTAATGAAAGTTTTTTAAAAATTAATTAGTGCTCAAAAAGGTAAAAAAAATTGTTAATTTTGAGAAGTTATTATTTATTTCCTAACATCATTATTAATATAAATTAACTTTTTTATGAGTTAAGAGTATACCCTAAACATAGTTTGTTTAGGATTTGTTTATATATAGTTGAATTTTAACATTTTTTTCCATTAAAAATTTGGTACCGATATTTTTTTTAAGAAATTAATGAATCTTGTATGATAGGTTTTTTTTAAAAAAATTAATAAATAAAAATTATAATATTTGTGTACCTTTTTTAATTTATTCCTACAAATTAGCTATGCAAAATATTTTTATCATAGTCCAATAATATTATTGAAATCTTATGATTTTTAGTACTTATTTATATTATTTGTTTTTTTAAAGGTGTGAAGTTAAATTTTTTTATTTTTTTGTATCTTTTAGTAAGAAGTGTTAAACCTAGTCTTTCGCATAATTTTTTTCCAACTTTAGTTAATTTTCAAAAGTAAAAAGGAAAAACCCTTTACCAAAAGACCAAAAGGGTATTTTAGGATAAAAATGATTTAATAATTTTTATTTTATACACATTTTTAGATATTATTTTATTTATATTTGTATATATTATTATTATATTGAGTTAAAATTATTTATTTTGTATTTATTGAAAAATATTGATTTTTATAAAAAAATTATGATTTTTATTTGATAAATGAATATATTTTACAATTTATCTTATGTTTTCAAGTATTGTAGTTTATCCTATTCTTTGACACGTGGAGCACAATAATCATATCTCCACGGTAAGCTTTCCTAGTTACACAATGTTATTATCAAAAACCTTGAGACTCAAATTGACCAAATAATCGTAGTAGTGTCTAGAAGCACAAACACTTATTGAGCTCCACTCCATAATAGATGCTAAACTTAGAGAAATAATCAATATTATTGTTATGGAGAGTAGTAAGCAATTAGAGGAGCATCAAAAAATCCCTACAAATGATGTATCCAAAGAAAAGACTAAAGAGGAGAAAAATACCATCACCCATAAGGAATCTAATATGATATCGAAGGTAATATTTGAACATTTTTTTTACTGATGATCTTGCTTTACTTTTCTTTCACATGTTTGATAATTCAATGAATTAGAGTAATGAAAAGAAAAATTTGGAGACATTTTTCAAGGTACAAATCCATGTACCTCTTATGAAAGACATTAAAAAGGAACCTTGGAATGAAAAGTATATTATAAACTTTTTCTTACCAAAGACAACCTGTAGATAACAAAGAGATATGTGTAATGGAGAATGCATCTAGTATTCTTCAAAAGAGATTACCATCAAGTTGTAAGGATGTAAATAAGTAACTGCTAGCTCAGAAGTTCGACATCAAACAATTCAACATCTTTGATGATGGTGGATGATAAAAGTGATAGTGTCATGCTAACGATGTTAAACCAAGCACTTTTGCCTCCATCAGATTTGTTTTTTACTTCCTTTTTACTTCATTTTAACTTACTGTTGTGTGTTTTACAACACACAAAAATCGTGCAAGTATACACGGTCACAAGTAATAATATTTGTAAGTAAAGATCGTTCCCATGGAGATTTATTACTAACGTTTGTTGATTATTAAAATTATTTAAACCTGATGTTATCCAAACAATTAGAAATTTGTTGCAGTTTGTCTTAATTAATTTTTTAGCAGTTGTCTGAAAATTCTAGGATTAGGTTCACCCAAATTAATCCACTTGAATATTTTATTCTCTCTTGATTTATGTTCTCGTGTTTTAAGTTGTTAACCAAGAACTCCTAATTTATCCATATATCTCTTTCAAGCTCCCGTACGACACACCTATAGTTAAAATAATTCACTATATTCCTATGAGAATTAAATTCCATGATTTATTAAGTTCGAGTTCTCGAAAGCAGTCCACCACATACAATAAAAGTATATTTCTATCCCTTATGTATATACGTTATTTTATCTGACGACACACAAAAATGCCTTTTCAAGTTTATTTAAGTGTCACATATCGGTTAATTAATCTTAGATAATTAAAAGCATTAAACACGAGATAAAATAAACAACTTAAAAACATTTCATAAATCATTCAAAAATAATTAATTCAAGTTTCATAATTTACGCTACTGCAATCCTAGAACAAATGTATTAGTTCATCGCGAATTTAAAAATTACAACACAACAAAAAATAAAACATTGCGGAAGAAACAAAAATTAAAGAAAATAGATAAGAAAAAAAACTCTTTCACGATTCCTCGAAATGAGCAATAAATTTCTTCCTTTTCTTCTTCTTTGTTGTCTTCTTTCTCTGTAATTTCCCTAAGAAAATACAACATACAATGTTAAATAAACACTCTGCGTGTTTTGTGTAACATAAAGAAAGAAAACTGAAAATGATACAAGAAAGAAATTTCGCAAGAACTGCGAGAGGAAATTTTGCAAGAACTGCGAGAGCAACCAAAAAAAACTGAGAGAAGAAAAACAAAAACTAAACTTGAAAACTCCAAACTGAAAAATCAAAATAACGCGTACAAAAATATATCCCCCTTTTAAATTTTTATTTTTTATTTATTTTTTTATATTTTTTTATATTAAAAGTGGGGACAAAAATGTATGGGGAGCACGCGTGAAAACATTCTGCGCGTTTTTTGATTTTTTTTCTCTTTTTACGCATGCCACGTGTCACCATGTGATTTCTTTGACGAAACAAAGTGACACGTGGCAGCTTTTCATTGGATCGTGGGCCGGGCGCATGAAGAACGCGTCGCACACGAATCCTCGCGTTGGGAATCAGTGCGGTGGAATTGGGCGCGGTTTACGCGTTTTATTTCACCAAAATACATGCCATGTGTCACCATAGTGTGATTCGGCGGAATATTTATGAGACACGTGGTGCTTATTTTCCGTTGATACACGAGGGTGCACACGGCTTTGATGTATCGCGTCACACGAGATTTGTAGACGAGCGGCTCGGTGTGCGACAACTTCGTTCAACGTCTTCCAATACGGACCGTTCGGCCTCGTCAACGGCGATCGATGCACCTTATCGAGGGAATGCGCACGGCCGAGCATGTGGGTCCCGCCCTACACGCCGGTCTGCGCGGCCGGGTGGGCCCCGTTGGCACGCCGAGCCGCGCGATGTAATAAATCCTGCATCCACGTTCTCTTTGAGTCGGGTTTGATCTATGGCACGCTCCAATCGGCCGTTTATGCTTTGATCGGACGGACCACGTTGTGCGCGTGGATGTTGACGCGTGGAACTTCTCTCTGTGAAGAAAAATAACTTTTATTAATTATATTTTCACCCTCGAATATATTTCAAATTACATTTTAAACTTTGGTTAATTGCAATTTAGCCCTTTTGGTAATTTAAATTAAATTTTAAACTTTTAATAATTACAACTAAGCCCGATTTTAATTTAAATTATATTTTCAACTTTTATAAATTACAATTAATCACTATTTTATTTGAAATTATATTTTTGGACAAAAATTTACCATTAAGAGCGTTTTCGATACATTTTATTTGATTTTCTTAAAATTTAGAAAAAACAGTAAATCCTAATTTATTAAACTAAAATTAACTAAAAATAGAGAGAATCTAGCAATTATAATTAATAAAATAGTTAAAAATAACTATATAAAATACAGTTATCACTTACATATATACATGTGCTTACATTGAAATTAGACATGGGGGAGTTAACATATCACTATCTTTATTTTTTTCTTTATTAGTTTAACATGTTTTAGGATTAGTATGCTTTAAGCAGCATAATTTTTTTCATTTTTATTTATTGCATTCTTAGGATAGTTTATATTAATAGAAGGGTTTAGAATCAATCACATATTCTCTTTATTTTCTAGCATTTGTGACGAAATTAATTAAGCAATGTTAGGTTAAAAAGGATAATAAATGTTGATAGAGTCTTGACATTGTTCTTAAGAAAAGGTAATTTTATGATAATTTTGCTTAAAATTTATATGCACAATAACTAAATTAGTAATAAAAGAATTTATATGTATGAACTTGTGAAAAATGTTGTGAATCATTTGAAACTTTGCTATACTTTTAATGAATAAAAATATGTTGCTAAAACTTTTCTTTAAGTTTATCAAGCAAATGTTAAATGCATTCTTTCAAACATGATTAAGGTGATCAGACACAAATTGTATGTAATAAATATGTAAGTATATATATTGCAACAAGTAATATAATAATAATAAAATATCATTTTTACGAAAATTATGTCATTACAAACCAATTTTTAAATATAATTTTATATTTTAAGGAAACAAAATTAAAGAACCAAAAATAAATAACAATAATTAATTAAATCAAATTTAACAGCTTAAAATATATATGAGAGAATATTTAAGAATACTTAATCCCCAAATTTTCTAAATATGTGAATCACTAAAATCCTCTCAATATAATTATCAATTGAATCTAATCTAGCATGTATTCATTTCTCAAGTAAATTACGCATCATATAATAATTAACCTAATCATGCTCTCATGCCAATTAAACTACATACTACTCATTAAGTTTATTAATTATGGATTATACACATAAAAATCATATATCTCTGCTTATAAATCATGCATGTTATTTAATCAAGACAAACAATTAAATAATTCTCTCAAATCTATTTAATAGCATAAAAATTAGATTAAATAATATAATTAAATTGAAATCATAATTGTGATAAAATATTAGATTATCACATGATGAAAATTGGGTTCATAAGACCTCTAAATTAATAAATTAACTATATATAATTTTGTTCATAAAACTCATATTTTTATAAAAAAAATGTAAAAATTGAAAAAGAAGAAGAAAAAAAAATACAATCAATCTCTTAAATTATAGTTTCAATCTCCTCTTGAATCTCCACCAAAATTGTATTTCCTTTGGATTTTTTTTTGTATTTTTCTATATTCTTAGCTCCAAAAACTGATAAAAATTATGTTAATTTCAGCTCCATTGGGTTTATGGGGTAAATGGGAGGTCAAATATAACTTAAATGGAATATGGACCGTCAGATCAACTTCAGATCAAGTTGAATATGGACTGTCAGATCAACTTTAGATCAAGGGCAAGATGAAAAAGAGGAAAATTAATAGTGTTGGTGGATAAAAAGATGATACGTGACACACGGTATTTATTGGGAAAATCAAAGCGTGACACGTGATAAAGGAAGACTGGTCCGACCAATAAAAGATGAGTTAGCACCATGTGGTGTAACTTGATTGATTGTTATGGATTGCATAGTGCATGGGTGGAAAGAATGGACAAATAAAGTGATGACGCTTAGTGAGCACATTTATCAAACATTGAACTTTGACTGAATATCGTGTTGACATGTGGCATAACATTGCATCACATTGCACCCTTGGGAGATCTACGATTAGGTGTCTTTGATTGGATGGCGTCCTTGTGGTAGCTTTTGATTGGTCATGTGTTAAAAATCTATAAAAAATTCTAAAAAATCTCAAAAATTATATTTTCACTATGAAGTTAATATTTTAAAATTTTAACCCAAAATTACTATTTATTAAATAAAACAAGCAAAAATTAAATAAAAAAATGCACTAATAACTTTCTTTCATTCAATCATCGTAGGGAAATAAGATTAATTTTTTTGGTTAAATTGTCCAAACTTTAATGTTATTGTTTTTTCAAGAATAGCCATTTTAGATGATCAATTTGAGCTTGCATGAGCTAATTGTTTGTACTCATTCTTTACTTTTGAACTAAATATATTGTACATTCCTTATAGTTCAAGAATAAGTAAAGTTGCACGAAAAGAGAATAGATTTTATGAAAATGCTAGAATAAGATTTAAAAGTGTTAATTGTACTATAATTGATTATATGCACAACATAAGAAATAGGCTTTACTATAATATGTTAAAAAAAACAAAATATATATAATGATAAAGGGATGAGTTGAATAAAAATATAAAAAGAGCCTGTGTTAGTAAAAAATAAAAAATAAAAAAATGACAAGAATAAAAGAAAAGAAACTAATGATGACGCTTGGATCTAAAATAATGAAATTTGATCATATTTTATTGACATAATTGTTCTTATTATAATATTATTTATAGTTCTCTTTCTTTTACTACATGGATTCATAAATTTGTATTTCTTTTCTTTTTATTTGATTGAACCAATAAATATAACTATATTATAACAAAATGAAATACCTTTTGATTTTAAGGAATATTTTTGAAAAAACTTATGATATCTAATTCAACTCTAAAAAAAATAGTGATATTTTATAGAGAAGAATAATGTTTTAACTTATTTATGTTAGATGATTTGACTATTGATAATTGATACTACATCACACACACACTTTGAGCATCATTATTGTACAGTAATTGTACAAGAGAAATCATTATAGATAATATCTAACATTTATTAGAATTTAAACCATAATATTATTAAGTCCCGGAGATAAAATGTCAGAAAATTTATTCTCTTAATTATGTGTGTTGATTTTATCAAGAAAATATTAATTTTTTTTATTTTTTTATTTTATAAGTGAATTAATTTTGAAAAGAAGTAGATATATTTGCAACTTATCTTATCATTTTAAGCATCATTACTTATCATATACTTTTAACCATTGTAGATTATTCTATCTTTTTGACATGTGGTGCATACTAATCTCATCTCTACCAGAATACCAATATTCCTAGTTACATATGGATTTGATTTTTATCTTATATAAATACAAAACAACACAACAGAAACTAGGGAAAAAATATAAGAATACAAATTTAGAGAGATAAAGATATATAAATTATAGAATTAAGTTGGAGATAACAACTAAAAACAAAATTTTAAAGGCAATCAAAGAAGTTAAATATCAGAATTAAAGACAAAAGTCATAATATTTCTTCTCATTTCTTTTAATTTTTGCATGAATAATATTCTTAATTTTTTGTTTTTTATGAATAGATAATTTTATAATTAATTGTGGGTTTAAAGCTCTATACATAGATTGTAATATTTAATAAAATTTATAATATTTTATTAAATTATTCTTTTTGATTATATATTAATTTTTAATTTTGTTTTATTAATTTATTTAATTACGTAAGTATATAATTAAATAATTAAATTAATTTATCGTTAATAAATTTAATTGATTGAATATTAATCAATTTATCAATTTAAATAATTAATGATTATTAAAAACATTTATCTCCATAATAGTCATAACTGAAATATTGTTTTTTTCCTTTAAATTTTCACCCTTGTTTTTACTCATATACCCATGATATATATACGGGAGAATAATGATTTATTAACAATATGGGAGACGTGAATCCAATTATTTACTGGATGGGTAATGGGTATAACCGTAAATAAAACATGAATATAGCCGCAGGTGATTTAAGCCAACCTTAATATACAATTATTACAGTTAAGTTTATTAGATTTACTTTACTTTCTTTATGAGTTTAACTAAAACTTCTGTTTTATTGATAACATGCATAAGTGTCAGAGTGGGTTGTCATCGATTTATTTTGTATAATTTAATTTATTTGTTTTTGTTTCTTACAAATTCTTCCAATCCAAACTTATGAGAATGTGAACATATCATTTTTTAGATTTTGGGTATTGTGCCTTAAGCAGCAACACATTGCATTATTGCTTGAGATTTAACAAATATTTTAATACGGTTACATGCAGCTTACAATACGTATTTAATATAGGATTAAATGCATTTATTTTCTTAATTAATATTCAAATCCATATTAATTAGTACCTATTTAAAATTTTGGATATAATTATAATGAATTAAATTATATGTTTTATTTCTTCAATATCATTATCTATTTAGTAACGCAATTTACTACAGTTATATATAGTTACACGCAACGCTTTTCACCCGTGAATAAGTAGGTTTTATTTGCATGTAAACGTAAGCAAGATCCTAAAAACCTTTCCTATTTTAAGTAAAAATAATATCTACTTTTTTTAAGGAAAAAAAGAAGAAAAAAATTATATAAATAACACCCATAAAATTTATAACAAAAAAATACATAACATTACTGAATGTGATCAAATTAGAATGTATTTAATATTAAATAGATTTATAACGTTCACAATAAAATAATACCTAAAAAAATTTAATAATTAAAAGATATAAAATAAATATAAGAGGTATTATTTTTATGATTATAAATTTTAAAGGTACTATTTTTTTTTTAAAAAAAGGTTCTATTTATCTTACCGATTTTATTCCAATTGAGTCGTAATGTGTACTAAATAATAAGGGTATATTGGTTTGAGTTTATATTAAACATAAAACCAATTCAATATGATCAATTCTTGAAAAATAAGAACCAATATAAACCAATAAATTTAAAAAATCAATCCAAAATCAAAGTTTTTTGTTTGGTTTGAGTTAGATTAAGGAATTTTTTTACCTTTTTTGTTATTGGATTTTGTTTATTAATTTTTTTTATCTCTTGCATTATAGTTTTTAATGTTAATATTATTATTATTTTTAAATTTAAATATTTAGATTATAATCACTTACCTAATATTATTATTTTTTTAAAATAAGGTAAATAGATAATAAGGAATTGTAATGACTTATCCAACAAAGTCAATTAATTTTCATATACAATTCATCCATAAATATTATTCATGTTCATTTGTTGTTTATGTGTATGATTGGAAGAGAATTAGAGTTGATTAGATAGAGATAAAAAAGAATTAGAAGTGTCGTGATTTGATAAATAATAAAAACTAAGAAAAAAAAATTATAAGGTGTTATGGGCAAACCTAAAAGAAATTTAATTTTTTTTATATAAAATCAAACAATTTAAATGTCAAAACAAAAAAAAAGTTAGATTAATTCAAATAATTTGAATTTGGTTGGTTCTTATCAATTTTATACACCCAATATAGCATAATCAATTTAGATTTCAAAAATAAAAATTTCTCCTGATAAAGTTTTTAGGCTTGGACAAAAACCCTTTCCTTTTTATTTTCTAAATTTTTTTAAAAAGGTGTATATATATTATATTTTTAAACAGGTAAAAAATATATAATATGAAAGTATTAAAAATAAAATTTTATTTATAAAAAAAGTTATGATATACATCTAATTAATTATTTCAAGAATCTGATTACTCCTTAATTACAATTATAAACATTAATGAAGTATAAACGAAGACATACATAGAGTGTTTTTATTTTTTGTTTTGTTTTGTTTTGTTTGGATAGAATGACAGCGTTTTCTTAGAACCGGAAGAATAAATAAATAAATAAATAAATAAAGAAGGGGAAGATGTACGATGGATATATAATTAGTCTTATTAATTAATTTATTGTTGGTCACATGCGACCTTCTCTGAGACTCTGCCGAAGAATATTGAGTCAACTATTGCGTAACAGCCTGGACAACTTCAAAACATGTTATAACAAATAATTTTGTTCAAATAAAATTAACTACCTAAATAATAATCATTTATTAATTAAAAGGAAAAATCAATTAAAAACCTCTGCTTCCCTAATTATTTAAATTAAAATATTTAAAAAAATTTATTATAAATAAAATATTGGATGATTTGATAGTTTAGGTTAATAAATTATAAGTTTTAAGTTTTTTTAATAATATTTTTTTAAACACCACAAATATTTAATACTTAATAAAAATAATAAATAATATAATTAATAAAAAATATACTCTAAAAATTATATTTCTAAAAATACATTCATGTATCAAACTTATTTTATCTCAGAAGATAAACAACTAATTAACTACAACAAATTATCTACGTCAAACTAGAATTGGAAAATTGTTTGTTTTCATAGGGAATAGTGTGATGTCGTCCCTTCTGAAGTAATGTTTCATTTTTATTTTTATTTTATTTTTTATTTACATTTAAAAGTATATATTTCTACAAAGTTTGATAAATTCATCCTCTAATAACCATAATATCATATATATTATATCTCAAAGAAAAAAATAAGAGTTGATTAGAATCAACATTTTTAAATATGTGTTCAAATAATATTTAATTTTTAACATATATTTGATAATTTTATTAAGAGTTCAAAAGTAGGAAGTATTGGGCAATTATCAAAAAGAAAAGTTTCTAACATTTATAAATATTAATAATAATTGAAAGTTATTGAACTTAATTTTCACCCAAACACTTCATTATATAAAACTTTTATACCATCTCAATTATTGCATGTAGCCTAAGTATCATGACTTGCGATTTTAAATTTATTGGATGATCTTGATCTAAAATATTAACACATTGACACTTGTTATATATTGACAATAGCTCTAAATTTGGAGTTATTGATTTCCAATTTTAAGTGAAGTATGAAATTGAAATGAACAAGTTTAATTAATATGATATACACACAATTCTAAATTTTTTAATTTCTTTTTAAGTGCATGAAAATAACAAGAATACTAGTTAGAGCGCAAGTGCTGTTGGTCATGAATAATCTAACTACTTAACATTAACGATGCAATTCCTTTGAAAAGATCAAACTCTTATAGTTAATTATTTATTGACTTGATCGGAGACACATGTTTTGTAATTTTTTTTTAATTCCTGATTTTGTTTTTAATAAAGATGACACACTAGTTAATTAGACATGTTCGGAATAATAAGTAATTTTATAAAGGCTATAGATCATAGAAAGATGGTCACAGTTTTCAGAAAACTTTGTATGCCAATTCAATAAGAGCTAGTAATCTCACGAGTATATGCACAGGATAATATGTAAAAAGATGATAATCATAAATATCTTTAATTGTCATAAAGAGATAATTAAAATAAGATAATTCTAATGCTACAAATTTTTCATCCAAATGAGTAATTTACTTTAAGTTATTTCTAATCCCTACACATATTTAACATTATACACTTCACATAATATCTATTATCTTATAATCGATTATCTTATCATAATTTAGAATTACATTTATAAATACTCTTTTTTCTATTCATCATATAACAATATATACCTTAATTCATTCGTCTACTTTTATTATACAAATCTCATAACTGCCGTAAATATTAGAGAGTCATGGACCATCATCCTGGATAGTTTGTGATCCGAACAAGTTTCTTTTTCTCGTAAATTCCAAGAAAATCAAACTATATCTTGTTGACGAAGTCCGTAATTCATAATACTTAAAATTTATGTCCGGCATGCTTTTTACAAAAGCTAGCTAACAAACTCTATATTTAACATTGGCATGCATTCATAAATTAAATTAAGAAAATTAGGATTTAGAGAAAGAGTACTCACCGAGTCAGAACTTTAACCTTTTATTAAATAAATAAAAAAGACATTTTATATATATCAAAGACTTATTTGTGATTTCTTAAAGAAGATTTCATTTTCCGATGACCAACATAAGTTGGGTAAGGTAGCAAGTAGCTGTTGCTGGATTAAGAAGTTTCCTCAAACCTTAAAAAGCTGTCCAAGAGGAGAACTCAAAGCCTTATCATCAAAATATAAAAAATTAAAAATAATTGGGAATCAATTCTCCTAACAGCTTTTATCGTTATATGTTCACGATATCAATAGTCAGTCCCTTTAACGAGTCACGGCCCTGTTGTGTTTGTCTATATATAGAGCACTTACATGATTGCGTTGAGATATCACATAACACAAACATATCTGATATATACACAAACATTCCTATTCTCTAGCTAGCTATTTCCTTAAACATGGGCAGACCATTTGTGGTTTTGCTAGCAACATGTGCTCTCTTTTTATCATCTTCAGTGGCCTCTGCTGCAATTGTGGAGCATTCTTTCTATGTAATTCATTTTTCTAGCTATCATTTTTAATAAACGATTACATAATTCACGCATTCATTTACACTGAACGGGGATCTAACCCACAAATATTTAGTGCACGACCAATTACTGAATTACAAGACAATTAACTACTTTAATTGTGTTATTTATGTTAAAAATCATTTTTGGTACTTATTGGTAGAAAAATTGAAAACCAATCAATATTCTAGAAGTACTTCTTGAGCACAATTGGAGAGCTAGCGACACTATTCCAGTTAATTTGGAAGCAATAACATTTAGAATTAAGTACTCCATTAATCTCTTTACAGATTGTTTTTTAATATTTTATATCATACACTTTAATCTTTAAACTTATAAAAATTAATAAATAAATCATAATTTGACTACTAAAAAATATATTTGTGAATAAAAATTTTAAGATTCATGTGTGAATTTTTAATAATTTTGAGAATAAATTTTATGATTTAAAAATTTGTAAATAAAATTTTAAAATTTAATTGTATAATTTTAAAGTTTGAAAGCATAATTTTAATTAAAATTTGTGTATGAATGATATAGTTAATTATATATGAAAGTGTTCGGAGTAATACGTAAATTTATGCAAGAATTAAAAGTACGACTTAACAGTAGCTTTATTAATAAATGTTTGCAGGTGAAAAATCTTACGGTGAATCGACTATGTAAGGAACAAGTGATAACAACAGTAAATGGAAGCTTACCCGGCCCAACATTACGGGTCAGGGAGGGTGACACTCTGATTGTTCATGTCTTTAACCACTCCCCCTATAATATCACCATTCATTGGTAACTATTTAATTTCTTTTATCTTTTTTTTTAATTGACTCAATTTTTAAGACATATACATCAATCTAAATGAAAAAATATAATTTAGTATCAAAACACGATCATATGTGTAAAGATTCAACCTTTCATTCTATCATTAAATCATTTTCAAGTCATGATTTGTAAAAAAAAGTATGAGAGAGCAATAATATATATACTAAATTTATCATATTCACATTTAAACACCTTATTATTGAATAATGTTTTAAGTCCTAATTAGTTACACATATAAATGAAATCTATTATCCATCACAAATTAGAAAATAATAGAATTTTAATTTTCATGTTAGACATTAACCATTTATTTTTATATTATTCAATTACTCACAAAATTTAATTTTTAATCTACTCTAAAACTATTTCTTAAATTAAAAAATATATATACACACCATATTTTTAAATATAAGAAAAATATATTTTTTTACAATATATATAAAAAATATGTGCATCAAACATGCATGAGTTAATTCATATCAAATTCATTTTTATAGTTAATGAAATGATATAATATTTACAGGCATGGAATTTTTCAGATTTTAAGTGCTTGGGCAGATGGACCTGAATATATAAACCAATGTCCAATACCTATCGACCAAAGCTATACTTACAAATTCAAAATCATCAATCAAGAAGGTACTTTATGGTGGCATGCTCATTCCTCAGTTCTTCGAACAACAGTTTATGGTGCCATCATCATACGTCCAAGACGTGGTCATTCATACCCCTTTCCTAAACCCTATAGGGAAATGCCTATTTTATTAGGTATATACTTCACTTACACAATTAACTTCTAATAACTATAAAATTTTATTTTATTTATTTATTTAATTCCTATCAAAATTAACCCTAAATCCATTATACTAATTCAAATATTTTCCTTATATATAGGAGAATGGTATAATGGTAATATTGTGACCATTGAAAACCAAGGTCTCACAATGGGTGTTGGTGCTTCTGTTACCGATGCTTATACAATTAATGGCTTAACTGGTGATCTTTATAATTGCTCCCAAACTAGTAAGTATTGAAGTTTTGTATACATCGAGGATAAGGAGCATGCCTATGTTATGATTGCCACATTATTTCTTGATCATATATTATTACAATTTTTGAATTAAACGTCTAATTTAACATAATATCAGATCATTTTATATTAATATACAACTAACTAATATTTTAATGAATGTGCAGGAACATACAAACTCAAGGTGGTACAAGGAAAAACTTACTTGATTCGATTAATCAATGCTGCACTCAACAACCAAATGTTTTTTAAAATATCCAATCACAATATGATAGTTGTCTCGATAGATGCATCTTACATTGAATCCTATAATACCAACGTGATTGTGATTTCACCAGGTCAGACTACAGATGTTCTCGTGAAATTTGATCAACCAATTGGGTCCTATTACATGGCTGCTAGGCCATATACTAGTTCTCCAGGTGTACCTGTCAATGACACAATCACAAGGGGTGTTATTATCTATGAAGGATCCACATCATCAAGCCCATCAATGCCTACTCTTCCGTTGGCAAATGATACTTCAACGGCTCATAAGTTTTATACCAATGTAACTGGGCTTGTTGGTGGTCCACATTGGGTTGATGTTCCAACTCAAGTTGACGAACACATGTTCATAACCATTGGAACAAACCTTGATAGGTGTAGAAGTAGCAACAATGCCACATGTCAAGGTCCACTTGGGCAACGAATATCATCAAGCATGAACAATGAGTCTTTCGTGTTGCCCTCTTCACTATCTATGCTTCAAGCATTGTATTATAATATTAGTGGGATTTATACTCGTGATTTTCCAAACCAACCACCTGTGATTTTTGACTACACAAATCCAAACACAAGCTTTGATGAATCGCTTATTTATGCACCCAAGTCAACAAAGGCAAAGAAACTCAAATATAATGCGACAGTGGAGATCGTGTTACAGGGTACAGCTTTCAATACGGTGGAGAGTCATCCGATGCATCTTCATGGTTTTAGTTTCCACGTATTGGCTCAAGGATTTGGGAATTATGACCCAACCAATGACAACAAGAAATTTAATCTTGTGAATCCACAGTTTCGTAACACCATTGTTGTTCCAGTAGGAGGATGGGCTGTGATTAGATTTCAGGCAAACAATCCAGGTTGGTAAATACAAAAAAATGATTAATAGTCACAATAATAATATACAGATTGAAAATTTTTAATTTATTATTTTTAATATTTTATTTATTTATTTGATAAATTGTATTATTTAAATATCTTTCAATAAACTATTTTGTCAAAAATTAATCGATTTAAGTCTCAAACAACATCTAAAGTTATAATGGCGTAAATAAAATAATAAAGTTATAATTTCATAATTCATGTTTTTTTATCAAATTTATAAATTATCATTCAAAATAATTGATTACAAATCATTTCAATAATATAAGTAATTTATTGAAACAAAAAATATCAAAATATAAAAATTAATTTTTTTCACTTAATATTAATACATAAATGAATGTTTGTACTTTTTTTTAAAATATTACGATTTGTTTTTATAGTAAACATGTTAATGTGCAGGGATGTGGATGTTTCATTGTCACGTAGATCAACACATGCCGTGGGGGCTAGTAATGACTTTTGAGGTTGAGAATGGAGGAAATCCTTGGTCTACATTACCTCCACCACCAGCTGATTTACCCAAGTGTTAATAGTATCAGATTAATATATTATTAGAATGTAATAATACGAGGGATGACATTCTTTTTGTTTGCCTTCTAGAATTTTTCGTTAATATTATTTCTTTAAATAGCTATGTCGCTTTTTACGGTGTTTAATGCGATCAAATGTAATGCTCTGTATTAATAATTGTCATAATAATAATTTATTTTATTATTTTATTGATATATTTTACCATCAATTCTCAATTAAATTTATGATTAATTTTTTTGTTAACACCTATTTTTATCAATTTATTTTTTATAAATATAAAAATAAATATATTTTTTTATCGTCAAATTTTAAGAGATATTGCAAAAATAATATTCAATTTTGATTATAATTTTTATACTATTAAACTTTAAAATTGTTACAAAAATAATATTACATTTTGATTTGTTACTTTTATATTATTATATTTTACAAAATATTATAAAATGATATGGATGTAAATCAATTAATAGGAGTTAATGTTGCTTGCAAATAATGGTAAAAAAGTAATTAAAAAAAACTCGATGATATTTTTATTTGATTGAACCAAGAAGGATAACTATATTATAGTCAAATGAATTACCTTTTGATTTTAAGGAATACTTTTAAAAAAACTTATGGTATCTAATTCAATTCTAAAAAAAATAGTGATGTTTTATAGAGAAGAATAATGTTTTAATTTATTTATGTTATATGATTTGGATATTACTAATCGATAATGCATCACACACACGTTTTTATTATACAATAGTTGTATAAGAGGGATGATTATAGATAATATTTAACATTTATTAGAATTTAAACCATAATATTATTAAGCCTCAGAGATAAAATGTCAAAAAATTTATTCTCTTAATTATGTGTGTTGATTTTATCAAGAAAATATTGATTTTTTTTAATTTTTATTTTATAAGTGAATTAATTTTGAAAATAAGTGGATATATTCGCAACTTACCTTATCATTTTAAGCATCGTTGCTTATTATATCCTTTTGACCATTGTAGATTATTCTATTTTTTTGACATGTAGTGCACACTAATTTCATCTCTATCAAAATACCAACATTCTTAGTTACATTTGGATTTGATTTTATATTCTATATAAATACAAAACAACACAACACAAACTAGGGGAAGAATATGAGAATATAGATTTAGAGAAATAAAGATATATAAATTATTGAATTAAGTTAGAGATAAAAACTAAAAACTAGATTTAAGAGAAAATTGTAATGACTATGGGTGTTGGCTATTTTCGTGAACAAAATATTTATTTGTAAATTTATTTTTAGGCATGCTATAAAGTCTATCAAGAAAAGATAAACAAATGCTCAAGTTCCAGATAATTATACTTCAGGTATATCTTTGATAACTACAACACATAAGATTACATTTATGCATTTAATAGCATCTGCTTATAAATCTGAAATTATTTTTAGTGCTAAAATATGAAATAAGATATGCTAAAATATTAGATAAGATATACTCTAAATTATAGTTGGAATCTTTAGCATAAAAGATAGCATAAAATCTATTTTAAAACTATTTTAAAAGAAATTTATTTTATATAACTACAACACATAAAATTACATTTATACATTCAATAGCATATGCTTATAAATCTGAAATTATTTTTAGTGCTAAAATATGGAATAAGATATGCTAAAGTATTATACTCTAAATTATAGCTGAAATTTTTAGCATAAAAGATAGCATAAAATCTATTTTAAAACTATTTTAAAAGAAATTTATTTTATATAAGAGTTATCTTAATTAATGAGTAATATTAATCCTATTTGTAATAGAAAAGATATTTATTAATCATATATGAGTTATCTTAATTAATGAGTAATACTAATCATATTTATAATAGAAAAAATATTTATCAATCATATATGAGTTATCTTAATTAATGAATATTATTAATCCTATTTGTTATAGAAAAGATATCTATCAATTACATAGGATTAAGGGTTTTAATTTTTTCTATAAAGAAAACTCATTACTCATTGTTTCAGTTAACCATACAAGAGCATTATTCTAATCTTCTTAATTTCTCTCTCTTGTTTTACAAATATAAGATTATAATTTTTTAGGCTTCTTTATTTAGTTAATCTATCAAATATTGGTGGTTTTATTTGATTCATTAATAAGCCTAATTATTTTATGATATTTTGATATTATGTTCTTATGGTTTCTTCTTTATTTTTGTTCTTAAATTGTTAGATCAAATAATTATTTTTATCATATCATAATTATTTGATTTGATTATTAATTTTTAAAGAAACTATTTTTATTGAACTTATATTTGATCTTTTTAGTCTAGGATTTGGTAGTTGATTTAATTTAAATGACATATGTTTTGCACAGGCACTTGTGTTTTGTGCTAACCTTTTTGCAGTTACTTCAGGAACGTATCTGATTGGTGGGAAGTTTATTGGAACATTGGTCTAGAAACCGCTCACGCTAATATTGAAAACTTTGAAAACAGAGCAGAGGCTTGTAAGTAAAGTACATTGGGGTAGTATCCTAAGGAGGGTAGCATAAGACCGAGTTTGTACTTGAATATTTGATTTTCATAGTAGAAAGCTAGGTGGTCCGGTGGACCGTGGTTTTCCTTTTAGGTCATGATTGTGGCCTAGGTTGTTTCCACCTAAAAATATCGTGTGTTATTATTTTATTTTAGTACTTATTTTTACACACGATTGCATGTCTGGCTGTTTTGTTTAGGTTATTAAATTATAAATTATTATAAATTAAAAATAACATATTCACCCCTCTAGGTTAATTAGGTCTATAATTTATAAATTTTCAGCAATCAAATCAAAGAAGTTGAATATCATAATTAAAGATAAAAGTCATAATATTTCTTCTCGTTTCTTTTATTTTTTGCATGAATAATATTTTTAATTTTTTGTTTTCTATAAATAGATAATTTTATAATTAATTGTGGGTTTAAAGCTCTAAACATAGATCACAATATTTAATAAGATTTATAATATTTTATTAAATTATTATTTTTTATTATATATTAATTTTTAGTTTTATTTATATTAATTTATTTGATTATTTAAATGTATAATTCAATAATTAAATTAATTTATTGTTAATAAATTTATTTAATTGATTATTAATCATTTTATTAATTTAAATAATTTATGATAATTGAAAACATTTGCCCTGACTTAAATATTGCTTTTTTCCTTTAAATTTTCACCCTTGTTTTTACTCATATACCCATGATATATATACGGGAGAATAGTGATTTATTAATAATATGGGAGACGTGAATCCAATTATTTACTGGATGGGTATAACTGTAAATAAAACATGAATATAGCCGCAGGTGATTTAAGCCAACCTTAATATACAATTATTACAGTTAAGTTTATTAGATTTACTTTACTTTCTTTATGAGTTTAACTAAAACTTCTGTTTTATTGCTAACATGCATAAGTGTCAGAGTGGGTTGTCATCAATTTATTTTGTATAATTTAATTTATTTGTTTTTGTTTCTTACAAATTCTTCCAATCCAAACTTACGAGAATGTGAACATATCATTTTTTAGATTTTGGGTATTGTGCCTTAAGCAGCAACACATTGCATTATTGCTTGAGATTTAATAAATATTTTAATACGGTTACATGCAGCTTACAATACGTATTTAATATAGGATTAAATGCATTTATTTTCTTAATTAATATTCAAATCCATATTAATTGGTACCATTTAAAATTTTCACACAGTTTAATCCTCATAGTATTAATATTGAGATTCAGTATCTTTAAACTATTAATATCAATTCAATTTATTTTTAATTAAATGAATATTTTTGTTTACCCACGTTTATAATATTTTTATTAAATTTTTTATAATTATTTTAAGAGATCGATCTTGTTAATTATGTAACAAAAAAGATCTCGTTAAGTTATCTAAATTGGAGGGTTTTTTCATCAGATCACAACATTATGATCAATATTCCCATCAATTTCATCTTCTTCTTCATCCCAATCAACTCTAAATTCATCGGTTATAAAAATCTCCTAACCTAGCTATGTAGCTTAACGACACATATATCTTAGAAAATTAATTAAAAATATTATAAATATAGACAGGAAAAAAATATCCTGAATTGTTATTAATTTTACAAATATCCTTTATTTATATATCCCAATCAATTCTATTTTTTTTTCTTTTTTATAAAATTTACAATTTTTAAATCTCTTTTACAACTTTATTAATACATAATTTAATATTCTATATATAATCAAAATGATATGTTTTCTTTCTTCAATATCATTATCTATTTAGTAACGCAAAAAAATATTATTATCTATTTACTATAGTTATATATAGTTACACACAATGCTTTCTACTCGTGAACAAGTGGATTTTATTTGCACGTAAATATAAGCGAAATCGTAAAAAACCTTTCCTATTTTAAGTAAAAATAATATCTACTTTTCTAAGAAAAAAAGAGAAAAAAAATTATATAAATAATACTCATAAAATTTATAATAAAAAATACATAATATTATTGGATGTGATTAAATTAGACTGTATTTAACATTAAATAAATTTAAATAACTAAAATAATATATCAAACTTTTTAATAGTTAAAAGGTACGAAATAAACATAAAATGTATTATTTTATGATTATAGGTTTTAACGGTATTATTTTTGTAATTAAAAAAAATTCTATTTATCTTACCAATTTCATTCCAATTGAGTCGTTATATGTACTGAATAATAAGGATATATATATGGATTGGTTTGAATTTAGATTAGACATAGAACAAATTTAATATGATCATTTTTTAAAAGATAAAAACCAACACAAAACAATAAATTTAAAAAATCAATCCAATTGGAACTAATAAATTTTTTTGTTTTAGTTGAATTATGGAATTTTTTAATCTTTTTTAACTCTTGCATTATTATTTCTAATTTTTTCAATGTTAATTTTATTATCATATTTAAATTTCAATCACTTACTTGATATCATTATCCATATCTGTTAATTTTCATATACAAGTTATCCATAATGTTGTTCATGATCGTTCGTTGTTTATATGGATGATTGGGTGAGAGTCGTAGATAGAGGTAAAGAGAAATAAGAACCCAAAAATAAAAGAAATGTTAGGGTGTTATGGACAAACCTAAAAAAAATTAATTTTTTTTAATAAAATTAAACCAATCAAATGTAAAAACATAAAAAAATTTATGTTAGATTAATTCAAATAATTTGAATTTGGTTGGTTGTTATCGATTTTAGATCCCTAATATAGCACAATCAATTTAGATTTCCAACTACAATGATAAAAAAAAAATAAAGAAAAAATAAAAATTTCTCCTGAAAAAGTTTTTAGGCTTGGACAAAAACCCTTTCCTTTTTATTTTCTGAAAGTTCTTAAAAACGTGTATATATATTATATTTTTGAACAGGAGAAAAATATATAATATGAAAGTATTAAAAATAAATTTTATTTATAAAAAAAGTTATGATATACATCTAATTAAATATTTCAAGAATCTGATTACTCCTTAATTACAATTATAAACATCAATGAAGTATGAACGAAGACATACATAGCGTGTTTATATTTTTTTGTTTTGTTTGGATAGAATGACAGCGTTTTCTTAGAAATCGGAAAAGCAAAAAACTTGTTACTTAACCGGAAGAATAAATAAAAATAAATAAATAAATAAAGAAGGGGAAGATGTACGATGTATATATAATTAGTCTTATTAATTAATTCATTGTTGGTCACATGCGACCTTCTCATAGACTCGGCCGAAAAATATTGAGTCAACTGTTGCGTAACAGCCTGTACAACTTCAAAACATGTTAAAACAAATAATTTTCTTCAAATAAAATTAACTACCTAAACAATAATCATTTATTAATTAAAAACCTTTGCTTCCCTATTTATTTAAATTAAAATATTTAATGATTTGATAGTTTAGGTTAATAAATTATTAAGTTTTAAGTATTTTTAATAATATTTTTTTAAACATTACAAATATGTAATACTTAATAAAAATAATTAATAATATAATTAATAAAAAATATACTAAAAAAATTACAAATAATATTTCTTAAAATACATTCAGTATCAAACTTATTTTATCTCAGAAGATAAACAACTAATTAACTACATAGTTGACTACAACAAATTATCTACGTCAAACTAGAATTGGAAAATTGTTTGTTTTCATAGGGAATAGTCTGATGTCGTCACTTCTGAAGTAATGTTTCATTTTTTAGCCTTTTATGATTTTGGATGCATGTTTAATTTTTTTATTTTTTATTTAAATTTAAAATACCATAAATTCAACAGAATAACCACAATATTATATATATATATATTATATCTTAAAAAATAAGAGTTAGATTAGAATCTCAAATAAGATTTATTTTTTAAGATAATTTTATTAAGAGTTAAAAAGTACAAAGTATTGGACAAATACCAAAAAAAAAAAAAAGTTAGTCTAACATTAGTAGTAATGGAAAGTTATTGAACTTAATTTTCGCTCAAACACTTAATTAAAACTTTTATACCATCTCAATTTTTGTAGCCTAAGTATCATGACTTGCATGGATGATCTTGATCTAAAATATTAACATATTGACACTTGTTATTGACAATAGCTCTAAATTTGGAGTTATTGAATTTTAAGTGAATTATGAAATTGAAATGAACAAGTTTAATTAATATGATATACACACAATTCTAATTTTTTTTTAATTTCTTTTAAGTGAATGAAAATAACAAGAATACTAATTAGAGCGCAAGTGCTGTTGGTCATCAATAATCTAACTACTTAACATTAATGATGTAATTCCTTTGAAAAGATCAAACTCTTCAAGTTAATTATTTATTGACTTGATCGGAGACACATGTTTTGAATTTTTTTTAATTCTGATTTTGTTTTTAATAAAGATTACATACTATTTAATTAAACATGTTCAAAATAATAAGTAATTTTATAAAGGTTATAGATCACAGAAAATTACATGTTGGTGTAGATTAATGCATGATAGATGGTCAGCGATGTTAAAACTTTGTATGTCAATTCAATAAAAGTTAGTAATCTCATGATAAATAATATAAAAAGATGATACTCATAAATATCTTTAATTTTGGTAAAAAGATAATTAAAAATAATAATTACAATGTTACGAAAAATATAACTAAATGAATTATTCACAATCAAGTTATTTTTAATCCATATATATATTCAACATTATACACTTAGCACAATATCTATTATTCAATAATCAATTCTATTATCATAATTAAAAATTATAGTTATAAATACTCTTTTTTTTTCTCTTCATTTCATAACAATATTTTGAACTATTTCGTTTAATTTTATACAACTATACGTGCTTCGGATAAGTTCATCTTTTTCGTAAATTTCAAGAAAATCAAGCTATCTGGTGTTAGCGAAAATCCTCTATTCATAATACTAAAAAGCAATGCCCGGCCAGCTTTTTCCAAAAGCTAGCTAACTAACTCTATATTTAACATTTGCATGCATTCATAAAAATTAAGAAAATTAGGATCTAGAGAGAGAGGCGCCGAGTCAGAACTTTAACCTTTTATTAAATAAAATAAAAAAGACATTTTATATCAAAGACTTATTCGTGATTTCTTAAAGAAGATTTCATTTCCCGATGACCAACATAAGCTGGGTAAGGTAGCTACTAGCTGTTGCTGGATTAAGAAGTTTCCTGAAACCTTAAAAAGCTGTCCAAGAGAACTCAAAGCCTTATCATCAAAATATAAAAAATTAAAAATAATTGGGAATCAATTCTCCGAAAAGCTTTTATCATAATATTTTCACGATATCAATAGTCAATCCCTTTAATGAGTCACGGCACTGTTGTGTTTGTCTATATATAGAGTGGCAAAATATTATGATTATATTTTTGTAATTTTCTGTTCTAATATCTTTGTACAAATGTATAGTATTTGTATGCAAAAAAGGAAACGGAAAGTATACAAATTATAACAATATTAATTTCCATTATTATTCTTGTCTGTTGATTATCTACCATAATTCCTGTATTGATGTCTTCTTGTTGTCTACCATATTACTCACATGCCAACACTCCCCCTCAAGGTGGTGCATATATGTCTCTTATGCTCAACTTGTCAAGTGAGTTGTAAAAGTTCTTTGCAGACACAGATTTAGTGAGTATATCAGCCAATTGATCTTCTGACTTAACAAATTGAAGCTTAATAATCTTTTCTTCAAGATTCTTTTTGATGAAGTTCCGATCCATTTCAACGTGTTTCGTGCCATCATGTTGAACTGGATTGTGAGAGATGGCAATGGCTGATTTGTTATCACAAAATAAGTTCATTTCAGAGTTAGGAGCAACATCAATCTCAATTAGGAGTTTTTTCAACCACAGGAGCTTACATATTCCCTTGACCATTCCCCAAAATTCAGCTTCAGTACTAGATAAGACAACTGCCTTTTACTTCTTGCTCCTCCATGTAACAAGATTGCCCCCCACAAAAGTGAAGTACCCAGCAGTAGATTTCCTATCCTTCATATTCCCTGCCCAGTCTGAATCTGTATATCCAAGGACTTCCAATTGACCATTCTTTGAAAACATAAGTCCTTTCCCAGGGGAGGACTTTAAATAACGAAGTATTCGCATGACCGCATCCATATGGTCTTCACTTGGGCAGTGCATGAACTGACTCACGACACTCACAACATAAGCAATATCAGGTCGAGTATGAGATAAATAAATGAGTTTACCTACTAACCATTGATATCTCTGTTTATCTGCTGGTACTTGGTTCACATATTCTCCGAGTTTGTGATTTTGAACCATTGGAATATCGACAGGTTTACAATCTAGTAGTCCTGCCTCTGCCAGTAGGTCCAAAGTATATTTCCTTTGGGAAAGACATATGCCTTGTTTTGATCTTGTTACCTCAATACCAAAGAAGTATTTGAGCCCTCCCAAATTCTTCATTTTAAACTCATTTGACAGTTGTTCTTGAAGCTTAGAGATTTCTTCTTTATCATCCCCTGTAATGATCATGTCGTCTATATAGACTATTATTATCTTCCCTAATCGGTGTTTTAGGAAAAGAGTATGATCAGAGTTGCTTTGCTGGAACCCATATTTCTTCATTGCTGAACTCAACCTACCAAACCATGCTCGAGGTGATTGTTTTAGTCCATACAATGCTCGTTGTAATCTACATGTAGTTTCTTTTCCTGTTGTAACAGTATATCCTGGTGGGATATCCATATAAATCTCTTCCTCAAGATCACCATGAAGGAAGGCATTTTTTACGTCAAGTTGGTGCAATGGCCAATCCAAATTTGCCGCAAGAGATAGCAAGACTCTAACGGTTTTTAGTTTAGCCACAGGTGAGAAGGTTTCTTGATAATCTATCTCGTGTTTCTGTGTATATCCTTTTGCTACAAGTCTCGCCTTGTATCGATCAACTAATCCATCTGCTTTATATTTAATGGAGAAAAACCACTTGCATCCTACCATCTTCCTCCCTTGAGGAAACACGCTTAACACCCATGTGTTATTCTTCTGTAATGCCTCAAATTCCTCTTTTATAGCTTGAGCCCATTTTGGATTAGATAAGGCTTCTTCAATGCTACTTGGAATTTGACACGAGGAGATTGTTTGTGCAAATGCCCTGACAGGTTCTGATAACCTTTGAGTAAATATATAATTTGCTATTGGATACTTGGATTGTCGTTCTTCTCTTTCTGGGGAGTATCGATTTGGAGGTTTGCCTCGATTGTGTCTGAAAGGTAAAACATAACCAACAGATGTATCTATAGCATTAGTTTGTAAAGGTGTGCTAGGATAACTTACCTCAGAAGTATTCTCAGCAGGATGATCATTGGGTACTAGGGAGTTGAGGGGTACATCAACCACTTCATGTTCTGGAGATTCAATTACTACTTCAGCTTCAGTTCTTGCAAGTTCACACTCGGGTCTAGATACTGGCTCCTCCATATGATTGGCGCGATCCGAGTATGTTGGACTAGTGTCTAATATTTCAACATCAAGCCAATTTTGTTCTTCACCATAACTCTCCTCCTGAAGAGTGGAATTGGATACCGGTGATGGAAAAAACCATTCTGATTCGAGAAAAGTGACATCCATGGTAATATAGGTTCTTTTAGTAATTGGATCATAGCATCGGTGACCTTTTTTTTGTACGCCATACCCCAAGAATACACATCGGACAGCACATGGATCCAACTTAGTCCGTTGATTTTTATGGAGGTGGACAAAAGCAACACAACCAAAAATTCGGGGCGGAAGCATCAAAATAGTAGGCAAGGGAAAATGATCAGATAGCACCTTTAATGGAGTCTGAAACTGTAAGGTTTTTGTGGGCATACGATTCAGTAGATACACCGTTGTAGTAAGAGCATCACTCCAGTATTTATTAGGCATATGTGCACCGATTAATAAGGCCCGAGCCGTTTCTAAAATATACCGATTCTTCCTCTCCGTAGTCCCATTCTGTTGTGGGGTTTGTGAACACCAGGTTTCATGGAGAATACCATGGTTGTCCAAGTATGTTCGGAATTTTTGATTAACATACTCCCCTTCATTATCAGACCTAAGTATCTTAATTTTTTCAGAAAATTGTGTCTGAACCATGGTGTGAAACAGGTGAAATGTAGCAAATACTTCATCTTTGTGTTTGAGAAGGTAAAGCCATGTCATTCGTGTACAATCATCAACAAAAATAACAAACCAACGATGACCCGATGACCCGATGACGTAATGACCGGGGAAGGTCCCCAAACATCAAAATGTACCAAGGCAAAAGGAGTTATACTTTTATTCATGCTCATAGGATAAGACGTCCTATGACTTTTTGCTAGGATACAAGTATCACATTTGAAATCTGAATGTGTGATATTTGAAAATAAACTAGGGAGTAGGTGCTTTAAATACCCGAATGATGGATGCCCAAATCTACGATGACATAGCCAAATCTGTCGTTCCTTGTTACCAGCAGTATTTTGCATGTGATTGGCTCTTCCTGAACTGAGGTCATCCACATAATATAGCCCCCCCTCCTAGTACCACGCCCAATGATCTCCTTGGTGAGAATATCCTGTAGAAGGCAAAAAGTAGAATACATCAGTACTACACAGTTAAGATCTGAAGTAACCTGACTTATAGACATTAGTCGGTTTGACAGAGAGGGTACAAGTAAAGTATTAGATAATGATAATGAAGGAGATAAGGTCACTGTTCCAGCCTCAGAATCGGATAAGTGACCCCATTTGCATTGGCAACACGACTCCGTCTTGGCTGAGTTGTACTGGAGAGATCATTTGGGTCAAATATCATGTGATATGTAGCTCCAGAGTCCAGAATCCAATCCTCCTTATCACTACGAGTAGAGATGTGAAATGCTTTACTTGAAATACCTGGATCCTGGGAAGATTCAGCCCGAGAAGTAAGGGATAGTGAGACATTATTGGTAGCCACAGCGACTCGCCCAGTGGTGTCCCGTTTCTTCCGTGCTTGAAGATCATTCCACCATTCTGGATACCCATGTAGTTTGAAGCAGTTTTCACGGGTGTGTTTGGAGTTTCCGCAATGACCACATTTCATGTCAAGAGATGGTGGATTTCCCATGGATTTCTTGCTACCCAAGGAAGTTCCTGTTTTTGGTGGCATTAGATTATGGTGTCCCTTGACCCCTTTAAAATCCATAACTGCTCCTGGTGTCGTATATACACCTGTGATCATCACGGTCTGCCTGACCTCTTCCCGACGGACGAATCCATAGGCTTGTTCCACCGTAGGGAATGGTTTGATTTGAAGCACATCACTTCGAGTTTTATCCAATCTATCATCAAGTCCATCGAGGAAGGTATACACTCGATCTTCCTGTACGATGGAGTTGTATTTTTGTATATCAATCGCACACTCCATTGGATTAGGATGACGGAAATCAATTTCACGCCACAACCCTTGAAGCTCATTGTAGTATTTTTCAATGGATCCACCCGCTTGCTTCGTACGAGTGACTTGACGGCGAAGATCATACACTTGAGACGTGTCTGTCCCATCATAGTAAGTGGTAGCCACCGAATCCCAAACCTGTTTTACAGTTGGGAATCGGATAAAATTTGCAATTAAGGAGGGGTCCATCGAATTGATCAACCATCCTTTAACAATGACATTTTTAGTACGCCATCTCCTAAATGAGGGGTCGGTTTCAACGGGTTGAGGAAAATCCCCATTAATATATCCCAGTTTATCTTTGCCAGAGATATACATCTCCATCACCTGGGACCACAAGGCATAATTGGATCCTCCCAACTTGATACTGATAGGAGCAGTCGACGCTTCAGTTGACGGAGGTTGTGAACTAATCTGAGCTCTAGTTAGAACTTCCATCATTTTCGCCGTCAAATCTTCCAACATGAAATTGGTAGTTAAATCTCTAGATTCCGCCATGAAATCTAATTTTTTTTACAAAACAGCCACTATATAAATGACAAAAAACAACTTATAACCCTAACCCTAATTTTCCGTTCTCTCGCAGCGGCGCCTTTCTTCCTGCGCGATTTCAGCAAGATGGTCGAGCGCATAATTTTTTTTTTTCCTTCCAAAGTCGCGCAGTTTCCTCTGCGTTCCTCAGCGCAGTTTCGTCTGCGTTCCTCAGCGCAGCTTCTTCTGCGCGTTCCAAACCCTAAGAGAAGTTCTAAACTCGCGCAGCTTCTTCTCAGCCAAAATCTCGCAGCCCTCTTCTTCTCCTCTTCTCTCAGATTCTTCGCAGTGGCGCTCTTCTTCGCAGTAGCTCTTCTCCTCTCGCAAACTGCCTCTGTTACTGTTTTCTTCCCTTCATTCTCTGCTCGAAATGTTAGTTTCAAGAATACAGCACAAACCCTTTGTCATTGGTACCACCACCTATTCTGTTATTCTCAGGAACTGCATCAACGACTACTTGTGAGTACTTGGTTTCCAAGGAACTGCGCCAACGGATGCTGTGAGTACTCGGTTTCCAAATGGGTCCGACCTGCTTTCTATGGTTCTTCGTTCAGTTGGTGTTGCGAATCACTTGACTCCTTGTAAGTTGTATGCAGATATTTTTTTTTGAAGTGTAACCCGTAATCTTCTATTGAATTTCTGAACAAATAAAAGTGAAATAACTATCTTGCTTTCATTTCTGAGCTGCACCTGTTCGGTGTTTGAAACGGCTACAAGAGCTGAATATGAACTCAACCAATGTTCGGTGTTTGAAGGTAAAACAGTGGAGGATCCCTCCGTCCAACACACAAAGTTACTGATGCTGAGGAGACGAACAGAGTAAAGTCAACCAGATCGGCAAAAAAAAACCGAACAGAAACACCACTCCTGATCCTAGATTAGAAAGTGATCTGCCAAACCAGATTGGCCAAACAACAAATCGTGAGATCAGAAAATTACGTTGTAACAGGTAGCAACGTAATTTTTATTTCTTTAGATAATCTGCTCTAATACCATGTCAAAATATTATGATTGTATTTTTGTAATTTTCTGTTCTAATATTTCTGTACAAATGTATAGTATTTGTATACAAAAAAGAAAACGAAAAGTAAACAAATTATAACAATATTAATTTCCATTATTATTCTTGTCTGCTGATTATCTGTCATAATTCTTGCATTGATGTCTTCTTGTTGTCTATCATATTACTCACATGCCAACATAGATCACTTACATGATTGCGTTGAGATATCACATAACACAAACATATTTGATATACACACAATCATTCCAATTCTCTAGCTAGCTATTTCCTTAAACATGGGCAGACCATTTGTGGTTTTGCTAGCAACATGTGCTCTCTTTTTATCATCTTCAGTGGCCTATGCTGCAATTGTGGAGCATTCTTTCTATGTAATTCATTTTTCCATCAGTTTCTACTTGGTGTTATTATTATTTTTTAATAAACGATTACATAATTCACGCATTCATTTACAATGAATAGGGATCTAACCCACAAATATTTAGTGCACGACCAATTACTGAATTACAAGACAATTAACTACTTTAATTGTGTTATTTATGTTAAAAATCATTTTTGGTACTTATCGGTAGAAAAATTGAAAACCAATCAATATTCTAGAAGTACTTATTGAGCACAATTGGAGAGCTAGCGAAACTATTCCAGTTAATTTGGAAGCAATAACATTTAGAATTAAGTACTCCGTTAATCACTAAAATTATTTTTAAAATTTTACAGATTGTTTTTCAATATTTTATACTATACACTTTAGTCTTTAAACTTATAAAAATAAGTAAATAGGTCATAATTTGACTATAAAAAACATATTTGTGAATCAAAATTTTAAGATATATGTGTAAATTTTTAATAATTTTAAAAATAAATTATATGATTTAAAAATTTAAAAATTTGTATGTAAAATTTTAAATTTTAATAACTTAATTGTATAATTTTAAAGTTAGAATTAAAGTATAATTTAATTAAAGTTTGTACATAAATGATATAATTAATTATATATGAAAATGCTCGGAGTAATACGTAAATTTATGCAATAATTAATAGTACGACTTAACAATAATTTTATTAATAAATGTTAATAGGTGAAAAACCTTACGGTGAATCGACTATGCAATGAACAAGTGGTAACAACAGTAAATGGAAGCTTACCCGGCCCAACATTACGGGTCAGGCAAGGTGACACTCTGGTTGTTCATGTCTTTAACCAGTCTCCCTATAATATCACCATCCATTGGTAACTATTTAATTTCTTTTATCTCTTCTTTTTCTTTTTAATTGACTCAATTTCTAAGACATATACATCAATCTAGATGAATCAATATAATTTAGTATCAACCTTTTACTATATGATTAAATCATTTTCAAGTCATGATTAGCAAAATAGAAGCCCACAGTTGAGGCTTGGAGGAGTATTTTATGACAGAGCATTAATATATATAGTAAATTTTTCATATCCACATTTAAACAGCTTGAATAATATTTTAAGACCTAATTAGTTAGGCAAATCAATGACATCTACGATCCATCACAAATTAGAAAATAATAGAATTTTAATTTTCATGTTAGATATCATCCATTTATTTTTATAATATTCAATTATTTACTGGATTTAACTTTTAATCTATTAAAAATATTTCTTAAATTATAAAAAAAAATATGTACGTGTATTTTTAAATATAAGAAAAACATATTTTTTTTACAATATATAAAAAAATATATTCATCAAACATGCATGAGTTAATTCATATCAAATTCATTTTTATAGTTAATGAAATTATATAATATTTACAAGCATTGAATTTTTTCAGATTTTGAGTGTTTGGCCAGATAGACCTGAATCTTAATATGTAACCCAATGTCCAATACTTATAGGCCAAAGCTATACTTATAAATTCAAGATCATCAATCAAGAAGGTACTTTGTGGTGGCATGCTCATTCCTCAGTTTTTCGAACAACAGTTTATGGTGCCATCATCATACGTCCAAAACGTGGTCATTCATACCCCTTTCCTAAACCCTACAGAGAAGTGCCTATTTTACTAGGTATATACTTCACTTACACAATTAAGTTCTAATAACTATAAAATTTAATTTAATTCATTCATTTAATTACTATCAAAATTAACCCTTAATCCATTATACTAATTCAAATATTTTTCTTACATATAGGGGAGTGGTATAATGGTAATATTGTGACCATTGAAAACCAAGGTCTCACAATGGGTGTTGGTGCTTCTCTTACCGATGCTTATACAATTAATGGCTTAACTGGTGATCTTTATAATTGCTCCCAAACTAGTAAGTATCGAAGTTTTGTATACGTCGAGGATAAGGAGCATGCTTATGTTATGTTTATCACATTATTTCTTGATCACATATTGTTACAATTTTTCAATTAAACGTCTAATTTAATATAATATCAAATCATTTTATACCAATATACAACTAACTAATATTTTAATAAACTTATAGGAACATACAAACTCAAGGTGGTGCAAGGAAAGACTTACTTGATTCAATTAATCAATGCTGCACTCAACAACCAAATGTTTTTTAAAATATCCAATCACAATATGACAGTTGTCTCGATAGATGCATCTTACACTGAATCCTACAATACCAACGTGATTGTGATTTCACCAGGTCAGACTACAGATTTCTCGTGAAGTTCGATCAACCAATTGTGTCCTATTATATGGCTGCTAGGCCTTATATTAGTTCTCCAGGTGTACCTGTCAATGACACAATCACAAGGGGTGTTATTGTCTATGAAGGATCCACATCATCAAACCCATCAATGCCCACTCTTCCATTGGTAAATGATACTTCAACGGCTCACAAGTTCTATACCAATGTAACTGGGCTTATTGGTGGTCCATATTGGGTTGATGTTCTAACCCAAGTTGACGAGCACATGTTCATAACCATTGGAACGAATCTTGATAGGTGTAGAAGTAGCAACAATGCCACATGTCAAGGTCCACTTGGGCAACGACTATCTACGAGCATGAACAATGAGTCTTTCGTGTTGCCACATCACTATCTATGCTTCAAGCATTGCATTACAATATTAGTGTGATTTATACTCGTGATTTCCCAAACCAACCACCTGTGATTTTTTATTATACAAATCCAAACACAAGCTTTGATGAATCGCTTATTTATGCACCCAAGTCAACAAAGGCAAAGAAACTTAAATATAATGCGACAGTAGAGATCGTGTTACAGGACACAGCTTTCAATACAGTGGAGAGTCATCCGATGCATCTACATGGTTTCAATTTCCACATATTGGCTCAAGGATTTGGGAATTATAACCCAACCAATGATCACAAGAAATTCAATCTTGTGAATCCCCAATTTCGTAACACCATTGTTGTTTCAGTAGGAGGATTGGTTGTGATTAGATTCCAAGCAAACAATCCAGGTTAGTAAATACAAAACAATGATTAATATCATAATAATAATATACAACCTGAAAATTTTCAATTTATTATTTTTTAATATATTTTTTATTTAAATTAATAAATTTTATTATTTAAATATTTTTAATAAACGATTTTGTCAAAAATTAATCAATTTAAGTTACAAACAATGTCTAAGGTTATAATGACGTAAATAAAATAATAAAGTTATAATTTCATAATTCAGATATTTAATTAATTTTTTTTATAAAATTTATAAATTATCATTTAAAATAATTGATTGAAAGTCATTTCAATAATATAAGTAATATATTGAAACAAAAAATATAAAAATTAAAATTTTTCACTTAATATTAATACATAAATGAAATTTTGGATTTTTTTCATAATAAACGTGTTAATGTGCAGGGATGTGAATGTTTCATTGTCACATAGTTCAACACATGCCGTGGGGGCTAGTAATGACTTTTGAGGTTGAGAATGGAGGCAATCCTTGGTCTACATTGCCTACACCAGTTGATTTACCCAAGTGTTAATAGTTTCAGATCAATATATTATTAGAATCTAATAATACGAGGGATGACATTCTTTTTGTTTGCCTTCTAGAATTTTTCGTTAATATTATTTCTTTAAATAGCTATGTCGCTTTTTACAGTGTTTAATGCGATCAAATGTAATGCTCTGTATTAATAATTGTCATAATAATAATTTATTTTATTATTTTAGTGATATATTTTACCATCAATTCTCAATTAAATTTATGATTAATTTTTTTGTTAACACGTATTTTTATCAATTTATTTTTTATATTAATATTTTTTTATAAATATAAAAGTAAATAGATTTCTTTATTGTCAAATTTTAGGAGATATTAGAAAAATAATATTCAATTTTGATTATAATTTTTATACTATTAAAATTTTAAAATTATTACAAAAATAATATTACATTTTGATTTGTTACTTTTATATAATTATATATTACAAAATATTATAAAATGATATTGATGTTAATCAATTAACAGAAATTAACGCAAGTTACACCTATATCGATGATATTTTGTTACTTGCAAATAATGGTATAGAATTAATTAAAAAAAATTCGATGATATTTTTATAATATTTATGAAATTTAATGATATAAAAGTAATAAATTAAAATTTGATAGTATTTTTGTAATAATTTTTAAAATTTGATGATAAAAAAATCTATTTAATATAAATATAAAGATAAAATATTCTGTGTTTTAAAAGTAAAGAATTGAAAATATGTCTAATCCATATATTTAAGTTAATTTAATGTTTATCATCGGAGCATATATATATATATCTTCAACTCTTATAAGCACTATTAAAACTAAAAACTTAACATAAATGTGATAATTCTATCCATTTAAATCTTCGTTGAGTTGTGTACCAACGTTTTAAAAAGAAGGACCCATTTTTCACAAATGTTTAGTTTTTATTGAATGGCACAAATTAACAACTAATTATATAGATGTACAATTGGACGTATAAGTGGACAAAAATTGAGCATATAAGAAAAAAAAATTAAAAACTATTTATATATTTTAAATTTAAAATAATGTATAATTATTTTATTGGTAAGTAGGGTATCCATCGATCTAATTTGGGGGAAAAAATTTAGCCAGATCGAACATTTATATTACTCAGATCGGATTGGATCAGACCGTTTATATTACTCGAATCTGATCAAATCAGACCATTTGAAACAGTTTTAATTAATACAAATTGGACCAGACCGTTTGATTTATAAAACCATTTGGTTCGGTCCGATCCGATCCAATTTTCGATTTGGTTCGGTTTTTGGAGATTTTTAATGAAAAATAATATGAAAATTTTAATATATTATTAAATCGGTTCAGTTCGACTGATTTAAAAATTAATAAAAATTGGATCGGATCGTTTAAAAAACGGTTTTAATAAATACAAACTGAATCGTTTGATTTGTAAAACCATTCAATCCGGTCTAATTTAATTCGATTTTTCGGGTTGGTTCGATTTGGATCGATTTATGGACACCTCTAAGGATAGTTAAATTTATATAATTATATTTAATAAATTTTTTTAATATTAATTATAAATTTTAATTTTAATATATTTATGATATATAATAGTGATAAAAATTATGTTTTATTGTAGTAAGTGTGTACGTAAGGCAATTTATTATTTTATTTTTAATTTTCTTGAATGACATTGTTGGTTTTTTTTTAATTATATGTATGTGCCAAAGAATAATATCCTCTTTCTTTTCGATTGAGTTTATTGGTCGGTGGTCGCAATACACAAGTCAAACGCGGCATTTGCTTTCTAATTATTTAAATTAAAATATGACTTATCTTTCACATCTCTCTGTAACGAGTTGTGTTAAATTTTGAATTTTTGAATGGTCAAATACCAAAACCATATCTTCTATTTATGATTAATAGGTGGCATTTAGTTTAATAATAATAATAATAAATCGGTGACATTCAGTTTTATTTTTTTAATAAGAAATTTAATTCATTTATTAAAATTAAAAATATTTAAATAATTTAAAATATATAATTAAATTTAATAAATAAACTAACTACAAAATAAATATTATTCTAGACTGTTTCAATAAGTGTGATGGAATATTTGATTATTTTATTTAATAAATAATATTTTTGAGAGTAAAAATATTAAAATATAAATTTTTTAGTAAAAAAATATAAAAATATAATTTTTAATTTTCTTTTAAAAATTTTTATGCATTTTTTCATGTAAAACTAATTATAAAATGCCATGTAGATGTTATGCAAGTGAAGATAGTAAATTAAAACACATCGTGTGTATTGGATGATGCAAGTATATGTCATGTGTCTACGTGACGTTGGTTTCGAGTTTAACAGTACAATCACCAAGCTTATCATAACTAGTCCACCCACGTCATATGTCGTGTGCTGATTCACCCAATGAATATTTCGTGTCACGTGTCGTATCCTTATTGGTCAGTGTTATTATTTATTATTTTATTTTTTTCATTTCAGTCCTTGATCTGAAGGTCTAAATTCTATTCTGAGTCTAATTTAACATCCTAATAGTCAAAAATTATATTTTTTATAAGTTTTTTGAGTCAAAAAGAGAGAAAAATATAAAAAAGATCTGAAGGTCTAAATTCTATTCTGAGTCTAATTTAACATCCTAATAGTCAAAAATTACATTTTTTATAAGTTTTTTGAGTCAAAAAGAGAGAAAAATATAAAAAAAAATTAAAAAGAGATACAACTTTGATAAAGATTCAATAAAATATTGATAATACAATTCAAGAAATTAATTGTATTTATTCTTATTATCTTTTCTTTATAATTTTTATGTTTTTTTATAAAAAATATGTGTTTTATGAATAAAATTATATCTAATTAGTTTATTAATCTATAGATTTTATGAACTCAATTTTCAACTTATTTTTATCATAAACTATGATTTCAATCTAATATATTTATTTTTAATTTTTTTAATTTTGTTTCTTAAAACATTAAAATACAAAAAATTTGATTTTTATTTTTTTAGTTTTAAAAATTAGTTTATAATAATATAATGGACGATATTTTTTTATCATTATATTACTTATTATAATACATATTCATTTGACACACAATTCATATATAAATCAAAATATAGTTCATTAGTCATGTTAATTAGTTTCATTGAATCAATAATTTCTTGTATAATTTGCTATTTATCATCATCTTATAGTAAATAAATTAACATATCATCTTAGAAAAATGTGACAAATCAAAAGCATAAACATAATCGAGATGTATCAGAAGAACAAATTTATACGAGAATACATTATTCTAAATATAAAATTCAGAAGAAAAAATACTACAATTGATTTTATTAAATTTGACTAAAAAAATTACTCGCGGAGAGAGTCAATTTCCATAAAGAAATGCGCTCCATGCCAAAATTGATTACATAGTTGATTACAACAAAAATAATTAATTATTAATTTATTGATTCAATGAATTATTATATTATGTCAAACTAGAATTACCAAACTCTGAGACACAGCTAACAAATATGAAATTAAAATGAACATGTTTAATATTATTTAGAAGCAATTATAACATTATTTAATATTATCTCTCCCCTTTTAGTGGATGCATGAAATTATAGCAAGGATATTAATTAGTATAGAGATAAATGTTGGCCATTAAATATTAAAAATGCAGCGTCTACTTGACATAATTATGATTTAACTGTTTTGAAAGATCAAACCTTCTGGTTAAACTTGCTGACTTTCTGAGACACTAGCTTTTACTCGGTTATTAGTTTTGATCTTTTTAAAATTCTTGCTTCTAATGGTTTTTCAAAGATGTCATACTAGCTAGCAAAAAATCAAACATTTTCAAACAATTAATACTATAACTCAATTTCCAAAAGCTACCTAACAATAAAAGACATTGAAAATAAGGACCTAGCTAATTGATAGCAATGCTTAATTAATTATAATTTATTGATTTAAAAACAAGGATTTTGATGATCAAAGGCTTGTTCATAGTTTCTTCTTAATTAAGTAAAGACTTCCTGATCATTAACATAAGCTAGCTAGGTAGCTACTAGTTGCCGGATAAATATGAAGTTTCAGCATTGACCTTAATTAAAAGGCAGCTGTGTCCCAATTAACCAATTCAAAGTCTTATCCTAAAAAAAATAAAAAAATCAAAATATTGTACTGTTTGGATTTTATAGCTATATTCTCACGAAATCGATGAGAGTCTTAAATTAAATCTCAAGATCGCACTGTTTTATTTATCTATAAATATAGAGCACATACATGTTGCTTTGAGATATCTCACATGCATGCTTATATATGACACAAACATAAATATATTTGATACAAACACAAGCTAGCTAGATCTCCTTAATTATTATATATACTCATCTCTATTTATTTGATCACTGTAATAATATTCAATATATTCCTATCTTTTTTAATTTGTGTGCCTTAATTGTTCAACATGGCAAGATCATTTGTGATTTTGCTAGCAATATCTTCTCTCGTTCTTTTAGCTTCTTCTGGGACCTCTGCTACGAATAAGACTGTGGAGCATTCTTTTTATGTAATTCATTTTCATTCTTTTTAATTAGCTTAATTAGTAATTAAGTAAATCAACTCTGGCAATTTTGTGTGTCAATTTATATGTGTTATAAGTGTGTAAAATTCACGTATTATTCATTTAATGTTTGCAAATTGCAGGTGAAAAATCTGACGGTGAATAGGCTGTGTAATGAGCAAATCGTACCAGCAGTAAATGAAAGTTTACCAGGCCCAACAATACTCGTGAAGGAGGGTGACACTCTGATTGTTCATGTCATTAATCAATCGCCCTATAATCTTACTATTCATTGGTATGTCTATCTCTTTCATTTATTTTTTTTAACATAAAATTTTTTAGGTGTAATTATATAATATATAACTTATTTTTATAAATAAAATTTTATTTTTAGTCTCATTATAATATTTTTTTTATAAATTATATTTAAAAATATAATATATATACGTATTTTATTTAAAAATATATTAAAATAAAAATATATAAAAAGCTGTATAGGAAATTTAATTAATTTATGTACAAGATTAAGAACTACACGGTTTGCTTCCGATTGGTTTGACTTTGATTCGGCCGATCATTAACAGCACGATCAAATTTTTTTTTTTAATCCTGGTTTGAAAACCGCAAGATCTTTTATTTTTTGATCGTAATCAATTTTATAATTATATTTCCTTTTTTTTTCTTTTAAGCTCATTATTTAATTTTCATCAATGTTTTTGCTATTGTTATATTTTTATTTTTTTTAGTTCATAAATGAAAACATGTGAATTATTATAATTATTTAACTTTAAGTTTGTTTTCATTTTTATTTATTTTTTATTTTAAGTAGTATTTCATCGATAAAAAATTAATTTTTTAATTTATCATGTCCTAAAATATTAGTTACATATCATATTCTCGTGTCAATATGTACATATTTAATTATATATACAGATTTTACATATGTACAATAGCTTATGCAAACAGTTAATATTAACTTTAATTATATTAATTGTACATGTTAATTATTTTGGATACAACTGAACTAACGACAAGATGTGCATACAATTTAAATCATAGTCATTTTACATTAGTACTATTAGCGGTAGATATGAACAATCTCTATAATGTTTGGACAAGAATCACTGTACAATATAATTATCAATAATATTATTAAATGATCAAATAACATCATTTTTAGGGCAGAATTATACTTAAATTAAAATAATATCAATCTATGTGAAGTTTCTTACTTTGATTCAGTATCAAAGTTTCTTACGTTGAGTTCGGAGGAGGGTGTGTAAGACATTTCAATTCAAAGTCATTTCTATATCTATACTATATATAAATATTCAAATTGCAACTTATATTTTCTTGGACAAAATATTGTCCTTAATTGATTAATTATTGTATAATTTATTCAAAATTTTACTCTATTTTTTTAAAATAATAATAACTATAATTTTCATTAAAGTAAAATTTAATAGTAATTATTTTTAATAATTTAATAAAATATGTATTATGCACATATTTATAATTAATACTTAATAAAATTATATATATTCACAGGCATGGAATATTTCAATTTTTGAGCGCTTGGTCAGATGGACCTGAATATATAACTCAATGTCCAATCCCCAGTGGCCAAAACTACACTTACAAATTCAAGATCATTGATCAAGAAGGTACTTTATGGTGGCATGCTCACTCTTCAGTTCTTCGAGCAACAGTTTATGGTGCTCTTATAATCCGACCAAGACCCGGTCATTCTTACCCATTCCCTAAACCATACAAGGAAGTACCTATTTTACTAGGTATGTGCATTTATCAATCAAAGTTCTATTTATTATTAAAACTATCCAAATAATTTATTGTGTCAAAAGAATTAACCCTAAATTTATTACTAATATATATATATATATTGTAGGAGAATGGTGGAATGGTAATATTATTGAGATTGAAAAACAAGCTCACGCAATTGGTATTGGTGCAAGTGTTTCTGATGCTTATACGATTAATGGATTACCTGGTGATTTGTACAATTGTTCTCAAAACAGTAAGTATTCAAACTATTTGTATAATCATATCATATGGATAAAACATGTTTAAAATATAAATTAATCATTAATTATATGCATCTTAAAAAATTTACAATAAAGACAAATTATTTATTATTACTGAAGTAATTAATTATGTGATATATTAGGTTAATAAAATATAAGATTAATGTAATTATTTATTTAAAAAATATAAATATCCAATACTTTATAATTATTCAAGAAGTAATAAATATCACCTCTTGTTACAATAAACATCGAAAAAAATATCAATTAAGTCAATATCTCTTATATATTTATATTTTTTAAATATTTTTATTTATAATAATTTATTTTAATTTTACAATTGATATGATAATTATTTATTGATTTCGATTTGTTATTTTTTTTAATTAATAAATGACGATCACATCATCAATTGTGTATAATAAAGTTTTCTTATATTTTTATGTTAAAAATTTGATTATGTTTGGCTATGTTTTTTTGATAAACAGTGACATATAAACTCAACGTGGTGCAAGGAAAGACTTATATGCTTCGATTAGTTAACACTGCTCTCAACAACCAACTATTCTTTAAGTTAGCCAATCATAGTATGAAAGTTGTTGCAGTAGATGCAGCTTACACTGAATCTTATGACACAGATGTAGTCATAATGGCACCTGGTCACACAACAGATGTCCTTGTTAAGTTTGACAAACCAAAGGGCTCCTATTACATGGCTGCTAGGCCTTTTATTAGTGCTCCAACCGTACCAGTCAATGACACAATCACAAGGGGTATTATTATATATGAGGGATCCAATTCATCAAGCCCAATAATGCCTATTCTTCCAGAAGCAACCGATAATCTAATAGCCCACAAGTTTTACACCAATCTAACTGGGCTTGCTGGTGGTCCACATTGGATCGATGTTCCAACTCAAGTTGACGAACACATGTTCATAACATTTGGAGTGAATCTCGAGAGATGCAAAAGCAGCAACAATGAGTCATGTCAGGGTCCGCAGAATCAACGATTTTCTGCGAGCATGAACAACGAGTCTTTCGTATTGCCCACAAAACTATCTATGCTTGAAGCATTCTATGACAATGTTAGCGGGATTTATACTCGTGATTTCCCAGACCAACCACCAGTAATATTTAACTATACGGACCCAAACATAGACTTTGACAATTCACTTATTTTCGCACCCAAATCAACCAAGGCTAAGAAACTCAAGTTCAATGCGACAGTGGAGGTCGTGTTACAAAACACAGCTTTCATTACAGTGGAGAATCATCCAATGCATCTTCACGGTTTCAATTTCTATGTATTGGCTCAAGGGTTTGGAAATTATGATCCTGCCAATGATAGCAAGAAATTCAATCTTGTGAATCCACAATCTCGTAACACTATTGGTGTGCCCGTTGGAGGATGGGCTGTGATTAGATTCCGGGCCAACAATCCAGGTAGATCAATACACTAATTTTTATTATGACTAATTAAAATCTTCTTCATTTTATTTTCTTTTTGGTTTAATGGATAAAAAACACATTCTAATGTAAAAATGAGTCACTTTTTTAATATGATTTTACTTTTAACATAGGTAAAAATGATATATTTTTAATTTTATAAAACGTTAAAAAATATATATTTATTTATGTATTAAGAAAAATACACAATTATGTTTTTACGTAAGGATTAAAAATAAAACTTCTTAATGAAAGAGATTATATTATGTAATTAAACTTAAAAAATTTAATAATAAAATTTAATAATAAATATACGTGAATGTGCAGGAATATGGATGTTTCATTGTCACATAGATCAACACATGCCGTGGGGACTAGCAATGACTTTTGAGGTTGAGAATGGAGGCACCCTCTCGTCTACATTGCCTCCACCACCAGCTGATTTACCCAAGTGTTAATGGTATCAGACCATTGTACTAATTAATTTCCACAATCCATTGTTAAGTTAATTTCTTGATCCCCCTTAACTACGCCATTTGTAAAGTAGTTTAGCTTCTAATAATATTAAGGGGTGATGTTCTTTGTATGCTTTCTATTGATTATTTGGTTAACATTCTTTCACGAAATAATTATGTTGTCTTTTTACATTTTTTAATGCAATAAGTGTAAAACACTTTATTAATAATGATTACAATATTTTACTAAATCTGTTGTATCCTTTAATTGATTTTTTTTTTTGGAGTAACATTGTCGAATTTTTATGTACCTAGTTCTTTCCTTGGTGTTTATGAAAGTTTGTGTAATTTAGCATTAATCAATGAATTTGTATGCATGGTTATAAATTCATTGGAATAATGAATTAGAGTATCATCGACTAATTTACTAAAAGCACAAAGTGAAAATATTCAGTTGGGAAGGGATGATTATATTAGTTTCAAGTTTCACGTTTCTTCTTATTATTATTTTTTAAATGGCTAATCAATGAAACATGTGGTTACGGGCAAATAGTAATACTCACCCTCTTTTTTCTTAGTTATAACTTCTAAATACATCAAATACTGTTTGAATAAATATAAAATTGATTATATTATCAAACTTTTATATACATATTTAAGCATTGGATAGGATAATTTTTTTTTTAAATTTACATCAAATTAAAGTATCAAATATTTACGTCCATATCATGTCATTTAAATACGAATATTTTATAAATATCAAGAATCTAAATAAGATATCTTTATAAATCCATTATATATAAAAAAATAACTTAAATAGGTTAATCCCTTCTCTTCCTAGTGAAATATTTTAGTTATTATTGTCTCAGATTACACAAGAGTTTCACTAAAAACTGGTTTAAAGAAAATATGTTTACATAGGAGCAGGGGCAGCAACTTAATGAAGGCCTAGGCTTTCTGCTGGTGCATCAGCAACAATAGGACCTGGGGCTACTCCAGAGCTCAACATCTCAATCATCGCACGGTGAGGGTAAGACTTCTGTCTCTCACACAGATCTGGCAAATACACTCCTACATTTTTTTTTAAGTATTTTATGTTTACATTTAATTCCTTGTCGGTAAAAATAAAAAATAATATATATAATTGTTAAAAGATCAAAAGGAATTTGAGTAGCAGAGGTAAAATGCTTTGATTGAGTTAGAAGAAATTATATGTTTTACATTTACAAGCAAGGTATCATTAGTAGTTACGCAAAAAATGACTTTTGATTGTTATCATGATCATCTCGCTTATGCCTTCATATAAATTTAAGCTGAGGTAATTAATTAAATGTTAGTTTTATTTATAGTTTCTCGTTAAATAAGTTCTGTGTAAGTGGTTTGATATAGTAGGAATATTGCATGTTCATTTAGTTGATTTAATATGGAAAATTACAATTTATTGCTTTTAATATTTTTTTTATTTGAAGACTTTTAAGTTAATAAAAAATATATTGATTAATTTATCGAAATATGTAAGTCATCTACACGGTACATTTAGTTACAAAACATGACATAAATTGTTGAGTAAAATTTAAAATACACAACTCTAAATTTATTAATATTGAATTTAAACAAGTAAACAAAATAGTATTATATCCACGATAAAAGACATTATAATATTTTTCAAAGACAACTCACAAATTAAAAAAAAATACAAACACTCAATGATAAAACTCTAACTTACACTCAAATTAAGAATACAAATACTTATTTGTTTTTGATGGAATGATTAAACCAAATGTAATGTATGTTATTTATAGTCCTCACTGTGCAATCTACACCATATAAATATAAAACTAAGAAATAATTCTAGTTACATAAATATTATTTACATATTTTTCTTTTCTACATCCTTCAACTACTCAATTTATTTTTCTGCATCCTTCAACCACTTCATTTATTTTCTTACATCCTTCAATCACTCAATTTATTTTTCTACATCCTTCAATTACTTCATTTATTGGATTAGAGTTGATTTTTAACATAAAAGATAATGAAGTTATAATTTTATTAGTGATATATGTTACTAAAATTTTTCAATAATTTTTTTCTTTTTAATATCCTATGTATAAGAGATTAAAATTAAAATTCTAAGTATAAAATGAGTTATGTCATGACATTAAATCATGTAACAATGCAAATATTCAATTAAAGTAAAACATATTAAATTTCAAATTTTCACAAATCAAATTTTGGTCTTTAAAAGATTTACCTTCTCCGGCAGCAGAGTTGAAGTAGAGATCAACAATGTTAGGGCACTTCTTGTAACAAGGTGGAGAGCAAAGCTTGGCTAAGAAGTGAGGCTCAAGGAGAGAATCAGAGGAAATCCCAATAGACTTCCTATCAACACCACAAGACTCTACACATTGATCTGTCTCTATGTATTCAGCCATTCTCTCTACTACAACTTCTGATCTTCTGCATTGATATTCCACTCCTCCTTCCTCTCCTGCTGCTGTCTCCAACAAGCATCTTTTCCCTGACGATGCTATCGAATATGCGCATACATCCGTTGGCAAATCCTCGCACACAATCTCACCTGATTATTCATTTACAAATACAATTCAAACTTAAACATTTCACATGTTTAAACTGTTAAAAATTATTAGAAAATCAACTCTTATTCTTTAGAGATAAAGGGTCATCTCTTTATAATATTATGGAGGTAAAATACTTCTAATTTAACAATTATAGTTATTGAGCTTTAAACAAATGATTTTATAGTTTGATATAAGTTATTAAAAAATTAACTTTTCAAAATTTAAACTATTTAGAGAATGATCAAATATGTTTTTATACATTTTATCATGAACCACACTAGTATCATTTGATGTTAAGGAAATGAAAAATATGTGAAATACATACCTAATGCTGCGTGGATTAGCAAAGAAGAAAGGAAGAAAACCAGAGGCAATTTAGAAAGCAAAGCCATTGTTAAGTGATAGTGAGAAGGGAATGAGAAATTGAGTAAAGACCAAAACGGTATGATGGATGTATTTATAGGAATAGGAATGAGAACTAGCGATGTATGAGCTCGAGCTGGGCTAGACTTTGACGCGGTTGAAGGAGTTAACAGTTGGTGAATTTATGTTTCAACAATAATCTTGGATTTGTCAATGGAAGGCCACCTTGCAATGTTCCTTTCATTAACTTTTTTGTTAAGATTTTTTAATTTTTTAATTATATCTTATAAATCATTTATATAAGAAGTTTTATTTTTAATACTACAATAAAAAAATATTCATTTTTATTATAACGTAAATAAATATAAATATTTTTAACCTATTATAAAAACAAACACTTTTATTATTATCTAAAAAAAATTTAAAGTTAAAGCATATTAAATAATTTTACCATTTATGTACAGTAGAGTTTTTTTAATTATTACTCTCTGTAAGTTTTGTGAATTGTGATACGTGTATTTGTTTTCATGTATAAAAACGTTATTGTTTGGTGGGTGCCTTAATGCCTTACTAATACGGCCTGCAAAATACGTGCTTTTTGGGGATCCATTTTAGTTGGAAGAAAGAATTTACAATATTCTGTGTTTTTTTTTCCTTTCTCCCCCCCCGGGAATCAATTTGAAACTTCAATGAATTGGATATGGAAAAAAAAAATGAAAATTCTAACATCTATTACTCACTCCGTATTGTTAGGTAGGTATTAAATGCCATAAATATAATGAAAGAATATTATTCTTAAATATATATATTTTCGCTTTTGTTAGATTAGACATTTTAAATTACATAATTTTTATGTATTTTATTGTAAAATTTCCGATCATTATTGCTTGATTGCAATGAGGTTGTTGGCGGGTTACCAAGAAGGCAAGTGATTGCTAAGCATTTATTAGATTGGATTTTTTTTCTTCTATAATTCTTCTATCCACATCACTAGCTATAATTATTCTCTCTAGTAGTTGGGATATATATTCTCTAATAGTAGAGAATAAATTCACTAAATTTATGAAATTAAAAACAATACATTTTAACTTCTTAGAGGATGATGATCGTACATGAACTTCCTTCAAAAATAACGTTAATTTATTAGGTAATTAGCATTGTGTTATTAGAGTATAAAAGACGCTTGATGAATAGATTCAAAATATATCATAAAACTCATAAGAAAACAATCGAGTAAGGTAAAATATGGACAATTTAAGACAAAATTGTTAGTGTGCATGTCAAAATTACATTTATTTGTCTAAAGATAACAAGTATTCTTGCAAATAACTAATTTATTGTCACTTATCCCAAATTTGCTCATTTTTGGTGGTGAATTAAAAAATTGTCTTCCATGGTTTAACCGGTAAGATTTAATTTTTTTGAATTGTAGTGATATATTCAAACCACACCAAATATTAATTAATAACTTTATTATAAAAAATTTTATTTATCATAAAAATATGATAAATCACAAATAATATAACACATTATTATTGATAATTACAATCGAATCTACATAAAAAATAATATAATATAACGTAGTTATGATATACATAATTGCTCTTATGTTACATGAGTTATGTAAGTTAAATATTAAAGAAAAATTATAAATTTAATAAATTTGTGATGTATTTTAAAAAATTAAATAAAGAAAAATGTTAACATTATATAAGAAAGGGATTGATAGTTAAACATGTAGGTGGTATAGGATATAAACCATTTTCTTATTTCAAACAAGTGTATAACAATTGTATCCATTCTGCTTAATAAAATTATGTTATTTTAGTTAAGTTGGTTATAGTTGTTATGTTATATAATCTCTTAATTAGTCATATATATATATATATATATATATATAAGTGTTGTAAATTAGCACTTGTGAAAGTAAAGATAGTGTCCAATTTTGATTGCACAAATTAATAATAATGAGTAACGGTAAAAATAATAATGAGTAAGAAATTAAATTGCACACAATGATTTAAGTGGTTCAACTTTTCAATGTGAAAAGTCTACTCCACTGACGACGGCACACCGAGAAAAATCCACTAATAATCAAAAGTGGAGATACAAACACCAATTTACAGAGCTTCACAAATTATACCAAAATCCAAAATCAACCCACAAAATATCCCCTCTAATTTATTGGTAATATATAGCAAGATAAATTTAACAAACTTGCTATTAAATCAAATATTACCGTACAAATGGGATGAAAATAATTAGCAGCAGTGATGACACGAAACTGTGGAAGAAAAACAGCAAGTGAAATTTTTCTTCTTTTTCTTTCTGCAGTTTTCTTTTCTCTGCTCTCTGTTTAATTTTTTGACTGCTGCAGATTTTCTCCTTTTTTGCGACTTCCTATTTTATCTCTGGTGGCTGCTCTAAAAACTTACTTCACGCAGGAAGTTATACATATATATATATAGAAGGCAGTTGAGGGTTTCTAATAATTATTATATGGGCTTTGGGCTAATGGGGTTTTGGGCCAAACAATTAACAAATCTCCACCTTGGCTCAAAACAGAAAAAAAATTCTTCAAAATATGAAATTCCTCAGATTACCAAATAACCGTCATCCAAAACCCCGAAGGGTGATCATCTTCTACAAATACCAATCAAGTCCAAGCAATGCTTGAACTTATTAAATGGAACTAGTTTGGTTAACATATTAGCTAGATTCTCTGTAGTGGCTATCTTATTGACAACAATAGCACCCTGAGAGACAATGTCACGAACGAAGTGATATCTGACATCAATATGTTTGGTTCTTTCATGATACATAGTATTCTTAGTCAAATGTATCGCACTCTGACTATCACAAAATACAATAGAAGTATCCTGTTGTAAACCCAAATCACAAACCAAACCTCTAAGCCAAATGGCTTCTTTCACTGCTTCTACTGCTGCCATATATTCTGCCTCTGTTGTAGACAAAGCAACTGTAGACTGTAAAGTAGCCTTCCAACTAATGGCGTAATGAGAAAGAGTGAAGACATAACCTGTCAGAGATCTTCTTCTATCCAAATCACCAGCATAATCGGAGTCCACATAACCAATAACACTGCAACCAGTATTAGAACTCCCATCATATACCAAACCAAAATTAGATGTACCTCTCAAATACCGAAGTATCCATTTCACTGCTTGCCAATGACCCTTACCAGGATTACCCATATATCTGCTGACAACACTAACTGCATGTGAAATGTCTGGACGAGTACAAACCATAGCATACATCAAACTGCCAACGGCACTAGCATATGGAACCTGAGACATGTACCGTTCTTCTTCTTCTGACTGTGGTGACAAATCCAAAGAAAGCCTGAAATGCGCAGCTAACGGCGTACTCACAGGTTTAGAATCTTTCATGCCAAAACGTTCAAGAACTTTTTCAATATAACTTTTCTGAGTCAAATAAAGCTTGCCCGCTTGTCTATCCCTGTAAATTTCCATGCCCAAAATTTTCTTTGCTACACCCAAATCTTTCATTTCAAACTCACCATTAAGCTGAGACTTTAATTTCTAAATCTCAGACTTATTCTTAGAAACAATAAGCATGTCATCAACATAAAGCAACAAATAAATGGATGAACCATCATGAAATCTTTTATGATAAACACAACTATCATAATCACTCCTAGAGTAACCATGATCAATCATAAAAGAATCAAACCGCTTATACCACTGCCTAGGAGATTGCTTCAGCCCATATAAAGACTTTTTCAATAAACAAACATGATCTTACTTACCTGGAACAACAAACCCCTCTGGTTGATGCATATATATTTGTTCCTCAAGCTCACCATGTAAGAATGCTGTCTTGACATCAAGTTGTTCTAATTTCATGTCAAATAATGCAACCATAGCAAGCAACACACGAATAGAGCTATGTTTCACAACAGGAGAAAATACTTCATTGAAGTCAATACCTTTCTTTTGACAATAGCCCTTTGTAACAACACGTGCCTTGAACCTAGCTGCTTCAACCTCAGGTATACCTTCCTTTTTCTTGAAGACCCATTTGTTTCCAACAATCTTCTGACCCTTAGGCGGTTTCACCAATTCCCAAGTATGATTCTTATGAAGTAATTCAATCTCTTCATTCATAGCAACCAACCACTGAACAGACTCATCACAAGTGACAGCTTCATGATAACTAGAAGGTTCATACACCTCAATAGACTCTGCCACAGACAATGCAAAAGAAACTAAGTCTGCATCTGCGTACCTCTGAGGGCGACAAATCTCTCTTATTCCTTTACCCTTAGCGATACTGTATGGTTGCTCATGTTGCTCTTCTGCTACATCATGAGCAGAATCATCTATCTCATCCAAAGATGGCTGATCTGAAGTGCCCTCTTGCACTTGACTAGGAGCTCTACTCTCAAGCTCCACCTGCTCACTAACACTGTGGTCTTTATCTGCAACAATAGACTCTTTTTCTTTTGCAACATGGAAAACTCATCAAACTTAACATCTCTGCTAATCAAAAAATTAGGTGACTTGGGTTCAACACACCATAATCTATAACCCTTCACCCCAGAAGGATACCCCAGAAATATGCATTTCAATGCCCTAGGCTCAAGTTTACCATCATTAACATGAGCATAAGCAGGACAACCAAAAAATTTCAAATCAGAATAATTAGTAGGAGTACCAAAGAATACCTCAAACGGAGTCTTCAACTCAATTGCAGTTGATGGAGACCGATTCACCAAATAACATGCATGGTTACAAGCTTCAGCTTAAAAGGATTTATCCAAGTCAGCTTGAAAGAGCATACAACGAGCTCTTTCTAAGAGAGTCTTGTTCATACGTTCTGCTACTTCATTTTGCTGTGGTGTATAAGGCACAGTGCGGTGTCTCACTATGCCATTTCTTTCACAAAACTCATTAAACTGACTGTCACAAAATTCCAAACCATTATCAGTTCTCAAATGCTTGATTTTCTTGCTTGTTTTATTTTCTATACAAGCCTTGAATTTCACAAATTTTGAGAACGCATCATTCTTATTCTTCAGAAAATACACCCAAACATGACGAGAGAAGTCATCAATAAAAGTCAACATATACCGGGCACCACCCTTAGACACAACACGAGAAGGACCCCAAAGATCTGAATGAATATAATCAACAGTACCTTTCGTTTTATGGATGGCTGTACTGAACTTGACCCTGCGATGTTTTCCATAAACACAATGCTCACAGAAATCAAGCTTCTCATTTTTCTGACCACAAAGCAAATCCCGTTTGCTCAAAATAAACATCCCTGCCTCACTCATATGCCCAAGCCGCATATGCCATAATCGAGTAGTGTCTGAATCTTGATCTGACGAGGATGAAATTGATACACTGCCAATAACAGTGCTACCCTGAAGCATATAGAGACCACGCGACAATTACCCTTTAATAACAACGAGAGCACCCTTACTAACTTTTAAGACTTCACCTTCAGCTACATACTTATAGCCTTGTGAATCAAGAGTACCCAAAGATATCAAATTCTTTTTCAAATCTGGAACATGGTGAACATCTTTTAAAGTCCTAACAATACCATCATGCATCTTAATTCGGACAGTACCAATACCAACAACCTTGCAGGACATATTGTTTCCCATCAAGACAACACCCCCATCAATAGATTGATAAGTAGCAAACCAATCTCTACTGGGGCACATATGGTAAGTGCAACCCGAATCAAGAATCCAAACATCTTCAGGAGAACCAATAGATACTGATAGAATATTTTCACCATCTGAACTAACTATTCGCAACACCAAAGAACATCATTAGTACCAGAAGACGTTGCGATAGATTTTCCTTTACCTTTGAGTTTCGGACAATTTACTTTCCAGTGCCCTTCCTGATGGCAATAATTGCATTTGTCTTTTCCTTTTCTAGACTTGGATCTAGACTTGCCTCTATTATTGCTTGTGTCTTTTTCTTGATTTCTACCTCTGACAAATAAACCACTGCTATTATCACCGTTGTTTGTAGACACTTTTTTCTTTAACTCTCTGGAATTCAAAGCTGCTTTGACATCTTCTAAAGAAATAGTGTCTCACCTATATAGCATGATATCAGAGCTATTGAGTTATTCTCTTATTTATTGGAACTGATCCAGTTTGCTCTTTTAGATTTATTTTGAGCTTCTGGTTATCTGATTGGTTTCATATTTTCTGGGTTGTGTTTCTGTTTATTTAATATTGGGTTTTATGTCATGGCGGCACCAATTTGTTGTAAATTAGCACTTGCGGAAGCAAAGATAGGGTCTAATTTTGGTTGCACAAATTAATAATAATGGGTAACGGCAAAAATAATAAGCAGTAAGAAATTAAATTACACACAATGATTTAAGTGGTTCAACTTTTCAATGTGAAAAGTCTACTCCACTGACGACGGCACACCGAGGAAAATCCACTAATAATCAAAAGTGGAGATACAAACACCAATTTACAGAGCTTCACAAATTATACCAAAATCCAAAATCAACCCACAAAATATTCCCTCTAATTTACTGGTAATATATAGCAAGATAAATTTAACAAACTTGTTATTAAATCAAATATTACCGTACAAATGAGATAAAAATAATTAGCAGCAGTAGTGACACAAAACTGTGGAAGAAAAACAGCAAGTGAAATTTTTCTTCTTCTTCTTTCTGCTGTTTTCTTTTCTCTGCTCTCTGTTTAATTTTTGGACTGTTGTAGATTTTCTCCTTTTCTACGACTTCCTATTTTATCTCTGGTGGTTGCTCTAAAAACTTACTGGAAGTTATACATATATATATATAGAAGGCAGTTGAGGGTTTCTAATAATTATTATATGTGATTTGGGTTGATGGAGTTTTGGGTCAAACAATTAACGATAAGTCTAATTGATTATTTATTTATCTTTGATTCTTTTCATTTTTTTCTCCATTTACATGATTTGAGTGATTATAATTAGTGTATGCCGTTACTCTAAAACATAAAAATTATTAAAGAAAAATAATATATAATCATGATTTATAAATATAAATATATTTTTCGAAATAGAGTTACAAATAATTTTACTAATGATAAATAAAACAAAATTAGGAACCTTTAGTTAACTTTAAAAAAAGGATCAAAAGTTTTAAAAGAAAACAATATTGTTTAAAGTTTAATATTCTTTGACTAGCGATAACTGAGTAAACCACATCCTCTGTTTTTTTAACCGATTAAACAAACATCTTGAATTCAAGTTGAATAGTTTTGAATCGTATATTTCATATGTTTAATTCTTAATTTCTTATTTAATCCTCAACATTTAGTTAGAGTCTTGATTAATATGAAATTATAATTAATAATTACATAAGTAGAGTTGGCAGGGAGATGGGATCGTAGACTAAGTCAATAAAATTATCTAGTGATATATTTTATTTTATTTTTGTTTGGTAATTTAATAATATCATAATTTTATATTTTGTATTCTTATTTTTCATATAATATCTTAATGATACAGATATTTAAAAATATATTAATTTAATATAATTTTATTTTATTAAAAAAATTTCAAATTTATATATCCGAGTGTGTATATCATGAGTTTATTTGAATTTGAGTTAAAATTGAAACTAAACCAATAAAATTGATTTTAAAAAATAAGAACAAATCTAGTGTAATAAATCCTATAAAAACAATCCAAACTCTTTGGATTGAATTAGATTAAATTGGTGAATTAATTTTTGTATTTTAATTTTTTTTACGATCGACATCTTTTTTTTTAAATATTATTTAATAATAAACAATTATTATATTAAATTTTATGTTTTAATAATTGATTAAAATTAGGACATCTTTTTAATTTTTTTAAAAATTATAAATAATCAAAATGATGTATAACAATTCTAAATAACATAAAAACTAACACAAATATTTACTATTTAATTTTGTATTAATTTAAACATAAATGATATGTATAAATAAGTATTTAATATAAAAATAACTATCTAATTTAATAAATAATAATATGACTTAGATGTATTTATATGAAATTGAAAATAAATATTAAATTAGGTTAAAAATTAATTAAAAAATGATGGATACTAAACATATAAAACTATTAAATTTTTTTTTATTTTACTTTTTACTTAACAAAATAATAATATTAATAATAAATAATATAATATAAATATAAATATAAATTGTATTAATTTTTATAAAACTTTTAATATTAATAATTGATCCAACTTATTGTGGATTAATTTTACAATTTATAAATCTAAACCAACTTAATAACATTGTAAAAACCGTGTAACATAGGTTAGATTGGTTTGAATTGTATGAGTTGGATAGTCTAATTTTAAACACTCTTTTAATTGGTAACACATGTGTTTTTAATTAAATATATTTGTGATATTTTCGTCGATTCTTGAAACATTAACATCTTTTTTTTATCGTTTTTGAGTCCTTAAATATATACATATTTAAATATTTTTTTGATTCATTTTATTTTCTCATTTTATGCTTTTAGTGAGTCAAAAATTATTAAAACATTTATGTAAATATGTAAAAATGATGAGATAAAATATGTTAATGTTTGAGGGATAAAAATAGGGAAAAATATCACAAATGTTATTCATTAAAAACAGGTGTGTTTTACAAATATAGAAAATATTTAATAAATTAAAAATTTATATTATATTAATAATATTTTTAAATGAGAATATATCTAAAGTAATGGTTGAAAAATAAATATAAAAAAAAAGATAAAAAGAAAAATGAAACTAAAGGACGGTACCAAATCCATTGTCTTTTATATTTTTTTAGCACTTTTTTTCGTTTGGAGATGATATCTCAACTAAGTAACCAAAATTTAATTAAATTATAAAAGTAAACCCAATTATTTATTAAATTAAAATTTATGACTTAATTATTATTATTATTATTATTATTATTTTATTTCTCTAGTGACATTCTTGCCTGCACATCCATGATATGATGCAATCTCAAACTCAATGCCAGAAAGAGTAGTGGAAAGTGGGAACCGACGACGAAAACTGTTGAGAGAGGACTTATACGAACATTGATGGTTAAACTGAAAGCAGACCATCATTGTTTAAGTTTGATTATTTCTTCTTGGAAATCTCCGTATACATGTCGAGGGTCTTCAAAGGAAAGTCAACGCCTATGAGAAGCAAAATTAGTCTTCATTTTGTTCTCTTTCTTGACATTGACTTCATCAATATTTACTGTCCAAAGACAACTTCATTGAAAAATTTGACAAAAACTAACACTATTTGGATAATTTTCGCAGCTTTATTTGTGTTTATGTTGGGGGTTTATTTTATTTTTAAAGTAACATTACATAACTCATATATGTTATAATCGAATCCTAACATTAATTTTATGCAAGATTTTGATGTTAATGCGGTATAACAACGCAAGTACCTTTGGGTTCATTTTTATCAAAATATTTTCCCTCTAAATTTATAGATTCAGTTATTTACGTGATTTTATTTTTAATTTTTAAAAAAAAATATGTATTTTTTACGCTGTATAAAAAGTTATGCATCACATTTTTAAACATAAAAATATTTTTTTACATTGTGTTAAATAAAATGAATTAAAAATAAAATTTTATTTATAATAAAAAATTAAGTAATTAAATAAAAAAAAATTTAAAGACATTTTTATCTTTCATTTATTTGTTTTAATTAATCTCATATTTTATATTATGAATTAATCATTACGATTGAACCTCCTAATTTTAAGGAAATATAATACTTTATTACATTTTATTTAAAATTATTTTTAATAAAATCATAATTATTATAAATAATTATGTTTTTTTTTACATACTTAGTCTTATTTAGATTTATTTTAACGAATATGATATCGTATACCATGTCATTACCATATTAACTCATTAAAAAAATAAAAAAAAATTATAAAACATAACATTTCTATCATTCTTAATAAAAATAACATTTAATAAATTAAATAAGTTAAAATAATCATAGTTTAATTTAAAATAATGTGTTAAATTTTTTTTTAATTTTAAAAATATATAAATTAAATATAAAATATATTATTTTTATGATTCTAAATTTTAAAAGTATTATTTTATTTATTTTTAAAAATAAATAAAATAAATAACTATAACATAAATTAACCAGACATAAGGTTTAGCCATGATTTATGTATCCTAAGAAAAAGCATTGAGCCGATTCACAACTATTCTAACGTATGTTCCTAAATATATCGGCAATTCTACAGGGAAAAGTTTTTGTAGCTTTTAATTAGTTGATTATCTTGAGGAATTAATTAGTAAATTATTTAAAAATATATAAAAATATTATTATATATATTATATTTGTTTTGGTTTAGACAATAGAGAGCAGGAAATTTTTTTTGAATAATGATATAGACTTTAGACTTATGTTTCGTGTCAGATAACCTTATTTTATCTATTAAATCATGAAAATAAAAATTAAAAAGTAAAATAAATATACAAATAAAATATCAAGACAGAGTCCTAGCACATAACATAACTCTAAAAGTCATGTTAGAGTATCAAGTGTTTTCCAAAGTTTTATATGTTAAATACCTAGTGAATTTATTGATACTTGTCTGAGTCATTACACACCCAATGACATGTAACTAAATGGTGAGTTGTGAGGTATATTTTTTAATCATATTATTTTAAAAAGTTAATTGTACCCAATAATTGACGTTAATAAATACATTTTTTCATGTTGTTTTATTTTATTTTTTATCAAAAAAATTGATATTATATTAGAAAAGATACGTAAATGAGAAGATAACGTAATAAAAGACTTGACATGTCATATTTATTCTTAATTTGAATTATGTATTCTTGTTGATGAAATAAATCTCAATGAAAGAGCATTCATTAATAATTTCATAAACAAAATTATTTTTATTTTTATTTTTTAACTTGTATTCATACATTTATATTTATAGATAATTAAGTTAAATATTTCTCCACTTCATTCGAGCTCCCAAGGTAAAGTAGAACACATTGATGAATCTATCAAATCAAAATAAATAAATGAATTAAATTTACAAGATCATCAAATGATTAATGAAAAACCCAATACTTGAGCTATATATAAATAAATCAATAAAGTACTGCTTCAACTGATTGAATATCAAGTATCCTCTGGTAACCATATGATCCTTTACCATTAGCTCATAAGAGCCTCAATTTCCCATTCTTGCTTTTCTTGTCTCTTGGGTAACCATAAATTCCACCATATAACAATGTCCTTTGAAAATCACCAACTAAGCTACCAATGTATCTAGCTGAATAAGGCCCTTTCACTTGGACCAGGGTCCTTAGGTCATCAATCTACTTTTTTAAATTGTCATTCCACAATTGATAATTATTGCCTTCATTAAATGAATAAATCTTTCATATTTTTGGTATTTGAATATTCTTTTGAGTTAAAATGTACGAATCTCTCGTACTGTTAAAAAATTTAGATAAAATGGTATAATCATAAATTTCCCCTCCTAAGATCTTCCTTAACAGAATATTAAATAACAGAGAAATAGATAATACACAACACAAGAATTATAGTGAAAATTCTAAATTAGAGAAAAACTACTTTCGTTGTCAAAAGACAACCAGAGAAAAATTCACTATGTGGAAAATTATTACAACCACACTCAGTAATTTTCTCACACACCCAAAAGATAAGAGCAATTACAAGCTTAAGAGAATTTTCCCACAAAATTCTCTCACTCAAGAACTTCTCATACAAGTTTTTCTCTATTTTTGGGATGATTAACAATGAATAAATGAAGTCATATTTATAGCCTTCAAGTTCTCATTTCATATGCCAAACATTTCTTCATTCAACAAGCCTAATTTTTCTATTCTTTATTCAAACAAGGTTAGGCACCTCCTATTTTGACTAACAAACCTAATATTATTTTTAATTAATCACAACAATCTCCACCTTGATTAAAAATAAACATAGTTACCACTACAACACTGTCTATCCCAACAGTCATAATTCTCTACACCGAGAATTATCATACTCCACCATAAAGAGTACACCCACTTAGAATTAATCACCAATTCTAAGAATTTCACATCGGCTCATGTCGAAAAAAAACTTACTGAAATTTATGATGTAACTCTCACACTTGGTTTTCCCGAGAGTTCATCAGCCATCGACATCCTTTCCACCACACACCTTGCATCTATACCAAGCCAATGCCCGTGTGCAAACTTGTGGACCCGCTACCAGTAACACACCCTCTTTCATGGCAATATTTAGAGACTAGCGGCATGCCATGAGGATGTACACGCTCTTTTCAAAGAGCATCACTATAGTCTTTGAAAACAGACATACTATTAGCGTCCTGTCGATATTTGAGCTTCTTACCGAATCAGCTCCATCCTTCGGACAATTTCTTTTAAGGTGCCCAGATTGTCCACACCCTCAGCACACTATCTTCTTTTTCATGAAATTGTTTTTCTTTCGATTGTTAGCTACCAATGCTGAGTTTTCAGACGAAACATTTCTTCCACCACTCAGCCTTTTTTCTTCAGAAAACAACTTGCTAGTAACTTCTGAAAAAATTATTTTCTCCTTTCCATGAATCAAGATAGATTTCATGTGATCATAAGAAGATGGAAGAGATCAGATGAGCCTTAAAGCTATATATTCATCATCAAGTTTAACTCCAATGGTTTCTAGTTCAGAGATAATACCATTGAGAATACTGAGATGGTCAGACATAATAGTTCCTTCATTCATATGCAAAGTATGGAACTGCTCTTTCAGATACACCCGATTTGAGACACCTTTTGCTTGATACAATTCTTCAAGCTTTTCCCAAAGTTCTTTGGCCATAGATATTCCATGCACATTTGCAAGAATATTTTTGGCCAAACAAAGTCGAATTACACTTGCAGCTCTTAGATCAAGATCTTCCCAATCTTCATCACTTATATCGGTTTTACTAGACTCAATACCAGTAACAGGGACTGATTTCCCCTTTAACGCCTTGTGTAACCTGTATTGGATCAAAAAAACTTTGGCTTGTACTTGCCACAAGTCAAAATTGATTCTTCCATCAAATTTCTCAATGTCAATCTTGACTCCTGACATTTCTCCTTCTTTCTTTAAATTGGCTTTGATACCAGTTGATAGGAAATTTGGATAAAATGGTATAATCACAAATTCCCCCTCCCAAGATCTTCCTTAGCAGAATATCAAATAACAGAGAAATAGATAATACACAACACAAGAATTATAGTGGAAACTTCAAATTGGAGAAAAACCATTTTCGTTGTCAAAAGACAACCAGAAAAAAATTCACTATGTGGAAAATTATTACAACCACATTCTCAGTAATTTTCTCACACACCCAAAAGACAAGAGCAATTACAAGCTCAAGAGAATTTTTCCACACACTCAAGAACTTCTCATACAAGTTTTTCTCTATTTTTAAAATGATTAACAATAAAGAAATGAAGTCATATTTATAACCTTCAAGTTCTCATTTCATATGACAAATATTTCTTCATTCAATAAAATTAGTTTACTTAATTTTCTTATTTTTTATTCAAATAATGTTAAGACAAATACACCCTTTCTTATTGTCAATACAAATATCGATGAGCTTGAGTACGTGAAGTAGCCAGATGCTAGAAGGTTGTTCCCTGGCTGGCAGACACTCAAAACACACCTCTGTTTTTCTTTATCAAGCTGCAAACTCATCGTTCCGCGTTTAGATTACTTCATATTTTGTAATTAATTTTGTTTTTAAGTTTTAGTTTTTTAACTAAGTTTTCAAAACTAACGTTGTTTAATAACTAATTCTATTTTTAATATCAAAATCATCAAGTTGTAACTTATTTTTATTTTTACACAATTTCTATTGTTTTTGAAACTGAAAAGGAAAAAAAATTTAAAACCATATTTCTAAGTTCATTTTTACTTTCCTTCATTAATTTTACATTTCTTTATTGTGATTCAAGAAAAAATGAAACAAAAAATAAATTTACTAAACAAGTATTTTTACTAAATAAATTAAAAAAACAAAAAACTATTTTCAATCGCAAAAAAAAAAAAAAAATTGCATTAGAAAACGAGTTATTCTTCCAACAGTTGAAAAGAATGCTTCTAAATTTATTGCATGTATCATAAAAGTAGATTAAGTCCCTAATTTTCAAATAATGTTATCCGCATTTAAGGTTTAAAATGCTAATATGCATAAAGGTAAAGATGTAATTTTTATGAAAATATCGAATATATTATTATTGTTGATAAAATTTAAAAAAAATCATAAAAATTATGAAAATTCTATTAAAGATATAAAAAAATTATAAAATTTTATAAAACATCAAAACAATAAATTACTTGTATTTTAAATTAATTTTTTTATTTATACATATATTTTTAAATATTTATAATAATTATATTAATCGATAATTTAATTAATTAATTAAAATATTGTAAAATAAAATATATATTCTTTTTTATAAAATAAGTAATTAAAATGTTTGAAATAACTAAATAGATTAATTAATTGTATTAATTATTATAAATAGATAAATATCGATAATATAAAAATAAAATTTATTAATATTTTGATATTTTAAGGAAAAAAAAGATATTTAATCAATAAAAATAATAACGATATTTAAGCTTGTAAACATTTATAACAATTTATCCAAAAAAAAAATAATAATGAAGTAGCGTGGGAGATATGCTAAGCCAACTACTATAAGTGATTGCAATATTTACTTAATCTTGTCCTGTCTTGAAGCTGCTAACATTTATTTAGGATCTGACGAGGAATGTAGCAGAAATGAACTTACAGTGGAATCATCTTCAGTGTCAGCGAGACACTCATCATTGGGGCTGTAAATACCAAAAGACAAAACCAGTGGAAACAGAAGCGTCAATATTGGAAGAACCATCAAGAGGATCAAACACCACAATGTAGTTTCCTGAATAGCTCTCTTCTACTGCCACTGGTACATCCTCTTCCTCTGATGCTATCATTCCTACTCTTCCACTTGATCTTAAGCAATTTGAAAAAAACCTGTAATATATTATTCACCACCAAATATTAAAGTTAAAAAAGAAATTGGATAACTATTTAATTGAGTTCTGATAAGTTGAATGTCTACGAACAACGAATTCATTGAGTACCAATCAATAATTTAAGCAGCGGGAAAAAGGAAAATATCTGGTCCAACAGATTTTCATATTGGGCTTCAATTTCAATCCGGTCTCTTTTGAATCAATATTTTTGTTTTGAATCGTATCTAAAAAACTTTTTTTAAAAATACATTTATAATTTCACAAACCATTGCACATATGAGTTCATATGAGTTCATGTATTTATCGTTTTATTTATTTCGTGTTGGATGGCTGAGTAATGAGCGGGATATTTTTTTCATTCCAGTTTTATTTAATTAAGATTTAAAAGAAACTTTTTTTTACGTTATAAAATGTTAATAAATTATTATTAGTGGTATATTAGTTGTACACAACTAATATACTTTATATTTTTTTAAAAATACTTTTCATAAAAAACAGATTCTTATTTTCCTGTATTTATATTTGTATTATTATTCATTATAATTAAGATTAATAAATACATTTTCAGTATATTTAACTTGTATCAGAACAGGAAAGAAAAGAAATTTTTTTTTTTACCAGTTTCTGAGTTTCTGAGCAACGCCGTCGTCAACGTCAGTGCCATTAATTTGAGTAGCGCCGCCTATACAGGAGCGCCATCGTCAGTATCAGTGTCATTAATCTTCTCGCGCAGCAGCTCCAAACCCTGCGCCATCCAGCTTGCGCAGCAGCTCCTGCACTGCGCCGTCCAGCTTCCGAACAGCTCCTGCACGACTTTGTGAATCCACAGTTCTCTTTTGTGTGTCCGCAGTTCTCTAAAAATTTTCAGCCTTTAGTTTCTTTTAATCCGGCTTGCCCTACCCTTCAGCCCAACCCAACCCAATCTGTCTTAGTCCAAGCCCATCAGCTAGACAACCCACTTAGTCCAAACCCATCAGCTAGATAACCCACTTAGTCCAACCCGGCCCATCAGCCCAATCCGGCCCATCAGTCCAACCCGGCCCAATCTGTCTTAGTCCAAGCCCATCAACTAGACAACCCACTTAGTCCAACCCGGTCCAAAAAAAAAAAATTCGTTGCATACTATATTGTTATTTCAATGAAAGATTCAAGACAACATCAAGTTTCTAGAATTAATGAAGTTTCAAAATTTGAAGTTTCTGTTAAAAGTTCAAAAATTGGTTCTTTCGGGGAAACTAAACTTAATAGTACAAATTTTTGAACATGGAAAAAAGTTATGTTTGTTTATCTTCGTGGGATGCATAAGATGGGACATGTATCTGGATCAATCAGGGCTCCTAGTCAAGATGATATAGAAGCTTATACTAGGTGGAAAGATGATGATGGCTTTGTAATGTCAATTCTATTTAGAGCCATCACTGATGATATATTACAAATGGTGGAAGAATGTGAAACTGCTGAGTCCATATGGAATACCTTAAGCGATCTTTATACAAATGAGTCGACTTTATTCAAGTTCATGAACTCATGTCACGGGCATGCAGCAGAATGGGCAACCAGTATCTCTATTTTTTACCAAGCTGAAAAATGTATGGGCTGAAATTGATCAAAAACGCCCATGCAAAATTAAAAATCTAGAAGATCTTCTGTGGTACCAGAAGTAGAAGGAGCTTGAACGAGTACATGCCTTTTTAAGAGACCTTGATACCAAACATAATAGTGCTAAAGGCGAATTGCTTCGAATGTCAGACCCTCCAAGCTTGACTACTGCCTTTACATACATTCGTAAAGACGAATCTCAGCAGGAAAGTCTTCATCAGGCACAAGTTGAGGTATTAAGTTTAGCCATTCAAGCCAAATCAAAGGCACCTTTTCTCCAGCAGCAAAATTCAGTTCCACTACATCAGCAGGGACCTCCACCAGGCTTTCCCAATCGCCATCATTCTCATTGCTTTTATTGCAATGAACATGGGCATCTTCGTGAGATTTGTTGGAAACTGTATCCACAATTGAAACCAAAATGACAACAGGGGTATGGTTCTAAAGCAAAAGCAGCTGTAGTGTAAATTGTCCAAGAACCAGACTACTATGGACATAATCATCCTATGGAATGTGGAGGTATCCCTACAGCTTCAATAGTTGGTCGTGGTAAGATTGGTATGACCTTAAATGTTTCTCACTCTGTTGGATCTAATACTTGGATTATTGATTCTGGTGCATCTAATCATATGACCTATGATAAATCTTATTTTAATAAGTTATCTCCCCCACCAGTGTCTTATGTTACAAATGCTAATGGTGAGGCCTTTCCTGTCTTAGGAAAGGGGTCAGTTCATATCACTCCATCTTTACAACTCCATAATGTTTTATATGTACCTGACTTATCTCATCACTTAATATATGTCCCATAGTTAAATATTGAGTCTAAATGTTCTGTAACCTTTTATCCTATGTATGTGATTTTTCAGGACCTTCTTACCAGGGAAATAATTGGTCGAGGGTATCTGAGGGGCAGGTTGTTCCGTTTAGACCAGAACTACAGAGGGGAGAAACCAAGAGCACGGGCACGCACTGCATTGACTTCTAGTTCCGATAAGCTAAGTGAAATTTGGTTATGGCATCGCCGCTTAGGGCATCCATCTTTTAGTCTTATGAAAAAAACCATGCCCACTTTATTTATTGGTGTTAGTGAAACTGTTTTACATTGTGAGACTTGTGTTTTGGCCAAGAGCCATCGTATTACTTATTCTCCTAGTATTTCTAAAAAAAGTACTATTCCTTTTGAATTAATTCATTCTGATGTTTGGGGACCATCTAAAGAGCCCATTATATCGGGTATGAGATATTTTGTTTCGTTTATCGATGATTGTACAAGGTTATCGTGGATCTCTTTTCTTAGAACAAAAGATGAAGTTTTTTCAGTTTTTCAAAATTTTCATAGCCTCGTTCAAACACAATACAATGGCATCATTCGGATCCTCCGTTCTGACAATGGGGGGGAATATGTTAATCATGTTTTTCAAGAATTTTTCAAAACACATGGGATTATTCACCAAACTACTTGTCCGCAAACACCAGAACAAAATGGAGTGTCTGAAAGAAAAAATTATCATTTACTTGATATGGCTCGTGTACTCTTATTTAGTGCTTATATGCCAAAAAACCTTTGGGGTGATGTTGTACAAGCTTCCGCCCATCTCATCAATCATCTCCCGTCTAGTGTCCTTAACGGAAAAATCCCATTCCAAATTCTCGCATCTTACGTCTCCTTATCATCCTTCCATAATCTTCCTACCCGTGTATTTGGTTGTGTTGTTTTTGTGCATGTTCCTAAAAATCAAAGGTCAAATTAGATGCTTGGGCAAATAAAATGTATGTTTGTTGGTTATGGAAGTTATCAAAAAGGGTACAAGTGCTTCCATCCACCAACCAGAAAGTATTATGTCACTATAGATGTTACCTTCTTTGAGGACACGAGTTATTTTTCCTCACCTGATACTGCTCGTCATGGGGAGAATACATATTTCGAAGAACTATATCATGGTGAGGGGGAGGCATTAGAAGAATCACCAGTCATTGCAGAAGCAGATGCTCCAAGTAGTCAAGCACCAAATTCGCTTACAGCAAATGAAGTGGAAGACACAACTGTTCCCTCAGACATTACTCCTACCCATGATCAATAACTCCCTGGTACTGAAGGTCACTCATCTGAGGTATGTACACCCACTGATACTAATAACATTGAGTCTAATGTTGGACAATATGTGTTACCCAAAAGGTCTACTCGATGTCAACCAGCCAAAAGGTATGAACCAAATATTCATGCAAAATCAAAATACCCAGTAGCCAATTACATGTCCACTAAAAGATTATCTAAGTCATATGAATCATTTGTGAATCAAATATCTGGTGTATCAGTACCTAACAAAGTACAGGATGCGTTGGAAGATCCAATATGGAGAAAGGCAATGGCTGAAGAGATGGAGGCGTTACAGAAGAATGATACTTGGCAACTGGTGCCACCACCACAAGGAAAAAGGCAGTTGGTTATCGATGGGTGTTTACCGAAAAACATAATGGTGATGGATCTGTAAATCAGTATAAAGCTCGTCTTGTAGCAAAAGGGTTTACTCAAACGTATGGTGTAGACTACGATGAGACCTTTGCTCCTGTTGCCAAAATGAACACCATTCGGGTTTTGCTCTCACTTGCCGCTAATCTAAATTGGCCACTATGGCAGTTTGATGTCAAGAATGCATTTCTTCATGGAGAATTAGCCGAGGAAGTGTACATGAGTCTTCCACCTGGGTATGTAGTTAATTCTCCTGGTAATTTTGTATGCAAACTAAGGAAGTCTTTGTATGGTCTCAAGCAATCCCCTCGAGCCTGGTTTGGAAGATTCTCACAGTTCATGCAAAAGGTTGGTTACAGATAGAGTAATTCAGACCACACTCTATTTCTCAAACATCAACGAGAGAAGGTAACAACCCTAATAATTTATGTTGATGATATGGTAATCACTGGTGATGATACTGTTGAGATGGATAAATTACAAAGACAGCTAGCCTCTGAATTCGAGATGAAGGACTTAGGTGAACTAAAGTACTTCTTAAGAATTGAGGTAGCTAGGGGAAGAGAAGGAATATATCTGTGTCAAAGGAAGTACATTATTGATCTGCTAACAGAGACAGGTATGTTGGATTGCAAACCTATTAACACTCATATTGAGCAAAACCATTGTTTAGCAGAGTATCCAGATCAGATACCAACTGATCGAGCTCGCTATCAGAGATTGGTTGGGCGTTTGATTTACTTGGCTCATACTAGACCATATGTTGCATATGCAGTAAGTGTGGTGAGTCAGTTCATGCATAACCCAAGTGAGAACCACATGAATGCTGTTTTGAGAATTTTAAGGTATTTGAAATCGGCTCCAGGAAGGGGAGTAATGTTCTCTAAACACAACAATCATCTTGAAGTCTGTGGCTTCACAGATGCAGATTGGGCAGGAAGTATTACAGATAGAAATTCAACATCGGGTTATTTCACCTTTGTGGGTGGAAATTTAGTTACATGGAAAAGTAAGAAACAGAAAGTGGTGGCGCGATCTAGTGCTGAGGCCGAGTATAGAGGTATGGCTCATGGGGTTTGTGAATTACTATGGATAAGAACTTTGTTATGTGATTTGGGTTTCGAACTCAAAAATACTATGCAATTGTATTGCGACAATCGGGCAGCCATTGATATATCACAAAAACCAGTACAACATGATCGCACTAAGCATGTAGAGGTTGATCGTCACTTTATAAAAGAAAAGTTAGATGCCAAACTGATTAGTTTTCCTTTTGTTCCCACTGAAGAGCAACTTGCAGATATGCTTACCAAAGAAGTTTCTAAGAAGGCATTATATGGTTCATTAAGCAAGTTGGGCATGATCGATATCTATGCGCCAACTTGAGTGGGAGTGTTAATAAATTATTATTAGTGGTATATTAGTTGTGTACAACTAATATACTTTATACTTTTCCTAAAAAGTTGATTACTATTTTCCTATATTTATACTTGTATTATCATTCATTGTAATTAAGATTAATAAATACATTTTCAATATATTTAACTTAAAAAACTAAGATCAACACAATAGTTTTAAACATAATTTTTTTTAATATTATAAAAAATAGAGAAAATAAAATATATATTAAGCTATATAATTAGAAAATATTAACATAATATAGTCTTTTTTTACTTTTTTTGATTAATTTTTCAAATTAACAACAATTTTATCTAATAACTAACTTTATAAGCAAAACTACCTAAATATTTTTACAACATAATTTAATAAAATAAAAATAAGATTAGATTTTACAATATCTTCGACATATACTATCGAAATTTTTTTAACGACTATCAACAATAATCCAACAAAATTCCAATGAATTATCAAAGATAACATATTACATCCAAATACATTTTTGTATGTAGTTCAACGACATCAAATATAATACGTTTTATCCATGTATATCTTTTTTATGTAATACATTACAATTATCGTAATTTTGCTAATTAATATTTTATATTTATTTATATATTTATATATAATATATCATATCTATTAAAGAGGTTATGTCAAAATTTTGATAAAATTATTCATATTTATGGTTAAAGTGTGACATTGATATTACTTTATTAAGTTTGTAAAATGATAGTTTTTTTAATATTTTTGTTATGTAATTTAATATAAAATTATGTATTTTGAGAATAATTTTTTTTAGTAAAAAAAAATTAGATAGGCAAATAATTGATGAAATTAAACTAAAAAGAAAATGAAAAGAAAAGAAAAGCAAATTCTTAATGGGCTTCTCCTCTTCGACTAAAACCTGATTGACGAAGCCATTGGCCCATACTTCCGATAGGCGATAGGAGACGAAAGTGTTAAGACTACTATTAGTCACAGTATTAGTGATGGCATTGGCTTCGCGTCTAAGTTCATTATCCAAAAGCAGAAAGCTCGTCAAATTACCAGCTAACTTGTAGGAATTTCTTCAGCTATGACACAAGGGGTTGTTCTATGGAGTCAATGTCACTCTCTTTGCTCCCTACGTTTACTTCCTTTCACAAACTTCTCCACCAAACGCTACCCAATTTCAGTTTCAGTATCTGCAACTATGGAATCAACCAATCAGAGTACCCAGGACCTCAGTGCTAGAGAGAGAAGACGCCTCAGAAACGAGAAGAGAGAGAGCAAGTCCGGTTCTAACTGGAGGGAAGAAGTTGAGGAGAGGCTTCTCAAGAAGCCAAAGAAGCGCTACGCCTCTTGGACCGAGGAACTCAACCTTGACCTCCTCGCTAAATCAGGTCCCGAATGGTGGGTTACTCGAGTTTCTCGTGTCAGAGGCCAAGAGACTGCTGATCTCATTGCTCGCTGCTTGGCTCGCAACTTCCCTCAAATTGATTTTAAGGTTATTCAATCTTCATTCCTATTTTTGATTTCTAATTCTTTTCTTTTTTTTTGAGTTACTTGTGAATTGCCGATTGGAATATCATTTGTGTTTTTTTATCATATAGAGTATTGAGAATTTTATATATATTTACCATCCATTTTAATGAAATGGAACTTATTTTATGAGTTAGAAGTACTCCCATTATTAAGTTAATATCATTTAATAAGATATTTTATAATTATTAGTTTTGATAAAAAGGATAGATTATAAATAAATATTATTATTTTAATTATTTTATTATAAAAATATTATTTTTTATTATAAAATAATTAAAATGCGATAAAATATATTCTATTAACAATAAAAAAATTAACTTAAAAAATATATTAACATAAAATGATTCAAATATATATATTGATAATCAAATATTAAAATAAGTATTTTATAAAAAAAATTGTATTAAATGTCATTTTTAATTACGTCTAAATCACTTAAATAGAAAATAATAATAAATTAATAGAAAAATCTTTAAAATCATATATTATTTATCAGTAAGGTTGAAGGAATAGGTAACACATTTTTAAATTTAAGATAAACTCATTGAAAAGCCTAATCTGTGAGTACTTGGTTGATACGTTTCTTTACAATTAAAACTTATTTTTTTGCTAAAGCTATTTAATATTTCTTTTGTACATCAGTGGGAATTTCCTATAGCTTTTGGAGTTTATCAGTGTGATTCCAATAATTTGAGAATTCAGTATTGTCTAATTTCTTTTTCTTTTTCTCTCCCCACGCTTCCCTCATCAGATAGTGTCTGTTGTCAGGTCTATGCTCCGGCTATCCAGGTGAAGAGAAAATTAAAAAATGGCACCTTCTCGGTTAAACCAAAACCTTTATTTCCAGGATGTGTTTTCCTAAGGTGCATAATGAACAGAGAGATCCATGATTTCATTAGAGAGATTGGTGGAGTTGGAGGGTTTGTTGGTTCCAAGGTTGGAAATACGTGAGTATTTGTTGGACTTGCATTTGCATTTTCTTTAATTGTATTACACATTTGACCTATATTGCTTATTCTTCCATTTTTATTATCTTGTATAAACTATTGTGTCAGATATGGAGGAATTTTGGAGAAATTTGGAATGCTATGCATTCCTTTAATCGAATGAGCCCGTAAATAGATGCGACTGCTATGTCACTAGCAGCATTAAGCTTAATTAGTTTTGATAGAAATCCTTGAGTTCATGACCATGACAGGTTTGTATCCGAAATATTTAAGATTGGTAAGTCACGTTGTGACACCAGAATTAGTGACCCGGGTAGTGTGAATTAATATGTTCCTGAAGCTTGTTGTCAACATTTGTTTTAGAGCCAACGGTACTTGATATAATTCAAACCTATGATTTAAAATGTGATAAAGGATGATTTTTACTGCCAGAACAGTAAGTGAACCACAGCTTGTTATCAACATTGAGTATCACTATCCCTAGCCAAACGAGACTATCTGTCTTGGGCTTGTGAAACACTAATACGGTGTTCTTTTTTTTCTCCTTCCATAACATCAATGCAATCTTAAAATTGGTGTAGGTTCATAGAATGTATCTACTTGTCTTATTGTGATTCAGTATATTGTTTTCCATGTACACAGGAAAAGACAGATCAACAAACCTAGGTCAGTATCTCTTGTTGATATGGAGTCAATCTTTAAACAGGCTAAAGAAGAACAAGAAAGACATGAACGAGAATTTGAGGAAGAGCAGAGACAAGAAGCAGTGAACTCAGGAATGCTGAATAGTGACTCTGATTTAGAGTCTATGGAAGTGACAAAATCTGCTACAGACTCCAAACCAAAACAACCGTCCACGAAACTTTCTTTAGGAAAGTGTGTGAAGCTTCCTGTCCCTGGTTCTACGGTTCGAGTTGTATCTGGAACTTTTTCGGAATTTGAAGGGAATCTTAAGAAAGTTAATCGCAGAACACGAAAGGTATGCAACACAATACATTGTAGAAAGTGCAGATGAGCAGAATGATAGAAAGTAACATTAAGAGAAAAAATGAAGGCTTTTCTGGAGGCAAAATAGTTGTCATTGCCAACATATAATCCAATTACAGTATAATATACATAAGATCTCCAAATACTACGTTACGAGTGTTAGAATAACAAAGCTTCAATATAAATGTGATGTGAGCAGAAATTGATACTAAATTCAAAGAGCATATGTAGTACCCTCTTGCCTAAGCCCAGAAACTGACATATATCTCTTCCCAATAGTTTCAGCTTTTGCATTTGGATATTTTCAATCATGTTTGGTCTCATGTGAGGAGAGTATTTAAATACAAATTTGCTATATTGAGTTTTAACGTTTAGTGTAAGTGACAAAATAACGTAGTTCAATAACCCAATCAGTGTCTGAAAATGGTCAATTTGGGGCAAGGACGGAGCCACATGTAACTGAGGGAGCCACGTGTAACTCAGAGGGCATGCCCCCCTCGATTTTTCGATAAATATTTTTCTTTATTGTATTTATAAATATATATTTTTTATTTTAGAAAAATACATAGCTGACACCTCTTTCAAATTTATTATTTAAATATTATTTTTTCTTTCCTCTTGTTATATCACGTACTCATTTGCATTTTGATTCTTCTACTGATAAATGTTTAACATATTTTCATAAATTTTAGAAAAATTATATCAAATAACATTTAAAATTTATATATAATAACAAAAATAATACCTAAATAATATTAAACATGTTTAATCGGAAGTAGTTGAACATTGAACGAGTTTAAATGATCATAGTTTAACTTTAACAGCGTCGAATTAAACAACGTTTAATATAAAATAATAAGTTCAATTTTTTCTAATAGTAAAATATATATACGAATGGGACATAAAGGGTATTATTTTGTGATTACAAGTTTTAAATGAATATTTTTGTTTTTTTTAAATTTTACTAGTTTAGTTTTCCTAACATTTTTTTTAAAAAATAATGTATTTTGACTTGCATATATTTTATCTATTTTTCTTTCACATATTTTCATTTTTTTAAAATGTTTATTATAATTTATGTTGTTTAATTTTTTTTATTTTTTACCTTTCTGCATATAAATTAAGCTTTATTATTTAGTTTTATTATAACTTAATTTATATATTTTTATGTTTTTATTTTAATCGGATAAAATAGATATTTAACATATAATAATTTAGTGTAATATTCAAAAACATTGAAATTTATAACTTTTTGAATATCAATATGATTTTTTCAATATTATTTTATAATAATTTGATTAAAATATCGTAAATTTTATTATAGTCATTTGAGTCAAAATTATTCATTTTTATTATTAAATTTAAGTGCAACATCCTTTGGAACATTAATCTTTACTAAGTTTTGAGTGCTATGTTGCTTCATACAGTTTCAAAGGGTATTTGAGGCCCCAGTTTAAAAGCCTGCAATAATGCTAAAGATCCATTTCACCAGTGTACTATCTTTTGATTTGTGACTGAGTTAATGGTAAATGTTTGCAGGCCACAGTGGGATTCACACTGTTTGGGAAAGAAAGCTTAGTAGACCTGGACATCAATGAAATCATTGCTGAGGCAGAGTAATATAAATATGTTTATACTTCTCACTAAAGAGTGAGTTTTTATTATTTTGTTTCCCACCCATCCTAGATATTCTATTCTTTGCTTGGAAAATGCGGTTCCTGGAAGTGATTAACATCAATGAAAATGCATTTTTTTTTAAATGCACATGTGAAAGTGACCTAAGCTCCATAAAAATAAGTTGCTGAATGTGCTTCACTTCCTTCTGACAACATCCTAAAGTTGAATAACTTCTTTTTTTCCTTATGTTGGTGACTAAACCGAGCACCATTAGTTATGTCATAACTCATTTGTGGATTTAACTTTCTTTTTGAGAGAATGGATTTAATTTCCGAAAGGTGATGAATTGTGAATATTTATATGCAAGTCAAACTAAGATCTGTCAACAAGTTAGTGAAGTTGATTGAATTTGACTATACTTAACCCTTGCATTTGTTCAGTCTCTATCGAGGCTTTAACTCTTACATGTTCTTCAATGTCAATATCCACCTATATTATTCCTTTATTCTTTCTACTTTCAAAGCTAGATGCAAGTTTCAATTAGTTTTAGAATATAAAAGCATATTTGTTTCATCTACTTGTTACTAATTTTAAGTATCTACTTTATCATTTTTATTAATTATACGTTTGTTTCTCAACTATTGAATAATTTGAAGGATTCTTAGTGTTTCAATTATGGGATAATTTGGATAATTTGAAGGATTGTTAGTATCTTTATTATTAGATAATTTAAAAGATTATTATTACTTTTATTATCGGATAAAATTATCTTTAATGAATTATTATTATGACAATAACAATTTGAGTTAGTGAGAGTATTCTACCAGCTCAAATTGCTCTTTTTGGCAATTTGCTTGATTAGATCTTGACTAATACTACCGTGATAGGCAGCTGGAATAAGAATCAAGAAAGAGGAGTTGTGGAAAAGTCATAAGATCGGGTCTTGAATTCCATTATGAACTGGTTTTTGGGTCGTTTACCTTCTCTATTTTGGGAACCAAATAAGAGCCAAGTAATTTAAGGAGTGTTGAATGGCAGTACGGTCCCCACTCTCCAAGCTGCGCTATGCGCATGCAAGTTAAAGCACATGTCTTCTTGGGCTCTAAGATTTTTAATTATTTTTCTTCTCCCTAAGATATTGAAGTTATGTTTCTCAAATATCTAAAATATTTTTAGTTTTACAAAAATGTCGAGGAACCTGTGTTAGATTGTAGATTGTAATTTGATTCCCCATTATATTTCTATTAGTTAGTTGTTACTTTAATAACCAAATACACAAACACCATGTCATTTTATACGAGAATAATAGAAATTATAATTATTTATAAAAATTTAATTATTTTTCTTCAAAAATAAATAGAATTGATAAATAATGTGATTATAGTTAAATTAACGATATAATTAATATTGAAAGTATGATTAATTAAATTGAATATATATTAATATTATTTTTTATATACATATAAGAAAAATATTTTTAATAATAAAACACATAATATTTAGAATAATTTAATCAAATTTTATTTATTTTTATTTTTGTGTTTTTTATTTTATTTAAAAATATGTGTTAAATAGTTAAAAAAATAAATGTTAATATTTTAAATAATGTGTTATAGTAAAAATTACGTTAATATTTAATTTTTTAAATTAAATATATTTTTAAATAAATATGATTAAATAGTATGCAAATTATTATCTGATTATGATAGATTCTTATTATACGACACCGTACCTACACTATAGACTCTTATTATACGACATCATACCTACACTATAGACTCTTATTATACTACACCATACCTACATGCACATTACTAAACACCAATTGTTTGTTGACTACTAGGATCGATGAATGGAGAATCTTGTACTCTGCTTTAAGTGTAGCCGACCTGTCCTTAGAGAAACCTTGTTTTGTTCAAAAGTTCTTGATAGAGAGTAACACAGTGACATAAACCGAGGGCAATTATATTTTCCTTTCACTATTTAAATGGGTATTGACGTATTACAGCATTTTTTTCTCTTCTACGAATGAATATTATAAATGCTGAGGCCCTGAAAGGTCTCAACCACTGTAATGGTGGTCCTTATAATTTTTTATTTGTAAGTATTCCTTACTGTTTTTTAGAAAATTGTATTAGATTATTAATGTAATTTTATATTTTAAATTATAATTGGTGTTGTTTAATTACTTAACTTTATAAATTTTTTAACCTTTTTTATAAAATTAAAAGAATAAATAATATATTACAATCTAAAGATAAAATTATACAAAGATCTAATCTAAAAATATCTCTACATACCGTTGTCTTTTTTTTATTTGCTAGATTGGTCCTTGCATTTAGGGCACTAAGCAATTAAATATGCCGGCTACTTCAAGAAAGCTAACCCTCAATCAGAATTCGATATAAAGGCAAGTATTATCGACACTTAAATTTATATTAATTTTTACATCTATACCATATATAACTTGATATATATTAAAATTAGTTTGAAAAATTAAAAAATATTCATTTTTTCAATATAATTCTTTCAGTATAATAATTGATATAAAATTTTGTACAAAATTGACATTCCCTCCACATTAATCAAGTGAAGATTCTCTGATATACTTTTTTTTTGTATTTTATTGAAAAGAAAAAAAAACATCCATTGTTGTCTTTTGCAGTTTTTGCTTTACTACTCTGGTCCGCAAACCTTTGAATTTAAGCTTAATCCCATATGCTTGGCTAATAAAACAAACATAAAAAGCTCGTATAAATAAAATAAAATGGAAAATGGAAAATGGAAAATGGAAAATTATATATATATATATATATATATATATTCCCCCAGTCAGCAGCCACTGGGAGGAAAAAAGTAAATTGTATTAAATTTTCACAACTTCCAAGCCAACCCAATATTCCTTACTCTCCAACTCTGCTTTCTTCTCTGAAATCCCTAAAAAAAACTACATTTAAATGGAGTTTTTCAGCTGAGCCAGAAGCCCACTGGTTTACTCAGAACAAGATTCAACCTAAACCCATTTCAGCCATGGCTCCATTATCCACTTCCAAGCACTTGACCGTCTTCTTAGTTGTCATGTTCTTAGCAGTAGACTCAAATTCCTCTTTTTCCTTCTCAAAGCTGAGTAAAGATTCTGGCTTTGAGTCTAATGTTACTTTGTATGGGGATGCAAAGTTTGTTAATGGTGGATATGCTGTTCAACTCACTCGTTCCATTAGTTCAAGCTCTGGGCTACTCATGCTCAAGAAACCCATCAAACTTGTCCAAGGTAATTATCCTCAGAAACTGGTCTCGTTTTTTACACACTTCAAGTTCTCGCTTTCCTCTGTTAATGGTGATGGTTTAGCCTTTGTAATAGTTCCTAGTGCTTTTAGTGGTCATATTTTCTGCAATTGCTCATTTGGGCTTTTCATGGATTCGAAGAAAGATAGATTTAAAGTGGTGATTGTTAAATTCAATACATTGATGGATGCTAAGAATGAATCTTTGGTAAATGTTCATATGGGAATTGACTTTGGTCATTTGGGAAATACAAAAGTAAGCAATGGTTCAAGTTCAACTACTCAATTGGTTGTAAATAGTGGGAATAAGCTACATGCTTGGATTGATTATGAAGCGGGTTCGAAGATATTAGAAGTTAGATTAAGTCAGTTTGATGATACCAAACCATCTAATCCATTGCTTTGGTACCCAATTGACATGTCAAGAATGTGGAAGGATGAGAAAGCTTTTATTGGTTTGAGTGCTTCAAATGTGAACTCAAACTCTTCACAGACATGTTATCTCTACTCTTGGAACTTTGAACAAAGACATGTTCCCTATTGGATGCATTCTGAGCCATTGGATCCTAAGACCGTTGATAAGAACTCGAAACCCCAGAGAGATAAAAAGAGAGAGGGTTGTGTTACGAGAGTCATGGCTGCGACGATATTTGGAGCTGGCTGTGGAGCATTAGGAGCAATCATTGTGCTGTATTCTTGGAGAATATACTGTAGTGGACGTCCAGTGGTGCCAGAGGAGTGTGCTTTGCAGCATTCTGTTGATTTTGAGTGTAATAAAGTTAAAGTGGTTGCGTGTAAAGCCATAGAAGATGCTTAGCAGTAGAGGTTTGATGATCAATGATTAAATGCTATGATTTTTGTATATCAGATTTTGTTTTGTTCTGATATTTTTCTTTTTTAATTGTCATTTCACTCTTTGTTATCTCGAAATGAATTATTAATATGTGGCAGTAGTTTGCTTTGCACAATATTAGGGCAAACGCTTTAATTTACACATCATTGAGAACCTTGCTGATACTGCAATGTTGATCAAATGAAGGAAAGAATAATGAATAAATGAATTATATCTCGATTTTTTAACAGTGTTTGCCATGAAATTGTGACAACTCTGGTTCCCCATATCACTGGTAAAGGGCCTCCTCATCTCTTGGTATGCAAAACCTGAAACCTTGTATTTCAAATCAAAAGGAGCCCTCAAACCTCCGGACAACCTTGTAGAAAGCTACCATCGTGTGAGTGGACAAACAACAAATTAGTTTCATTGCCCACAACAGCAGCGACCTCTTTTCCAATAAGTGTCAACTTTACTGTGAATTATGTCTCACTTCAATCCTGTCATCTTTGTAACGACTGTCTAAGACGCGGCGTCTCTGTGCAAGCTTCAGTGCTGTAATATGCTCCTGAGACTTGTTACAGATGCAACCAGGTAATGGATTCGCATAAAAATTCTCCTCCAACCTTGGTGACTCTCCCACTTGTCTAAGATATGGTGCTCCAAACCTATTTGAATGCAAACTCTTAACTTCGTTGGAGAATTCTTCCCATAGTATAGCATGGCTGTCCAGTTGATCTATCAGCCTCACAAAATTTTGTCTAAAAAAGAATTACAAGCATATTGTAAGAATGATGGTTCATAATGAACAAAAATTCTGAAATTCAACTTAAAAACCATTAAAAAGGTTAAAACAAAAGAAATCGACATCTAATGTTGAAAAATCCAGGGCTTATTAGATAGCAATTTTAATTTTTAATTTCAAATTTCAAATTTCAAATTTTACAGATTTTGAAACTAGGTAAGTTTAATAATTCATTTTCAATTTCTAATATCTAAATTTTGAAATTCAAAAATGTCATTTGTAGAATTGAATTGCTATTTTTTATTTGTTAAATGTTGAGACTAAAAAATAATATCACAACCATACTTAATCATATTTAAACTTATTCAAAATGATTAAAAAGTCAAAATTTAATGAAAATTCATCAAAAATGAGCTTTAAATTAAATTTTAGAGTTTAAAAGGTTAAAAATTAAAAATTAAGAATTGATTATAAAACAAACATTTCAATTTTCAATTTCTACTTTTTAAAATTGAAACTAAAATTGGTTATAAAACAAATGTTATTTTTTTCCCCAAAAATTTTGAAATTGAAAACTTAATTAACTAAGGAATTAAAAATTAAAAATTAGAATTACTATTAAACATGACATTACCTGTCAGGATTAATAGTCTTTTGAAATCCTTCAAATCGCCTATGCCCCTGCACTGCTTTTGCCATATTCCCATCATATGTATAAACAAACACATCACTCTCAAGTGCCACAATATAATCCAAGGCAGCAAGTCGATTTTGATATGGCATAAAGGGCTCTAACTCCTTTTTTGTTGCCAAAGTAGAATGCGTGAAGGTATTAGGGTACTCAGCACCAAAGGCTGCCATGCTACTGCTACCGTATATCTTTCCTGCAACAATGTAAATTTTTGTAGTAGAAGGGTATCCGAGGGCCTTTAGTAACAAGGCCGCCTCCCTTGGGGACAAAGGGCAACCCCCTTGGAGTCTACGTTCTTCACTATCTATCTCTTTTTCTTTCCAATGTTGAACATTGTACCTCATAATTCGTAATTCCTCAGCTTCTGTGGCGGTAAGATTGTGACTACAGCCGGTAAATGCTAACATGTCTTTCTCATATCTACAGTCAAATATATTTTCTTATTCTTAATCAAAAGGTTTTTAGCATATTTGAACTAGAAACTAGACATGTATAATAAATGTACCTTAAATGCAGAGCTATGTAGGGTTCACTATTGTTTCTCAATCTATTAACTAAAATGTTCCCAAGATCCTCAATCTCATTTCTGTAACGAAGAGCCTCATAATTTGCACGGCACCTAAGCTTTTGAATTGATGAAGCAAGGCCATTATTAGCAAGTCTAGAGTCAGTATGAGTAAACTTTATCACTTTATGCTTCTTTAATAGTGGAAGCATCTCACTTCGGTAATAACTAGCCTGCAATGTAAAAAGCATATGATAAATGAGTCAACGATGGCAGCACAAAGCAAAACAATGACATCAAAGCCAAAGGTTTCTCATGCCATTTCTATACCTTTGACCAGGACACAGGAGCCTTGAGAAGGGGCTTTTTGTGTGCATAATGGGATGGTAAATACTCAACTATGTCAATGTCATCTTTCAAAATTTCCATGAAGTGTCTCCAATCAAATATATCTTTAAATCCACTACAAAAATATTTAAAAAAAAAAAACTTGTCAGTAAAGTAAAATCATTTACTGGTTGCATTGCATCTACCAAAGTAATGAAAATAAAAACAGATGATAATTAATACCTTGAATCAGTCCAAAAAGACTCATGATCAAGAGAAGGAAGCACAAGAGTAGCATTCATAATCTTTGCAATAGCGACCATATCACATATCTACACATCATCCACTACAATGTATCAGCTCAACAGTATCCCAAAAAGTGTTAATCTTTTTTTTTTTGGGAACAACTACAGTACAAAGGGCATTTAATATCAAAAAATCTTACCCCAGTTCTCATTTGATTCAGCCCACCATTTGCGTGTGCAAGTATATAGCCATTAGTTGACGAACCAGTCCCTGTAAAGAAAATTTTAAATTCCAAAAGAATTTAAAATGAAAGTCTTAATGAAAGGTAAACTTTAATTTAGTTGAAAATTTTCCATTTATTATTTTTAATATTTCTTTTTAATTTTCTACTACTTTTATTATTGAATAAATTTCAATTAAATATTATGACAAAAAATTAACTTAAAATATTTGTCATATGCATGTGACTTATGTTTTTCCACCAAATTGTCATATTTTTACCAGAATAATTGATTAAAAATATTTCAATAATTCAAGTAATGACTGAAACTGAAAATATTAAAAGTGAATATTAGCAAGTAAATGAATGATACTAATGTGTTAGTATTCGAATAAAAAGACATACTTATTCGATTCTTTGGTCGACCAATGCATTTGTATAAGCCATCACTATTCAAATTCCTCCATATTTCTGGAACCTTGAAAAATAAATTCAAGCGTTAATAAAAAAACAGGGAATATTACTTTTTGATTAGAAATTTAGAAAACCAAATTTGCAAGATATCTTTTTTATTTTCCTCAATTTTCTGGGAAACAAAACGGCAGGTTTAAGAAATTTATAAAAACAAAAATGATAGAATAGAGATAGTCACTTACAAACAACTTCTCCAAAACTCTCTTGGGCCCGATGGTCTTGGTCTCCGTGATAACGCGCTGAGCCATTGTCCGATCATCTCTAAACGACTTTATTATCAAAAGCCCAGTCTCTCTCTTCGTTCCAACCACCTCCACGTGGTGGCTCAAGAACGAGACCTTCACAAACAACGACAGAATTGCCATTAAAAAAAGGCAACCCATAATTTTACGGACGGTATCCCTTGGCGACGAAAACATCTCCACCGTCCAATAAAACCCATCTTCAATATTGAGCAACCACGTCTCCTTCATCTTAACAGGCGTCTGACGACGATTGTGGTAATGATGATAACAATGTTGGTGGTGGGACCCACTAATAGAGCCGTTGGAATTGTCTTCTTCGTCTTCAGAAACATCCGAGACTGATATGTTGGAAGCTATTTCTGTAAATTCTGAATTTTCCGCCACGCGCCGCCTAGTGGTCGTGGGTCCGGCGTGTCTTGGGCTATTACTAGTGCTACACGAGTTGACCGTGCCACAGGAAGACATGGGCAGATTATCAACCAAAAATAATTTTCCGGGAAAAGAGAATGAGAGGGAAAACAGAAGGGGAAAAATAAAAGAGAGAACCAAGAGCAAAGTTTTTTTTTTTTTTTTAATGAAACCGTCGGTTTTGTAGAGGTCGGAGTTGGTTATCAATGGCTGCGAGAGGACCCGAATTCTAAGGCCGGTGTTGTTGAATTGATTTCTGTATCTGTTTCTCTCTCTTTCTCTTTATCACTTCTAAGTCTTAATTATATATAAAGAGAGGATATTGGATCTTGTCATATTTGTTTTCCTTTAGATTTGCTAGTTATAGTTCTTATAATTTAATAATGGGTGAATGAAGTGACATTATTACCCTCCTTATAATCATTCTCCCTTTCTGAGTTTAATTGAAGGTAAAATAATCTAAACTCACTTTATTTATATAAATAGTCGTTTTAATCAATTAATTTTAAAAAAATAAATAAATAATTTAATTTTTAAAATTAAGATATTTTACTTAATCTTTGAATAATAAATAAATATTTTATTAATAAACACAATTCAATTATCAATTAAATAACAACTTTTAAATGGAGATAAAATGATAATGTTTAACTATTTTATTTATTTTCAACGACTTTAGTTTTTTCTTTCATTTTCAAATTATAAATAGTGTTATTTGAAAAATAATGAGTTAATTTATTATTTTTTTATATGGAGATAAAATGATAATGTTTAACTTTTTATTTATTTTCAACAATTTTAGTTTTTTTCTTTCATTTTCAAATTATACATAATATTATTTGAAAAATAATGATTAATTTATTATTTTTTTACATAGAGATAAAATGATAATATTTAACTTTTTATTTATTTTCAACGACTTTAGTTTTTTTCTTTCATTTTTAAATTATACATAATATTATTTGAAAAATAATGAGTTAATTTATTATTTTTTTATACAGAGATAAAATGATAATGTTTAACTTTTTTATTTATTTTCAACAACTTTAGTTTTTTTCTTTCATTTTTAAATTATACATAGTGTTATTTGAAAAATGAGTTAATTTATTATTTTTAAAAAATTACTCTTAAAATTATTTAAATGTGTAATATGTCTTTTTAAAATCTTACATTATATTTTTTAAAACCAATAACTATTTACCATAAGCATTAGAAAATTTTAAAATATTTAATAATATTCAAAATAATTAAAATACGATACGTTAAGATAATTAAAATTATTTAATTAATATTTCAATAAAAATACATGAATTCAAACTCTATCTTATGAATGTATGTAATTGTTATAAAATAATAAAAATTAAGATAAAATTAAAGATCTTTAAAGTTATGTGAAATTAAAATAAGTAATGATATTTTTAAAACAATTTTTATTATTATCATAATAAAAATACATAAAAAAATATATTTTATTTATAATATTAATTATATAATAATAATAATAATTTTATTATAGTGAAATTACCACCTATTAAAATAAAAACAAATTAAAATTAACGATATAACATTATCATTAACACAAATGTTGAAAAGTTACCTTTGTCTCGATAAGTTACATAAAGAAAGGCGTATATAAACTCTAGCGTTATTCTAAGTTTTTTCGAAAAAAATAACTTTAATATTTTTTATTTTATTTTTTAAAAGTAAAAACATGTATTAAATGTTTTCAATTTTTTATTTTTAAGTTTACGTCATTTTTAAAAATTATAACTCAAAAATTATGTTTAAACATATTAATTATTTTTACGAATAATTTTTATTTTTAAACATATAAAATAGTTTTTAAACTATTTAATCAAACAAATCTTATTTGTCTACTTAACTTGAAAATAATTTTAAAAAAATTGTTTTTAAATCATTACTATAAAATAATTTTTGTTATTATCAAAATAAAAATATATAAAATATCTATTTTAATTTTAATTTTAATATTAATTATAATTTAATATTATTATTCATAAAAATAAAAATAAATTATGTTTGTTAGTATAAAAATATCATTAAAATAAATATACAATACCTAAAACAATATATGTATATATATAAAAGCTACGACGTTATTTCGGAAAATTTGTTTCCGTGTTTTCAAGAAGATGAAAATATGTATTATATGTTTTAATTTATTCTTTTTAAGTTCACGCATTTTTTTTAAATTATGATAAAATATAATAGTTATTTTAATATTTTTTTATTCTTAAATATCGAAAATATTTTTTTATTTTTTTTTTACTCCAAATATTATCTTTTTTATATATATTTTTTAATTTTAATTTAAATAAAATATAATTATTCATTTTTATTAAAAAAATTATTTATCTTTATCTCACAATAAATTATATAATAATTATTTATTCTTAAAAAATAAATACCATCTAAATTATTATGATAAAATAAATTAATATAAATATAAGTTTTTTATTATTGACTTTTAACTTTCTCTTAGAAAACTTGCTATTGATATTTTAATTATAAATAATTAAAATTATAATTATTATAAAAAATATGATAATTTTTATAATTAATAAGATATGTTAAGGATGTATTTATTAAGAAAAAATTTAATAGGTTAAAAATTTAATTAATTTTAAAGATAAATATAAAATGTTAGTAACGAAAAGATTTTTTATTACTCAAGTTATCATATACGTATTGTTAGAAGTATTGTATATAAAGGTGATCCAAATCATTAAAGTGATATATTAAATCTTTCAATTATATTATATCTTGATCTATAGGTCTTAATCTTCTAAATGAGTGAGATATTTAAGATTATTAAGATTAAATATCTACCATTTTAATAATACCAATCATTATTTATATACATAGTTTTATAAAAAAAATATTTTTAATAATAAATTATATAATATTTATAATAATTATATTAATTTTTATTTGTTCATGTTTTTATATTTTTATTTATTTAAAAACATGTAATAAATAATTAAAATATAAAAATTAATATTAATATTTTAATTAATATAATAAAAATAAAATTATATTAAATATTAAAAAAATAAAAAATATTATTAAATTATAAAAAATTACTAATCCACCCATAATTAATAATTATTATTTCCGCTGTATACGATGTTGCCAATCTGCAAGTCTAATAAAAGTTGCCTGGAACCCAATATTACGTCATTGCAGTCATTTGCGAATGGTTTAAAGTTAAATTCTAGCACTCATATTCCTAACTCAATAAGTATCAATTTATTTATTTTCTAGGTGCAAATTCAGCAACATATCAATTATATATTTTTTAAATATGATTTACGTTGTTAAATAAATATAATTTAATAATAAAATATAATTTATTTTTAAATAAAAAATATTTTATCTAAAATAAAAACTAAAAAATTATATTATATTTGAACCTAGTTGATATAAATAAGAAAAATCACCATTTTAAAAATTAAATTTAAACATTTTTAATTTAAAATTATTTAAAAATATGAAATTTAAAAAAAAATTATTATAAATTAAAAATAATAATATATTCAATTTTTTTATAAATATTAAATTATAAGTATTTATAATTTTTGAATATGAGGAATATTTATAAAATTGAAACTGCATTTAAAATTAAAAATTAAAAATAACCAAATCTAAAAATTAAACTAAAATTTAGTATAAAAAATCAAATTGATTCAAATGTTGCTCAGGATTATCCAAATCTGCAAGAAATTTTTAAATCCTTAATTTAAAGTGAAGATGTAATTTTATCTTGATTAAGTAGAACTAAATAAGTTATTTATGGGTAGACAAAAAAAAAAACAATACGTGGATCGCATTGCGTCTCTTACCGTACCACCTCGTCGTCACTTGATTAGTCTCACTCACTTGTTAAATTTTATGACGACTTCTGATGATTTACAAATTACAAGTAGTTGATGTCGGCGTTGTGACCTGTGGACAGCGGTACTACGTGCGCACCATGAAATTGAAAGTAGAAACTTCTTCTTTCCTTTTATTGTCCGCGTATCTTTTGTACATCATGTTTGTTTGATGACAGTACCATTATTTAAATAAATATAAAATATATTACTATTCATACTAAAAAAATATAATTAATTAAATATATAAATCATATATATCAATAATAAATAATTACAAATTTTAATAACATATATTTATTTACATCAATCCTTTAAAAAAATATCATCTAATTTTTTATTTTTATAAAAAATCAAAAAATTATTATTTTATTTATATTTTAAATAAAATAATATTAATTTTTAATAATTTATTTTATTAATGAATAAGTAGAAGGAAAAAATTAATCTTTGTTATGATATTTATCATAAAAATTATTAAAATATTAAAAAAAACATTTTTTGATTCGTTTATAAGATAAAAAAAATATTTTTTATAATATAAATTAACTTTAATAACCACATCCAATTTTTCACACATAAATACTGTCAAAGACTTAATTTGGTAATTGTAAATACCATTTTCCATCTTGACATCGCAGATCCGATATTTGTTTATTTTTTGGTTGTAATCCTTACCTACACATTTTTTCCCATCAAAAATATAAATTCTGATAAATTTAAATATATAATAATTCAAAAAATATGTATTTATAAGTGTTCAATTTATGATTTTTTAAGAATTTTAAATATTTAATAAAATTATATTATTATAAATAAAAAATAATATTTTAATTCTTAAATATAACGAGTAATTGGTTCTTATTGCTATTAAGTTGAAGACTTGTCAATTAAAAAAAAAATGTGTGAGACTGATTCCAAGATGTTGATTAGTTTGAATCTAATGATTGAGACATAAAATAATATATATGAGACGGTCCACGCGTTTGCTATTGAGGTTTTCTAAGTATGAAACTCTGAAAATTCGACAATGGGACTCCACTAACACAATTATGTGACACGTATAAGCTTCAAAGCAGAGTACATGGTGGTTGGCTTTGGAAAGTTCTACGTGTGGCCCAATTAAGTCCAAATTAAATAAGTTTAATAAAAATCAAGGAAATCTTTTTAAAAATAATTTTAAAATAAAATGATTTAAATACTTGAGATGAAAATATTAGTTTAAATTATTTTAATAAATAAACATACATCCATATTTATTTTTTAAAAAAACATTAGTAATAATTCTCAAAAATTTAAAAATATTTCTCTTAAATATTATCACATTTTAAAAAGTATTTTAACCTATTAAAAACTATTTTAAATTAAAATGATGATAAATAGTTACAAACATTCAATTTGAGAGAATTGGTATAAACACCTCTTCTTAGATATCTTTAGAATTTTTATATTTATCATATTTGTATTGATTCATGTCTGTGTATAACAAACTAATATATCACATAAAAAAATTAAATTTAATTGTCAGTACAAATCTCTTATTTATTTATTACATATTGATAACACATAATAAGACATGGAAAACAGTACATAAAAATTGTACACATTATTATTCTCTTAATTAACTACTAATTATTTAATGGAAAAAAAATTAAATACTAATTAGTTATTAAAAAAACACTAACTACTAAATTAGTAGTAAAGCGGTGCTATAATTGCTGTTTGGTTCTCTATGATGCTCTAACAGACTAACATATTCTTTTGGCAATAGCTCTAAGGCACGTAGGACTTTTCTGTACGAGGTGTCGAGAAACTAGTAAATTAATTAGAAGGAGTTTTTTTTCTTCCTAAAAAATAGAAGAAAAAAAATATAAGAAAAGAAAATTTCCGATATTCTAAGATGTTAAAATGGATACGGCTTCCATGGACTCCAAGATATTTCGTTTAAGCATAAACTGTAGCCTAGACAGGCTAGATACCGCGTAACACGTCCCGAAATTTTAATCATAGATCGGGTGTCACAGGAATTTTGTCTAAAAAAAAAGACATATTTTTTATAATAATTTAAAAAAGATTTAAGATTATTTTAATTTAAAAAAGATACATTTTAACCATAAACTTAAAAATATATATTTTAATCAATTTTATTTAAAAATAAATAAAAATATATATCAACTCTATTTTACAAAACATAATTATTATAAACATAAAAAAATATTAACACTTTATAAATTTATAATTAATTTTAAATGCATAAATCTCTTTTATCATATTATATATTAAAATTTTATTTTAAAAAATAAAAATAATTTATTTTATAATAAAATAAATATAAATTTATACGAAAATGATATACTAAGCATTTTGATAATTCATAAATAATATAATACATTATTATTATTATTATTATTATTAAATATAATTATAATTATATTTAATAAAAAATTATAATTATGATATAAAAATAATATTTATAAAAATAATTAAATTATTAAAAAAATTGAAAGTCTCTATATCTAACTTTCTACAAGTTATAAATACAAATATAGAACATTTTAATACAAACTTTGCGTCAAAATATTATCTAATATAAAATTATTATAATTATTTTTATTATTTATATAATAAAATATATCTAATTAATTATATTTTAATATTTAAATAAAATTATTAATAATAAATATTTATTATCTTAATAACAATTAAAATTATAATAATTAGAAATATGTGTTATAATGTAATCTATTTTTTAATTTTTTTAATCTTAAATAATTTATTTTTAAAAAAATATAAATAATTTTTCATAAAAATGTTTGTAATTATTTAGTAAAGTTTTTATTAATTTATATTTTTATAATTTATTATTATTATTTTAAATTATTTTATAATAAAATTTTGATAAGTTATTTGTCATAAAAAATTATATATTTTTTATTATATAAATATGATTTATTTTTTATTATATAAATATGATTTATTTTTATTTATAATAAAAATAAATTATTATTTATTAAAATTTAGTAAATGAGGATATTTTATTTTTGGTTTTTTTAAGAAGATAAGAAAAGAAAAAAAATATGACAAAAAAATAGGGAAGAAAAGAGAAAAAAAAAAGTGTACAGTTTGGTTTTTTCAAGAAGAAAAAAAATAACTAAGAAAGAAGGGATGAGAGAAAAAAATATATAGTTATCGGCAAATTGTTGAATAGGTTTTAATTTATTTTTTTTAAATTAAACAATATTAATTCTTTTTTAAACTATTATAAAATATGTTTTTTTTAGACAAATCTCCGGTGTCATATATACAACATGAGAACGAGAGAGCACTATTTGTAATAATTGTTTTATCAAATTAAAAATGATAAAAATACAAAAATAATAAAAAAAAAGATAATTATATTATTAGAACATATTTTATTTATGTCAAAATAATATTTTTAATTTTAAAAACTTTAAACTATTAAATTATAAGAAAATATTTAATTACAATTATATTAATATTTTATGATATAAAAATATCAATCCCTAAAAATTATTATACAAGAGAACAAATGCTTTCTTTTTATCAAATAAGGCATAAATTCAAAAAACTTTATCTATCACATTGCACCTAACTCTACTCGTTGGGGTTTCCAATCCTCGCTATTTTTGATCGATTTTTCTTCTAGTTTCATTGAATTTCCTATTGTTCTTGTTGGTTCTCTCCTTAATCTCATTCTCTTTGTCCTAACTTCATTTGTAGCTTCCGTTCTTCCGCAAGCTTGTGCTTGTTGGTTATTGAGATATTTTGGTTGTTTGGTTTAGGTGATTTTTAGCATTAGTATAAAAAAATTTGTGTGGGGCTTTTGAAATCCAAGTATGAAGGATTGTACAACTTAGATGTCCTCACAATAGAGGATGAGGAATCCTTCAATTTGGTTATTATAGCTCATATCATAACTGAGTGCTATATGAATTCAGAGGTTCTGATGAAGGCATTTTGTCATGTGTAGGCGTAGAAAGGTTGCCTTGTGTTGAGAGTCTTTGATATGTTCACTTTCATGTTCTATTTTAGGGAAATGGATGATTTGGAGCCGATTTTGTGCCGAGTACCTTGAAATTTCAACAATTCCTTACTAATTGTGAAGATAATAGAACATAGAGTTAATCCTTAAATGAGATTTGATTCTTCACCATTTTTGTTACAATTACATGATTTGTCTCCTAATTAGATGAAATATTGTCATAAATATTGTTAATAATGTTGATTCTGTCTTGAAAATTGGTCATATATATCTTACTAATGGATTGTTTAGATCAACTAGGATTAAAATTTACTTTAATCTTTGTTTAGAGATAATTTTATGTTAGAGATTCTAGTTATTTTTAATTAGAAGTAAAATATATTGATAAATGAACGGATCATGTATTCTCCCTATTAAAAAGGTATATATTGTACCTAGATAGGTGTATGGGTTGCATGCATATGAGCTATCATACAAGCAACCAGAATATATGTTAGAATACATATAATATAATTTATACTAACTAGGTTGTCATAGACATTTACATAAATAGATCGTTGTATACATATTGCTTGAGGCTCTAGAACTGGTCACCTAGGTTGTTAGGACGATGTTGGGGTGACGAGGTCGCTCTATGGTATAGAGCTTCAGACTTATGATGTCTTTATTTTCATCAGGTCTTCATCTTCATCAGGTTGCTATATAGTAGCAAGGTACTATAATTTACTAGATTGCGTACCTGTAACATGTATAATATCTAACATTAACTCCACTATTCTCTTGATTTTGAGAAGTCAAGGGAATACTACTTCATTATTTGATCCTCACAGTTTGCATTATGAATAGAAAATTTGACATAACGAGCTCATCTATATAGTTGTTTAGATATATTATCTGATACGAGCTCTTCTAATTACAAGGTCAACAAATCGTTACAAATTATATTTCTCTAATTAATTTTATTCACTCGATAAACTTTTCAACTTCTCTATCTGCTTTATAAATAGTAAGAAATTTACTTTTATTCTATCTATTTTAACTTAGTTAAATTTGATTTCAGAGAATTTCAGCATGTTAACTATCTTTATATTATCATGTTCTTTGTTAGTTCATTAGAAAAAACACTTTGTTTGAATTTCAGCTAGTTTGATTAACGACATCAGTTGAAAATTAGCCCATTTTTCTATCCGTAGGTCGAGATTCAGACGAACTACGTTATATAATTTAGGTAATTTCTTCTTCTTAATTTTACTTTCCATGTCTCATAAAGGAAAAGATTTAGTTCACTCTCTTCCTGAGGAAACCCTTACTAAGAATAAAAATTTAGAGGGGATCCTTTCAAAGAAAGGCCGTTAGATTCAGGTCGTTTAGTGACTAGGTCGTCAAAAACTAGACGACCTTCTGAGATCGTTGGGAGTCGAGATAAGAGGCCTATTTTAAGAGCACCAATCAAGGAGAGCAACCTTGCTCTCCCCATCTCATCGAGATCCTGTGCGATCTCTTCATCTTCTTCATGGGGTCTTGTACCTATTATTAGGATCTATGTATCAACGACCACCGATGTGTTCCTTCCTAAGAAAAAGCGTGAGCGTTTGGGTGATTGACTTGATTGAAATTAGGCATAAATACAACATTCTTCCCCTAGTAAGTTTAATGCTAGTACCTCCTCATCTATGTGATTCCGATGATCCCCCAACAGAATGGTGGGTAATATATTTAGTAGCCTTTAAACGACCTGGTTGAAACGAGGTCATGTTTTTTTTATACCCTAGAGATATCAACATCAATCACTAGAGAACTCCCCGTTAGGGGAGAATAACCTCATTCACTTGCCATTAGCGAAAAGGTAAATCAAACAACCTTACGAGCCACTAAAGTTCTCCCTATTATAAGAAAATGAGCTACCTCTCCCACCCTTAGCAAAGAGGTAAATCAAATCTTTCTCGATACCCTAATGGGTGGACAAATCAAAAGATCACAGGAAATCCATGTCTCACCTTCTAGATAAGGAATCATTTGTGAAGTTAGATCAGGTTAGTATTCTTTCCAAAAAGAGTGGTAAGGTAGGTACACCCTCTCCTCTGAGTAGGAAACAATCTGATGGGTTAGTACTTTGTAAGGATTAGTCTCCGTTAAGGGATGATATTAATCCATTACAAAGAATATACCCTATGAAAAGAAAGTAGGGTGAAGATAGTAGCATAAACGACTTGTTTAAAGGTGGGATGTTTAATAATATTAATGCTCAAGATGAATTGTATCACCATTTTGAGGTGCCCAAAGACCGACCTTCTATTTATGCAGCTCGTAAGCAAGAAAAAGGAACGATTTGGTATATGATGGCCAGACGTGTGCTTGATGTAAGTGACTTTATGATTTAGTTATTTTGTTATTTCCATATGTACCTTTGGAGTTATAATTATTAATCCACTTGTATTGATTTTCGTATTATTTTAATGAGGCTATAACTCATGCAAAAGATTCAAAAAATGAGGTTGCAACGTGTTATGAAACGGTCGGATTTGTGGATCTTGAAAACTCGTTATGGAGTCATAGATTAGGAGCTAACAGATACACATAATGAATTGAAGGTTACTTGTCATGAACGATATAAACATAAAGAGGAGCGGAATGATTTGTACGAATTGAAAGGTTATTGGAAACATAGGACACTCGAGAAAAATATTCATAAGACTCATGTGTAAGAGAACCTCGAATCACATCTTGCACACAAGTAACGAACCTCATACTCAGACTTCATGTTTTTAATAATTTTATTTGTTGTCTTTAAAGAATGTAATAACATTTAGACATTTTATTTATCTATATTGATGTCATATTGTTAGAACAAATGTGTTGTCAGACTTGATTGTTGTTTAGGAAGTATTGTATATTAACTCGATGCTTACTCTACACTAGATTTTTTTTTTCTATTAAAATATGCTAGTTAGATAATTAATTAATAATTTTAAGTGAAATTAAAATTATTAATTTATTTGTTCTCTTCCTAATAACTATGTTACGACATGATGAATTATATGGTTGTGTAGCCAAACATTATAGAATAAGACTGTATAATGATTTATATTGATTGAATAATAATATCCTGCTGAAAAAAGGATCTCTCATCTTGTAATGATTACCGGTTAAAGAACAATAGAATAATTTCTTCTATTTTAATATATGAATTGTGATTAGTAACCCCCAATAGTTTCCTCCTAAAGTTATAATTTGAGAAAAAAAATGCTTTTATCTCTCTCAATGCAAACTCATTTTTATTTAAAAATAAATTAAATGTTAAATTAATGTTATGTATCCATCAATTTGAAAAACCAATAAAAAACAATTGTTGCCGAATGAATACAAATAGTACTCAAAGTTACGAGACATAATAACCTTAATGTTTATACAATTTATTACTCTTATGTCTCAATAATTGAGATATATAAGAAAATTGAGGGAGAAAATAATTCATTCAAATCTCATTTGTTGAGATTAAAAAGTCTAATAAATTGTGTCCACTAATTATATTCCCAGAATTATTGATAGAAGGAATCAACTTAGTTTTTTTTTATCTCCAAAGCCCAATTATGGAAATGTTCGTACACATGATAACAAAGAACGTATTATTGTTGCAGTTTCTTGCACCCTATCACGAGATAGCTTGAAAAAATAATAAAAATAACATTTTTAAAAATTACATTTATAAAAATGCTACTTATTTTCAACTAATATATTTTTATTATTAAAAGAATTTAAGTTCATCATTTCACGATGAATACAATATAATTAGTTGTTATTCAAGTTAAATTATAAATATTTATACTTCTTTAATATTAAATTCCATTCAATTCAATTGAATCAGTATTATTGATATCTTATTTTTATTATTATAAAATTTAAAGGTATTATTTTTAAAAAATCTCCAAAAATCTGCGCACCTCTCCTTGGAGGCTGGAATTATTAGAACAATAACATGGCTGCCAAAGAGTAAAGTCACAAAAAATGAATTCATTTGATGAACTGTTTCAGATACAAATATCTAAAGGACCTGTAATATTTTCAAAGGGGGTTTAAATTTGATAAGATTAAGAGTGTAGGCCAAAGTAAGCAAATCAGTGAAGCCACCGATAATTTGTTCAGATACCCACAAAGCTACCTTTTATATGTAACAAGCTCAATAGTCTCAGAGAGCATTAGTACACGTGAACTCATCAGAATGCGAATAATTGGCTTAGCATGACAGTGAATCACAGGCATCTGAGTCAATAGAATATTAGAAATCATTTTCAATGACTCTTCTATTGACCAAGAAAGGAACTGAATCTTCTTTAGAAAATTAAGCAAGGCGCTGCTCGTCTAACTCTTAGTTTTGGAGATCCTCTCAGACAACTCAGAAACAAGAGCATACTTATTACTCTCATAACATGCAGTCATAAACGCTGCCAATGTCACTCGATCAACATTACGATCCTTATCAACTAACTTATGAAAGAATAATGCGGCCATGCCCACTTTCTTTTCATTACAAAGCTTCCTGACCAAAATATTAACAGTTCGGATCCAGAGTTTCTTGTCTAGTCTTTCTAGGATAGCTATAGCAGTGGAAAAATTTTCTTTCTTGCAAAACTCATAAGCTAATGTCAACCTGGTAACTTCACAGGGTGACATCCCTTTGTCTATCAATGCATCATAAAGCCTACGGGCCTCCTCCAAGTTTCCCTCCTTGCATAGACCACTTATTAGAGCACCATAAGTTATGCTATCTGGTAAACAACCATACTTGCTCATCCTATGGAAAAGTTTCACAGCCAAGATGACATGTCCATCCCGACAGTACCCACATATCATAGATGTGATGGTTTCCTTTGTTGGCACTAAGCCAAGCCTGATAGATTCCTCAAAAAGTCTCTCACTCTCTTTCATTCTCTTTTGTCTACAGAAACAGGCAATCAAAGTATTATATAAATGGATATCAAATGAAACACCGCTCTTTACCATCTTACCCAAAAACACTAAGGCTCCATTAGTATCACCCTTCTTGCAGTACTCCGATATTAGAATTGTATACGTGACATTATCAGCTCGTAATCCATGGCAAAATTTGTTATTAATAAGGTTATAAGCTTCTGTACTCCTCCCCTTTTTATAGAGGGCATCAATCACTGCATTATATGTACAAATATTAGGAGGAAAGCCCTCAATAGCCATTACTTCCATCAACTTGTATGCTCTTCCAAAGTTCCCAACTTTACAATGCCCATCAATAAGACTAGTGTAGGTACAGGTGTTCGGAACTAATCCTTGTTCTTTCATTTTGTTAAGCAACATCTCTGCACGATTCATCTTGTACTCTTTGCAATATCCACTGATCATGGCAGTATATGTATGCACGTTTGGCTTGTAATTCTCACTCCGGACAAGCTTAAGAAAAAGTCTGAATGCCCTTTCCGTCCATCCCTTCTTGCAGAGCCCATCAATCAATGTGGTATGGGTCTGCACATTAGGTTTCCAACCCTTCCTAACCATTTCCTCCAACATTTCAAATGCTTGCTTTATGCTTCCCTTCTTGCACAGCCCATGAATTAAACATGTAAAATTAATCAAATTAGGCCTTAAGCCCATCGAAATCATCTTGTCAAAGATCCAAATAGCACGGCTTGAGAAACCTTTATCAAAAAGCGTACCAATAATAAGAGTCAATGTTGCATTATCTACCACAAAGCCTCTCTCAATCATTTTATTCAACCATCTATCTGCTTCCAGAATTTGACCAATCCTATAATAAACAACAACTATTGACTTATAACTGCAAGAATCTGGAGACACGCCTCTGCGGCACATTTCCTCAAACACTTCTTCTGCATATTCAACCATACACAACTCACACGCAATTTCAACAACAGAATTCAAAGTGAGTGTTGACAGCGTAAGGCCCTGATTTTGCAATTCAAATATCATATGGACAGCCTCTTTAATCCTTCCAACTTCTGTAAAACTCCTCACCATACACTGCATTACTTCATGAGCCCTATCCAAATTACCATTACCAATCAGGGACATTGCACAAACTATGTAAAGCCGCATAAAATGTCGGAACTTAGCGAACCCAATAGTCCAGTAAAAGAAACTCAATGCCACCATAGAACCTGCCTCGTCAGCTAATGAAGCAACAACAGTAATAGCCTGTTCGCAGTTCAAAGAATCAGCATCAACGTTAAAATTCAGTTTAGGAGGCGATACACTAACATGGGTATGCTGGGAGTAAGTTTCGCAAACCAATGAGCAGATTTTCCCGACAATAGAATGGGATGGCGAAGACGAGGGGGGGAAAGAGCTGGAGGACCAGTAGAATAAATCATCATGGTCGGCATAGGAACAGAGAGTTCTGGGAAAGAAGATCAAACGTAGTGAATTGTAGAATAATGTAGAGATCGAAGTAGGCCATAGTTTTTGTTGAAGTCTACGGGCTCTGGAAAATAAAGGCGCAGCCATGAAAATGACAAATTTATGAAGGAGCTCTGGTTTTCATAAATCATAACGAATTGGAAAATGTCGAATTATTAATGGTATAAATCAAATCAACAGTCCCCTACACCTATCAGAAGCAACCAGCGAAGGAAAAGTGGAAAATGTTCCGCCAAAGTGCAATGCAATAATGTGGAGTGAGAAACAAACTTACGAAAAGTGCCAGAACCGTATAAAGGGAGGATAGCGTCTGCCGGACCGACGACGGAGAATGAAGGTGAAGAACGGAAATGGCAGTCAGAATTCGGCAGCGAAGAACGGCGACGGCAATCGAAACTCGGCAGCAGCAATGATAAGTTGAGACCTTTAGCCGTTGAGGTGAGGAGGTTAGGTCTGGTCCTCTAGAATACGCAAACGTGAACCGACGGTTCAAAGATATTTTATTTATTTATTTATTTTAATATTTATTGAATTGGGCTTTCTAAAAAAAATTGAAATTGGGCCTGCTGGTGAGTTTTAAGTACAACTCAACTAGATTAGGACAATTCTGGAAACATTTATAAAAAAAAAACTCTAAATATTTACCCTCAAAACACATATTTTTAATGATTTTATAGTAGTATGCACTTAGAGATTTATGAAATATAAGTAGTATTTGACCATTACATTACAAGGGAGCTGAGCTCACTGTATAAATTTTGAATAAGTTGTGCTGTAATCTTATAACTCATCCTTAATGACATAATCTAATTGACACGTGTATAATAAAAAAATAGTAATTTTAAAATTTATTATTATAAAAATAACATAGTTAATTTCATATATTTTTACTATCAAAAAATCTTAGATATCATTTTACATTAAACATTATTCAATTAAACGTCGTTGAAATTAAATTATGATTATTTAAATTCGTTCAATATTATTAAAGTACGTTAAAGGGCGTTATTTTTTTATTTTTTTTTTCTCTCTTTTTATTTTTTCCGTCTTAATATTTTCGAGAACAATATACTTCAATGATAAATTAACGAGAAAAATGTTAATTAAGTTTAATTTAAGCATTTTAGATCTAATATGTATGCTTTCTTTAAAATAGAATATCATTCATCCTAAACGTTAATGTTTTGTAAAGTTGAAAAAATGAAAAGAATTCGATGAACATGAGTAAATGAGTAATTTAATTATTTAGAAAAAAAATCTATTTTTTATTTTATTTTATAAATTATCAAATACCATTTTGCTGTATGGGTGTATGGGGTGAACGACTCAATCTTATGCATTCATTTTTCTTTATGTAATGATGGGTTAGAATTTTGCCTTTCTTACTATAATTACTATTGTAATATGCAGATAGTATTGTAAAGATTATGAGTGTTGGTTATTTTTGTGGACAAAATATTTATCTGTAAATTTATTTTTAGGCCTGTTATCAAGTCTATCAAGAAAAGCCAAACAAATGCTCGAATTCCAGATAATTGTACTTCAGGTATATCTTTGATAACTTGACACATAGGATTATATTTATGTATTTAATAGCACATGTTTATAAATCTAAAATTATTTTTAATGCTAAAATATGGAATAAGATATGCTAAAAGATATTAAATAATATATACTCTAAAATAAGATATGTTAAAAGATATTAGATAAGATATATATACTCTAAAATAAGATATGCTAAAAGATATTAGATAATATATACTTTAAATTATAGTTGAAATCTTTAGCATAAAAGAAAGTATAAAATCTATTTTAAAAGATATTAGATAAGATATATTTTAAATTATAATTGAAATCTTTATTATAAAAGATAACATAAAATCTATTTTAAAATAAATCTATTTTAAATAAAAGTTATCTTAATTAATGAGAATTACTAATTCTATTTGTAATAGAAAAAATATTTATCAATTACATAGGATTAAGGGTTTTAATTTTTCCTATAAATAAAACTCATTGCTCATTGTTTCAATTAACCATACAAGAGCATTCTTTTAATCTTTTTAATTTCTCTATCTTGTTTTACAAATATAAGATCATAATTCTTTAGGCTTCTTTATTTAGTTAATCTATCAAATATTGGTGGTTATATTTGATTGATTAATAAGTTTAATTATTTTTATGATATTTTGATATTATATTCTTATGGCTTCTTCTTTATTTTTGTTCATAAATTGTTAGATCAAATAATTGTTTTTGTCATATCATAATTATTTGATTTGATTATTAATCTTTAAAGAAGCTATTTTTATTTAACTTATATTTGATCTTTTTGGTCTAGGATTTGCTAGTTGATTTAATTTAAATGACATGTGTTTTGAATCATCTAGTTAGGATTATTCATTATTAAATCCATTCTAGAACACACACGGACACTTGTATTTTTGTGCTAACTATTTTGCAGTTACTTCGGGAACGTATCTAATTGGCGGGAAGCTTATTGGAACGTTGGTCTAGAAACCGCTCACGCTAATATTGGAAACTGTGAAAAAAGAGCAGGGGTTCGTAAGTAAAGTACATTAGGACAGTAAAGTACATTAGAACAGTATCCTAGGGAGGGTAGCATAAGACCGAGTTTGTACTTGAACATTTGATTTTCATAGTGAAAAGTTAGGTGGTCCGATGGACCGGTGGTTTTCCTCTTAGGTCATGGTTGTGGCCTAGGTTGTTTCCACCTAAAAATATCGTGTGTTATTATTTTATTTCCATACTTATTTTTACACATGATTGCATGTCTGATTGCTTTGTTTAAGTTATTAAATTATAAATTAGTAAGAATTAAAAATAACCTATTCACCCCCCTCTAAGTTAATTAGGTCCATAATTTATAAACTTTCAATTGGTATCAGAGCCGACACTAGACATACTTAGTGAGATTGATTCTTAGGGACACACACACTTACTTATGGACCAAATGAAAGAAGATGGGTCATCTGTTAGACCCTCACTCTTTGATGGGTTTAATTACCCTTACTGGGAGGCTCGCATGCAAGCCTTTCTCAGACAAGATGAAAAAGTGTGGGATGTTATTCTTGATGGTTGGGAACCACCTTCGGTATCAAAAGATGGTGTAATAATCATAAATCCAAGAAGAGATTGGACCACTGAAGAACGCACCCTTAGTGGGGCAAACCAAAAAGGTTTAAGCTCAATATTTGCTACAGTGTCGATGGATGAGTTCCGTCGCATCTCCAACTGTGAGACTGCTAAAGATGCATAGAATGCACTTGCTCTTGCTCATGAAGGAACTTTCCAAGTAAAATAAACAAAATTGAGATTGCTAACATCTGAGTTTGATTCCATTAAAATGAGCAACAAAGAAACTTTTGGTCAATTCTATGCTCGCTTTTGTGATATCACTAATGCTTGCTCTAACCTTGGTGAGAAAATTCCACAACCAATACAAGTACGCAAACTCCTAAGATCCTTAACAGCTAACTACAAGATGAAAGTAACAGCGATAGAGGAAAGCAAGAATGTGGACATACTAAATATTGATGAACTTGTTGGGTCAATCCAAACCTATGAACTTTCTCTTGATCGTCCCAAGAAAATCAAGGATGTGGCATTCAAAAGCTCCAAACTGGACATCTATGATAGTGATGAGGATATAAATGATGAGTCATTAGTCTCGCTAGCACGAAAATTGAAGAAGTTCCTGAAAATGAAGGGTCAACAAAATAATCAATCTAATAAGGGACAATCTAGTTGTTCGAAGGACCGAAAGTCAAGGGAAATCAAGCCTCCTAGCTCTGATGGTAAGAAAAATAAGCTCACTAGTCCTCGATGCTATACTTGTGGAGGTTTTGGTCATATTTCTATAGATTGTGCAAACAATAAAAATAAATTTGGAAAAGCATTTAATGCTATACTCAGTGACACGAAAAGTGAGTAGGATAATGCTAATAACTCAAAAGATGATGACACAAACTATCGTGCCTTCCCCGCAACTACCAAAGCACACCACAATGACTCTGACTCTAGCTCGGATGAAGAAAATGAGGAAGTAAACTCCTCTTTCTTATTGTCTAAGTTTAATGTATCGAATTATGAGGAACTATTTAGGGATTGTTTAGGTTCTAGAGAAGAGAGGGATAAACTACTTGTGGAAGTAACTAAACTTAATGATATCATCAATATTTACAAAACAAATTCCTCTAGCCTAGAGAAAGATAAAAAGGAATTGTCTGAAAATATTAATGCCATGAATTTGAGACTTGTAGAAACCACTGAGGAAAACAAAAAGCTTAAGAAAGAACTTAGTATTGCTAAAGATACGGTGAAGAATTTGACCATAGGTGCTGAAAAATTGACCAAAGTCCTAGACTATGGAAAGCTACATGGAGATAAGAGAGGTCTTGGATACATAAATGAACAGTAAACACCTTCAACATCAAAAACCACATTTGTAAGGTCCTTAAACTCTACTCCTATTGTTACTACTTATGCACAAAGAACTATTGCACCTATGGTAGAAAAAAATGTTAAGTTTGTGCCTATCTGTCATCATTGTGGTAGGAAAGGTCATATAAGACCAAAATGTAGATATTTGATGAATGTTCCTAAACTTAATCATTCTTTCCATGCTTCACATAGTAGGACCCATAAGCATTATTCATCTATACATACTACATCATACTCAAGGATGAATGGAAATTATAATAACTTGTTCAGAAATTCTACTAGGAAGCATGAAGTCTTAGGTTCAAAAAGGCAAGCAAAATTTAGTACTTGTAATGCTATGACTCATTATTATCGTCCTATTATGCATACTGCATCTTCATTTGGGATGAATGAGAAAAAAACAACTAAGTTCAAAAACATGCCTATGAAACCTAAGTTAGTTGAGTCCCAACCCAATGATATAAAGAAATCAAAATGCAAGAAAATGTGGGTTAGGAAAGATTATTTTTTCTTGGTCACCTGACCATCTTTTATTCCTTCATCTAGGTATTTTTGTTAGAGTGCTTAAATGAACTTAGGTGAGCAATCTTTATTGTCTTTATTTTATTTATTAGTTAAACTTACAAAAAAAAATAGCATCCTTGTTTGGCCAATACAGTATTCGACTTATTTAATACTTCTATACACATAATCTCATTTTTAATGACTCAACTCATTTTGATATTTATTGTATAAATTATTTTACAATTTTGGCTTACGCACACACATATTCTTGTACATGTGATGATCGATGTTGACATGAACTTATTCACACACTCACGAACACACATATATGTTATGCTTGAAGTTTATGAATTTTCTTGAAAGATTCTAGGACTTCAACTAATCTTGATTGTAAAATTGTGTTGAGTTATATTTCTTGCTTTCAAAAAGATTTATCTCATGGAGGCACCTAGTATTGAGAGGGTTACCTACTGTGATGTGTGAAGCTACCGCAATGAACGGAGAAGGCTACCTCACAACTAGTGTGAAAGTCATCATGCTAAGTTTATGGCTCGTGCAAAAAAAAAGATTATGCAAAAGTGATTGCTTATAAATCTTGTACTTAGAATGCACAAAAAGAAAGAGCTAATAGAGGTTAAAAAAAATATATCATTTACCTCATTTATAAAAATAAAAAAAATTAAGTCCTTTTTTGGTAAATATATTTTATTTTGTAAGATTGAAAACTTGATTATAATTTTATATGAAAGGTGATATTTTTTTTCTTTTGATAGGTCATAAATGGATTAATTAACATATTTGTGGAGTTTAAACATATATACTACTTTAAGTAAATGTCAATATGTCATTATATGTGCAAAGTGTGCGTGTGCATCTTTTCTATTCTACTTATTTATTTATATGATAAATAATTAAAATTGGAGTTAAAAAATGATGAGTTCTCAATTGGTTGTCTATTTTTTTTGTAATTAAATGAGCTTAATACCTTATGTGGCTATTTATAAAAACAAAAAAAGTAATCAGATTTTTACTCATTTTTATTTATTACCTTTTTAATTCATTTATAAGTTAGAGAGTCATACAACTTAGGGGGAGTTTAAAACATATTGCACTTCTGCATTACTCTACTTTTACATTGCTATATCTTTAAGAAGAGTTTAGCTTCATTGCTTTGTCTAATACTTTGTCTTTTTCGTATGTCAAAAAGGGGGAGAAAATAATGTGTTTTACTTCCATGATTTTATTTTGTTATGCATATAGGGAGAGAACATATTTAATTAAGCTTAATTAATATGAATGCATACTATATGACTATTCTTTACACTTCGCTTATTTATATGTAAACTGAACTAATATACAATGAGACTTTCATGCCAAGTTGTCCTATGCTTTGTCAATGTCATTTCAGTTACTTAAAAGCTTGCCAAGTTGCAGCGAAGATGTATCTACCGAATCATAGGATAGTTCCACTATGGAGTTTGGGACATCATTGTATTTTATCTTTTTCCTATAAGTGTAATGTAGTGAGAGAGAGGTTTTTTCACACGAAAATGCCAAAGGGGGAGTTTGTAAGGACTATGAGTGTTGGCTATTTTCGTGGACAAAATATTTATCTGTAAATTTGTTTTTAGGCCTGCTATCAAGTTTATCAAGAAAAGCCAAACAAATGCTCGAGTTCCAGATAATTGTACTTCATGTATATCTTTGATAACTTGACACATAGGATTATATTTATGCATTTAATAGCACATGTTTATAAATCTAAAATTATTTTTAGTGCTAAAATATGGAATAAGATATGCTAAAAGATATTAAATAATATATACTCTAAAATAAGATATGTTAAAAGATATTAGATAAGATATATATACTCTAAAATAAGATATGCTAAAAGATATTAGATAATATATACTTTAAATTATAGTTGAAATCTTTAGCATAAAAGAAAGCATAAAATCTATTTTAAAAGATATTAGATAAGATATATTTTAAATTATAATTGAAATCTTTATTATAAAAGATAACATAAAATCTATTTTAAAAGAAATCTATTTTAAATAAAAGTTATCTTAATTAATGAGAATTACTAATCCTATTTGTAATAGAAAAGATATTTATCAATTACATAAGATTAAGGGTTTTAATTTTTTCTATAAATAAAACTCATTACTCATTGTTTCAATTAACCATACAAGAGCATTCTTCTAATCTTTTTAATTTCTCTATCTTGTTTTACAAATATAAGATCATAATTCTTTAGGCTTTTTTATTTAGTTAATCTATCAAATATTGGTGGTTATATTTGATTGATTATTAAGCCTAATTATTTTTATGATATTTTGATATTATATTCTTATGGCTTCTTCTTTATTTTTGTTCATAAATTGTTAGATCAAATAATTGTTTTTGTCATATCATAATTATTTGATTTGATTATTAATCTTTAAAGAAGCTATTTTTATTTAACTTATATTTGATCTTTTTGGTCTAGGATTTGCTAGTTGATTTAATTTAAATGACATATGTTTTGAATCATCTAGTTAGGATTATTCATTATTAAATCTGTTCTAGAACACCCACGGGCACTTGTATTTTTGTGCTAACTATGTTGTAGTTACTTCGGGAACGTATCTGATTGGCGGGAAGCTTATTGGAACGTTGGTCTGGAAACCGTTCACGCTAATATTGGAAACTGTGAAAACAGAACAGAGACTCGTAAGTAAAGTACATTAGGGCAGTATCCTAAGGAGGGTAGCATAAGACCGAGTTTGTACTTGAACATTTGATTTTCATAGTAGAAAGTTAGGTGGTCCGGTGGACCGGTGGTTTTCCTCTTAGGTCATGGTTGTGGCCTAGGTTGTTTCCACCCAAAAATATCGTGCGTTATTATTTTATTTCTGCACTTATTTTTACACACGATTGCATGTCTGGTTGCTTTGTTTAGGTTATTAAATTATAAATTAGTAAGAATTAAAAATAACCTATTCACCACATCTAGATTAATTAGGTCCATAATTTATAAACTTTCAAGTATTTTCGTTGATAACTAACAATTAATAAAGAATCTTCACTTCTTCACAAAACAACAGAAAACAAACCTAATGTTCACTACTTTAGGTTTATTTTCTGTTGTTTTCTGAACAAGCGAAGATTGTTTAGTGAACAGACTAAATAGTTTTGTCTAACTTTGATTCAATCCTCTATCCCTCATTACAAAGAGTCAATACAATCAAACACATTCCATAGCAAGAAGCGTACTGCGGTTGTACTGCATGAGTGGTAGGGGATTGAATCAAAGGTCTACAATCTACTAATGTTCTTTGGACAATAAATATTGTTTAGCTTTGCTGTATTTTGTTGTCTAAACCACACATGAACATGTATTCATTCTTGATGGTTGGTTGGATAAATGGTATAGCATTTTGATTTGGTTCTTTTTTTAATTTGGCTGATTTTGTTTTCCACCAGAGACAGTTATAGGACATGTTATTCTAAAAATTTATAAGTAGGGATGTAAATTCTATAGGACTAGTGAAGTTTGAAACTTTGAGTTTGGAGTCAGGTATTTTCGATTTATGTGTATTTTTGTGTAAATCCAGATCCAATGTTTCAAATTAAGTACAAGCCCAAAGCCGGTCTTAAAATATTTTCGTAGTTTGGGTGTGACTTTTTTTTTTTACTTTGAATCAACATTAGTATCTTAATTTAAATTGTATAAGAAATTATAATTTAATTACTTATAATATTCAAAGATATTATATCTTATAAAATTTAAATTTAATCACACTTTATATCAAATTTAGACCGAATTTATAATATAAATATTTAATCTTAAATATGGATAGAAAAATATTTAAGTAAGATTAAACCAGGGTTAAGCGATACTAATTAGACATTAAACTAAATTATATCAAATCAAATCATTTGTATTCTGATAGCTTCAAGCAAAATTTACACCCCTACAAGCAAAAGATGGGCTAGATCCACTCACATTTACAGATAAGTGTTCGGAAGAAAAACAGGGTTGAGATCCCATCAACTAGAAAACAAGACATTTTTTCTTCCTCTTTCTAATCTCTCTGCATTCTATGACTTTGCCTCTCAAGTCAAAAAAGTTTGAAAATAAAGAAAGAATGAGAGAAGAAAAAGCAAACACGAAAGGTTCTTAATTCAATATTGGGTAATATTGACTCGGCGTTCGATATTTGTGTATTGATTCTATTAATATTAGGGCTTCACCAGATGAACGTGACATTAACCTCGCATGATTGAGTTTACATGCCTATAGATTATAGAGAAGACACCCCAACAGAACATGCCCAATTGGCACTGTAGCTTCTCCGGCTGGACTCAAAAGAAAGAGTATGTTCACAATAGGATTGCATCCTCACCTTTGTGTCTATTTTTATTGATTGTCATAATGAAATATACTATAAATCAGATGGACTCACAACAATTAATTAAAGATTTAGTTTATTTTTGAGTGAAAATGGAGTAGAGATGAGATAATAGTTAGAATGTTTAGAGTTTTACTTGTTATAGACGTCAATAAATTGATGTTCAGTTCATGGCAATAGCATAGCCATAGCATCACCAAAGAAGATATTTTTTTTTGTTTTTAATAAAAGGGAAAACACTAAAATAGTTTACAACTTTGATTGTTTGGACATCTAAAACGATGAATGATGGCACTAATAAGCATTACTGACCATGTATTTGGTCCACTAACTATATACAGAAAAATGAATGTTCTGCCATCTATCACAAGGACTTCTTTGAAGCCCAAGTCATGACTTACACACAACAATTACGTTTTGAAGACAACCGTCATCTGTAGTTGGCTTCTGGAGAAGGGAAAATCTTTTTCATAAGCCACTGAATGGGGCTGAGTAGATCTGCTCTCTTTTTGCGCCAAAACCAGATGGCCGCATTATATTGTTCATTGCGTATCACTCGGGTGGCTGCTCTCCAGTCATATTTTTCCATTTCTTCCCTTGCAGCTTTGCCAATTGTTTCCCTTAATTCATAGTCATGCAACAGAGGCTTCAATTTGCTTAAGCAGTCTTCAAGGTCCCCAGGGTTATAGAGAAAACCGGTTTTACCTTCTTGATCTGCAGGAATAATATCTGGGATTCCTCCAGCACGAACGCCCACAACAGGTATCCGTGAAGACATAGCCTCCAAAACAACTAACCCAAGTGTCTCAGATTCTGAAGGCATTACAAAAACATCACCACTGGCATATGCCTGGGAGAGCTCCTCCCCACTTAGCATCCCAGTAAATACTGCAGGCATCCCAGAAAACATTTTCTCCAGCTCCTCCCTGACAACAAGTGAGAGCTTTATTGAAATGTAGATATAAACTAATCTACATTGTTGCCGGATAAGAATAGCTTAGATTAGAATTTACCCTAACATGACATGTCATGATAAATCAGAAATCCACTTGACATCACAAGATCAACATTAAAATTGAAAGAGAACAAAATAAAAGGCCAAAGGACTCCTCGAGACCATTGTTTCTGATATTTTTTACTCCCGAGGTTCAAGATTAAATTCAGTTATTGGGGAAACCAAAAGTTGGCATCACATGCATGATTATTCCACTTTACATAAGAATGTCATCTCCTAATGGTCTGTGACTACTTCAGATAAAAATACTAACAAGATTTTTGCATGTAAGTGTCAGAATTTACCTGTATGGTCCATCACCAATAAAAGCAATTCTTGCTTCTGGAAGCCTATCCATTACACTGTATTAAAAACAATGAAAGTTGCAAATGTTAGAAGCTGCAAACTATAAGTAAATTTAAATAATGAAACTATGGAGAATATATTGATGATCTATCCTAAGCACTACCTTTTAAGAAAATCCAAACTTTTTTCCACTCCAAGACGTCCAACATGAACTATCAAAGGCTTCTCAGGTTCACCATTGCTGTTTAAAGGAGCAAGATAACATTAAGGGTAGGTCCTCAATTCATGGTAACAGATAAAGACAATTGAAAAAGGGACTTGCCTCAATCTTGACCTCATTTCCTGAGAGCGGAAACGAGGATGGAAGCTTTCATAATCAACCCCCTTATTCCAAAGACGAATTTTGTTGCCTGCATTTCATTTTTAAATTAGCAAGTTATTATAAATTCTGCTAGGCAAATACAGAGGAATGGTGTCAGGAATTGCAAGAAGGTTTTTGACGGATGACCGATTAGCTACAGTACTAACCTTACCCTGCCCACCAATAAGAGAGGTGCCGGGGAAGTTGCATTAAAATAGTTTCATGCAAAACTATAAAGCTACCACAATTTATATGTTGTACCTTCTGTCACTCTGGCTGCTTCAAGATCTCTCGCAATGGCAGCTGAAGGTACTAGTGTTAGATCAGCTGCTCTGTGTAGAAATTCTGATTTACAAGACATCAATGGTTACCACGTGCCGTGACATTTGCCAATAGCAGATATAAGAAAATGAAGATTACATACTTATAACCAGCCACATTGGTTGCACCAACCAACTAAAAGTGTATCTCGGAATGTATCTGCAAATCCATACAAAAACTTATCGGCTATATACACTATTCTATAGATGAACTAGAAAAGCAAAATCTGACATTAGTTTGTGGAAATATAACTATTATCATTTTTGGAAAGAAAAAAAAATTAATCATTCTAGAAGAACCAGGAGTAGTTGAGAGCTACCTACTCACTTAAGAAGGAAACATTTCATGGAAAGTTTATTCGACTAAATTGAAAGAATATAGCTTACACTGGTACATGAGTGTGATAAGACATCACAATGGGCACACTTAATAACTTTGAAATAGCAAGAGCTCCAAAAACCTACAACACAACAATGCTTATTTCGTCATTATTTTTATCTCGCAATATAAAGTTAAAATGAAGTGAACAAAAGTAGACGGAATGAGGCACTTGCCATTATCCCCGGTGATGATGCATGTATAATATCAGGCTTAAATCTAGCAACCTCAGAAATGATTCTAGGACTGAGCGCGAGGGAAAGGGGCACCTTCTGATACCAGGGAAAGGGAAAGCTGTAGAAAAGAAACAAACATGAGGGAAGATATAGAAATTAAGATAAAAATGAGTTTTAAAACCTGAATTACTAGCAAATTATATCCATAAGATAAAATGAAGTCAGAAATTAGAAATAAAAACCTCCTAGATCCAATCAACTTTGCTCCATAAAATTCTTGGGGCACTCCTTCATGTGTTGTCACAACCATTACCTGTACCATAAATGAACAAACCAATATGTCAATTTATACTGTCAAAACATGTTTGCTAATAAAAGGAAGTTTAATCTTTCAAAAACAAACTCTAGGCTTGAATGAAGTCAAAATGAAATATTTGACAAGGAATCATTAAGACAACACTGAACCATATCTTATTTATCACAAATATTAATCAGTTTGACAATTCAAATTTGTCATTTGATTATCAAAACAGTTTACATAAGGTATAATTGCGTACTTCTAGATTACAGCATCAAGGTACTATTATAAATGTCTGCACTCAGATAACACTTGTCCACAGAGTTATACGAAAGTATACCTCATCACCCATTTCACGTAGGTATCTAATAAAATTCTGGAACCGGTTTTTATATCCTGATACATATCTGCAAGGTAAAGGAAACATATAGATGTCATCAAACAACTCATGTGGCATAGAAAGTTCTATTATGTGACTATTATAAAATAGCTTATTCAAAAATATAAAAAAATTTGCTATTAGTATGCATGTAACTTAAAATGAAATTGGGAGTGGACACCCAAGCCATTCTCTCCCTTTTACAATACAATTTATTAATTGTACACAACTGTTTTAATATTTGCAAACACCAACTTCTATATTTCAAAATGGTAATGCGGGGTTGAGTCATGCACTAAAGTTACATAAGATTCAGAAAGACCAAGAGTTTCAAAGGTACTAGCCATTGCTGGAGAAGGTTCATATCAATAGCACAGAGAAAATCAACCACAATCAAGAATGACATATAAATAGCATTAAAAGATCAGAAACTATGAGAGCTGGCTTGGGTAATTAAAATCAAAGAAGTAATTTACCAATTAAATTATTAAAATTCTAAGTGGAAGACTTTGCAAATAGAAGCCATTATTAGATTGTGTTAGTCCCTTAAGTTGTTTGAAAATGGGCTAACATATATCATAAATTCTAAAAGTCTTGAATGGTTGCATTTTGTTACTACTTACTAAAAGAGTCAAAGAGTAATCTAGTTCAAAATGTCTACCAACATCAACTTGAGTCAGAATGAAACTACGAGATAGATAATGGCTTGTAAATAATTTCATTCTGTAAGATCGTCAAAGAATGACACAAGTTAAAACAAAGGTGTTCCTCACACTGAAAAGTGGGATAGGTCTTATTTTGAAGAACATATAGCACAGCAGGAATCACAATGAGTCAAGTTATAAATTACACCTAACGAACCCTGATAAAACAGTACCCCAAAGAAAACCAAAACTCCTCTTGATAATGAACGAAAGACTAATCAAAATCCAATTCCAATTTCAATCAAATGGCAGATTGTATAACAACTCTAAATTACTGTTGGAACTGCAACAGGGAAGTAGATCTCTGTAGCTCGTAGAAAATAAACCAAGATATGGAATTAAAAAGTAATTGAATCCCAAATCAATCTGAAATCTTTAAAATGTAATAATAGTATCAATCAGCTTGTGAATTAGCTTTCATTAAACAAAAAATTCAATCCCAGATTTACAATGGTACTTTACTGCATCGCAATCAATTTATCAATCAAACAAATACACACCAAAAGGTAAAGGTAAAACTAGAAAAGCCATGCGAAATGCGGTTTCCATAAATTTGAAATCCTGAGAAAGTAAAGAGCATGAAGGCAAAAAAAAAAAAAACACGATAATCATAATTGTGTATAGGCAGTGGAGCTAAACGCCGCAAATAAAGGGACTCACGCGAAAGGAGAAGGCTCGACAAAAAGAGCAATACGACGAGGCTTTGAATGGCTGTCGGAATCAAGAAGAGGAAGACCATCTTCCTCTTCTTCAGGCCTAAGCTTCTCCGTGATGGCCATTATTGAATGCTTTAAGCCCACGTTTGGTACTTTGCCCAGCACCCCTCTTTTGGTTCTCAGAGTAGTAAAACCGAGCACTTGAGCAAATAAGGCAAATGGTTTTTTGTAATTGAGGACTGGGAAGGAGGAAGGAGGAAGGAGGTAGTCCGAAGATGAAAAACAAGTTGTGGGTGTGGGAAAAGAGGGAGGAGAGAGAGTATGATTTATAGAGAGAGAATCAGAGATCATGATGAGGATTGAATATAATATAAGGTGGTGTGAGAGAGCATTAGAGTTTGCGTTTTGCAAAATTTTGGAATTTAATTGGTTTCAAGGTAGAAACGGATATTCTGTATTTCCCTAAATTGGAGTAAGGAATCAAATGGGAAGTTCTTTAAAATTTAAATTAGATACATAAATTTATCATCCAACTGCTAAATATTTAATTAATTAAAAACATACAAGTAAGTACATAATTTCCTTAATAATTCAATTTGTTTTTAATAATATATGAAGGAAAATTGTAAATGTTGTAGGAATTGTAAATTTGAGTTTCCAATTATTAAAAAAAATAAAACTAAAAACAAAACCAGAGCCACTAATAATAATAATATATGAGAATCATCATCCCTATGACAAGGACTCCGAATTAACATATTCTAACGGATATCCCATCTCTCCATATTATTCGTTTACGATTTCGCCAACTGACTCACACGCTAATGATAGAGTAATTTATTATATTAAAGCAAATGTGTGTGGGGTACGGTAACTTACGTGTATTTAGGTTACTAAATTTTTTAAAATTAATATTAAAATTTAAATATAATAATATAAATAACATTAGAAAATTATATGTTTTATATGATTATTAATAAAATATTCTAATATTAATAAGAATTTTTATTTATCTCGTATCTAAAGAATATATTAAAATATTTTAATTTCTTTATAAATTTATATAATCATTTATTATTATTCTTAATTTATCTCCCTTAAAATTAAAAATAGTTAATTTTTTTAATTTTATTTTAATAATACAATTATTTTGATTATATTCTTCAAGCAAAAATAATAATAAAAATATTATTTTCATTAAATTCTATTCTTATTGTTATTATTATTTTTATTAAGTTTATATTCTTGTAAATTAAACATGAATTTAATATTTGTTTAATAATAATATTTGTTTATTTTTGTCAAAATTGAATATATATGACACATGTTAATTAAACAAATGTATTTGTGGAAAAAAGGCCAATAATAAAAAAATGAGAGTTTAATAGTTAAAAAATATACCAATAATTAAATATAATATAATTATAAAAATATTAATATATTAATTAGATATTAAATATTAATACACTAATATTTTTATTAATAATTTAATTTAAAAAATAACAAAATAATATAAAATAAAAAATATATCATTAATTTTTTATCTTGTTAAAAATATAATTATAATTATTTTTAAATTATCTTCTTTTTTTCTCTTATATTTCAATAAATTATCTTGTTAATTTATCAAGTAAGATATATATAATCAATTTTAAAAAATTTTAAAAAATAAAAATTAGTGCCAATAATACTAAAATAAGACCCTTTTAATAATATATTATATAAAATATACTAATATAATTACGATTAAGATACCAATCCCGTATTTGCGAGTCATTAGTTTATTATTTTATTATTTTTAAATGCGTCTAGTAGATTTTTTGGTTTTTTTTTAAATAAAATTTAGATAAAAAATTATTATTCTAAATATATCAATAATTAAAATTATTAAATTAAAATTAAAAATCTCATTAAACAAAAAAACATTAAGTTTTATCTTTTGCTTTATCGGGTAGAAAAACATCTCTTTTTTATATAAAACAAATTAACTTCTTGAAAACTAAAAAAAAAAAGACAAAAATAAAAGTAGTTATGATTTTCATGTTTATATGTTTATAACATAAAACAATATAGGTTAGTTATAACTATCGTATATTGGTTTCTAAATTTTTAATCTTTATCATTTATTTGAGGAAAATATCCACTTTAAAAACAACATTTTAAAAAAAAAATCTAACCCTATCTCTCTCTTTTTAGAAAAATCTAGCTATTTGAGAGTTTCTTATTGTATAGATTATTTTTAATAGATCTTTAATTTTATTTATTTTATTTCAATAAACATATATTATAATTTGTGTATTACACTTAGATTTCAGTCTAATGTTGTTTTTCTTTTACCTAGATTTTGATCTAATAATAATTTTAGGTGTATTTTGTTTTAGATTTAGATCTTTTTATTTAGATATTTATGCAGTTTAAAATGTAAATATTTTAAGATATAAATGGTCAAATTTTATTAAAAATTTGTCATCTTTTCAATATAAAGAGCAATATATGTTTAAATAATTGAAAAGATAAAAAAAAAAGTTTAAAACGTGTAACAAATGATTGTTATTAATTCTCATAATAATTTGATATATTTTTATTTTATTAATTTAATTATTATTACATTTTTATTTTATTAATTTAATTATTTTTATATTTTTATGTTATAATATAATTATTTTTATTAATTAAAAATTTATAATATTTTATAACCTATATGATATTAGCATTTTTTGTATTATAAATTTTGATCGTAATTGATATGATTAATAATTATTAGTTAAAATAATAGAATTTATTTTTTAATCCATAATTAATTACCATATTATTTATAATAATATTACAATTGATAACAAATAAATTTTTATATAATATAAATATAACATTATTATTTATAATATAGGAAAAATGTTCGTGGAGATCTTTGTTTAGTTACTAAGGAATGTTTAGTTCATTGGAAAAAAATATTTTTAAGTCTCTTTATTTGTAAAAATGTATCAAGTAAAAATAAAATTAATTTTTTATCTAATTTTTTATTAAATATAATTCAATAATACATGTGACACATGTATTTTTGTATTTTTTTTCTTATAGACATATATGTAATTAAATAGATTTTAGTTAAGAAAAATTATTCAAAATTTTTAATACATATTTTTATCAAATTTATAATATTTTTTTATTATTTAATGTGTGATTTTAGATATTAGAGAATGAAAATTTTATTTAATTTAAAAAAAAAATTCTTAAAAAATTCAAATGATTTTGTAATTAAATACTAATGTTTACGTATATCTATCAAAAACCAGAGAAAGAGTAAAGAGTTGTGGTTAAAACTTTCAATGACGAAGCGGGGTTCTTTTTATTCAACATTAACTTGCAAATCATTGCAACTTTTTTTTAATTATATATATAATAGAATATACCACAAACAACACCCCAAACTCATAATAATAAAACTAGAGATGTATGACTATATGGGTTAATATTATGACATTATTTACGAATTTTAAAGTATTTTTTGGCTAATTGATTTTTGAGGGGTTATAATTGTTTTTTTAATGATATTATCATATCTATTTTTGTTATTATTATGATAAAAATGTATAATTTTTTATATTATGATAATATTTCAATTTTTTTTTTAAATTAAAGAAAATAACATTACATAATATTCATATTAATCTCTTAGAATATATAACGAACTTACACGCATATAAATACTATCTATATAAGAGTTTAATTCATATTTAATAAATTTTGAATAAAAATGTATAAATTTTTAATAATAACATATATCAACCTTTATATTTTAGAGGAAAGACTCTTATAATATTAAAAATACTCCTTCTCCCAATATTTTATTTTAAATTTGTGAAATAATTGGACATATTAGATAAAAAAAAACTCTTATAATATTAAGAAATATTTTTCATTTTTGAAACTTATTAGGAAAAAGAGTGATCATATCCCATTTAATTTTTATAATAATAAATCTCTAATTAAACTTGTGATGAAGTTTTATTCACGAAGAAAAAATATATTTGATTATCACTATTTTTTATTTAATATTTTATTAATTTTTTAAATAAAACACATTTTAAAGAATTTTTTTTATAATATTATTATTATTGTATATTTTTCCAAAATAATGTACCTAACAGTAAAATTAGTATTTTAATAAATAAATCCTTACTATAATATTATTAATCTTTAATTGATTATTTCTCTAATTGATAGACTAAAAAACACATTTTAGAATATAAAAAATTAAAAACATCAACTTCGTAATTTAGAAAAATTTTACGACCCTCCTTTTAATTTTTCAGTATATCAAATAAATTTTAAGTATATTTGTAGAAAATAAACAAAAGATATATATAATCTCAATAAAATGTAGAGGTGCTAAATTAACCGGTGGCCCATACCTTGCTTATAATCTTGGCCTTTGAGCTTTATCGTGATGTACTTAGGTTATAAGTCATACTAGCAAGTTTAACGACCTAGCATGATACATTATCTATTTAACCCTTAATTTAAAAAAAAAATGCTAATAGTGGAAAACGAAATCCTTACCTCTCGTATATTAATGTTATTAACTCTATCCATTGAAATATGCCCAAGTTAATTATATATATATAAATATATTTAATATTAACTTATGTAAAATTCAATTTGATTATATATTTATATATTAATTTACGTAAAATTCAGTTTTAAGCTAACATATCAGCTCAACTCGACCGGTCCATTGCAAGCGGTGAGTCACAGGTAGATCATACTTCTTTTTGGCGTGCAGTACGGACAAGCTCGTTTGACCACCTTAATAGGATGAGATAGTATTATCTAAGTGTGAGATCATTAAAAAAAAAATTGCAAAACAAACACCAACTATAATCATCTAAACATCCATTGTATTGCGTACAATAATTGATAATAACTAATTAATAATTTCTAAGCCTCTTAAGCGAAAAAGGTAAATATTAAATTGCAAGATAGATCAAGAATCCAACGAAAGCTTTTCAAGCTCTTTGATGCCCTGGCTAGAGGCTTTTTTCATTTCTAGCGCCCTCTTATAAGGAGGAGCAATTGGGGGCTGTACAGGATCCAAGCTCCGATAAATTCCCTCAGCAACTTTGGGCAGCGGATATGACTGGTCGGAATCGTACCCACTGAGATTTCCACAAGCCAAAAATGGAATATACACCTTATTTGCCCCTTCCAACCAGCCACTACTACAATCTGCCATGTAAAAATGTCACCAAGAATGAGATCATAGCATCAACTATTACCACTCTAATGATACTGACTATGATTCCAAGAATGAGATCATAGGCCACAGATATATTACAAAATTTCATAACAAATGTGGTAATACATAGAGTCATGGCTAAAGATCTGCACACTGTAACCTGACATAAGAATTAGTTTAGGAAAGTAATTTACCTAAATCTTCAGCTCCAGAGGGACTTCCAACCTTTTCCAAGAGTCGATACAGATCTTTTGGTTCAAAACCTTCTGGAGGTGAATAGTTCTCACAAACTGCAAAAGCTTCTGTATGACAAAAGATACAACTTTGAATAAAATGGAATGTCAAACAACTCTCAAAGTTCATATCATAAAAGATTTTAAGGCTCTGTAGCATTGAAGGTATCCTTTTTTTTTTTTTGGGGGGGGGGGATTTTTTTAATCAATAATAATAAGGAATTCCTTAGAACTCATTTACGAGATGATTGCCCTGTTTTAAGAATCCGAAATTCCAACCTAGGGTTCATGATCAAACCAAAAAAAACCCTACTATGGAATTAAGACAAAATTTAAAAGAAATATGTAAGAACCAATTGCGTATCTAGCAAAAAAGGGTTACCAATGCTGGAATTGCGACTGCTTTTTGGTTTCGCAAAAGTCACCGTAGGAAAAAATAATTTAAGCTGCAAGAAAGAAAGAACAGAAAAAGAGTATTTTATTCCATCACAAGGCTCTGCATAAATAGGCAGGAAAACTAAAGTTTCTACCTAAGTAAAATACATATCACTTCAACTGCCAACGCTACACTAACATGAAAAGAAGAAACTTATTGCAGCAATACATACTATATAATATATATATTTAAATAGGAATGTGTGTGTGTTTTTATTTTTATTTTGGGTTCCTGGACCAGGAATTACAGTCTAGAGACTGATTGATTGAATTGATCAGTCTTATAAACCCATCATTATCTATTAGCAATAACAAGATATGGTTTACTATCACATAACTGCACCAAGTTTAGAACTTTCAACTTAAAATTTGGAGTTTAGACAAGCATTTACTTACCTGACAGTAAAGAAGACTTGTATCTTTACCACGAAATATTTTAGCAATAAATTTACCACCTTCACTGAGTACATGAGTAACAATGGTTAGACCCTGCAAAGAAGACCAGATACAAAAGAACTTGTTACAAAATCATCTCTCAAATTCATTGCTCTAGTCACATTAAACAAGAAATTGACAGAAGTAGCAAATGAAAAATAAGCGGAAAGAGTCTAAGAAACAGATGGTCACCCCAATGCAAAAAAGATCAATGCATTTATCAATTGCTTGTCACCATTTACAGTTGAATTTGATTTTTGGTCCTACTGCAGCATAAAATTCAAAAAAGAGCTCTTGTAACTCAACTAGTGAAATAGCGTCTTCAAAAAATCACAACATTATTATCCCTTGCACATATTCTTTTGCAAGTTAACAAGAGAACGAGTTATCGTCCACAAATTAAAGTGAAAGATACCTATTAGAGGAATTGAATGAAAATTATTATGCATAGGATATATGTTTCATATATCCCTGAAAATGGAGATAATTATCTAGAATAATGATCATATAACAGAGCACTTACAGCAAGTATGAGTTGGGATTGAACAAATTCATCCATGTCATGGAGGCCAGTAACTGTGCATCAAGTATCAACCACAAACAAACTGAAACAAATGAACACCAACTCTAGAAGAAATTAATGGAGTAGCAATCGAAGAGAAACTATGCTGCATACCATCAGGAGCACCATCGCAGACAACAAGATCAGCCTTGCAACCATCAAAATGTCTGATAACCTGTAAAAGGGAGGAAATAGGGGGAAAATAATTTATATAATATATTAAAAATGATAATACATTAATTCGGAAATGATAAAATCAAGATTTAAAAATTTTTGCCTGCCAAGTTATTCTTATTCTTGAATTTAGCCACATTACCCATGACAGGAAGTTGACATCATATCAAAAACAGCAAAGTACTGCCAGTGCCACTATTTCTTAACGCACCATACTACCACCCCTCAAAGTAAATTATACAAATAAACCTCATCTAACAAATTTAAAGGAATCAAAAGTGATGTATTTTATATTTAATAGTTAATAAAAACAGGAACGATTTCCTTCTGGTTCTAGACAACTAGCTAAATAATTTCGAGCAGTTAAAATAAGGTAAAATTTCATCAAAAGCAAGTCATCAAGTATCTTTACCACTTCAGCTGTCCTAGCATTTGTTATGTCCCCTTGCACTTGAATTACACCTTCAATTGGAGCCATGGGCTGCAAATCAATAGCTATAATAAGAGGAGGGTCACCATCCCTGCATATATTGACATTATAGGATTGAGATCTTCTCATGAGGGTAGATACATTGACTAGATTACTTCCATGATTGCACTTTTCTTTACAATTAGGCTGTGAATGACATTGTACCTATGCCATATGTGGTGTATTATAATCTTCCAGTACAAAACCACAAGGATAACATTTGACACTAAAGCCGAAAAGAAACACTAACGCTTGACAAGTTTATAGGGCCTATAGGCAGATTTACATGCCCCATAATTCAATTGTCTCCATTTTCAATAATGAGCAACATGCAAAATAAAGCAAACCATAACAAGGTCGTAATTAAAGTCTTACTTTGGGTCTGGAGAAAGCTTTGCTGGAAGGTACAGTTTCCGACTCAAAACCTGCAAAGAAAAACAGGAATTAGTAACGGGCACAGAGGGTATGTTCTTCACTCCCCAATCGATAATGAGTCCCACCTCTAATGTAAAAGATTATTTTCTCAATTTCATTTTTTTTCTTTCACACTTATGTTTTCAGTTTAAATAGCATGTAAAAACAACTGATAACAACAATGCAAAAGCTGCATACTTCGAATAATGACCGAAAATGGAATTTTTTAAACACAACCACCATTTCTGAAGTTTTTTATAGAACTTCTAATTGGCAGATTAAGAAGAGTAGTTCATGGAAATCTACTATACCTGACTCCAGCTACCAGGGGCGGCACAAAGATCTACAACACGCTTCACTCCTGGCAATCAAAACACGATCACACATCTGAAAGTGAGAAATTTAACCTCGAATAGGTAACCATGCACCAGAAGGAATGGGCAAAAAACTAAAAGTAAAAATAGCACGAACTGTCTTTTTATTTCCAAATTCAAAGTGGAACCAAGATTACCAATCAAACTCCACTAGCATATTTCCCAATTCTTAACTCAAAAATGTTAAGAATAATATCCTACATTGATTAAGTAAAATACTATGATAGAGTTTATAATAATTATGGGTTTATCCATCCATTGGATTAACTTTTTAAGATTAGAAGGTCCATGTTTATTATGGACTTTGACATAGTATCGGAACATCAGTCTATTAGAGCAAAAACTTTGGACCTTGTTTCATAAAAAAAATGTAATGTAACTTACAAAAATAAAAAGAGAAATGATTTAAATAGAATATAACATAATAAAATAATTCAAAAATATAAAGTGATGATCTTTGCAAGATACAAAGACACACTTTAAGGATATATTAAGAGTAATATCCCAAGTTGATTAATTAAAATGTTATAATATCTTTTACAAAGATTATGGGTCTTTCCATTCATCGGTGTAATCTTATGAAATTGGATGATATCCTTTACAAGGATCGTGGGTGTCTCCGTTTTGGGATTAGAAGTTCCTTAGTTCTTACGAAATTTGACAAAAAATAGGATCGAAGAAAAAATAGTAAGCTTCATCACTAGCTTAGTCATTGTTGCACCTGCGAAGCTAAGAGATGCAATGAAAAGAGAGAAGTTTGGGAGGGGACGAAGAATAAAACCTTGAAAAATGTTGAATTCCTCGTCAATCTGAAGGAGTTTAAAGGCACTACGAGCGCGCCAACCTTCTTCTTTGGCTTTACGGTAATAGATGTCCTGCACTTGAATCAAACAATTAACTAAGAAGATCCAAAAGTAAAAGCTAATGAAGTATATAAAACTGTACCAAAACAAATAAATTCGGAAGAATTGTTCCAAAAAAATTTCGTAAGAAGATGGCAATAGAAATAGGTACCCTCTTATCTCTTGAAGCTTTACCCATTACTGCAAAACCAAATTCCACCAAACACACGAAGTTCCTTGATTCAAATATGAAGTGGAACACCGATAAAGGTAACACCACGATGCGACCACCGATCGACAGTAAAACCCTATAGCGTTGAAGAAGTTCGTTGACAGAATCCAAGTTGGGCTTAGAGAGCCTAATAGGTCATATACTGGGCTTGCTTCATATTGAAGAGTAACAACTATTTTTCAATCCCAGCATACTAATATAAATACAGGAATTTTGCCATATAATCTTTTATCTTAATTATTTTAAAAAATTAAAATTAACGTGTTTAATTGCGGAAATAATATATAATTTGGGGTTTTGAAAAAAAAATACATCACCTAGATTAAGAAAAAGTGCCATAATGATTTGATAAAGAAAAATATGATTTCAAATTTAAAAATTCTTTAAAAAATATTTTAAAATAATGATACTATATAATTAAGACAAGTTATTATATCAAGATTATATGTTACTTAAATGGCACCATTTTTTACACAATTTTTCTTACGACCAATTTAAAACTTTTACTAATTTATAATTACCCCCTCTTATTTTTTCAAAAATATCTATAATTAGACACCAAGTTATTATATCAAGATTATATGTTACTTAAATGGCACCATTTTTTACACAATTTTTCTTACAACACCGACCAATTTAAAACTTTTACTAATTTATAATTACCTCCTCTTATTTTTTCAAAAATATCTATAATTAGACACCAAGTTATTATATCAAGATTATATGTTACTTAAATGGCACCATTTTTTACACAATTTTTCTTACAACACCGACCAATTTAAAACTTTTACTAATTTATAATTACCCCCTCTTATTTTTTTAAAAATATCTATAATTAGACAACTTATATCTTTTAATAAGGATAGATGAATTATCTGATTAATTTATTTAAATTAAAATTTTAATCTAAAATAAATTATTATTAAATTATAAATAAATATATATTTTATTTTTAATATATTATATTTAAATATTATTTATATTATAATTACATTAATTTATTTTTTATATTAAAAAATATAAATATTAAATTTTAACATAAATATAACCTTATTTTACTAAAAATATAATTTAATAACTATTGTTAATATTTTGTGATTATAAATAATAAATATTTTAATTTAAAATTTAAATATTATATATGTTATGTGACAAAAAATTATAAATAAATTTTAACATAAATATAACCTTATTTTACTAAAAATCCAAAACATTTGGATTAAGATTAATTCAATACAATGTTAATGTTCCATGTGCAAATTTTACGTTACTAAATACGAAAATTCAGCATCGCCTGCTATAGCATTGTCAGTAAGGTTTTTCATGATGTCTTTTATTTTATTATTTTAGTTTCATCTCTTTCGTTCAACTATCTCAAAAAAGCTTATTTACTGAAAGGATATCGAAAAACCCACATTGGAACTTTCGCTTTTGAGTTTTGGGAAATCGTACAAACGCGTACTATTTTTTTTTTTTTTTTGACATAAATAAAAGTTCACATTAACCAGATTAAAAATATTACATTTAGAAAGCTAAGAGAAAAATCTCTAGATAAGCACCTAAAGGATATCAATCCTAACCATAAGAACCAAGCATCAACATTTATCATCCACCCTTGAGAAGATATTATAATTCAAATATTATAAAATATTACAAGTTATCTAAAGATTTTAATATCTCAAAACGAACAATACGAAAAATCCACAAAAGACCATCAATATCAACTTAAACAACAATAAATAAAAAAACCTCATTAAAATGCTATCAAATAAGAATCGACTGTATTTACCGATTGTCAAAAAAAAAAAAATTAAAAGATGTCGACTCAACTCAATTTATTAAAGTCAAATTTAAATTACTTTAATTTTTAATGAATAATTCATGAGTTAACTTATTTATAATTCTAAAAAAAATTAAAAATATTTTTTTTTTGAAAAACAAAAATGTGATTAAATATTATCTTTTAATTATATTTTTATAAAACAAAAAAATACAAATAGCATCTTTTAAATGAGTTTTAACATTATTATAATTATAAAAATGTTATCTCTTAAGAAAAAACAATCGTTAAATAAACTAAGTAATTTAACACATTTGATTGCATGAATTGGATTTTTTAATATAGTATATTTGAACTCATGCGTTATATGATCTGAATTTTTTAAACTCATTTATTCATTAAATCGATCTTAAACGAACTGAATCATTTCACTGAATTCGTCATGATTTTGATTCAAGCTATTGACTGAGGGAAAAAATCACAATTTTTTGGTGGATGATATTAACTTGGGAAAATCTGAAGACTTCAAAATCATAAGATGTACCAATAAAATTAAAAGTACCTTGCCTTTTATGTCATTTCCCTGCAGACTTTGTTTCATCGCCAAATCAACAAAGGGGCATAGCATAGAATAATATGTGAGATGACGAAGGAAGACGCCAAAAGGAAGACGCGTTTCAAAGTTATAATATAGAATCAATCAAATTGCATCAATCAAAACACAAATAAATAATATGTGAGATAACGAAGCACGTGCAACATTTGCCAAAGTAAGAAAAGGCTCTTCCTATTCCTTAATCCTACCCAACCTTTTCCCCCGTCTTTCCTCCTCAGAGTTCTCTTTCAACGTAAGCAAAGATATTAAAAGCAAACCAAGAAGCTAGTAGTACAGGAGTGGTACAATAAATGAACATAAGGATGATTTCTAACTGTGGAGCCTCTAATGCAATGTAGAATACAAAATTCTTAAAAAAAGGCTCCCATGATTTTCTTGGTCCCAAAAACTCCTAAATACATTTAAAAAAATCTAGTTCTTAGCTTCCGCTGACAGTGGGAACAGTTGTTGGCTTGGCATCCTCCGCCTTTTCATGTTCCTTGTTTAGCATCTGAAAACGGATTAGTAATTATAGATTAGCTTCTGAAAACTCGTCATAAACAAAAAACAAGTATACCAACAGTTTCAAAGATCCTGCCCAAAGAAACAAACATCTACAAATCTTTTCATGATTAGACAAAAAATCAAATGAAGATGACTAACTATAAAAACAAAAAGAATGTAGCTTTTCTTCCAAGAATTATGAATTTATGGAAGGAAAAAATATACTAGTGGATTTGAAATCTTGGATTGGGCTGCCACCTATTCACTCTCAGACAGGAAGGGGGGAAAATGATTGCTTAAACAACGAACATATTATTTAAGGCAAACGTTGTTCCCCCTCCATCTCCACCCTGTTTTCTTCGGGCAGAAAGAAAACAGTGCTTAGTTTGTGGAGTTCTTGAGAACACAACATGAGTAGGAAACCTCAATAGGTCATTTTATGAAGTGCTGAAAGAAATAAAAGATAGGATACAGATATATTAGAATCAATTTCAACTCCCTCTTTTTTGGGGTGTATAACTTCTGTTGCTTATGATCAATGGACAAGATGGATGGGTAAGAGGGGGAACAGTACCTTGTTATTGATCAAGTTGTGCAGCGCAATGACACTTCGAATGAGAGAAGAAAGATAAGTAACCAGCATCATGTCATTTGTTTTCACTGCACAGGGAAAAATGAAGAGAGTGTTCACAAGGAATAATAATCACACTGACCTATCAAAATTAAGAGAAACAAACATATAAAACTAATTTCTGCATGAAGTACCTGCAAATGCCTTTATTAACTCATTCACGTTGAGATTTGGAAGCAGATTGAACACATCCTGAATTTTGACAATGTAAGATACAAGAACCGACTGACAAATTACTTTGAACTCATGGAAATCCATCCCACTTGTTAAACTTACAATCAACTTTAAACCATAATAGCTCTCTCTCTCTCTCTCTCTCTCTTTTTTTTTCTGGGAAAGGGTTTGGTATAGTATACAAATCAGCAGTGAAGGATTACCTGCAGATGGTAAAGTATCTCATGATTTAATGGAAGCTTCTCATCAATAACAAGATCTAGATAACCACGAATCTCTCTTAGGCGTGCATCCAAACCTTTAAGAGCTGTAAGCTTTGCAGTAACCTATACAAAACACAAGGTAGTTCTGTTAACTTAGGTTCATCTAGTTTAGACATGAGTTCCTAACCCATTAAATGGAGTTGGAAACATATTCAGGAATGATAAGAAATATGTCCTTATAAGTTAATAACTGCAGAAAAGAGACCAATTTAAGAACAAACCTCAGTTGCAAGTGTACTAATGGTTGTATCTTTCACATCCCTCAGTAAATGTTCCACCCCTATTAAGATAAAAAATAGATAAAATCAATTCTGAAATCACTGAAAAAAATTCCACAGAAAATTTCAACCTATACTCAAAAGAGTCAGGGTGCTAAAGGGACTGTAACTTCTCCTGAACACAGCATACCTATCTCTTCAACCTCATGAGCAGCAATTTCTGAAGGAACGTGAACAAAAATCTTTTGGCTTTTTTGTGTAGCATTCTGTAAAGCATCAACATAATAAACATATTAAGCTTCATGACAAGTGAAATGACATACTCCAAAAGGATAAGACCGCGATACTTATTGGTCAGTTCCCAATAACACAGGAGCTATTCTCACAGTTGATGCAATGATATCATCAGCATAATGCATCTGATTAATCAAACAGAGCCTGCAATATTATAAATGGGAAGTCACCTCTTTCACTTCTTCAACATCGCAGTAGGCCTTGGTTGGAATTCCCAGCTCTTTCGGTTGGACATCAATAATTACCAAGACAGGATTTGGGACATAGCTACATAACACCAAAGTAATTTGATCAAGAAAATAACCACTTGATAAATATTTACATAAATACAAGAGCATGGATTCAATAAGTAAACAGACATGATCATTAACAAGAATAAAGTGCTAGCTAAATTGAGCATTATGTTTTAAAAAACAATCATTAAAATATAAGATGAAAACAAATGGAAGCAATGCGATTAAGATACATGTAAAGATCAAATTCAAATAGATTCTAATATAAATGAAGATTCAAAATCTTACTTATGGAATAGACTGTGAATATCAAGATCATTCTCCCGTAGCTTTGGCCCTGTGCTGTACCAACCTACAACATGCTCCTTGGCTGAACCATAAATAGAAATCCATAAACAGAAGTAAATAGGTCTTTCTAATAAAACTCTTGAACAATGATCATTACTAGGACAGAAGAAACAAAAATACCATTTATTCTCTTGAACATCGAAAACATTGACTCATGATAATTGTGGTCAAGAAACCAGATGCTAGAGTCTTTGTCGTCTTCTTCAAAGGGCACTGAAAATTCAAAAGCACAGAAGGAAATGTCACATTACACTGTGAATCCATAGAATTTTGTGGATTTCCTTTCTTTTTGTTATACAAAATAATACTAGTTAATCCTAACTTTAAGGTAAGACAATTTCAACAAATGAACTACTGCGTGCACGTATATATGCATTCATAAGCCTAGAAGTGTAGACGAATATGAAGTCTGAGTTCGAGCTTTGTGCTACAACCTTGGCCTATACTGTGCTCTGACCTTAAACGTCTCCTCGTAGTCGATAAAATTACGCTTACTCTAAATACGAAATTAAACAAGCTAATTGATGCATACTCCCCAAGAACTATATACGTCAAACATAAAAGTCCGAAGGGAAAAGGAAAAGAGAATAAATTAACATATCACATTAAGAAATATGAAGCTGCAATCTCAATTTGCAACAACAAAACAAACTAAGCCGAATGTCTGGCATCATTTGTACTAATATCCAAATTAGAAAAGCCCTAGTCCAGCATTAAGTGAAGATCAAATCAAATAAGCAGATTCCACATCGAAGATTTATAGGGAGACAAGAAAACAATAAAAACACCAAATCTAGGCCTAATAGATTACCGTAACAAATCGTGATTCATAAAAGAATGAAAACTAGGGTCGTGAAAAGAAGTTAAGCCGAAGTTTAAATGGAGAAAAGTGATTAAAGTAAAAGACCTGCATAACTATTAGAGACATCGACGACGCCTTTGTAGGAGCTACCGAGAAGAACACCGACTACTCGCTTGCGAGTGTCCTTGGCAACGCGATTGTAGTTGTCGACGATGCTGAGTAGCACAAGAGGATGTACTATCACCTTCTCTATCGGCGTAGATGATAACTGCTGCGTCTTGATCACGTCCATCTTTCTCTATTTCAAATTTCTATCCCTTCTGTCTAAATCCACCTCTACGAAACTATAAAATACAAACCCTTGTTTCACTCTGGCTTGTTTTCGTGCCCAGAAAGACAACCACGAACGATGACGAAATTACCCCCAAGAAAGGAATAATTATTATACAGAATTAAAGACGATATAATTTGTACAAGATTTAGTTGGATGTCAAAATTGAAATTTAATTTTTATTTTTTATAAAAAATATATATTTATTTATTAAAAATATAAATAAATATTTTTTAGATGATTAAAAATTAAATTAATTTAATAACTGATTTATTTATATGTCCTATGCTTTTTATAATTTTGATGGTAATTTCAGATTATATTATATAAATTTTATAACAATTGTGAGTAAAATTCATTTTAAAAATTTTAATTAATTATTTAATTTTTTTATTTTATATTAAATTAAAAATATTTTTTACTTTTAAAATATAAAATAAATTAAATATCAATTTAAATAAAATTTATAATAAAAAAATATTTTAAATATTAATTATTTTATTAAAATATTTATAATCAATTTAATTTTCTATATTATTTAATTTATGGTTAAGATAAATTAATTATAATTTAATTTAATTTATAATTATATTTAATCTATTTAATAAGTTACAATAAACATATATTATATTAAGTATTTACCATTTAATTTTACCATTTTGCCACCTATAGATTTTATTTTCTAATTTTTTCCTCTGTTTTTTTTTTATTTTCATTTCTTTCTTTGCGGCTTACTATTATTTTTTTTCTTTTTCTTAATATCTTTTTCTTGGATATCGGTATCTTAATTTTAAGAAAGGAACGCAAATATATTTTAATTTTTTTTGGTATATTAGAAGTCTTGTTCTTTTAAAATATATATAATTTAATCTAAAATAATTATAATTTAAATTTGATTGTCTTTTTTAGTTATTTTTCACCAAAAATAGCTATATAAGTATTATTTCACCAACCATTTCATCTCCATCCCATTTTTTTCTCCTTTTTTTTCAATCACTCATTTTTATATTTTTGTATTTTTTTTAAAACTGATATATGCTCCATTTAAGAAGTAAAATGAATAAATATATTATAAAATAATTTTAACACAAACTGTTTTTCATTAAATTTTTCTTGCACAATATGTTTTAATATATTTTATATACTATATATTTACACAAATTTCATTAACAGTTTAACACAATTTATACTTATATGTTTTCATAAAATCGGTATTAAATAGATTATCAATAGTACCTATATTAAACTTATAATACAACAAATTCATATATAGTATCTGTAAAACTTATTATAACAAAAAATATCATATAATAGTAATAAAAATTGTTTTATTTGTTAGAATTAAAATATAAAACACTTATAATTGATCATAGTTTAATTTAAATGACATCAAATTTAACGATATCTAATATGAAAGTTTTTAATTGTAATAAAGATAAACATAATAAATTTTATTTATGTAATTAAGTCATAAATATTATATCATATTATAATCAATAATTAATATATATGTATATATTAAAAAATTAAAGAAATTAAATAAATTGTTTGTATTAAGTGTATATTATTTTGGTTTTGATTTTTTTAATTATAAATTTATCATTTTATTATCTTCAATTTTTTATTTTTTATTTTTTATTTTTTCATTATATCAATTAAAAAACAACTATTGATATGTGCATCGTAGAGTAAGATAATGATGTTATACTCCTATATAATTTTTTTTACTAATATATACATTTATAAAAATAAGACTATTACCTTGTTTTTGACCTAAGACTCAAAAGTAAAGACTTATATACAGATTGATACCTAAAGGTAACTAGTTAATGTATTGGTTATGTTTTGTATTATTAAAATGTTTTATTTTAGAATCTAAAATTTAAATATTGATACCCCTTCTTACTATTTTGAATAGTATTTTTTTTATTTTTGATCAAAGGGTAAATTAGATAAAAACATTTATGAGAATGAAAAGAAAAAGATGATAAAAAAAATTACAATTATATTTTCCGCAAGATAAATAATTAATGTTATGATTTTTTTATTTTAAATTTTTATGTCATTTTGTTAAAATTTGTAAACTTAGATTATTAATGATAATAAATGTAAATAATTTTAATTATTGTTATAGGAGTTTCTCTATCCTAACTAATATACTGATTTTTTCAAGCCTTGTATTATTAAAATATTGTTTTTTTATATTATCATAATTTAATTTTTTAATCATTAAATTATTATTTTTTGTTATTAATTTTTTAAAATTTTTATAAATATTTTATTCAATTTAATAAAAAAATATTAATATTTAAATTAAAATAATAAAATAAAACCTTTAATAACATAAAATTATAAAATATACATTTTATATTAATTTGTGTATACGAACCAAATAATTTGCATAAAAAATGTTAATCAAATTTATTCCAAATTTTAGGATGTAAGACGCCACTAGGGTGTCCACGATCCGATTTAGTTCGATTTTAAGTAAAAAAATCTAACTAAATCAAACAGTTCATATTGTTCAAATAAGACCATTTGGGTATTAAACATATTATAATCGAGCGATTAAGTCCGGTTAATAATATATAAATATGATACAATTTAATAAGATAAATATAATAATATATAAATAATACACTTATTAAATTAAGTTTTTAATATATTATTAAAATCGATCTGATTTGGTCCAATCGGTTTAAAAATTAATATAACTGGACTGAATCGTTTGAAAAACAATTTTAATTAATAAAAATTAGTTCGAATCATTTGATTTATAAAAATCTAATCTAATTTTCTGATTTAATTGAATTCGATTCGATTTTTGAACATCCTTAGACTCCATCGTACTAGCCATGTCTTACTCCTACTATCAGCCATTTCTCACCTTCTACGTGTTGGCGAGACACCAACTCATTAACAACAATTAATTCATTTTATTTACGTTAAAAATAGGCATAAAGTAAGTATATATGGGAAAAAAATCATGGCTTGCATATGTGGTAGAGCAACTTTTTTCAACTTATTTTATTGATGTTTTATTTAAGTTAATCAAGTGTAATAAACTCTTTGTGACAACCTTTAAAAAAAATGGCTCACTCAAACAACCACTAAAATTATAACAAAGAATATTTTTCATCAAATTATTACATAACAATAAATAATATTTTAAGTTATTTCAAGAAAAATGAGTTCAATAATTATATTAGTTTTTATTTTATAAAAATTTAAAATCAAATCTCAAACTCTCAAACGATACTATCTATTTTTTTAAGAAAACTTGTAGTTACGTTTTTTTTTTTGTTAAACCAATAGGTATAACTAATTTAATCAGTATTTGTGAATTAATTTGGAAAAATATATATTTTTACGTTAGGAAAGAAAGTACATATATATATATATATTACATTTTTGAATTTACATTATATATATATATCTTGTAAAGGTAATTAAAAAAAATTAAAAATTTATCTGATAATATGAAAACTGTCCAAAAATATAAAATATATATCTCTTAATAATATACCAAAATGGTATATAATATGACATAGTATAGAAACAGAAATGTTAAATGCATATACAAGATAATTTATAATATACACCAATCAAACCAAAAATATACCATAAGATTTTAGATTAAAAAAAGAGAAAGAGTTCATAGAAGTCTTATTATTATCTGAAAAAAAAATTAATTTTATAATTTTTGAGTTAAGTGTTATTAGTATTATTATTATTATTATGAAAGTTGTAAAAATTTATACCCTTACGCATTTTTTTAATAACTGTAGGAAATTAAATGGTTATTTTGAATACTTATATGATTAAATATAATTACTTTTGGTAATCATATAATTAATAATAACCTAACTTATAATTCACCAAACTAAAATATATTTTTTTTAAAAGTAAGACCTGCACTATCCTCACCAAAAAGAAAGTGCCAGCCCAAGAATATGTTTGGCTAACATTAGTATATGCGAATTTTGACCCACCTCTTTATTGGAACATGCCCAGACATCAAAGCCATTAATGTCACATTTAAACCCAACACCTAACTTAATTACTACCTTACATAATTAATATCACTCAGATCTATCCAACATCCACAAGAATCAGAGTCGAGAAAAAGAAGAGGAGGAGAAAGAAAGAAAAAAAAAGTGCAAAATCAAACTAGAAAATAGCAAGTAATTATATATAATATTGCATAAATAAATAATATCCAAATTAATACCCATATACAATATCACTCTATATTTTATAAATAATTCAATTTTATTACCAATTCGAAACAAATAGAAAATCACAAAAAAATTACTTTATCATCCCCCTATATAAATTATATATTTATATATTACTTTTCTATCTCCTTCTCTTTTTCTTTCCTGGAAGGAACACGACCATCAGTTCCAGCAAGTATGGCATACTTGTCCTTCCTAGTCAAATTGGTGCACTCAAATCCCAAAGTTCCAGCCAATACCCTTTGAATATAATTTGCAACTTCAATTGGTGATTTGCCTCCTTTGCAAGTAAGCTCAATAGGCAACTGATTTAAAAATGTGATCTCATAAGTAGGCATTGGATTCATGAAAACAAAGTAAGGGTCCAATAATTTGTACCCTCTTGTCGTCGTTCCATAAAACACACTTTGTTTTGTGTTAATAGCAACTGGTACTATTCTATCAGTAAGTTCAGCAAACAAAGCACTAAACCTTAATAAAAATGGCTCTCTACATGTAGTGCCTTCTGGGCAAATCACTAAATCTCCTTCTTCAAGTAAACTCTTAATATTTGCAGCATCTTTTTCTCTTTCTCTTGATAAAGCCACAGCTTTAATTGGAGAAATTAATTCAGTAAATTTGCTAATACTATAAGTCACACAACTAATTTTTCTTCCAAGTGCAACAGCTGTAACAACTGGGTCTAAAACAGTTCTGTGATTACAAATAAAGAGGACTCCACTTTGGCCTTTCTTTGGTGGAGGTGGGGGAGTACCCTTAACTATGAGTTTAATGCCTAAAAGCTTGTAGTTATAAAAGGCAATTCTCTCAGGTAATGGGATATTGAGATAGACTCTAAGGATTGAGAGAATTACACCAATTGGTAACCATAAGAAAGTTAAGAGAGCAATTAGTGGGGTTGGTCTTTGTACTATTCGACCATCATGAAATATTACTGGGCTCAATAGCTTGTTTCTTTGTAGTGGCTCGCACTTGCTCTTTCGGACCATGTAACCTTCCTGCAATTTTTATTATTTATCAAGAAAATTTGTTACAGATATTTAATATAAAAAATAATTAGGGTAAAATATCATGTTTCTTTCTGACCTTTTTACTTTAAAATATATTTTATTTATATATTTGATTTAATCCCAAATATTTTAAAATTTAATAATAATTTCAGTCTAATTTAACCGTTTTTTTTGTTTTAATTTAATAATTTTGGTCAAAAATTTAAAATCTAATTTTATTTTCATAAAAAAATTAGGGATCAAATTATGTTTAGATATCTTCAACCGAAATTATTAAATTTTAAAAGGATTAGAAGAAAATGTATAAAAGAAAAAAAGATTAATTAGATACTAACGTTCATTTCAAAATAAAGATTATGACCAATAGAGTAGTTAACCTAAAACAATTATTTACTAAGGTCAGCAACTTCACCAAACTTTACTTATTTATTATTATTATTATTTTGCTGAACGTAGTTATTAAATTAATTAGGAGCAAACTTTTGTTAGGTTTTGGTGGTTAAACTCAATTCACAAGAATATGCTATGTGTTCTACGAGTTGAGTAATGATAGGTTTATGTATAAATTACACTTAAATTTATATTTGTATTAATCATAATATAATAAGTTATTAAATAATTTAAAAAATAAATTAAAGTAATTATATAATAATAATTTCAAGAATGTATTATAAAATAGATAAAATAAATGATATTAACAAATCAGATAATTTATATTAATGATATAGATGTTATTATATTTTAAAATATTTACTTATTTAAGTTAATGATTAAAAATTATTTATTAAGTGCCAAATTTGAAATAAAATATTTACCAAAAATGGATTTTGCCCTTTTCAGTAGATTCTTTCTTTCTTAAACTTCTCATTTTTTATAATTTTTTCAACCATTCAAGAAAAAAGTCAATGATAATTAAATGATAACCGAACACATTATAATATTAATGACAATATTGATAATTATTGCAGAATTATTACGTTTTTATACCCTTTTAATTTTCAAGAAATATATTGCATTTTATATGGCCGGAAATAAATATATCAAATAATTCCAAATTCCATATAGAAAGAAAGTCCAATAGTATGTGCATCTAAACTTTTAAACTTTTAATTTTATATAATTCAATTATTTAAATCATTTCATTTATAATAATCTTAAAAATCATATTTAAACATATAATAAGACATGCATATCATATAAAATTAATAAAACTCTATCTAAATTAAATATTATATCACGCATTAAACTAATTTTCAATCATTCACATTTATATTTGTATTAATCTTAAAACTTTCCACTTGTTAGTTTCTTGAAATTAAACAAAGAAGTAATTTAATTATACAAGGCACGTAGAGATTAGTGTGCATGTAAATATTAATGCAAATTTATAAGCAATTAGCTTTCCCCTGAGAAATAACAAAGCTGTTTAGCAACAAAATTAAACAAAACAAAGATACGTAATAATTTTTCATATTCTTTTAATATATATATATATATGTGTGTGTGTGGTTAAACTACTCCTAAAATATAAAAAATAGTTATAAGTTGTTACCTTGCAAATAGACATGAAATCATGGTCAGTCTCTCTATCTCCAAGACCCAAATCTGGAGGGCTTGTGTCAAATTCCTTAATAACAGCTTCTTTCTTATGAACTCCAACAAGAACACCTGGTTTCTTAACAAACCCAGTTGCTAATTTTCCAGATTTAGTAACTTCCAACTCAGTCCCAAGAACCTTATCAACACCTAAGAAGTTAATTGCAAAATGTTCCACCATAATTCTAGGACTTGCAGTGATTATATATCTCTTACCAAATGAATTAAAAACATTCCAAGTTTCAGGGTGAACATCTTCAGCATAAAATTTAGGCAGAACAGACCTTGAAACAATCTCAATGTCTTTAATCTTCAAACCAGAAAAAGAAATGAAAATTAAAGTCTTAATTGCTAAGGCCTCTGAAATAAACAAGTAGGTGAAATATACGAATGGGACTGAAATTAAAAGGACAAGTCCTCTTAAAAGACTACCAGCTTCTAAAGCAACTAGCATGTAGTAAGGAAATGCACTTGAAGACACAAGCAGTGTACCATCAAGGTCGGAAGCCACTGTCTGGCTTGACCTTCCTTCGGTGCTACATTTCGATATCGGATTAAATCGACGGTAAGCCCCCATTAACAAAGTAGTAGAAAGAATGGAGGAAGAGAGAGAGAGAGAGAGAGAGAAAGTACGGGGTATCTATTGTTTTGTGAAAGAGAGCGAAAGTTTAAGATGTTACGAAGAAACAGACGGGGTTTTAAAAGGAAGGGAAAGAAGAAAAAATTGCACGGAGTTGACTTAATTTTATAAATTTAACATATTATTTATCTTGTTTTAAATTTATGTATTTTAGTTATGCATTTATACCATTTTAATTATTTTAAACTAATTTTAATTATTCTAATCATTTTATTTTTTATTTTTAAATTTTTTTTGAAACATTTTCGCTTGAAACAAATATCAATAGTTATTAGTGAACTCTAATTCGAGGTAGCTTAAATTATGTTAGGAAGAAACAGAGGATGAGGTTTTAAAAGGAAAGGGAATAAGAAAAAATTATAAACTGTTTAATTTTATTTTTATAAATTAAATATATTAATAATTTATTTTAAATTAATGTACTTTAATATCTTATTATTAAATTTGTATCATTTTAATTATTTTAAACTAATTTAAGTTATTTTTTAAAATTTGTTTTTAGACAATTTGACTTCAAACAACTACCAACAAAGTTTAATTTCATAAAAATTAATTTTTTTCATTAGAATATTGAATAATTAAAGTATATAAATTTAAAATAATAATAATAACATGTTTAATTTATAAGAAAAGAAATTCAATTTTATTTCTCTTTTTTAATATATTATTATGTTATTTTTAAGTATTTTTATACATCAAAACTATATTGTAATTAAAATTAATATGATAATTTCTAATTATATACATTTATCAATTTCTCACAATAATATTAAATCACATTACGTATGATAAATTGAGCTTATCTTCTACTTTTTAAAATTTAAAATTACTATGGAGTTGTAAAGTATTATAAAATATATTTTTTACATATATTCATATATATCTTTACTAAAAAAGGGGACGTATAAGTTAAAATCGATAAATTAAATATGGTCATATTTTTAGAACAACAATTTTATGTAACTTTTAAGTATTTGGGTTGGTAGAGGAGTATATTAACAAACAGAAAGTGATGTAATAAATAAATATATATATCATGAAAAAGGAGGGGTGCTATTGATATAGTTGAAATACAAGTCCCGGGAAAGACTTCTCCAAACGTGCAAATGAGGGCAGTTGTAAGTAAGGTGGGGAATTCGAGTAGTTGGGACTTGGGAGTGAGCGGCCTCAATTGTCTAACGTACATTGAATTAGCCTCCTTTATTAGTTTTTAGGCGCCGGCCAACCGCGTATTAAAGCTCGCCTCATTAGCTTTTAGATGCTTTCTGTTTTTGACTTAAAATTACATGTATTAAAAAATAAATTTTATGGTTCAAGAATAATGATAATAATTTATAATTAAAATTCTTGGATTTGAGATTGAACCAAATATATTTAAGTAAATTTTAATGTGTAGAATTAATTAGGTAAGGGTTGTGAACAATATTTATATTATAATTAATGATTGTTATTATTTGTTTGTTTTAATTTAGTAACAGAGCGTTGCAAGAACGTACGCGGTTGTTTAAATTTGTAATCAGTGAAGGATCTGTTTGAAGGTAAATATGAGCATGTGATTCACTTCAATTATAGTTAAATAAATCTTTAAAAGTATTATTTATAAAATTATATATGAATTACATGCATAAAATGTATAAAAAAAAATTATAAAATTTGAAATTATATTTATAAGAATGTGATACATGTAACATATTATTTAATTAAAAATAAATAATTTTCTTTTAATATATATAATACTCATAAATATTGTATTATTGAATAAAATTGTTTATCTTTAAACAAATAAGAAATTTTGTGACGTAGACTTGATTTTCAAATGTATAAAAACTTCACAAATGTGGAATGGTTAAAAGTATGTTAAAAAAAAAATACATGTTCAAATATGTTTTACAAATACGCAACTACTTAACAATCTCTACTATATTAATTTATTATATATAAGTGCGTGCATTATTCATTGTTCAAAGAAAAAACATTTCTTTCTAAATTGAGAGGAAAATGCATTATAGGATCAGTTAGCATGTGCCATCGTATAAGCTATTCAATGCCTAACTTGAAATCTAGCTCATCATAAGGGACCAGAGAAAAACTATAAATAAAACAAATACTGCAAATTGCATCATTTTTCTTTTTCTTTCTTCGTTCCATTAATACGTTCATAAATCTCATCACTTGAAAGCAAAATCTTCTTACAAAATCAACCACAAACTTAAATTACTATTTACATTAATAATAATAATAATAATAATAATAATATCTATCAATAGAGTCGAATTATTATTCATTATTCCTTAATTATATTCTTCACTAATTAAATTGATTTCTTCTTCATTTTTTATTAGATATATTTTTTTTAAATATTATGTTAATGTTAAATTTTATTAATCTGTAATAACATCATATTATCATATATTTTAAAATAAATAAATAAATTTTTAATGGACACATTCAAAGTGTAATTAAAACTAATAATATAATTAATAATTTATATATTTTTAGTGTACGAATGATAAAAGTATTGCAATAATATCTTACTATTTTATGTTTCTCCGTATGCAATTTCTTTTATAAAATATGAAAGATATTTTATTAATATTTGAATATAAAAAATATAAAAATATTATTATTTATTTATATAAAACTTATTAATACATATAAAATAATAATTTTACTAAAAGAACCATCAAAACATAAAATATTTACAATTTATTAAATTTTTACATATCTAAAAATTGTAAAAATACACATGATTGATGAAATACTCCATACCCAACAAATATAACAGAAAAAATAATATGATCTTCATAGTATCAAATATGTCAAAAATTTACTATATATAATAATAAAAATAATATAAAATAAAATTCCTATTAGAAATAAATTATGTAATAAAAGATAGAAACAAAATACACACCAGGCAAAACTTTGCCATTAATGTTGATTAAATACAGTTACGACGATTTCGTGTTTTTGTCCTTTCTACACCGTTTACATTTATGAACACTAAAAGCGCGGTCAGATGTTGTGTTATTAGTGGGCCAGAGCTAATACATGCTTTAATTAATGCAGTGATGACTCACCTGATAAATTTTTGATTGCTTGTAGTTTAAATCAGTGGAAATAAATTAATATCAAATAAAAAGTAAAAAAAAATATAATAATTTAATTGATGAAAAATAATAACACTTAAACTCAACGAGTCTTTCAGTCTCCTGGCGGGTGGGGGATCCACCAACCAGTAACCAGTTTTTCAAATAAGATCAAGACCAAGTATTTTATGAGTGATTTTGTTTCCGTTAAGTAAACATTTTACTAACTTTACTTTTGTAAGAAACGTTTATATATTATATAATTTTTAATTAATATAATATTATTTTATTAATTAAAATATATAATAAAATAATAAATTATATTTAATAAGATAAAACTGTTTTAATTTTTTTTCATTTATACCATTTATAACTCCACCTTAAAATTATAAATTTAGTATAAAATTTAATATTTATGAATCTCTAATTCTTCATCAAATATTCATCAAATTTGATGCAATGAACAGTATTACATTAAATTTATGAGACATTATTTCTCACATATGCTTATCATTGTAAATATTGTTCATATTGTGTTATTTTAAAAAAAAAATCTTTATTTTTTTTATTACATATAAAAAATTAAAATTAAATATATGATATAAAATAACTAAAAATCAATATAATATAACATAAAACTAAAAATTAATATAAACTAAAACAATGATTTAGCAAAATTTTAAAAATATTATTAAATTTTTATTACATATAATAAATTAAAATTAAATACATAATATAAAATAATTAAAATAAATACATAATATAACATAAAATTAAAAATATAATATAAATTAAAATAACGATTTAATAATCGGGTATCATTATACTCCAATATTGTTAAAATATTTGCCCAAAATATCTATATTATTTTGAGATCTTGAGTCTTGACTTTTAGATTATTCTCCTTGTTTAAAATTTCTTTTGACGAAAAAACAATTAAGGATGCAAAAACTCACATTACACTTTTAAATGCATTAATCGGATATTTTTGTAATAAATATAATAATTCATCCAATTCATATCTATCTATATGTATTTTATATTTAAATATAAATTTTAATTTATATAATATTTTATTTAGTAAATTTTTTAATAATATAATTTTTAATTAATTAACTAGTATTAATATATAATTGTTTAATTGATTGAATATAAAAATTGGTAAAATAAAAATAAAAGAAATATTATATTTTATAAAAGAATGTACTTTTAGCAAAATATTTGGTATTGTTAGTTGAAGATGAGTAAAAGTTTGTTATAATTTTTGTTTTAAAATGGAATAAAATTTAGTGTAAAATGAAGTAATGGATTGGAAATGCCCTTATATTGTTTAATCATTTTCTATTTTGATTTTAAAACCATTTTTTCAACTATAAAGTTAAAAATATCAGTATTTTGTAACTATATTTTTATTATTTTAATTATGTGTTTATCAATTCTTTGTATTCATTCCATAGCTAAAAAATAAAACAAACTATAATATACCAACCAACGTACCAGTTTCAAACTGTTTGAAGCAACAATTGGTATAAATGATGAAGAACTTTAAAATGATAATTCTATCCCATTAAAATACTTTATTAATTTATTATTTTATTAAAAAAAATATTAATAAATTAATATTTTAAGGTTAAAAAAATAATTTTAATATCTCATTTTTTATTGAAAGAGTGGCGTATATGTTTATTGTAAAAGTAAAATAACTAAAATGTACACTTAACACAAATAAAGTGACTTCAATAGATATACACCCACTAATATTTAGGAGTATACATTTAGGACATATTTGTTACGTATTATTAAAAATTCGAATTGTATAACTTTTTTATAATTATGTGTTTAACTATTAAGTGAAATTATAATGTTATATAAAAATTTAATATCAATAGTGGTACGAGTTTAACCCGTACTAAATAGTTTACATGATCTATTTGAAATTTCATTGTAAAATTATGTATCTAAATTTTTTTTTCTTTCATCTCAAATTCTAAATTTTATTTTTAAATATAAGAAAAATATAAAAATAAATTAAATATTGATCTAAGTAAATTTTTCTAATTGAATTATTTTAATATGTAAAAATTACATTAAAAAATTAAATATAACTATTTTATTTAAATATTTATTATCGATGTCATTCAACTATATTATATAAATTAATAAAGATACTGGTATTCTAAACTTTTGCTAAGCAACTTAACATATATCAGTTAGCTAGCAAATTCAAATATCGAGAATGCCACTAAGAGAACTAATATTCACGATTTTAAAATCATTTTCATGGGTTAATATAGTCCACAATTTGAAGTTAACTAAAACAGTGAATATAATAATATACTCTCAATTTATTCTCCAACGGAGTCAGCCATGAATTAATCATGAACACAAAGGAAATCACAATGTAGCTTAGCTTGTTAATTTGATCTCCATTTAAAATATATAGGAAGCATGATCCAATATTCGAATCCCATCAATTTTAATCAATCCTTACACTCAAAAATTTGCTTATACGTTGAAATTAATTAAAATTAATTAATTAATGCAAGCCAACTATATTTGGTGGCTTATTTTCTTAAGTGCCAAGATCTATGTCCTTTATTTAACTAAAATAAATAAATAAAATGATCAACAACAGGCCAAAGAAGCTAGGGTAAATTAATTGAAATGTCTGTTTCCTTGAGTTTCTTATTCTATTTGTTCGTTTATTCCTCAAGCTTTTGTAAAAAAAAAAAAAAAAGGGTAGGTATCAACATCAACCAACTCTATATATCTTTCTCAAACATTATTTAACTTGAAGGTAATCAAAATTTAAATTCTAGTTGTGGATTTTGTGGTTGAAGGTAGACGGGCAACTTTTAGCTTTCTACATTTCCACAATTAATGACCTGCTGCCGACGACCTCTACAAGCACATGTAATTACTTATGAATAAACGAGAATATAAAAAAAAATTGTGATATTTCTTGGCATTTTTCATTTGTTTGTTAACTATTTGAAATTGATAATATTTCACAGGTGTTTGTATATGATTTTATTTTTAATTTCTTTAAAAAATAATTTAATGGTATGATATAATTTATCTTATATATTGAGTTTTTTTTTATTGTTCATCTATAAAAAACATAACTTCATTTTCGTTAAGATGTAAATAAATATATATTTTAATATTATAAGAAAATAAACATGTTTTTTTAAAAAGATTAAAAATAAAATTAATTGAATAATTTAATTATTTATGATCGAACGAAAAAAAATGTTGTTTACATTTTGATAAAAAATATATATGATAAATAATATATTTTTTTAACAATGATTAAAAATAAATTTTAATTTATGAATTAAAATTAAGTTTTATGGAAATTCGTGTGAGTTAGATCAAAATCTAATCAAAATTGATCTAATCTTAACTCAATTTAAATATAATTCGAGTTAATAAAAATGAACCAAAATTCAAACCAAATACAAACGAGCTTATCTAAACTAACTCAAATTAGCATGAATTATTAATTACATGTTTTTAGTTCATTGAATTTTTTTTAAAATAAAAAATATATATTTAATGATTAAAATTTATTAGTTCAAACATCATTACATAAAACATCAAAATAAGAAAAATAATATTATAATAACTAATATTTTAAATAAATGATAAATTAATACTAAATGAATAACTTACTTAAATAATAAAATCTACGTAAATAATACAACTAATAATTAATTAATTACAAAACAAAAATACTAATAAATATAAGCTAAAAAGTTAATTTTTAAAACAATAAATCTATTTTTAAATAAATTCAACTTATGTAAACACAATTAAATACATCCCATGTAAAAATCAGATATCTTTTTATCTTTATAAAAACTTATTTTAAATAAAGAGCTTAAAATCTCAATATAATTTCTCCTAGATATAAAGAGATTAAATTAATTCTTCAAAATATTATAAAAAATAGTTTAACTTAAGAATAAGAGTAAAAGAGTGGAGAAAGAGATCGAAGAAGTAAAACGTTAAGAGAATAAGTTAGGTTGGAATTAAAAAGAGAAAAAAAAATTCTTTAATTTTAACCTAATGTGTAACGCGTTATAATTTATTTATTTTTCTTTTAAAAAAATTATTTTAAACTTATGGTCTCCCTCAAATTTAACTCAATTTTTTAAAATTATTTAAGTTAATTTACATTTAATCTAAATTTAATTTAATTCACAATCTATTCAAATTTTAGGATTTAAATTCGTTTTTAAGCTATATAATTCATTTAAACCATAATTTATTTATACTCTATATTATTTTATTTTACTTTTGACTTTCTGATTAGCTTTCAATGCATTATGCTACCTGCAGTTTCTTTATGGTACGAACGAGTCCTTGTATTTGACCCGGTTCGAATCAGATTCAATGAAAGTTTAAAAGAATTTTGAATAATATTTCAAATTCTTATTAATGGTCTACTTCTTGGGTGAGACAAAATAATTGCTTGAAACTCTCAGACAAAAGAAAAAGAGTTACTTGAGAGATTGGAGGTCGTCTTTTTTGTTGGGTTCACTCACCGAACAACCATGACCACTACGACAAGTTAAGCAGACTTTATATTCATTAATTCGACCAAGAGTATCCCGAAGAAGTAATTTATCATGGATTACTTCTTTACTATAATTTCTTTTATAATTAAAGCTTTATTTTTAATACATTCTATAAATAATATATTTTTTATAATAACTTTTTAACGATATATATTTTATGTAGGTTTAAAAATGAGGAAAAAGTGTAAAATTATTATTAAATTAACATATTATTTTCATAATTATTAAGTTATGTATTGAAATATTTATAATTTTTTAAATTGATTCAAATACATTAATTTATTTGCATAATATGATTTAAACTTACATCCTTTATTATATTAAATTTTTATATGATTATATTATTTTATTTTTTATAATATTATCTGATTTTACAAACAAAGATATAATTGTATAAAATTTATAGCACAAGATCCTTAGAATTTTGTAATAAATATGTTGTAATTATACGACTATATTACACAAAAAAATAGTTATATTAATTATAATTATGATATATTTATAATATAAAATATAAAAAAAATTATTTATATTAAATCTTTAACACATGATTATGGATAAATATTTTAATCATAGATAATTTAAATTGTGATTATTTGTAAAATTTTAACGATTTTTTTTCAAAAATAACCGTAACTTATAAGACGTGGGTCGGAATAGTTATTGTAATATCAAAATTGTGATTAATTAAAACTAAAAATATATTAATATTATTATTTTATACATATAATTACATAAAATATATAATTTTAATAATAAAACACACAATATTTTATATAATTTGATTAAATTTGATTTATTTTTATTTTTTATTTTACAACATGTGATAAATAGTTAAAAAACAAAAATTAATTTTAATATTTTAAATAATATAAGAAAATAAAAATTAAGTTAATATTTAATTTTTAAAATTAAAAATATTTTTAAATAAATATTAAAAATAAAAAAGTGATTGAATAATAAAAAAACTAATATCAATTCATAACAAATATTTATTAATCAAATATACTTAAAATTAATGTTAAATAATTATATTATTAATATAATTTCCTACCGATCTCTGCGCGCGTTCATATACCTAGATATTTTATATAATTAATATTTTAAATATTTATATTATTATAATTATATCAATCTGATGTCTCTGATATATATATATGATGTCACGGTGATGAACGACGGTCGAAGGTAGAAGAGGACATGGTCACTAGTAGGCCCAAATGTATGGATAACAGAAAGGCCCATATCTTCTAAACTTAAGGAGGTGCCTAAATATTAATCATGACACTTTTTTTTAATTATATTATTATATTTTTAAATATATTAATTTTTTTTTTATTAATTTTAGTTTTATATTATTTTTTTATAAAAATTTATGTAAAATTGAATTTAAATTTACTAGTCTGGTAAAGTTGAAAAAAAATAAAGTGATACAAATTATCAAAATTAAATTAAAATAAATTAATAAATATAACAATAAAATAATTAAAATATATTAATTTAAAATAAAAAAGTTAATATGACACAATGCACTTTTTTTTATATAAAATTTCTCCATCGTGGTTAATACTTTTAATCTCTATTACAACTTACAAAGAGGAATTTTATTTATTCCTAATGCGACAGAAATTCCATATTATATTTTTATTTTATAGGCACATATTTTGATTTTAAATTATGTAAAATTTATATAAATTATATAAGTTATTTTTGACTAATGATGCAATTGTAATAAGAAATATAGTGTTTCCGAACTTACAAAACAATTCACGGAGAATAATTTCACGTGATTATTAATCAAAATAAACCTCATATTTATGATAAAAATAATTCTTTATCATGAATATTTCATATCTAAACACACGACCTTGAACTTTTTTTGTAAGTAAATACTAATTTTTTTTTAAAAGATATGAAGTTTTTTAATTAAATAAAGGAGATAATCTCAAACTTACTCCACTAAGATGTTAAGAATTAAATATCACTCTAATACAAAATAAAGTTTAAAGATATGGGTATGCTTAGAATAATATTGATATCATAAACATAATCCCTTATTATTATTATTATTATTATTATTATTTTTTCTTAAATTTACATCTTACTGGATGATAACATTATCCTTATTGACAATGGGGACTTGTTGAGCCAGCTTGTAGTATAGCCAGTTAATTTATGGGAAAAGAACATCGATATTCATGTAAATTTTAGGAAAAAGAATGTATTAATTTTTTAGCTTTTAATTTGATTATTTTAATCGTATAATTTAAAAAAAAGATAAATTTTAATCTTAAAAAGTTATACATAAATCAAAGGCACGAATTTTATAATTTAGAGTAAATGTGTCAAACGAACTATTCAAATCAATTGATTTAAAAATTGATTTATTAAGTTTATAAGTTAAAAAAATACTAAAATCATGAATTTAAATAAATAACTCAATTTAACTCATAATTTTATTTGATAAATACATGTTAAATTAAAAAAAAATTTATTAAAATATAATTATTAATTATGATTACAATAAAAATATTAATACTAATCAAATTAATATATAAAAAATAACAATAAAATATTAAATTTATATTAAAATATTTCAATAAATATAATATTTTAAGATAAATAGTAAATTAAAAACATAAATAATATAATTAATATTAAAAATATGATCACTCAGTTTTCAAATTAAATTGTGTTTATAATAATTTATAATTAAAATTAAAATTTTATTAATATATAATACAATAGTTTTGAGTTTTTTTAGAAAAGTTATATTTATTTCATTGAATATTATTCATATTTTATTAATTTTTAAAAAAATATAAATTGTATTAATTCATAAAATATTATAATTTATTTAATATCTTATTAAAAATCTCTTAAATTATAATTTTAAAAAAATTATAATGTTTGTAATTTTCAACTTTATATAAAAAGTTATACAAATTTTTTTCCATTATTGTTTAAACTCAAAAGAATATTTTTTACTCATATTTAAAATATAAATTATACTAATTAATAAAATTTTATGAATTATTTTATATATATAAAAAATTAAAAATCTAATTTTTAATAATTTTTACTGTTTGTAATTTAGATTTTTTTATAAAAAATTATACATATTTTACTAATAATTATTCAGATTCAGAAGAACATTTTTGCTTATTTTAAAATATAAACTACACTCTTTCAAAAATATTATAAATAATTTCATATATCATTATAAAGTTTTAAAAATCTAATTTTTATAAATTGTACTATTTGAGATTTTAAAATTTTCATATAAAATTATACTTATTTTACTAATAATTTTTTAAATTTAAATTAACATTAAAGCGTGGGAGATATCCCCCACCACCCCCTTATTTCCTCCTAAACGTCGGGCCCGCCCCCAAGGTCAGACACTAACAACTCCCTAAAATAGCTGCTAGTTTGTTAGGGATAAATGTCGTAAGTGATCAGAGAAACTGCAAACGGCTAACTAGCTCTCGGCAAACTGCTCGCGTTCAGCGATCAAGCCAGGGAGCTCCAGGTTGCAGACAAGAAGGCTCTGATTGCTTGTTGTTAATCTAGAGAGTCGAAAGACTTGGGGTACATGAAGTGCCTGGTTCAACAAGCGTCGAGGCAGTGTATTCGGGGAGTGGTGACCTCGTTCCGCACTGTTACTCTACAGCTATACTATACTTGACGTTGGCTCCATACTGTGTAAGCTAGTTGGGGAGGGAAAAGAAGTTGAATAAAGACTCTAATTTCCCCCCTTAACTACACAGGAGGTGAATCAGAAAGGAAGGTAGCCCTCGTAGTGTGTCCTTTGCTAAGCAGCTGTGAGGGGACAAGAATATGTCCCCAAGATATCTGAGAGTTCCTGTTGTTATAGTGCACGAAAAGGGCCTCTCAGGCCGTTTTCTATAATGAAGTAGGTTCCTCCATGGGAGCTACAGAAGAGTTGATTGTTACTAATAGACAATTAGCTACCGAAGAGTTGATTGTTACTAGAGGTTATTGTTACTTTTTTACTCATTTTAAAAAATATGAAGTGTATTAATCCAAACTTTTATGAATAATTTAAATCACTATTAAAAAGTTCTAAAAATATAAATATCAATAATTTTATGGTTTATAATTTCAAATTTTGTATAGAAATTTATACTTATTTTACTAATAATTACTTATATTTGGTAAAACATTTTACTCATTTTTTAAATTATAAATTATATTATCTTACAATATTATACATCATTTTATATATCATTAAAAATTCTTAAATATTTAATTTCTAATAAATTTTAGAATTTATCGTTTCAAATTTTTTATAAAAAATTATACTGAATAACCCCACTCAACTTAAAAAAAATTAAAAATTATGAATTAATTATAAAACAAATAATTTATAATTTTCAATTTCTTCTCTTTTAAAATTGAAATTCAAAATTAATAATCAAATCAATTTTTTTAAAAAAATTAAAATTAAAATTTTAATTCTAAAACTTAAAACTAAAAATTAAATAAACTACTAAGATACAAATAAACTCAATTCAACTAATTTTTAATTTAATTTAATTTACTTAAAAGTTAAAAAAAACTTAATTAAATTATAATTTATTTAAAATAATCTGAAATAAAACTAATTGAAAAAACCAAACTCCCTTGACATATCTAACTTTAAGTTTTTAGAATTAAAATATACATTTTTTAAAATTATTAGACTAGAATATTCTAATTAAAAATAATAAAACTAAAATACTTATTTTATAAATATCATAAAAACTCCCTTGTCCTTCACCCTTTTATATAAGGAAAAATTTATCACTTATAAATATAATTCTACACATAAAAAAATATTATATTTAAAAATATTCAATAATATATAACATATAATATTCACTCTTAATATAACTTTTAACTCTATATTTTGAATATGAAATATTTTGAACTTAAATTTTATATATTATACTTTACTTAAAATTCTAAAAAAAAATTATTTATAGATTTTAACTTTAATTATTAATTTATTTTTTATTTTTAAGCTTTTGAAGTTTTATGTAAAATTTATATTAGAGACAAATGGTTGAAAAGTTCGGTAGTTATTACAATTATAATACTTTTAAGTGTTATTTTTTTTACAATAAAATTTTAAAAAATAAAAAATAAAAAATAAAAAATAATCATTCATAACAGTAAGTTTATAATTAAAATTTTATTATATTTATAAATATTAAATTAATGTAATTTTATAAGAATTTTTTGTTATATTCATGAAATCGTATATAAAATAAAATATTCACTGTTTAACATTGCTTTCAAGTCTATATTTTAAACTTAAATTTTACATATAAATTTATTATACTATAAAAAAATTCTCAAAAACTTGTATTCATAGATCTTTTTAACTTGTTTAATTTATTTTTTATTTTTAAGTTTTAAAATTTTTCATGCATTTCATATTAAAGACAAATGATAGCCAAATTTATTACATACTTAAATTCAATATTTTCTTCGATAATTTCATCCAGTAACTTTAATAAAATAAAGTTTTAACTCAAATAATCAAATTTTAGATTTTTATTCTTTTATTTTTTTTTAAATTTAAAAAATAAATTTTTAACAAGTATTTACAAAATAAAAAAATGACAAATTACACAACTAATAAATTAAGTTATCATTTAAAAAAAAATACTAATCCAAAAAGTTAATATATTTACTATAATATAATGCATAAATTTTCATTTATTATGTAAGTTTGATTATTAGCACGTACGTCGTCTGAAAGTTATTGCAAATTTAAAATTACATTTTTGAAGTTAAAAATACACCACATTAATACCACATTCTGGAACACAAGCTGGCAATAAATTAAGCTATAAGGATAAAGAGGATTAATAAGTGAATTTATTCGAAAAGAAACCAGCTAGCCTCACATTGTCTGAGTACCACCACCATGATATTTGAATATGAACTCTCATTTACACGCATAATAGTATTAACTTATATATATATATATATATATATCAGAATTTAAAGGGAAGCTAGCCATCTCTGATTTATAATCAATAATTATAACGTATTTAACGTGGGTTCAGTTGAGAGCTAGCTAGCTAGCTATGGATCACATCTTCTTATTTTGGTAGTAACTTGAATGTGTAGTATACCCCAGCAGATTGATTAAGTAGTATAGTAGTAGTACTCATCATTTAGATTTGAAGGGAATGGCCCTTATCACAATTTGATGGTATAAAGCTGCCAGTGCTGCCCCAGTGAATGGTCCTACCCAAAATATCCACTGCGCATGCAACAATATTCATATTTATATTTTAATAAAATAAATTCATGAATAATTATAATTAATTAAGGCTGATTATAATAAAAAAAATTAAATTAAATAGGTAGCTTTAGCTTACATGTTGATCCCAAGCATGTTTTTTGTTATAAATAAGAGCTGCACCAAGACTCCTAGCAGGATTGATACCTGTACCTGTAACTGGTATGGTGGCTAAGTGTACTAGAAACACTGCAAACCCAATTGGAAGTGGTGCCAATATCTACATAACAAAGCCACGTATATGATCATTAGAATAAAATATATTACAATTAGTGGTATCAACATCTAGAAATACGTACAGGGACATGAGAGTCTCGGGCACTTCGCTTGGCATCAGTGGCAGAGAAGACAGTATAGACAAGCACAAAGGTACCCACAATCTCAGCTCCAAGCCCATCCCCTTTTGTGAACCCACTACTCACACTGTTTGCTCCACCACCTAGCCTTTCATAATTTCCTTTCTCAAAACCTTTCACCACAGCAGCACCACATATGGCTCCTAAACACTGCATTAACATATACAGCCCTGCCCTTGTCACTGATAGCTTTCTTGCCAACAATAGCCCAAATGTCACGGCTGGGTTTATGTGACCCCCTTTTATAAAAAAAAACCAATTACAATTTTTCATTAATATATTTAAAATATATTATTCAAATTAATATGTATTATTTAATGAATTACCTGAAATACCAGCAGTGCAATAAACAAGAGCAAATATCATTCCACCAAAAGCCCAAGCTATACCTTGAACACCAACGGTAGAGCATTTGTTGGGAGATTTAGAAACACCCATAACAGTTAAGACAGTGATGTAAAGAAATAAGAAAGTGGCTACAAACTCGGCAATGCCTGCTCTGTAAAAAGACCATGATGATAACTCTCCAGCCTCAAACAGAGGAGCTGGTGGTGGCTCTATGTAATCTTTTGTATCTTGGGTTTGAGCTGCTGTTCCTATTGGTTGTCTCTCTCTGTACCTATTTGCTCCTACTCTTACATCTTCTTCCTTCGACTCCATTATTAATTTTTTGAGAGAAATTGGATCTTGAAAAATTAAAAGGCTGGCTTTGCGAGGAATCCTACACTTTGCTCCAAGTTTGGGATATGAACTATGACTATTTATAGTGTAAGTTTGGGAGAAAAGTTTATTGGAACGCTTAGCTTTTAAAAAAATTGTATATATTAAATCTGTCAGGAATTTCGAGAGGATGAACTGTGCAATGTAGTGACTCAGCACCGACCATTTGGGTGCCTTGAAAAATATGTTAATTGTGTGGCTATCGTTGACACAGTTGGGTGTCTTTGTCTGCCCTTAGGCCTTTACTTGGAAGCTCATTTTGGCTTTTATAAGTACTTTCGAATCAAAAGCGCTTGCCTTTCAATCAAAGTTAATTATGACGATTTTTCAAGATATGATTCATGAATGGGAATTGATGGTGATAGATTCCTACTCCAAACAAGATATGAAGTTACAGTAGTATCGGCAGCACGCGATTCACATGTTGTATATATATCCTTGAGCCTCATGGGTGTGAAAATTTGTGCGATTGATTCAATTTAAGTTGTTCAAGCGAGGAAAGTTTAAATTTAATTTATCTAATTTTATTTCGTATTAAGTTTAAGTTGGGTCATTAAAAATATAATTGAATTCAAAATCAAAGTAAATAAATTAATTTAAATTATTAATTAAATTTTTATATAAATTAAAAAAATAATTTTAATGATATTATAATTTATTAATACAACAATTATTACATGAAATAATAAAAATATTATAATAATTAATCAATCACAATAAAAATATATTAACAACATCATATTATATCATAATTTAAACATTAATTTAGATATATAAAAATATAACTATTTATTCTATGAAAATTTTTAAACTACGAATCATTTTATTATAAAAGTTTTAATTCTTTGGTGAAAAGATTTTAATAAAAGGATAATATTAACTCTTCAAATTTTCTTGATTTCTGTATTATTATAAACTAGGATTATATTTGTATACTTAAGCTTAAAGTGGGATTAGATTTTTATAGAACCAATTATTTTAACAAAATAATATTATCCAAAATAACTTAAAAATTGGTTATCTAACCTTGAGTCCAAGTATATAGTAAAAAATATCTTAAAATACTTCTTTCCTTATTGCTATTAAGAAGTAAAATGATTCAAACATATGGAAGGAACAACTTTAAAGGGCTAACTAATCTAGGTAGCTGCAGAAAGAGGTAGGTGCAAGAAATATAAATATTTGGCTCAATGCCTGATTGAAAGAAGATCCTTGATGTTAACTTACATTAAGTACATTTTATTTTTAATCTTTCATTTTAGAATAACCATTGTTATTGGAATTTTCATAAAATACATATTATATTATGAAGTTGAGACCTCTTAATCCTTAAACTATTGAACAAGTTTATTGATATGACCGATGAAAACAAATTTTTATCGTTAAAGGTGTTTTTGAAGTTCTCATGTAAAATATAGCTTCAAATAACATACATGAACAACATAAGATTCTACACTAAAAAATTATTAATAACTATTTTTGTATTAAAAAAACTAAGTATATGCACATTTTATAAAAATTTAAACTGTTATTTGTGTAGGAAAGAAGTAGAAGATGTGAAACATCTCTTTATAAGATATGAAATACTTCTATTTTGGTGGGTCATTTACAAGTGAAACATTCTTTGAAATTTTATTGAAAAATTGGACATTAAATCTCATTTATCTTTCTAAGCCCCTTACTAAACAGTTAATATCGGGAATAGAAAAAAATTCTTTCACTTTTATTGCAATTATCACGATAGAATAAATTTAGTAGCTATAAAATGATGTGATTCATAAGAAAAAATGCTTGATCATCAACAACAAGTCAACAAAGTTTTTAGTAGGGTTGAGGAATTTACTTGTTTGATAAATGATTACTTCATCATTTTAAAGTTATGGAAACCTCCTCTAAAGAATGCTATTAAAATAAACTTTGATGTTACATGGACACAAGATAAAATATGATTGAGATTCATTGTAATAGATCCTGTTGTAAGAGTATAACATTCGAAAATTAGATATATGACTACACTTTTCAATGAAAAGGTAGAATCTATTACTTTCGTTAGTACATTTTAGTATGCCTTACATGAAAAATCTATTGTAATTTATATTAATGAAGATGCTAAAAATGTCATTGATGATTTTAATTCGAAAGATTGGAATTTGGTAAATTCAAATACTAACTCATCCTATAATATGCGACTAAGCTACTAAGCAAGTTTTCTATGTTTTAAGTGAGTTGGATTCCTCAAGAATTAAACATGTTCATAATTTGATTACTTAGGTGAAACATACATGATCGGTAAGCAACATCCTTTTTTATTCTTTGTCATTTTTTATATTCGAGTTTCACGTAAGATAAATTTTTAGAATAGTTTATCTATTTTTATTTATATAAAAAAGAAGAAGATTTATGTTACAAAATCATAATATTTTAAATTTAATTTTGGACTATCGAGTTGAATATAATCTAATTTGATTTTTTTAAATTATTTGAACTTGTCTAAATTTAATTTAATTCAAGTTCGATTAAATCAATCAAATTATTATACAAATTTACATCATATAAATATAAATATACTTTCCCTTTGGATTAAATATATTTTCATAGATTAATAACATGAATTTCAAAGTTAAATTAAAAAAATACACGTGTTACTTAGAGTTATAAAGGTTACTTTATTTATTTTATTTAATATTATAAAATATATTAATTAAGTTTATAAATTATTATTTACATAAATTAAGTTAAAAAATATTATATATTAAAATAAGAATATATAGTAGAGGGTAAACTTTGATAACATATTAATTTAAAAAAAAGTGAGCTGCCACAAAAGTTCACAATTAAATTAGCATATTTTGGGTTTTTTTTTTGTTTTTTTAAGCACCAAAAGAAAAAAAGCACATTATGGATCATGGTAGTTGGGCTGATTGTTTGTAGTTAACAAAGCAAGTGTGGGTTATAGTCCACAAGAAAAGCAAGAGGATCCAGGCTTGTGGTTTTTAGTTGATTAGTAGTGTGTGGTGATAAACACGTAGTAGTTTTTTTTTTTCTCTTTCCAAAAAGATATATAAACAGTGCTGACTTGGGAAGAAGCTTTGTTCATATGTCAGAGTTTTATCTACATTTGCATAATTATAGCATAAATGAGAAAGTATTGTTTCGTCAAAATAAATCTAACTCCTCCTCTGAGAAAATTTCAATAGCTGTTGTTCTTCTAAAGGCATGATGAAACTTAGTTTTTATGGGAAATTTTATAGACTTTAAATTTGAAATATATATCAACTAATATGATATTTGTTATAAGTAAGTATAATTTTTTTCATATATAACAACGTGAAATAAGAAATTCTCATTGTTTGGGTTCAACGTCGCTGTGATCGATGCCATATTGACCCGTTCTTAGTGTATATGCTTAGATATGTAGAAGAATAAATGCACCCATGCACCCATATGAAAGTACTTATGTAATATGAGACAGGTAAATAAAGTTCAAATTAATAAAGTATTTAATAAAAATCTCTAACTAGAAGAGTAATATATATAGTAACTCTAAAACACTAAAACTAATATAGTTATATTATTTTAAATTGTAATTTAATACTTTAATATATCTATAATAGGATTAATCTAAATATTCTCTTATTCCACAAATAGGAAGACTCAACGTTCAAAAAGTAAGAAAGAGAATATATTTTTAAATAATTAATGAATCACTTAATTAAATGATTGATGGTATTAATTTATTGTCATGCAAGTACTATGAACATCACGAAATTAAGATGAAAATAATTTAGTTGTAAATTCTATCTCGTAATTTCAATATTCTTCGTTTTTCCTCCCCAATTTCAATGTTCATCTAGCCATCATCTCCATTAAATCCTTTGACTATCGGATTAATTTTGAACTAAAAACAACATTAATTTACATCCCATATGAAAGGAAAAATAAAAAAAAATTCATCCGAAGCCGATGTAAAATTCATTAATAAGATATATATGATCGACAGAATTAAAATCACATGTATATTAATTAAAGTCGCAACAAAATAAATTAATTAGAAAAAGAAGAAGAAGAAGAAGAAGAAGATGATGATTTTCTTGGAAGATGCCAAGTAGATCAGATAAACAGGAAGGGAAAAATGAACTAAGACATCTCAAGATCAAGGGGACCAATTGCAAATCCAAACTTAACAGCAAAAATATCGATACTAGAACAGCGAGCAGAGCACCTAGAAGTATCATTTGGACTGAGTGTCATCGATAACTTACAACGTGGCTTGGGTTTGAATTTTGGTTTCAATGATGGAGTATACCGAGCTCTTACCTTGAATGGAAATTTCAGATCTATACTAAATTTCCCATTACCCACTTCTTTATTATACCTTGCAATTTCTTTCTTTCCAAACGCTGACGTTTTGGTTCCTATCAGTTCCATTCTCAATGTAGTGCTATTCTTGTGGCCTTGATAAAATGAAGGAAGAGTAGCATTTGCAAACTCCCTCTTACCATAGATGGCTATAACTTTGAATCGATCAAAGTGGATACCAGCTCTTCTGTTGGGATTCCTAAGTGTGACATTAAAAGCCAAGCGATAGCTGAGAGTGTTGTTGTTTGTGCCATTGAAATATTGAAATTCTCTTAGTGAGGCATCGATTATTCCAATTTTGATATTTTGGGGTTGAGCAATGAGGAAGAACATTATTGTCGATATGAAGAGCAAAATTGATGAACAAGCACAACTGCATATGCATGCTCCAAATGCTTCCACACAACCCATTTTTCTAACTAGAAGTCTAGAACGATAGAGATGAGAAAATCAACTCATGTGTTCTGCTTTTTTATAGAATTTAAATTATTTGTAGGAGGTATTATTCATTATTTATTTTAAATTAATGAATTAAATTCAAAATTAGTATAATTTTTTTTAGAAAAATAAATATTTAATAATAAGTATAGGTAAAAAATAACAAATAACATCTCTTATTTTGTAACTAACTCGTAATTAATATACCATTAACATTTAACGATATATAGATTTTTATTGTATAAGTAAAGTTCAACGTACGTCTTTATAATATTTGTGTTAGTGGTTCTTTTTTAATATGATGTTGTTTACTCTAAAGATATGGACTTTTTAAGTTTAGATAAGTTCTCAAGGGTGGAAAGTAATTTTGACCGATTATTTTATCCAATCATTCACATTCAATCAACGACTTTCATTTTTTTTTCATCCATTAAAGAAAAACGACCTTGACTTCGATTACCGCATGACTTATAAAAAAAAGCATAGCAAGAGATGTTTTAATAATAATAAAAATGGTTAAGTATCTAAAATTATTCTTATTTACGTATTAAATTTTATTTTTGACCATCTTATTTGATGCAATTTTTATGTTTTAAATATTTTACACAAATATAACATCTAACATAAAAACTCTCAGCTACAAAAGTGTCAAATTAATTAAAAAAAATAACCAAAATATTACTATTAAAATTTATAAACATAAAAATGATACTCGTTACATTTAATTTATATATTTTTAAAAAGATTCGGTACATTTTTTCATATTTAATGTGAATGATATTTAAATTAAACTACGATAATTTAAATTCGTCCAACATCGAACGTCGTTCAACTAAATATCATTAAATATTATTATAATATTATTTTTATTGTTATAATTTTTAGTTATGTTATTATTATTATTATTATTTATTTTATAATTTCTCAAATAATTTAATTTTAGTAGGTGGTTGAAAGTTTCTTCTTAGATTGTCGCAATATTTGTCGCAATATAAGGCGAATTCATATATTATTAATTTGTTATAAATTCATATATTATTTAGAGTAGTTGAGTTCGTGTATTATATAATAACATATGTATATATTTAATTTTTTTTATATAAAATAAATAAGAGATTACCCAGAAAATTCCAACGATTTTGCTCTTAATTTCTTCGGTGACTACAAAGCACTTTGTCTTAAGAGTGTGTACTGTTTGTTTATCATAGGAAAAAAAAATTTGTTTGTAAAGAAAATTTACTTGATAATAATTTTTTTTTGTTTGTAAGATTTTTACAAAAAGTATAAAATGTAAATTATGATAAGATTATTTTATTTATCTCACTAGAGAAATATATATAGTACCTATTAGATAAGTGTTGATGTTATATTGATAAACGTTATATTTGATATATTAGAGTATATCGTAAAAAATAGTTATATACAGAATCAGGTCGTTGTCATCAAGTCTTGATCATCAGAATTAGATCGATTACTTCCAAGGATCAAGTTGCTATATACGAGCTACTAAACGAGTGTTATCTTCACCATATAAGCGAGGTACCTAACTCTTCTATTCCATTTAATTTGAGAAGTTAAGGGAATATTTCATTATTTAACCTCTTCATCCAGATGGTTAGGTCGTTAATAACAAGAAATCTAAATACAACAGGTTCTTAATAGGTGAGCTCATTAAGGTCATTTGGATAACGACCTCTTCACACGTGTTATGCTTTACACCTATGCCACTACTCGTGAGGATTCTAGGAATTCTAGAGAATATTTCTATTATTAACCTGGGTCTTAATGAGTAAACCTTTCAACTTTCATACCCCTTTATAAATAGTAAGATTTTTTACTTTTTACCCATTCAAGTAACTTATCCAAATTTTTCTTCAAAAGATCTTAGCCTAGGTTACCTTTTTATACTACTATTTTTTGCCATCAACCCGTTCAAAGAATACTTGGCTTGAATTTTAGTTAGTTTAGTTAGAGACTTCTCTTGAAAACTAGTCCCTTTTTTATCACTAGGCCACTCTTCATTAGACCTATGATATTCAACCATTAGGTAATTTCTTCATCTCTTGTTTATTATTAACTATGTCTTTAACAAAGAAAAAGATGTAGCCCACTCATCATCTTCCAAAAACGTCCATTTAGGTTGTATCAAAAGTGTTCATTTGAGCATAGGGACTCAACTTGCATAACAATAAGCTCGCCACAAACTAAACGACATGCTGAAACTTTTGTAAGTCATGAAGGAAGGCCTACTAGCACAAGCGCGACGCCTACCAAGGAGAGTGTCCTAGCTCTCACTACTTTATATGGATCTTGTCCTCCTTCCTCCTCATCTTCGTAGGGCTCAATGCTTGTAATTTGCATCCCGGTATCCACAACGGCTAAGGAACCCTATCCCAAGAAGAAACATGATAACCAGGGTGAACCTATCCATAAGACTAAGGACAAGCATCAGATAGAAAAGATGCCCCATAATCTGACAGTTGATAACCTGATTGAAATCAGGCATAAATACTATATTCCACCCTGTGTAGAACTGATGCAAGTACCTCGTCATTTATGTGATGCCGATGATCCCCCAAATGGGTGATGGGTAGTACACATGGCTCCCATCAAAGTTGGATTGTGGTGCCTGTTCCCTAGAATGATAGCTTGTACCCTCAACACCTTTGACATCAACCTTGCCCAGGTCAATCCCAATGGATGGTAGACCCTCTTATGCCTCTTCGTTATCGTTGGTGAGCACGGGGTGGATCTAACAAGTGATAAAATCAGATCTATATACTACTTAAAGAGAAATGGCCTAGATAAATGAAGGGCGTACATATTGTGTCTTGTTAGGAATATGTTGCATCTAAAACTCCCTGATAGCACATTGGGTTGGAAAAATAAGTATTTTTATATTACTGGGGATGTTTGGGGTGAGAAGGCTAACTTACCAGTCCTCCTTACTTGGAACCATCACTTTAGCACATCTTAACCCCATGCAAGTGATTTTATAAACAAGTTGAGTCCAGATATTAAGGAAAAGATAATAAGGATCGAGCTTCAGAATATCTCAAACGAGAGCTATATGGAAATTTTAACTGTATCCCATTTGAAAAATCTAGGTTTTGGAGAGACTATTCAGACGAGTACTCAAGTCATCATTTTATAATGAGGTAAATACCATTTGTTGTAACTTAGATTGCTACTAAGATTTTTACTTGTTTTTTCAATGAATGAACTACTCGAACATAGATATTGAGGATTTGATTGACACTTCTGGTATTCAAGACATGGTTCCCACGTACCTACGACCTATCCCTACTTCGCCATCTCTCATTGGGGACTATATTCCTCTAAATGAGCCCGTCGAGGTTCCTCTCCCACTTATGGCATCTGATAGGCCTAGCTCATCATCCTTACCCCAACTCCCAAGATCGAGGCTATGGATATGGATAAATTTGAATTTGACGAAGTCATTCTGAGGGATGTCGTAGTTCTGAACACCCTAGTGACATATTTTGATGAGGGCGTATTTGGGTGACCTGAACTGAAAAAAGACCTCTATCATCACTTTAGGAGTGATACTGAGAGAACTAGGGTCAAAGAGGCCTACAAATTGGAAAAAGGGTCCAACGGGGAACTGATGATTGAGTGTCTGATTGAGGTGAGTTTGTACATGTTATAGGTGTATTTTTTATTTCTTGTGGTATTTTGCTAACCCATGTGTTGGTTGTAGGTTTTGTCATTGGCCGAAGAAGGTAACATATCGCTTAGGGCCTATAAGCGCAAACTACAAGCAAGTCACTTGCAAATAGCGAAGTACTAGAAGGCCATCGAGGACAAAGATGTCCTCCTTGTTGAGTATAGTTCAAAATTCTTAAAAATAGAAGGTGACTTGCTTGATAATGCCACAAAAGCTAGAAAAACGGAAAACTATTGATTCAAGTAGGGCCAGTGGGTAAGCCATTTCGAACAAATGACGAAAGAGGCTGAAGAAAAGACGGGCTCATTAGGGGACCTAATGATCTCATTGTTTGATATGGTGAAGACATTAAATATGGAGTGTACCAAAGCTTATAGAAATGAAGTGGTTTTCGTGGTTAGTAGTCTCAAAACCTAGGTTAAGAAGCTAAACTTGATCGTTCCTTACTTCACTTTGATGTGGGCTTTTAAAAGTAGTAGGATTAAATCCCCCCGATGAGTACCCCACTACCTTTCCTACGTGGTGATGAGGCCATGTTGGAAGCTAGGCCTGAAAGTGTGGTCGAAAATGCCACCCTATAGGTCCTTGTCCTTGTAAAGCATCCTTATAATCTTGTAATTTTAGAGCACAAATGGAAATTTTTGGATGTAATAGAATCTGTTATCTAAACACGCTAGTTTGTTAAACTGATTATAATATATGATTTTTATCACTTCATATTTGTCATCTAGTAATTAAATGCTCTAATTGAAATTCCTTTTATTTAATTGCCTTATACTTCATTTAAGCTTCTTGCTAGAAATAATAGTTTGATCTTCTCTTGGGAGTTTGAGGCCATTGTCTGAAATTGTAAGTTTAGTTTTTGAATTACTGGTTGTTCTAAAGCAACACCCAAATTTGTAATTTTTTAGGCCGTTATATTTAGGTTTTTGAGGTCGAATAGATTACAACCAAGTTAACTTGGACAATCTGATCGAAATGGGGTCATGTTTTTCTTGTACCCCGAACACCCTTCTGTGAGCTACCAAGAAACACCCCACCTCTCCTACCATAAGTGACGAGATGAATCAAATTTCCTCTGATACCTCTACAGGGAAGAAAAGCAAAAAATCTAAGTCTGTCTGTGCATCCCCTTACACTAAGATATTAACCTAGGGGAGCTAGTTTGTCCCATCTGATCAGTGCTTAAAAAGTACTAAATATGTTATGTTTTAATATCATTTAATTAATAAAATAGATTTATATTTATTTTATTATTTTATATTTTAGACAAATCTATTTGTTCAGATTAATGAGTATATTGTAGTGTTTTGCAGGTATTTTAATATATAAATATTAAAATAAAGAAAAATACTTGAAGCATGTTTATCATACTTTTTAGAACTTAAATGAATATCATTTATTTGATATTATTCAAAGTGAAGAAAAGAGATGATGAAAAATAAAAGAAAAAAATAATTGTATGTTGTGAGATAAGGAGGTTTAAGATGGTCAAAAATCTGTTGCGACCTGATCGTGTTGGGGCTAAAATACAAGTTTTTCTCACATTCTTTCCTATCAATAGGACCCTCTCTATACTAAGAAAAAAAGCTTTCAAGTTGGTTTCTCAGTAACTTTATCTCCCCATTTTCTATAGATCTTTATATTTTTAGTTTTTATACTTTTTTTAGTTATTCCTTCAATTTTGATAGTGAATATGATATAATAATAACGTTGTTATGATTGCAAAATATTAAATAGGTAAAAATATTTTTTAAAAAATAAATTGATTTTATTTTTATTTAAGATTTTTTTTTGAATGAGTGCATTACTCTTAATATCAAACTTAATATGAGAATTAAAATTAAGATTTAATTATTTGGACTTAATTTGGAGTAATATTCTTTTATTTTAGATTTAATTATTTGGATATTTAGAGCGAAGTTCTATTTCAAAGTTTTTTTTACATTGAATTATTATTTGAAAATGTATTAACAACATATTTTCTTAAATAGTTTTAACACCTGAAATTATTTTTTAGATAGTTAAATTCTTAAGTTTAATTTGGACACATTAATAAAATCTAATAAACTGACTTCGCTTAAAGTTGTGATTAGATGATTTGCTATTTTCTCAAAAATAAAGTTAAAATTTAATATTTAATTAATTAATTAATAAGCTTCGTCTAAGGATATTAGTTAATTAATATTAAATAAAATAATTTGGGCTTACTTAAGGAAACTTTCTTACCAAAAAGAGAAAATCAATAAATATCAATTTATATCTTTAATAATCTAAATAATATGAGCAAACATAATTATTGAATTTTTATATCCATTATTCTCCACTGTTTATAAATGTATTAAATTGCATGAGTATTTGTTGAATCCATGTGGATCTTTACCTTTATACAAGAATTGTCCCTATTGTGAGTAGACATGACCCTGATGCAAAGTATTTTACACGCTAAACTCGAATGAGGTGAAAGTAGCGGTGTGAGCAGCTTCTTCAGAAGCGAGATGTTTGATAGCCCTAGTGTTCAAGATGAGTCGTATAATCACTTCAGGGTGCTTGCAGATCAGTTCTCCATTCATACAACTCGTAAATGTGAGAAAATGATGATTTAGCATCTGATGGCTAGATACGTGCTTGATGTAAGCGAACTCTCAAGGCATTTAGTAAAGTATAATATGGGTAGTGTGTAATTTTAACCTTCTTTTTTTACTTATTTGTAGGCAATATCTATTTCCAAGGATTCAAAGCAAGAAGTTGATATATGTGAGGAAACCGCCGAGTTTGTGAACCTAAAACTGAGTAGCGTAAAAACTTGCACTGAAGCCATAAAATAGGAGTTAGAAGACACATGGATTGAATTGATCAAGGCAATCAATTAATGGGATAAATACAAGGAAAAAAGGGATAAATTGTGCAAATTGACCGAATAATGGAAGTATAGGGTGCTAGAGAAGAATATTTGCAAGGCTCTTATGTTTGAATGTACCTAGAATTAAATAATAAAGCATCTTTTCTTCGTTTGAATGTACCTAGAATTAAATAATAAAGCATTTTTCCTTCATCTGAATGTACCTGGAATTAAATAATAAAGCAAGGTGTTCATGCGTTTTTTCTTAACAAAGGAAAGGTCCTCTTAGGGTGGACTCAATATCCTTTCTTAGGATGGGCGATATGCCTCTTATCCCGCATCTCAAGTAGAGAGGGTTCATTTGGCCGCCCCACTCTGTACTTGAGGGTTGTCGTATTGATTTTTCACGAGACAGGAGATATATAAGGGCGAAATTGAATCATACTCCTACATGCACTTTCCAAATAGGGGGTTCACTTTGGTAAACTCAAGACCTTTTCTTAGGATTGACGATACGCCTCTTATCCCGGATCCCATGTGAGGGATTCATTTGGCCGTCTCACTTCGTACTTGGGGGTATCACGTTAAATTTTCACGAGACATGATACATGTAAGGGTGAAATTGAATCTTACACCTACATCCGCTTCTCAAAAAAATGGGTTTACTTTGGTGAACTCAAGACCCTTTCTTAAGACGGGTGACATGCCTCTTATCTTGCATCCCAAGTCGGGGCAGTTCATTTGGCTGCCTCACTTTGTACACGAGGGTTATCGCGTTAATTTTCAGGAGACAAGAGATATATAAGGATGAAATTTAATCTTATCCTTAGATGCACTTTTCAAATAGAGGATTCACTTTAGTGATCTTATAACACTTTCTTAGAATTCAAGAATGGGACAAAGAAGATAATATAGAAAGCTTAATATCAAAATAATTAACAGATTTTTAAAATTTTTAAAATTAAAAAAGTAAAATAATTAGGGAATAAGGGATTTACAAGTTCATTTCTGGTGACGAAATAGCATTTGAGTCCTCTCAATTTTAAAAGATGTATGAAAAATCATGATTTTTTAAAATAAATATTTTAATTTATTTATTTTTAAATTTAATAATTTAATTTTTATTTAATTTTTAAATAATAAATTAAAAATTACCCTATTTTTAAAATCTCCAAATGAAAATGACTTAGAAAGCTCTTCTTTACGATAATTAAATCATAAGGAAAAAAATACATAAAAGTGTAGCTCACCACACCATTTATAGGAATGTGTATGTATTCTCCTTATAATTAATGGTAAATATCATAATTGAAAAACAAAAACAAATAAACACGCAGGTCGTGCATACCACAAACACGTTATGTATGGCTTTCCTTTCTCAGAAGTAGAGAAAGCCGGATTGGGAGTGCCCCAAAGTCATTAATTGGCTTTCCTTTCAAGTTGTCTTTTGTTACGATTTCAAACTTTATATTTACACATGATATTAACATAAATCAATTTGTTCAGCACAAAAAAAAAACATAAAAGAATAAGAAAAAAAAATCAATGACAAATTGATAATAATGGAATCTGTTAGCTTTTATGCACAAAAATCTCACAATAAAAAGATAGAATAATAAAAGACTATATAAGTATTTAAATTGTTACTTTTAATAAAGTTGACTTTTAATTTCAAACTTTATAGCATTTATAAAAGATCCATGGTTGTGTTCCTCCAAATCCCATTTGTTATTACATTAATCAAAATAAGTCAAAATGTTTATTATGTATAAAATAATAATTTTTACTAGATTAATTAATTTTTTAATGGTACGCGGCAGTCTCTTAATTCGATTTCATACTTAAATAGCCACTCGGTCTTCGCTTTGAAAGAAGTAGACATATATATATAAAATATGTCCCATAAGTTAGTTTATTTTTAAATTATAGATAAATATTATATCAGAGGACAAGTGGACTATATAAATTGTATAAGTCAAGGTCTTCTTAATTAAATGCATATATGTACAATTGAATTTTAAAATTTTCAATAACTCTTACACGTATATATAGTAGATATATTTAGTAAGGTTATATATATATTCTTTAATTAAAGACATGAATATTCATCCTTTTGGCTCTCTACTAATTAGCTAATAATTAGAAATGGCCGATCCCGGATGTGGCTGGAATGTAGAGGAATGCAATTGTTGCACCTGTTTTATAACCATATTTGTGTTCGTCCCAATCATACTCTTTTGGCTTATCGTTCAACCAAAGAACATAGATATTTCTATCAATGATGCTTCTCTTCTAGAGTTTCAATATTTCAATAATGACCCTCATAACAATAACACTCTCAAATACCACCTTGTTTTCAACCTCACTCTTGAAAATTCAAACAGAAGGGCCGGTATGTACTACGATCGCCTCAAGGTTATAGCTTTTTACGGCAAAAAAGAGTTTGGAAATGTGACATTGCCTTCACTCTTTCAACACCACAAGAACACTACTAGTTTGAGAGCTGAGATCAAAGGTCAACAAGTGGTTGAATTTGGGGAAAAAGAGATATTGAAATACAAATCAGAAGGGAGTGATGGAATTTATGGCATTGATTTGAAATTGCCTCTGAAAGTCAGAGCTAAGTATGGCGATATAAAGCCTAAGTTCAAACCCAAGCCTCTGTGTAATCTTAGACTTATAATAAGTCCAAATGCTACTTTCAAGTATTCTGCTCCTTGTGGTAGTATTGATATCTTCCGTCTCAAGTTTAGTTTTGCAATTGGACCTCTTGATCTTGAGGTCTCTTAGAGCCAATACTAGATGAAGGTCCAGAATTGATTAATTAATGTTATTAATTAGCATAAACTCCTTGTTTTTTTTTTGTTTTCAACGTACTTGGTCTACTTTACTTCTTCTGAGAATATTGTGGTAAATGTTTTTTTTTATGTATAATGTTTTGGGTTAACGTACGTTATTATAAAATATATATTTTAGTTTTTCTATACGATAACGGCACATATATAGCATTTATAAATTAGGGTATATATATTATATAATACAGCTAGCATAGCATTCTAGACTTGATCAGAATCTATAGTATATCTCTCCAATCTATATACATATATAAAGAGATTGGACCGGATCCACGGATTTACATTTCATTAGAGTCAAAGCGCGGTAGATCAAGATATAAATAAATCTATGCATTATTCATTTTTTTATAAATAATTCGGTGTTCAATTTAGGTACACTTTTTTTAATTATTACTTTTTTTTTAGATTAATCACTTAATAAATTATAATATTTTTTTAATTTATCCTCGTTAAAGTACTCTACTGCTCACGTTTACTGTATAAATTATTTAAAAATCATTTAATAGATATTTTTGATGTTAAATTTTGTATAAATAAAATAATATTTAATATAGATCAAATTTTTATTATATATTATTGATAGTAAATAAATTTTTTATCTCATAATAGAACATTTTAAGAATATCAACTAATTACATTTCATTATGTTAATTAGAGCTACGATATATACTCTAAATTAATGAGCTCAAATCCTTGTTAAATATGTAAAATAGATGCATTGTGTTAGTTTATTAAAAAAAAAACTACATGCATGTAGCTATATATATAAGAATTCTTCTTTAATTAATAAATAACCTATTTAATTTGTTCAAGAATTGTATATATCATCACAAATGAGGCAATGATTGGATACAATATTAGCCAAAACACTACCCTCCTCAATCTTCAACATGTTACTCTGCTTATTCCAAAGATGAATCCCATAACTCTCATGATCCTCAGAAAACTTATAATTAACGTCATGATTATCACCTTTTTTAAAAATAATCTTAATCCCACTCCACTCCACTGGATAAAATGCCTGAGGTGGCAAAATAGTAATATTATAACCAGGAGTGCTCCCAAGTCTTTCAGTAACCCTTGTAATCAAATAAGGACCATTATACCCCCACTTATTTCCATTAAACTTGAAAGCAAACTCTTCAATATAATCCTTCAAAATCGGATGGTTAATGTCAAAAACAAGTACTGCATTGTTCAAAATAGTCCATTTCTTAGTCTCGGGATCAACACTTTGAACCCCAATTGAATTTCTCAAGCTTGAAAAATCTCTTAGAATTATAAAATCTGTGTCCAAGTAGACACCTCCGTACTTGTACAAAACCGCAAGTCTGATCAAATTAGAAAGATTTTGAGAAAACGGAACATACCCAGGGTCTTTCAGTCCATTCATCATTTGTTCAAGCCAAGTTTCGGCTGGAGTGTTCTTAACCAGGAAGGGCAAATCTGGTGTGATCGAGAGTACCTTAAGACCACGATCAAGAAAAGGTTTTAAAATTTTATAACCAAATCTTGAATCCAAACTTGTTGATAAGATCATCAAACAAGCTTGTGGATGAGATTTGAAGAGAGTGTCAATAGTTAATAACTCTCGTTTACCAAATGACTTGGCTGGAGCAAACCAAGTCATGTAGAACTGAATGGTGCAATTATGATTAAGGAATTCAAGAATACGGCCGTGGAATTTTTGAGTCAAATTGTTCGATTTGAGGATTCGAACTTCTGGAAGTTTCCGCCGAAACCAGATTATTCGTTCTTCGTTAGTTACGTTCTCTGGTGGCTTTAAAGAATCTTCATTGTCGTCAATTAGTTCATCATTAATAACGAGGTTTTGATGCTGCGCTTGTTGATCGTTAATGTTAACGCCGTCAAATAAGGTTTGGACTTGTTTGGATTTGAAGGTTTGAATAGATTCAAAAGGAGGATATGAGGAAATATTAGAGACAATAGTGTCTGCATAAATCATGAAGAATAAGGCAGTAAAAATTAAGGTAGAGAAAATAGGCGTTTTCATGTTTCGACTAAATAGTCTTTGGTACAACATCATCTTCTTGGACATATTTCTTTTCTCCATATTTCTAAATTTAACGTACAAGGCGATATTCGTTAAGATTAATATATATGTACAATACATATATGTTTTGAAAATGGCTTGCATGTACTTCTTACGATTTGAAAGAAGCTCATGACATATATACGTATATGAAGATACGAAACATATTTCAATATATATTGGAGACATTGTTAACTTTGTTTAAAAAAATAATGTAAATTACCACTACTCGACTCAAATGAGAGTAGTAACATGCAACACTAATTACGTGTAAAATTATAATCGATAAAAACATACATCAAATAATAAATATGACACATACTTAATGATATATATTCTGTAAATATTTATAAGTAAGACATGACACATTCATTACTATATGTAATAGTGAAAAATATTATTATTTTTACTTAAAATTAATACACTTTAATCACATTACTATTATATTTATAGATATTTTAGATCAATTTTAATGATTTTAATAACTTTATATTTTACTTTTAAAAAAAAATGAGATATTTTATCTTTAAACATCTATCAACCTTGTACTAGTAAAGTTGAATTCGAATGATTAAAATATTTAAAAATATAAAAGTAAGGTGATTAAATTATATAAATTTTAAGAAATGTAATTAATGTGTTTAATTTATAAAAATAAAATTATCAAAATATCATGCTATCTTAATAGAATAACAAAAAAATTATAATATATTCGATAATAACAAAAATAATATTTTAATAATATTAAATTAAATCTAATTTACTTTAGTTAAACATTAAACAATGTGAAATTTTAGGTTAAGATATTTTTTTAAGTAAGTATATATAAATTGTATATAAAAATTGATATTTTATTATTATAAATTTTATGTATGTTATAAATATTATTTTATGTATGTAATTAATTAAATTTGGTTTAATATAACAAATGAATGTATGTTATATTAATTTATTATTTGTAATATAATCTTTAATTTACGATGAATCTGTAGTAAATATGAGTGTGTTCTCGACGACACTGATTAATTAAATAATTAGAAATATTATAACAATGTAACACACATATATATATAGTATAAAAAGGATTATAGCTGTCGCCTAAGCCTATCAATTTGATGAAGGACGAAAAAATATGGGGAAATATAGCTGACATTATACACCAAGGAAGGAAAGATTCATATGGAGATTTATTTAGAATAAATACATACACCTTTTATAAGGAAAGAACAGAATTACATTTACTGATTTTAGAGTAGTTTTAAATTATGAATAAATTTAGTATGGAAAGTTAAATTTTGTTCCACCAATTTGAAATATTTCCTTTATTTATCTTTGAAATATCATTTGAATTATGAAAAAATTATTTATTAGATTAATGTTTGACTCCTATTTATATGTAAGCCATCTATTAAATTTGAATTTTTACTTTTGATCAATAATATCGCAAGGGGTAAGGTATATAAAAAATCAATCAAAAGAATTTGGAAAATAATAAAAAATTAAATAGTAACATAATAAAGATTTAATTTAAGTGCATTTAATATTAAATTGAAATAAATGATTCTAATTTAATTTCAATGAATTTTAATTATACGATATTTAAAATAAAATAATATAATTTTTTTTTTTAAATACAAAAAAATATGAAATAAATATAAAGAATACTATCTTTATAATTATAAGTTTTAAAAAAAATATTTTTTTCAAAGAATTTAGCTAATCATTTTAATGCATCATATGTAGTAAATATGATATAAGCAATGCAATAAAATAAGGATGAAAGGTCATTCAAGTTTATTATTTTAATGAAATTTTATTTTAGATATGTACCTATTAGATAAAGTAGTACAAATTTATTATTTTTATAAAAAATGTTATAAATTTTATTTTGTAAAGATAATATACTTTTGTATTGTCTAAATTTTATAAAAATAATAGGTTTTTGTCATTATTTTTAGATTAGTGGTACTCCACTTATAAAATTAAAATATATTTTTATTAAAAATTTTGAATTAATATTTTTTTTATAAAATAATTTATTATGTGTATAAAAAAAATATTATATCAATAAGATTACAATAAAATTAGTAGGTGTAAAAAATAATTTTTAATTTCCACCTTTCAATTTCAACAAGTAGTTGGGAATATCAGACCAGAGTATTATCTGGGCTCGGATATATAAGCGCACGTATCAATGGACTTTCTATTTGGGCTAGATAGGGACACGAAACAAAAAAGTGTTTTATAAAAGAATATATAAGCTTTAAATATATATTTATAAAAAAATGTAAGTTTTTTTTATATATATTTTAAAGTAGTATATACTTTATACATGTATTTATCTTATAAATTACATAAGATTCACATATATATTTTTAAAATAATATATAAATTTTACATATATATATATATTTAAAAGAATAATATATAAAAAACGCTAATAAATAATAACTATTTAAGATTGTTAATAAATAAGAAAATAATTTAAAAAAATTAAAACTAATAATAAGAATAAGTTAGATGATAAAATTAGATATAAAAATTAAAACTTAATATTAATATTTAATTAAAATATGTATTATTTTTATTATGCTTTAATTTTATGTAATTAATAGGAATGAAGATACTATGCCAATTTCAGTTACTTTGCTGGGCTGTTATTATTTTGGAAAAACATGTTTGTTTTATTTTTTTAGAATAATATTTTTTTAATTATAAATAAATTCCTTTTATAGGAATCAAAAAGAAAAAAAAGTATAAAGAAGTTAATTAAAAATAATTTATGATAATTTAATTTTTATTTTATTACCCTTTACATATAAATTTATTCATATTTGATAAAACTTTTAACTATTTAATTAATTCTATTTGATTTGAAGTATTATAAATTTCAAATAACTCTGTCCCATTTTTATTTAAATGATTTTAGGTTCATATTTTATAACAAATATTTATGATATAAATTTAATTTATATTTTATAAAATATATATTTATTTAAATATTTTATGATATTATTTTATAATTTGATGCATAATTTAAATTCAAACATTATCTTTCAACGTATAAACTCGAGATTTATGAGAAACGTATCCCCACACACCCGAATTAACATCACTTCACCTTATAAACTCGAGATTACTATGATATTTTTAAGGTACTTAAGATTATATTTCTTTCTTTTTTATTTATTTATGAGAAACTCAACATTATATTTCTAATTTTCAAATAAGATATTGCTAAATTGTTGAAATATTTAAGCGAGGATGAGAAAAGAAGCAAACAGCGAGTAATGTTTACCTCTGAAAGGCCTTCTCTGTATCCCTGAGCTCCAATTATGGCGTCTCTGTTAATTGGAGCTCTTCCAATTCCCTCGCAATCGCTCCCTCTTCGATGTCGCATTTCGTTTTCTCAATCTGAAGCCCTAACCACTTTGTTTCCTTCTTCAACTGCTTCTCTTTCAATCTCTGCATCCTCCCCAACGCGAATTTATTATATAAATTAGTACTTACATAAGTAAAGTTTGAGTTCGATTTGGTTACACAAATAAATAATTGTAGGTAATAAAAAAATAATAAATATTGAGAAAAATAAACAGTACATAATGATTTAAATGATTTAATTTTTTAAGGTAAAAAGTCTATTCCACTGACGACGGTACACCAATAAAAAATCTATTGATAATCAAATAAAGATACAAACACTAATATTCAGAGAGCTTCACAAAATATACCAAAATCAAATACATCGAGAAAATATCTTTCTAATTTACTGATAATATATAGCAAGATAAATTAGACAAACTTACTATTAAATCATATATTATCATAAACTCAACCAATGACACCAAAATCTGTTATTCTTCTAGAAACAATTTCTGCAATTTGTTTTCTACTTTTACAACAACTAAATAATGTAAATGAGTTTTATTACCTAATGCTAAAAAGAGGCTTAAAACTTATGACGAAGGTGGGTGTGTTTTCTAACGAGAGCTGTAGATGAAGTTCTCTATTTTCAGTTTCACTATTGACTACAACTTTCTATTTTTAGCTTTCTCTCTTTTCCTTCTTCAACGACAACTTGTTCACAAATCTAAATTTTGACTCAAAGCCGAAGTAATACTTGAACTTATTAAATGAAATTGGTTTGGTTAACAAATCGGCTGGAGTCTCTATAGTGACTATTTTATTGACAACAATAGCACTCTGAGAGACAATGTCACGAATGAAGTGATATCTGACATCAATATGTTTGATTCTTTCATGATACATAATATTCTTGGTCAAATGTATTTCACTCTGACTATCACAAAATATAACAGAAGTATCCTGCTGTAAACCCAAATCACAAACCAAACCTCTAAGCCAAATGACTTATTTCACTGCTTCTACTCTTGCCATATATTCTGCCTCTATTGTAGACAAAGTAACTATAGACTGTAAAGTAGTCTTCTAACTAATGACATAATGAGAAAGAGTGAAGACATAACTTGTCAGAGATCTCCAAATCACCGGCATAATCAGAGTCCACATAACCAATAACACTACAACTGGTATTAGAACTTCCATCATATACCAAACCAAAATTAGATGCACCTTTAAAATACCGAAGTATCCATTTCACTACTTTCCAATGACCTTTACCAAGATTATCATATATCTGCTGACAACACTAACTGCATGTGAAATGTTTGGACGAGTACAAACCATAACGTACATCAAACTACCAACAACACTAGCATATAGAACTTGAGACATGTATCACTCTTCTTCTTCTGATTGTGGTGACAAATCCAAAGAAAGCCTAAAATGCGTAGCTAACGGCGTACTCACAGGTTTAAACTCTTTCATACTAGAACATTTAAGAACATTTTCAATATAACTTTTCTGAGTCAAATAAAACTTACATGCTTGTCTATCCCTGTAAATTTCCATACCCAAAATTTTATTTGCTGCACCCAAATCTTTCATCTCAAACACACTACTAAGTTAAGACTTTAATATCTGAATCTCAAACTTATTCTTAGAAGCAATAAGCATGTCATCAACATAAAACAACAAATAGATAGATGAATCATCATGGAATCTTTTATGATAAACACAACTATCATAATCACTCCTAGAGTAACCATGATCAATCATAAAAGAATCAAATCACTTATGCCACTACCTAGGGGATTGATTTAACCCATATAAAGACTTTTCAATAAACAAACATGATATTCTTTACCTGGAACAATAAACTCCTCTGGTTGATGCATATATATTTGTTCTTCAAGCTTATCATGTAAGAAAGTTGTTTTGACATCAAGTTGTTCTAATTTCATGTCAAACAATACAACCATACAAGCAACACACGAATAGAGCTATGTTTCAAAACAGGTGAAAATACTTCATTAAAGTCAATACCTTTCTTTTAACAATAACCCTTTGCAACAACACGTGCCTTGAACCTAGTTGCTTCAACCTCGATACCTTCCTTTTTCTTGAAGACCCATTTGTTTTCAATAATCTTCTAGCCCTTAGGTAGTTTCACCAATTCCTAAGTATGATTCTTATGAAGTGATTAAATCTCTTTCTTCATAGCAACCAGCCACTGAACAAACTCATCACAAGTGACAGCTTCATGATAACTAGAAGGTTCATGCATCTCAATAGACTCTACTACAAACAATGCAAAAGAAACTAAGTCTGCATCTGTGTATTTCTAAGGGCGTCGAATCTCTCTTATTCCTTTACCCTTAGCAATACTATATGGTTGCTCTTCTACTATATCATGAGGAGAATCATATATCTCATACATAGATGACTGATCTGAAGTGCCCTCTTACACTTGACTAGGAGCTCCACTCTCAAGCTTCACCTACTCACTAACACCGTGGTCTTTACCTACAACAATAGACTCTTTTTTCTTTTCCAACATGGAAAAATCATCAAACTTAACATCTATGCTAATCAAAAAATTAGGTAACTTGGGTTCAACACACCATAATTTATAACCCTTCATCCCAGAAGGATACCCCAAAAATATGCATTTTAATGCCCTAGGCTTAAGTTTACCATCATTAACATAAGTATAAGCAGGACAACCAAAAATTTTCAAATCAGAATAATTAGTAGGAGTACTAAAGAATACCTTAAACAGAGTCTTCAACTCAATTGTAGTTGATGAAGACCGATTCACCAAATACAAGCATGGTTATAAGCTTCAACCTAAAAAGATTTATCCAAGTCAGCTTGAAAGAGCATGCAACGAGCTTTTTCTAAGAGAGTCTTATTCATATGTTCTGCTACTCCATTTTGTTGTGGTATATGACGCATAGTACGATGTCTCACTATGTCATTTCTTTCACATAACTCATTAAACTGACTTTCAAAAAATTCCAAACCATTGTTAGTTCTCAAATGCTTGATTTTCTTGCTTGTTTGATTTTCTATACAAGTTTTGAATTTCACAAATTTTGAGAACACATCATTCTTGTTCTTTAGAAAATACACCCAAACATGAGAGGATAAGTCATCTATAAAAGTCAACATATACCGGGCACTACCCTTAGACATAACACGAGAAGGACTCCAAAGATTTGAATGAATATAATCAATAGTACCTTTCATTTTATGGATGGTTGTATTGAACTTGACCCTATGATGCTTTCCATAAATACAATGCTCATAGAAATGAAGCTTCTCAGTTTTCTTACCACAAAGCAAATCCCGTTTGCTCAAAATAGACATCCTTACCTTACTCATATGCCCAAGCCGCATATGCCAAAATCGAGTAGTATCTGAATCTTGATATGATGATGACGAAACTGAAATACTGCCAATAACATGCTACTATGAAACATATAGAGACCACGCGACAATTACCCTTTAATAACAACGAGAGTACCTATACTAACTCTTAAAACTCCACCTTCAGCTACATACTTGTAGCCTTGTGAATCAAGAGTACCTAAAGATATCAAGTTCTTTTTTAAATCTAGAATATGGCGAACATCTTTTGAAGTTCTAACAATACCATCGTGCATCTTAATTCAAATAGTACCAATACCAACAACCTTGCATGACATATTGTTTCTCATCAAGACAACACCCACATCAATAAACTGATAAGAAGTAAACCAGTTCCTATTGGGACACATATGGTAAGTACAACCCGAATCAAGAATCCAAACATCTCTAGGAGAATCAATAGATATTGATAGAACATTTTCACTATTAGAACCAGAGCTATCTGCAACACCAACAACATCATTAGTACCAGAAGATGTTATGGTAGATTTTCCTTTATTTTTGAGTTTCAGACAATTTACTTTTCAATGCCCTTCTTAACGATAATAGTTGCATTTATCTTTTCTTTTTCTAGATTTGGATTTAGACTTGCCATTATTATTACTTGTGTATTTTTCTTGATTTCTACCTCTAACAAATAAACCACTGTTATTATCATTATTGCTTATAGATACCTTTTTCTTCAACTCTCTGGAATTCAAAACTGCTTTGACATTTTCCAAAGAAATAGTATCTCATCCGTATAGCATAATATCAACAAAATATTCAAATGAATGAGATAAAGAACATAATAAAACTAAGGCTTGATCCTCATCATCAATCATAACACCACCATTTTTTAGATCATGAATAATTTTAGTAAATTCATCAAGGTGATCCTGTAAATGTGTACCTTCTGACATTCTGAATATATACAAACGTTGCTTCAAATACAACTGATTTGTCAAAGACTTGGTCATATACAAATTCTCTAATTTAAGTCATAACTCAGCGGAAGATTCCTCATCACCAACCTCGCGTAGTACCTCATCAGACAAGAATAACTGAATTGAACTGAGAGCATTTTCTATCAATGTATCTTTTTTTTCATCAGTTAATTTTTTTGGCAATTTATCCTTACCTTCAAGTATCTTAACGAGTCATTCTTTAACTAATACGACTCACATCTTCATTCGCCATAAACTAAAATTATTCTTACCATTGAATTTCTCAATTTTGTATTTTACCGTCATGACAGAAAACCTAATATTAAATAAACAGAAGCACAACTCAGAAAATATGAAACTAATCAGATAACAAGAAGCTCAAAATAAATCCAAAAAAACAAACTTGATCGGTTCCAATAAAAAACAGAATAATCCAATGTTCTGATACCAATTTATTATAAATTAATACTTGCAGAAGCGAAGTTTGGGTCCGATTTGGTTGCACAAATAAATAATTATAGGTAACAGAAAAATAATAAGTAGTGAGAAAAATAAATGACACAATGATTTAAGTGATTCATTTTTTTAATGTAAAAAATCTACTTCATTGACGACGGTACATCGAATAAAAAAATCCACTGATAAATAAATAGAGATATAAACACCAATATTTAAAAAATTTCACAAAATATACCAAAATAAAATATACTTAAAAAATATCTATTTCTAATTTATTGATAATATATAACAAAATAAATTAAACATACTTACTCTTCTTCCGCAACTTCTGCCATTTGTTTTCTGCTTTTACAGCAGTCAAATAATGTAAATGGGTTTTATTACCCAATGCTAAAAGAGGCTTAAAACTGATGACGAAGGTGGGTGTGTTTTCTAACGAGAGCTACGGATGAAATTCTCTATTTTCAGCTTCACTATTGGTTGCAACTCTCTGTTTTCAACTCTCTCTCTTTTTCTTCTCCAGCGGCAGCTTGTTCACTTCGTCGTTCACAATTTTCTTTCTTTTTCATTTTTCGTTGCCAGAATTTTGTTCATTGATCTTCTTTAAGAATGCATTTCTTAATTTCTGCCATTGCTCAGCTTTCTGCAATTATTCATATAGTTTTATTTTTAAAACCTCCAAAAAAGCATATATTTTTTTATATGTATATGTAACGCATTTTTTAACGTGCAAAAAAAATATTTTTTATGTTATATAAAAAAATGTGCACGGCTTAAAAATCAAATGGCCCCATCCAATTAGATGAAAAAAAATAAGGCTAGCATAATTTGTCTAGAATATATAGAATACAGTAAAAGTATCTATAGATCCACAAGGAATCTTATGTCATTCTATATCAGTTTCTCCTTTAAGTTTGGTATGACAATTTCAATTTATTCAATATGCAATTTTTTTAATAGAATTAGTGCTCAAGCTTGGAGCAACCTAGGGTGTTGCAATCTTGTCTTTATGGAAATCAGAGAAAGTTCCAAGAAGAAAAACCAAAATTCAGCTCTTGGAAACAACTTGTGTTGCTACATGTTCTTTTTGCCGGCTTTGGAAATTCTATATATATTGTTGTCAGTGCATTAGTTCTTTGACTCTTTCTTCTTATTCTTTCCCATAAAAGCATCCAACCTTTTAGTTCTATACTTGATAATCCAAGGAAACTGGTGTAGCAATGGCTGAGATTGCAGAAGAGAAAGATGAAGAGGAAGATTTTCTCATCAACAAAAAGCGCAAAAGCAGAGGATCAGGCAGATCATAGAGTAACAGAAGTCTCTGTGCTTATCTTCAGCTTCTTCAGCTTCTTCACCATCCTTGTCTTCCTCACTTGTGTCATCTCATTCATCCTCGTCATCTTACAAAAATAGAAGTCTGTTAAATTTGATGAAAGAAGGGAGTACATCTTTGAGGAGATTGATTGTATGAACCATACTAGTTTGGCAACCTATTTTGAGGATTATATAAATTAAGCCTATATTTTTATGGGGTAGTGATAATGACAATGAAACCTTTGACCCTTGGGAATCCATTAAGCTGTTCAGTAACACAATTGTTTCAAGGATCGATAAAGAAAACAAGTTTGATTACAATGGTAGCTTTGTGTATGAGGATTCGAGCTTTAGGAATACATAGCACAGAATTCGCAGTCACAAGTTGGCTCGAAAAAGGTTATTTAGGAAACTTTCAAGATTTCAATCATGGAGGTGTAGAGGATTAAGATTCAGGCCTAGGTTAAGACAGCTTATTATTGTAATATATGGAAGGAAACTACCACCATTTACTTTCTAGAGTTATTTTCTGCCTTTAGGTACTATCAGAAAATAGTGGCAGGTAGTTCATTCACTGATTGTTGAAACAGGAATGTCGGTCACAACCTTAGCTCTCTTAGATTTACCATCAGATATTTACATTGTGTGAATGAAAATACAAGTTGAAATAAAAATGAAGTAACAAATTTTGACATGTTTATCAAATTACACCGCACCTGATTTAGGTGCTAAATCTGCCACCATTTTGGGAGTGTGTTAAATTGATATAAACACTTGAGACTCCTATTCACATCTACTGAGAGCTTCTCTATTGGTGGTTCTGTATGTTGAAAATGCTTCATCACTTTCTAATTCACAAATATTTTATTAGAACTATATATTGTTGGCGTGTGCAGTGAAAGTGGAAGACAACAAAGTTAGTGGAGTTAGGAAATGACAGACAATGTTGTTAGTGAATCATAAATTAGGGAAGTAGAACAGCTGTTAGGGTTAGAATTATATTCGGTTTCCTTAGTATACATAGTAGGAGTGTTTTTGTACAGAAGAGGAGAACAGAAATTACAGAAATAAACTCAGAATAATTTGACATGGTATCAGAGCAGATTATGATTCTAAAGAAATAAAATTCCTACGTTGCTACATGTTCTCCTCAACATTGGTTTGATCTATTAAATCCAGAGATCAGATCAATAATACCCCATATCCATTTTTTTCAAGAACTATCATCTTGCTCAATTTGCTTAGCTTCTTCCAAGCAGATGGGTGTTTGTGTGTCAACACTTCACGAAATTGTCTCTGCAGATTCTCCATATCCTTTTGGAGTTCAAGGCTCTTAGTTTTAATTTAAGTTCGAGTGTCTCTGTGCGTGCAAAGTTGATTATGTTGAATATTATAATCAACAAGGGTGCGATTGCGACCATCTTCAATCTACCTCCCCCCTGGAAAAAAAAAGAAGAAGAAGAAACCAAGAAAAGATGGAAACAATTGCTGACCTAAATTAGGTGTCTGTTTCTCTGCAACATTTGAAACCAAAAAAAAAAAAAAAGAAAAAACAGGAAGGGAAAAATCAGACAGTGCAAGATATAGCTCGAACAACAACAGATCAGACGGTGCAAGATATAGCTCGAACAACAACAAATCAGACAGTGCAAGATATAGCTCGAACAACAACATATCAGACGGTGCAAGATATAGCTCGAACAACAACAAATCAGATAGTGCAAGATATAGCTCGAACAAAAAAAAAACGAAACAACTTCCCTGGAGCTGTTAACTCCTCGCTGGTCAGTGAAGAAAGAGTTGTTGTGAAGCCACGCAGAAGAAGTTGGCTGAGGAACGTAGAAGAAGCTGCGTGAATTTGGGTGAGAATAGGCTGCGCGAGCTTGGAATTTTTTTCTTAGGGTTTGGAACGCCTTGAAAGAAAGGCTACGGCCCTCGAGAAAGCCGCGCGAGAGGAATCACGTGAGAAACCGCTTGACCATCTTTGCCGAAATCACAGAAGAAAGGCGCCGCTTGTGAGAATGAGAAATTAGGGTTAGGGTTACAAAGTTGTTTTGTTTCATGGCGGAATCTAGAGATTTAACTACCAATTTCATGTTGGAAGATTTGACGGCGAAAAATGACGGAAGTTCTAACCCAGAGCTCGGAATCGGCCTATAACCTCCGCCAAGCCCAGGCGTCGCTCCCATTAGTATCAAGTTGGGAGGATCCAACTATGCCTTGTGGTCGTAGGTGGGAGATGTATATCTCTCGGCAAAGATAAGCCCGGGATATATTAATGGGGATTTTCCTCGACCTCGTTGAAACCGACCCACTCATTTAGGAGATGGCGTGCGAAAATGCCATTGTCAAAGGATGGTTGATCAATTCGATGGACCCTCCCGATTGCAAACTTTATCCGATTCCCAATTTGAAACGGGTTTAGGATCTTGGTTACCACTTACTGCTTTGATGGGACGACACGTCTCGTCAAGTGCATGATCTTCGTCGTCAAGTTACTCGTCGTACGAAGCAAGTGGCTCCATTGAAAAATACTACAATGACCTTCAAGCGGTTGTGGCGTGAAATTGATTTCCGTCGTCCTAATCCAACGGAGTGTGCGATCGATATACAAAATATAACTCCATCGTACGGAAGATCGAGTGTATGCAACCTTCCTCGATGTAGACTTGATGATAGATTGGATAAAACTTCGAAGTGATGTGCTTCAGATCAAACCATTCCTCACGGTGGAACAAGCCTATGGATTCGTCTCATAGTGGAAGAGGTCATGTGCAGCGTGATGATCACAGGTGTAGATATGACACCCGGAGCAGTTATGACTTTTAAAGGGGTCAAGGGACACCATAATCTAATGCCACCAAAAACAGGACCTTCCTTGGGTAGCAAGAAATCCACGGGAAATCCACCATCTCTTGACATGAAATGTGGCCATCCCGGAAACTCCAAACACACTCGTGGAAAACCGGCTTCAAACTACTGGGTATCCGTAATGGTGGAATGATCTTGCCACGAAAACGGGATACCACCGGGCGAGCCGCCGTGGCTACCAATCGCCTCACTATCCCTTACTTCCCAGCCCGAATCTTCCCAGGATCCAGGTATTTCAAGTAAAGCATTTCACATCTCTACTCGTAGTGCTAAGGAGGATTGGATTCTGGACTCTGGAGCCACAGACCACATGACATTTGACCCAAATGATCTCTCCAATACAACTCAGCCAAGACGGAGTCGTGTTGCCAATGCAAATGGGGTCACTTATCCAGTTATAGGAGCTAGAACAGTGACCTTATCTCCTTCATTATCATTATCTAATACTTTACTTGTACCTCTCTCTCAAACCGACTAATGCGTAAGAAAATCGTCACTTCAGATCTTAACTGTGTCGTACTAATGTATTCTACTTTTTGTCTTCTACAGGATATTCTCACCAAGGAGATCATTGGGCGTGGTACTAGGAGGGGGGGCTATATTATGTGGATGACCTCAGTTCAGGAAGAGCCAATCACATGCAAAACACTGCTGGTAACAAGGAACGACAGATTTGGCTATGTCATCGTAGATTTGGGCATCCATTATTCGGGTATTTAAAGCACCTACTCTCCAATTTATTTTCAAATATCACACATTCGGATTTCAAATGTGATACTTGTATCCTAGCAAAAAGTCATAGGGCGTCTTATCCTATGAGCATGAATAAAAATATGACTCCTTTTGCCTTGGTACATTCTGATGTTTGGGGACCTTCCCCGGTCATTACGTCATCGGGTCATCGTTGGTTTGTTATTTTTGTTGATGATTGTACACGAATGACATGGCTTTACCTTCTCAAACACAAAGATGAAGTATTTGCTACATTTCAATTGCTTTCACACCATGGTTCGTATACACAATTTTTCTGAAAAAATTAAGATACTTAGGGTCGATAATGGAGGGAATATGTTAATCAACACCCGGACATACTTGGACAACCCATGGTATTCTCCATGAAACCTCGTGTTCACAAACCCCACAATAGAATGGGGACTCATGGAGAGGAAGAATCGGCATATTTTAGAAAGCGGCTCTGGCCTTCACTAATCGGTGCACATATATGCCTAATAAATCTTTGGAGCGATGCTCTTACTACAATCTGTATCTACTTGAATCGTACGCCTCACAAAACCTTACAATTTCGGACTCCATTAAAGGTGCTATCCGACCATTTTCCCACTTGCTCTTATTTTGTTGCTTCCGCCCCGAATTTTTGGATGTGTTGCTTTTGTCCACCTCCATAAAAATCAACGAACTAAGTTGGATCCATGTGTTGTCCGATGTGTATTCTTGGGGTATGACGTACAAAAAAAGGGTTACCGATGCTATGATCCAATTACTAAAAGAACCTATATTACCATGGATGTCACTTTCCTCGAATCAGAATGGTTTTTCCCATCACCGGTATCCAATTCCACTCTTCAGGAGGAGAGTTATGATGAAGAACGAAATTGGCTTGATGTTGAAATATTAGACACTAGTCCAACATACTCGGATCGTGCCAATCATATGGAGGAGCCAGTATCTACACCCGAGTTTGAACTTCCAAGAACTGCAGCTGAAGTAGTAATTGAATCTCCAGAAGATGAAGTGGTTGATGTACCCCTCAACTCCCTAGTGCCCAATGATCCTCCTGCTGAGAATACTCCTGAGGTAAGCTATCCCAACACACCTTTACAAACTAATGCTATAGATACATCTGTTGGTTATGTTTTACCTTTCAGATACAATCGAGGAAAACCTCCAAATCGATACTCCCTAGAAAGAGAAGAACGACAATCCAAGTATCCAATAGCAAATTATGTATCTACTCAAAAGTTATCAGAACCTATCAGGGCATTTGCACAAATACTCTCCTCGTGTCAAATTCCAAGTAGCATTGAAGAAGCCTTATCTGATCCAAAATGGGCTCAAGCTATAAAAGAGGAATTTGAGGCATTACAGAAGATAACACATGGGTATTAAGCGAGTTGTCTCAAGCGGAGGAAGATGGTAGGATGCAAGTGGATTTTCTCCATTAAGTATAAAGCATGGGTTAGTTGATCGTCTGACAAGTAGGCTTGTAGCAAAAGGATATACGAAACACGGGATAGATTATCAAGAAACCTTCTCACCCGTGGCTAAACTAAAAACCGTTAGAGTCTTGTTATCTCTCAGTGGTAAATTTAGATTGGCATTGCACCAACTTGACGTAAAAATGCCTTCCTTCAAGGTGATCTTGAAGAAGAGATTTATATGGATATCCCACCAGGATATCTTACATCAGAAAAGAAAGCGCATGTAGATTACAACGAGCATTGTATGGACTAAAACAATCACCTAGAGCATGGTTTGGTAGGTTGAGTTCAGCAATGAAGAAATATGGGTTCCAACAAAGCAACTCTGATCATACTCTTTTCCTAAAACATAGATTAGGGAAGATAACGTACCTCTTATAGTCTATGTAGACGACATGATCATTACGAGGGATGATAAAGAAGAAATCTCTAAGCTTCAAGAACAACTATCAAATGAGTTTGAAATGAAGAATTTGGGAGGGCTCAAGTACTTCTTAGAGTATCGAGATAACAAGATCAAAACAAGGCATATGTCTTTCCTCAAAGGAAATATACTGACCCTACTGCGGCAGAGCAGACTACTAGATTGTAAACTGTCGATATTCCAATGGTTCAAAAATCATAAACTCGGAGAATATGTGGATCAAGTACCACAGGATAAACAGAGATATCAACGGTTAAGTAGGTAAACTCATATATCTATCTCATACTCGACCCGATATTGCTTATCTTGTCAGTGTCGTAAGTCAGTTCATTGCACCGCCCAATTAAGACCATATGGATGCGGTCACGCGAATACCATTTAAAATCCTCTCACGGGAAAGGACTTATGTTTTTCAAAGAATGGTCGGTGAAGTCCTTGGATATACGGATTCAGACCGGGCAGGGGAATATGAAGGATAGGAAATCTACTCTTGGGTACTTTACTTTTAATGGGGGCAATCTTGTTACATGGAGGAGCAAGCGAAGCAAAAGGTAGTTGCCTTATCCAAAGGTCTTGAAGGTATTTGAGGAATGGTCAGGTGAATATGTGAGCTCCTTTGGTTGAAAAAAACTTCTAACCGAGATTGGTGTTGCTCCTAACTTTGAAATGAACTTATTTATTTTGTGATAACAAAGCCAGCCCATTGCCATCTCTCATAATCCAGTTCAACATGATCGCATACGAAGCACGTTGAAGTGGATCAGAACTTCATCAAACGTAATCTTGAAGAAAAGATTATTAAGCTTCCATTTGTTAAATCGAAGATCAATTGGTGAAATACTCACAAAATCATGGTTCTAATGTAATAACTTACAACACACTTGACAAGTTGGGGCATAAGAGACATATATGCACCAACTCGAGGATAGCGTTGGCGTGTCTGATGAAAGTGGGAAGACAACAAAGTTAGTGGAGTTAGAAAATGACAGACAATGTTGTTAGTGAATCATAAATTAGGGAAGTAGAACAGCTGTTAGGGTTAGAATTATATTCGGTTTCCTTAGTATACATAGTAGAAGTGTTTTTGTATAGAAGAGAAGAACAAAAATTACAGAAATAAACTCAGAATAATTTGACATATATGTCTTTGCAGATAATGCAATGATCTGATAATAAACTGCCTATAATGCTTCCCTGTTCTATTAACAGTCTGCTGCTATGCCTGCTCCACAGGTGTACCCCATAAGTTTCAGTACTAAGTTGATGCAACTTTGATCTTGCCCATCTTGATTCGGTCTCATTTTCTGGCTTCTTGAAGAATCCATTTATTTTCATCCAATCCACCGGATAAAAAGCCAATGGCAGCAAGACTGTAACTTCATAATCAGGTCTTGTTGCTATTCTCTCCACCACTCTGGAAACCAGGTAAGGGCCATTATGACCCCATCTATTCCCATTGAATGTCAAAGCAAATTCCTTTATGAATTCAAGAAGAATTGGATGATTCATATCAAATATCATAACTGCATTATTCAATCTAGTCCAGTTACCTGATTGATCACTACTTTGTGCTCCAATTGAATTCCTCAACCCTGTTAAAGATTTGAAAATGATGAAGTCTGTATCCAAGTAAACCCCTCCGTATTTGTACAATACCACAAGTCTCATTAGATTAGATAGATTTTGAGGTAATGGTATCTCTCCAGGATCCTTATTCCCACTTTTCATCTCCGAATACCAACCTTCAGCTGGTGTGTTAGTGAATAGAAATGATAAGTCTGGTGTTATAGCATGAACTTTCAATCCAAGATCAATGACTGGTTTCAGGATTCTATAGCCTCGTTTCGAATCCATAGTTCTTGATAGTATCACCAAACATCCACGAGGGTGAGCCTTAAAAAGGCTTTCCACCCCCAAGAGTTCTCTACTGCCGAAGGACTGAGCTGGTTTAATCCATGTCATGAAGAATTGACCTTCACATTCATGGTTAAAGAATTCCAGAACACGACTGTGAAATTGTTGTGCCAACTTGTCCGACTTGAAAATCTCGATATTTGGTAACCATTTCCGGAACCAATCAATTCTTTCTTCTGGTGTGACTTCCAAAGGAACCATACCACTCGTACTATTTCCATCAACTTTGCCCATCTCTTCTTGCTTGGAACAAGGCTGTTGGTAATCAGTTATTATAGACTTAAGTGGTAATCCAACTCTGCGAGTCTGTAGATGCCCAGTATCATTAAGGCCAATCAAGCTTTGGGAAGCATTTACGGTGCTCATGTTGTCTTCACTGAGTAGAAAACCAATAGCTGCTAGTGAAATTACAGATAAAAGTAGCAGTTTGGCATGGTGAAGAAAGCTGGAATTGAGCGTATATTTGGAGATTCTGGCCATGATATATGGTCGACAGAGTAGCAATCAGAAAATTATGTTGCACTTGTAAAGCTTATTAGCAACTTTCATGGCTATTGGACCAAAGACTTGTCGGAGGCTTCTATGTGTCCATATCTTCGAGTTCTTTTATTCATCTTCAGTTTTGGCTGCGTTTGAAATATTCATACTACATTTTAGTCAAGAGTCATATTTGGACAACCATCAGGAACGCGCAAAATACATATATATATATATATCCGAATTATACTTTTAGTGTATTAATTTTATCATCATTCTTAATACTTTAGGCCTTAATAAAAAATTGTAATTTTTCATTAACTTATTTTTCATATTTAACATATTTAGTTAAAATTTAAAAATTAGACTAAATTATAATATAGTATTCATAATTAATGTATTAAAAAAACATTTTTTTTAAATGATTTAGTCTTTAAATTTTTAAAATTTAACATATTTAATCAGTTATCTTTAAATTTAAATTTAAATTATTAAATATGAATAAATGGAAAAAAAATTAAGAAAATTTTGTTAAAGGATTAAAGTGTTAAATGTGATAAGATTAATGTAGAAAAATATAATTTACCCATATATATATATATATTTGGTAGAATAAAAATTTAAATTACATAAAGAATCATCCTAAATCTGTAATGAACAATTAATGATATTTATATAAACCGTGGAGAGATCTGGCCTCTTCAAATAAAATGGTGCTATGTTTAAAAGTTTTGAGCGTGAAGAGATAGATATTTCAAACATGGTCAGAATTAGAAACTTTTTTCTTTTTATATTTGATATTTGATATTTTATTTAATATTTTTAATAATTAATGTGTTAAATTTATCTAAACTTATTCTATTTTATATTATTTAAAATTATTTTAATAGTTACATGTTCACGTATAATCATTTTATTTTATTATATTTTATTATATATTATCTATTTACGTCTCAATTTATAAAATAAAGAAAAGTATGATAAGATGAATTTTCTTAAAAAAAAAAAAGAGACAATTACCACAAGATAGATTGTGCTAATAAAATTCATGAATTATATCCCAGCATATAATTTCAATTTCTCGTCTAATCAGAATTAAACTTCCGAGTCATGTCTGCACAGAAGTGACATATACTCAAAAGTCTAAATATCGAATTATATATATAAAAAAAAGTTATCATATAAACAAATTGGCAAACACGGGGAAAAAGTATTTTTGAAAGAGTACGAATATATGTATCAATTTATTATATTTATCCAATGTTAGTTGGATTTGAGTTTTGCACTAACTGTTTATTTCTGAAGGAGATTCATTACATTGAGATAATACTTATTATCTTTACATTGTTTGTCTTTTTAATAAAGCATTGTGCATTTGTGATTTTATAATAAATTAAATTTATATTTCAGTGAATTAAAAAATTATATCATTACTAATTATTTTTATTTTTTTATAAAAAAAATCTATTTACTTAAAATTGTTAATAATAATAATTAAGTTCTTAATATGAGTGTTATTCATAATAAAAAAATAATAGTTAAATAATTTAGAAACATATTTTAAAATAAAAAAAATATGGACGTATAAATGATATTTCTTTATTGATATTTAAATCTCAATGGATTTGATTTAATGTTATTTTAATATTTTTAATATATATATATTACATAAAATTATTATTAAATGAAAGAAAATAGGATAAAAGCCTGCAGTTATTTAGTTGAGATTTTCCCGTTGAGTAATAATATCCAAGGCATATTAAACTCTCTTCAGCCTCAGTCAAAGTGATCCGTTAGAAAGCTGGGTCTTGTTCCTCACTCATTAGAAATCCAACGGTGTCATATTACGTTTTTTCACAACATACGAGTCACCTGACCTCACATCCCTTTACAAAACAATCAAAGTCCTCTCCCTCTCATAAAGCTCACTGAGTTTTCAGACTCAATTTACTAAACTCAGTTATGAAATTAGCTTTAAAGAGCCCGAGTTCTGGAATCGTTTTTGAAGGATATGGAGGAAAAGGGTCTTCTTCTTCTCCACAACGAGGAGGGTCCCAAGCTTGCTTTTTGAGGCGTCAGAAAGCTGGAAATTTTGGGTTCTTGAATTTAATTTCAGGAAAAGAAACCAAAATTATTAACCCCCTTCATTGTCTCTTGCCCAATATCCAGGTGATTTTTCTTTCTTCAATTGGGCCCCTTTTGTTCATTATTAATATTTATTTTCCATTCCTCTTTCCTTTTTGAATTTCATGGAATTATCAATTTTCCTTTACGTAATGGAGTTAGAGTGTTAAATAACCCTCATTTTGTATTGATGTTTTCTACTTGTTTACTATTTTAAAATTTGATTATTTTTTCTGTTTCATCATTTTTTAACAAAAAAGGTTAAATTGTTACAATAAATAAAAAATAAACTAAATAACAAATTACCCTAATGCATTTGTCTCAATTTTAAAAGAATGTTAATATGTTCATTGGGCAAGATCAATAATCTAGTCTGAAATCTTTTTCTTATCGATTTCAAGATGCATCAATCACTAAAAGCATTTGTTAAAAAAGTTCTTTTTTCTATTCTTGGAAACATTGTTGTCATTAATTACCCAAAGAAAATTTGGTATTGCTATTTCAATATCTGTTTTCTCTAGATGAGCGCATTTATTTGTTGTAGAACTAAAAATGCTGTCTTTGCTTCAGGTAGGCTTAGGAACTGAAGATGCTCAAACTGAAGAAATGTGTAAGTTATTATCTTCTTATGTTTTCTCTTTCTAAAAAAATATAATATCTTCATCCATTCCTGATCTCAATTTTATTTTTTGGTTTCACAGATCAATCCAAGACAGTTCATGTCAAATTCCAGATACAAAAGGAGTGTTTTTTTGGCGAGCAATTTTTCATTGTAGGTGATGAACCCATGTTTGGTTCTTGGGAACCAGAAAGTGCTTATACCCTTGAGCTGGTCAGATGACCATCAATGGTTTGTTGAGCTGGTGAGTTGAAATTCACCATCGACTAGGATATTAAGGGTTGTTTGTTTATGCTTTTGATACTTTGTAAAATCATTTCTAACAACAAAAAAGTGCTTTTAAAAGCAAACAAAAAAGTTTGGGAAGTACTTTCACAGCACAATAACATATTTTGTGCTTTTTAATTGAAGCACAAATAATGCGATTCTTTCTTGAAAGCATTTTCTTCTAACATCACTTTTGAATAAAAACAAACACTTTAATAGATTTACAAACAAACAAACCTTAATTGTTGAGCTGGTGAGTTAATTTGCCATCGACTAGAATATTAAGGGTTGTTTATTTATGCTTTTGATATTTTGTAAAATCATTTCTAACAACAAAAAAAGTGTTTTTAAAGCAAACAAAAAAAGATTCGGAAGTACTTTCACGGCACAATAATATATTTTGTGCTTTTTAATTAAATCACAAATAATACGGTTTTTTCTGGGAAGCATTTTCTTCTAACACCATTTTTGAATAAAAACAAACAATTTAATAGACTTACAAACAAACAAACCTTAAATTTAATTGTAAGTACAAGTTTAAATATGTTAACATGTTTTTTTACTTGAATAGAATGTGTCCGTTGAAAGATCAATTTAATTCAAACGACGTTTTTTAAAACCACTTCTAAAATAAGCACATCTAAACGTGTTCTAATGATCTATTTTTTATGCTTCTTATATCTATAAAAGCATTTATGACAAAAAATTGCATTTAAACTAAATAAAAAAATTAGGAGTACTTTTAGGGTTCAAAAAATATATTTTGTGCTTCTTGATTGAAGCACCAATAATGTGTTTTTCCAATGATAACTTTTTTTAAAACCACTTCCGAATAAAAACACTTTTAAGAGTCACAAGCAAACAAACCTTAAACTTAATTGTAAGCATAAATTCAAATATGTCAATATGTTTTTCCACATGAATAGGATGTGCTTGTTGGAAGATCAATTCAGTTCAAGCTCATACTCAAGAGCAACTATGGGAAGCTGCTTTGGCAACCTGGTCCTGATAGAATTTTCAAGAGTTGGGGAACTGAGAATACAATTATTGTCTATGAAGATTGGGAAAATATTAAATATCAGAAAATAATTGAACAAGACCAAGCTGATTCTACTACTAATAACTCAGAAATGAAAGTTGTTGTTGACAACTTGACTCAACTAGAAGTTGAAATGTTGTCCAATGTGATGATGTCAAATATAGACGTTAATTCAGCACAAAGAGCTTCTTTGCAAACCAACAACACAAAACTTATAACTGATGGCATTGCTTCAGTACAAGAGAAGTCTAAAAGAAGAGGCAAAAATACAAGTATTGAACTGTCTAAAGAAAAGAGAGGCAAAGATAAGAATTCAGCATTTACTCCTAAAAAGGATTTGACGGGAGTGAAGAACATTGCAAGGAAAAATGGAAGTAATGCTACAAAATTCGATACATCAGAAACGAAGGCATTATGGAAAAACTAATTGATTATAAAGGCGACAACGATCACATTTTTGTACCTAGGTTGCCTCCTGTTTTACCAAATGAAGAAGCAAATGAAGATGAAGTTGAGAAGAAGGTTGCTTTAGAAGGCTCAAATGGTCCCTTTTGAAGCTAAAGATCATAATTTTGCTTGATGTAACTGCTTGATGGGTTTGAAGATGTATCTTTCTTTTTTGTGCTCTTTTTTAAGTCCTAAAATAACACTCCATCTTGATTTTATGAAGTACAAGCTATCTAGTTCTATGAGATCCTGATACTACAATGTAGTATCTGATGTTGCCTTATGTGTTCTTGAGTTCTTTTTCTTTTATTCATTAAAGAGTTTATTGAGATTTTGTGCGGCAAATCCACTTATTTAATTTGTCTAATTTCTAAATTGGGTATGATTGCCAAGAATTTCAATAGAAACATCATAATTTGTATTTTCTCTAAATCAACATGTCTTTTGAAGAATTTTAGCCTGTGGCAAAGGAAATCAGTCCATGCTAGAAGAAATCCAGACAATCTTTCTAGTTTTTTTTATCGTGACTTGCCACCTTCAAGTGCTTTCATTAACTTGTACTTTTAAATTTTTCTTTAATCTAATGGCCGAGCAAACCATCTCCTACTCAAGTAGTGTCTTCCTAGGCCCACCTCGGGGATCGAAGACCTTTTATCCCTAATAATATATAGGTATAGCTCATGAAATATAGAAATATGGATAAGAGAACCAAAGACCAAAATGGGAGGTTTTAGCGCTCTTTATTTCTACTATGGGTCCAACTAATGGTATCTGTGTGCAAGGAAGCACACGTTTTCAGAATAAAGCATTTTAGGACATCCAAAGTAGGTTAAACATTTCGGGAGATCACCTCGAGCCATGTTGAAACAAGTGGTGCTCAAGTTTTTGAATCGAGCACCCCGATTGTTTCTTAAGTTCCATCATCCAACACCTGGTTCCAGATCCATTAGGTGCCAGAACTGGGTCCGTACCTCCCATTCATCTCATTATCCCTTAAAAGGTACAGAGGGAGAAAAAACCACGATGTGAGGCAATTGAAGAGCGTGTGGAAAGATTTCTGGGGAAAAAATTCAAAAATTATCTTCCATATCGACTATGAATGATATGTACCGTTTAAGAAGGGTGTACTTTATCCCACTTCTTGTGGGCCTCATTTCAACTGCCTAACATCTTCTCTAAATGGATGACCTATCTTAAGTATGATTTACTTTACATGAGAAGGCTCTACGTGTTGGTTTGAGGTTTTCAATACCTTAGGTAGTAGTCCATTTTTTGAATACTTACTATCTAACTTTGGCCCAAATAAATACCAACAGTTGGAGGACGTTCCTGAGTTTGGCCATAGTTAGAGAGAAATAAGGATTTGATTTGAAAGGGTATGTGCTATGTATTGTATCAAAAGTAACAAGGTGGATGAAGGTAGAGCATACATCTCGGCCATCACACTCCGTGGTTTGATTATAAAGTTGCTCGACAGTCAACCCAAGTGGAAGGATAAGTACTTCTATGTTGGGGGTGATATTTGGGATGGTGAGCACATGGTCTCTATAGATTCTACCTGGAACCCTAATTTTGACACAACGTAACCACGAGGTCATGAGATGCTACTCCATCTTGGTCATTGAGAGTGGGAAAAGGTCTGTAGCCTCAAGCTTCAAAATACTCATCACGTGATTTATAAAGAAATCCTTATTGAGCCTTGTTTTAGGGCTTCTGGGGTGCAAAGGGAATATCACACTCCACCCTCAGGTTTTGCACGAGGTACTCTACTTTTTACTTTGAAACATTTTATTTCAATGGTAATCTTTATTTTTTTGCGATACAAAGATGGACTTCACAACAATAGGCATAGACGACCTTGTTTCAAGTATCGAGGTAGATGAACTAATTGAGACTGAGTCCCTCCAACAATATGGGCATCTTTCTCACAAGATGGAAGCCTCAGTTATTCTTAAGAGTATCCCATTCAAGCCAATTGCCAAAGAGAAGGAGCTAAAGGTAGTAGAAACTTCGGTGAAGCCTTCACATCATAAGAAAAGGAAGCTAGACTATCCCCATGAGACTTGTGAAATTGATAATGAACTCATGCTCATGTTGCATGTAGAGACACAACATGTGGATAATGTGAAGTTGAAGAATATCCAATTTAAGGATACCCTAGTAACCATCTTTAAAGAGGGGGTATTTGGAAAACCTGAAATGTTATTAAATATGTACCTCCATTTCAGGAGTGAATAGAAATGGGCTCGAATACAAGAGGCCATGAAGGAACATGGACTAACCCATGAGGAGATAGTTGCAAGCCGCATACTGGAGGTACAATTTTCATAACTTATGAAATGCTAGTATTTGACATTAATTACCCCATGTTTATTAATCACCTCATGATTTGCAGGTGATTTCACTGTTAAGGGAGGGAAAATTACTAACAATGCATATTGTGCCTATGCTTATGAGGTTGAAACACTTGTCGCTCAATTTTAAGGAGCATTTAAGGATAATGACAAGATGTTAGAAGAGCGTGAGAAGGGCTTGGGGTGCAAGAAACCAAAATTATCGATTTGAGCAACAATTTGGTAGATCATACTAAAAAATTGAAAGTTGCATCAACTTTTTTCCATTAGAAAAGACAATTTGGCTATGAAAACCAACATGTGCCCTATTTGTTCGAAGAATGGGCAAGACATGTCGAGGAACAAAATGCTTTTTTAAACAAGCTGGTGGCCAAACTTAGGAAGGCTTGTGCCTGTGGTTATCGTGAGAGGGTGTCCTTTGTGATGACCAACTTTAAGGCCAAAATTGTGAAGTCCAAAATGCTTTCCTCGTTCATAAACTATGTATAGGATCTACAAAATGTTCATAATATTTCAAGAACACCTTAAGGCACATCACCAGTTGGACCCCTCTTCCTCAAAGTACACCACCCATTGTACCTCGTGTTACTGATAACCCTTATCCGAGGGATCCACCCCGTGATGATCCAACCAAGACCCTATGAAGATATTGAAACAATTGTTTTTTATTTATACTTTCCAATTACATTGAAATAGTTTTGTTTTTGTTTTTACTTTCCTTAATGCTACCTTCTTTTTTCTTTTCTTCTTTTTTTACTACATTGAATGCTTTTGGAACGTTATAAATATGTATACATTTGTGTCTTTTGAATACCAAATTCAATCTCTTCCTTTGAGAGAAATATAGAACAATTTTTTCTTTCTGCAAGAATTTCAATTCTTATACCCATACTTTCAGTCCAACACCTCATATAATCCTCGATTATGAAATTTAATAACATTAGTATTGATGACCTAGTAAGTACGTTTCTCATAGACATGAGCAATATGATACCAAACGAGCCTATGTGTAAGCGAGATGAGTCATTCTCATAGGATGGGATGCAGACTTCTAATGGGAATAATGAAGATTCTAAACATGATGTGGTATTCGTTGTGGTGAGTTCCTTAAGTGAAGTATAGCCTTCTATTGTGAGAGACAACATGGATCACCCCGTACCAATGGATGAGGTACTTTTCACTATTTGGGATGTGCTACAACCTTATGAAGTTATTAGGATTCTGAGTGAAATCTCATCTCATGTTATACCTAAAGAATCTAAATGAGGTGCATGTTGAGTCTCTTGAACTATTGTAAATGATGTCCTTTGCGTTGTATGTCGTTATAAAAATCTCCTATTAGTGTTTGAAAATGGTATTTTTTATAATATTGTGGCTCAAGATGACATATATCATCATTTTGGTACCCCTACAGATCGATTAACCATATCTCGTGCTAGAAAAGAGAAAGGTTATCTTTGGCACATGGCTTAGCATTGTCTATTTGAGGTAAATACCTTTTGTATGTTCCCCTTGATGTATTTGCATTGAATTCCTTATCTGAATTTTTTTAGGTGGTGTATTTGGTCTATGATTTCAAGCAATCTACTCGACTATTGTATAAAGTGGGTTGCGATGTGGAAAGAAACATAGAATTTCAACACACCACCTATACAGAAGCTTCTGAATAGCTCTAGATTCTTTAGGATGAAGTATGTCTTATTAAAGAAGAACATGGTACAATTCTTCAAGAAAATCAAAACCTTAAAGGTAAGCATGACGAGCTACAGAAAAAGGTGCAGACCTTGAGACGTAAATTGGGTGAAGTAAGTGAGGAACAAAACTTGTTACATCAAGATATTGACTATTGAAATAGGAGCTATTTTGAGACACATAGCTCCCCGTGTGATCCCAAGGAATAAATGTATCTTTGTAAGCATGTAATAAACAAGTTCTTGTAATAAATATATAACTTGTTGATTTTCATCCCTATGAGGTATTTAATGTGTTATTATTTTTTACACCTATCTTTGTCTTTTGTGATTCGCTTCCGCATTTGGGGTCAATGCTTTTTAAGAAAAGGTTATTATGACGAACTCATAACTCGTACTTAGAATGGACCTTGTAACCCTAGTAGTGCGGGGTCTGTTTAGCCTCTTCTTCCATATTAAGGGATTATCGCGTTATTTTATTTGCAAGACAGATGATAAGAATAAGTAGAAAAATCAATTTGTCACTTATCCTCATCAACCCAAAGAGGAGGTACACATTTGTGAACTCTCAACCCTTTCTTAGAATGGATATTGCACCTCTTACACTTGTATCTCTTTATACTTAGGATGGACCTTATGCCTCTTATACCTATAACCATAGTGTGGGAGGGTCCATTTAGCCTTCTCCATAATAAAAGGTTATTGCATTATTTTATTTACAAGATAAGCGATAAGAATGAGTGGAAAAATCAATTCATCACTTATCTTCATCAACCTAAAGATGAGGTCCACATTTGTAAACTCATGACCTTTTCTTAGGATGGACATTGTACCTTTTATACCTGTATCCCTAGTAGGGGGTCCATTTGACATTTTCCTCTATATTGGGGGATTATCGCATTATTTTATTTGCAAGACATGCAATAGAAATAAGTAGAAAAATCAATTCGTCACTTATCCTCATCAACTCAAAAAGAAGGTCCATATTTTTAAATTCACGACCCTTTCTTAAGATGTGCATTGTACGTCTTACACCCACATCCCTCCATAATGGGGATAGACCTTGTGCCTCTTATACCTGCAACCTTAGTGGGAAGGTCCATTTAGCCTCATTTCTCTCTATATTAGGGGGTTATTATGTTATTTTATTCATGAGAAAGACGATAGGAATAAGTGAAAAAATCAATTTATCACGTATATTTACCAGCCTAAAGAGGAAATTCATATTTGTGAACTCATAATCTTTTTTTAGGATGGGTATTTCACCTCTTACACCCGCATCCTTAGTGTGGGTTCCATTTGGCCTCTTCCTCCATACTAAGAGATTATTGCATTATTTTATTCGCGAGATATGCAATAGGAATAAGTGAAAAAAAATTATTTCGTCACTTATCCTCATCAACCCAATGAGGAGGTCCACATTTGTGAACTCACGACTCTTTCTTAGGATAGGCTTTGCGCCTCTTATACCTACTTCTCTAGTAGGGGTCCATTTGGCCTCCTCTTTCATATAGGGGATTATCGCACTATTTTGTTCGGGACACAAGCGGTAGGAATGAGGGAAGAAATCAATTTGTCACTTATCCTCATCAACTCAAAAAGGTGCTCCATATTTGTGAACTCACAACCTTTTCTTAGGATGGACATTATGCCTCTTACACCCGCATCTCTAGTAGGGGGTCCATTTGGCCTCTTCTTCCATACTAAGGAGTTATCTTATTATTTTATTCGTGAGACAGATAATATAAATAAGTTAAAAAACAATTCATCACTTATCTTCATCAACCAAAGAGGAAGTCCACATTTGTGAACTCACAACCCTTTTTTTATAAGCTATGCGCCTCTTCCACTTGTATCCCTAGTGGGGGCGTCGATTTGGTCTCCTTCTCCATACTAGGGGATTATCATATTATTTTATTTGCGAGACAAGTTGCACTGGATGTAAATATCTTTAAATTCATAGGTCTATAGTAGCTCGCCATTCCAACTCAGATCTTCTCTTTTTTCATTTTTTTCTTTCTTGTATGATCTCATAGGAGTGATGTCATAAATCATGAAAGGTCCTTCCCATATGGCCAGAAACTTTCCAAAAGTAGTTTCTACCTTATTCCTTAGAGCTTTGTGTAAAACCCAACCTCCCACATTGAAACTTTTAGATCTCACTACTTTGTTGCATAAGAGTTAAACGATTCATTTTTATACCTCTATCCTTATCAAAGCATTTTCTCATTTGTGTGCCTCTATCCTAGGGATGTCATTATTGTTCTCTTGGGATATATTTGAGCACGATGTAGGTTCTTGTATTTCAGAGGGGATGATAGCTTCAATTTTGTATACCAAAGAGAAATGGCTCTTTCCTGTTAGTGTTAGTGGTCCTGGTGGTCATATAATTCATCAACCCATTTACCCTTCACTCCTTCTAATTGTTTTTTTTTTCAAAATATAGATCAATATTTTGTTTGAGGACTCTGCTTGACCATTGGTTATATACGGGGTGGAATTGAAAGTTAGATATTGAGTTCTTGACAACTATTAATTATCGTAGCAACCCAAACCTACATATGATGTTTTGCCAAATGAATTTATGTATGTTGTTCTCTTGTATTCATGTCAATGGTTCTGCAACAATCTATTTAGAAAAGTAGTGAGTGGCTATAATGAGAAATTTCTTTTGGGTGGGAGCAACATTAAGATGACCTACTATGTCTAGTGTCTAGTTCTCATTTTGAGAGGGCTATAGACTGACAATAGCCTTCATTTCATGTTCAATCATATGTGGTATATTGGTATGTCTTTAACATATATCGCACCGTGTAATTAATGCACTCTTTTTGTAAATTAGGCCAATAATAACCTTGTTGCATAATCCTTTATGCAAGCGTCCTCTCCTCGAATGTGCACCATAATAACTTTCATGTAATTATATCATTACGCATTAAGCATCTTGAGAAGGAACTCTTAATAAAAATGAAAGCATAAAAAAAGTAACGAGATCATCAAAAATGAAAGCATAAAAAAAAGTCAACTCAAGTAATTAACCTAAATAAAAAAATAAGATAAATGCACCTAAAATCTCTTAATTATGCTTGTTAAAGTAATTTAATCTCTATTATTTTTGTTTCAATTTAAAAAAAAATTATTTTATTTTTTATTAATTTTATAATCATTGTTGACTATTATTAAAGATGATGTATAAAAATAACATCTCAATAACAATTAAAAAATAATTAAAAATTAAATAAAAAAATTAATTATTTATCTTGTTTTATTAATTTTTTAAAATAAAAAGACTAAACTATTAAAAAAATAACAAAAGAACTAAACTAATTCTTCTAAGGTAACTAAAAAACTTACAGGCTTATGTATTCAAAATTTATACTTTTTAAGGTCAGATGGACCCAACAGGCCAGCACACTTCAACCCATTAAAATACAAGTAGATGGGCAAGGCCTGACTGGGCTTTCGTTGGAACTGCCTAGATAAGCAGTCCGGCTCAAACCTAAACAACATACTTCAATAACATTCAATAGAGTCGTAAAACCTTGCAGAGAAAATCTTAAGTAGTTTTGGGTTTCTCTAATATCATATTATGCGACGTAGAATAAGAGTAAAACATGAACGTTTCTCCATGATAGGACCAAATATAGGTATATTTTTGCTGTTAAAATATCACAGGCTTGTTAAAACTATTGGGAAGGGCATTACACAAGTACCAAATGGGCTTCCTTTTGGCTTCCTTACTATTTACTATAGAATTACACAGCAAGGAAAAGGTGGGTCAAGATATAAAAAATTAATCCACCTTTCCACAACAAAATTACAAGAGGCATTAAAAAAGTTATTGCAGGGTCAAGTTTGGATCCCAAAAAGTCTTTCAATTTCCTCTTCCTTTTCCCACTTATAACCAATCATTTTGAATATGATGCCCGCTTCGCTGCTGAGCTGCTGATGATGATGAGTTTCTAAGCCCCACTATGCTTCGTACTTTGATCGTTTACTTGGAACCGACTGCAGCAACCTAGCACAATAATACACAAATCAGGAACCAGAAACAGCAACTGCAAAATCCGTCAGCACCGGCTATCATTCATACAAGGCGACATTGCAGAACTGGTAACTCTCGGCAGTAATGACAGGTCCTTTATTGGATCACATTACGTTCCCAGCATCATTCATCTGCATCTATTTATAAGCCCAACTTTAGTCCTCGTTATCACCTTCTCAACTAACATATATATCTTAACAGCTCGTTTTTAGGGTTTTCAATCATGTGAGTAATACTCCAAATACCTTGAAATCCACTTATTTATGCGTGTACAAGTAAAAATGCATTATTTTAGTGCTTGGACTGCTTATATCACAAAAGGATCTTTTGGGGAATCCAGAGGTTTAAAAAGAAATCAATACACATTCACAAAGATCAAAAGAACCAAACAGAGGGTCATATTACCTTGAGGAATTGGTACCTTTTTGCGCCTGCTGATTTACTGCAGGGAAACTGCTAGCAGATTCAACTTCAGCAATCTGAAAAATACTGGTCTATAATTTTACAACATAAAAAAAATCAAATAAAAACTATTGGAAACACAAACAACATGGACCTTTACCAATATTTATTTTTCTAGAATAAGAGAAGATTTAGTCAGATTGCACAAATTTTGGCCAAAACATAAAAACAAGTCTTTAAGATAAGTTTAAAAGTCAACAACAGACAATCCACATAAGTCAATAAGGATCCTTTTCACCGAAAAAAAAAATAGCATTAATCAGATAAAACTTGAAAAAAAAAGCTTTCCAAGGGAATGGCCAGTAATGTAATTTAGTGTTAACACCTCTACTAACAAACCCAATGTAACGGCATTGGCAAGTGCTCCTTAACTCTACAAAATTCGAAAAGCAAATAACCTGATCAACTACCTGGAAATATTTGGATAATGGGTAGACACTGGGAACTGACCACCAAGCCCTTAACTCTTAAGATAGAAATTAGTGGGCGCATGGCAGCAGCGGCAGACATGAAGCCAGCTTGCTTCCCTTTCAATGTTTTAGCTATCACATCTTGGTGCGATACAACATCTAAAAAAAGGAATGGTTTTCACTAGATAACCTTTCCCCTCATCTCAAAATGTCTTGCCCACATACCCTTTATCCAAGCATCACGTAGGTTTTTGAGCATAGAAAATAAAATCAATTACTGAAAGCATCAAGAGTCCCCACCTCAGAAGCGCTCTCCTTGGCCAACTCATCTTGCTTAATCAGTTCAGTCGAATCAGGATTAACATTGTCCCACAGAAATCCATTTTCATTTTCAAGAGAGAGTTTATTGAGATCTCTGTCCACAGCTTCAGAACGTGGTACAATATATGATACATACTTCTCTGCAAATACACAAATTACAGGAGCATAAGTACCTTTTTAATATTCATTTCTTACTATTAGGTCACATTTAAAGAGGAAAGCGGGAGGGTGGGAGGGCCCTTAAAGACATTTTTTAGCACACCCACATCAATACTTCGAGATGGATGAACCAGAGAAATTTAGACATGATGTTAAGACATCAAAAACAGTGAACATAAAAATGAGAAAAACTGAATGAAATGGTTGTGATTTTATTGATAATTCTGAGATAGGCTACAACACTAAAACCTAGACAAACCAAACCCTATTAGGCTAATAAGGAAACATAATAATAAACATTTTATTTTCCAACACATGGTAAATTATACAAAAGTGCAGATTGAAAGTAGTTGACACAAGGAAAACGGTAAGGGGAATTTGTGAGAGAGTAAATTTTTTACCAGCCAATCTGTGAAGAGCATGCTCAGCAGCTTGTTGTTGAGCATCTTTCCTTGTCTTACCCATTCCAACACCTATCTTCTCACCAGTGAACAAAACCTAAAGCCATGAATCCATAATGAGCATTTCATAATGCAGATAATTTTAAGATGGTTATGGTTAATTGGCAAGTTATGTAAGCAACATGAGTATTAAAAAAATAACAAATATTTCCAAATCATCGCATCAAATTTTGCCATTTTTGCCAAAACTAAGACTACTAGAATACCAACTTATCTTTTATAAGGAACCCTATGAAAAAATTAAACTATAAAGTATTGATGACTGATGTCCAAACTCTTAAAAAAAGGAAGGAAAAAAAAACTATATATTGTTCAGGAGACAAATTTGACACTGACCTCAACAGAGAATTGTAAATCCTTGCTAGCACTTAGAACAGGCCTGAACTCAACCTGTAGGACAAAATACAGTAAGGAAAAAAAGAAGAAGCCACAAGGTACTAAGACTCAAGCCATTAGTACCTTTGAATTGCACCTCCGTGCAATTTCTTGTAGCACTCCTATAGAAAAAGAGGGTGGTACATGATTGACTTTTCCACCTTCAGTTTGAAAATCTCTATTATTCAGAGATGCCTGTTTTTGGGAAAGACCTGTATCTGCAAGAGGCAAACCAGCTATGAAGATAATAAAATCAAAAGGTATTGCTCATCAAAACAGCACATGTACGACACCAATAAAGGGCTTATCATACATTATTCCGGACAATCTAACATTGCCAAAGTCCAACACAAGCTAAGATAGATATTAAGGTTTTGTTAAATCTTAAGTTACATGTATGACAGCTAAAGATTAACTTCATAAAATATTGCTGAGAAATGTCATGAGAATAAGATTGGAGTTTTCCAGAAGCAGACATATTTTGAATTTAAAAATTGTATTAACTAAGGGCTTCTTTGATAACAATTTTGATTTTTTTTCAAATGATTTTTTAATCAGGTATGTTTAGTAATGATTTCTAATTTTGATTTTCACTCTTTTAAATAATCACTACCAAAATATGAAATAATTTATAAATTTTTAAAAATTAGATTTTTGAATTAGATTTCTGATTTTATTTTTTTTCATTTTCGCCAAACTTTTTTTGAGAGAATAAATCAAATCTTACAACTTTTGTATTTATAATTATTTAAAGAAAATGATTAAAAACATAAAATTTATAAATAATAACCAAAAAATTTCTTTATTTTTTAAGTTTTGGAAAAAAATCAAAAAAAGCATAAAGTATTACCAAATAGTTTGTAAGTGATTTTTTATTTTTTTCCCTGAAAATTAATATGTAAAAATTATTACCAAATATATTGGTATTATTTTTACAAAAAATCATAAATCACAAAACCAATTATTTAATAATAAATCATAAATCGTAAATCAAAATCGTTACCAAACAAGACCTAAACAAGCACTAATGAGTAAGTCATTAGAAGCACAATGGCACTAAACAAACTTTTAGATGTGTACATACACTAGCACCTGCAGGAAAAATAAAAAAATTAACCGGCACTTTCAGAAGTTTGAAATACAAAGGGATGTGCAGTAATCACCCAGAAAAATGACAGTAGGGAGAAGGAACCTTTATTTTATACACATAACAAGTTAAATCCACTGATACTTTACCAAATATAAATTCTACACTCCATGCGGCTTATAAGTACTTAAAAAAAAAAGCATCCAAGTGGTCCTAACATTGTGCCTTTCAACAGGCCCAAAAATATGAAAAATCAAGCCACTCTCAGCAGCAGGCACATCTATCTTGCTACATTTACAGAAAAGATGTATGTCAGCAAAGACATTAAGAGTTGAACTAGATACTAGTGTAGAACGTCAAGGATTCACCAACCTGATTGCTGACCAGCAAAGGGAATATTTTGTTTCAGCATATCACGTCCACTGCATGTCTACAAAAATCAGCAAATGTCAACAACATCAGAAAACCTCTGGATTCAAAGTAACGTCATGACAAGAATTGCCAAAAGTAAATACTGGTGTCAAACGACATCAGAAATTGCCAAACTAGCAAGTGAATACTGGAGTCAAACGACATCAGAAAAGACCTCTTCACACTTTACTTCAGAAGTTTGCGAGTCTAATCTGATGGAGGTAGAACCAGGATTACTACAAGAATGAGAATTCTGATGGAGTCGCTGCTTGTCAAAATTTGGCAGATCAGAATCTTGAACAGGCCCCAAAGTTCGGTTTTTCAAATGTCCTCTATAATTGTCATCTTCCTCCAACCAGCTTCCCCGCCCCCGTACTGAAGCTGGTGCAGGTATTCTGGATAAAAGAGGGGGTTCACCAGAGCTTTGATTCCTCAATTCTGGAACATGCTTCCTAGCGCTGACAGGAAAGTTGTCCGGTCTCAAAGGAGGTCCAAGCAATCCAGGTTCTAGAAGAAATTTGGAAAATGAGTAAGAGGAAAACAACTTACTATAATGATTTCATAAGCAAGAATTACAACAATGATAGGAAAATTAATCCTGTACTCTGAGAAGGAATTAGTGATCTCAAATGTGCAGGGCCACTTGCAAAATTAGTAACAGATGGCTGAGCAGTTTCAGATCTTGACTCGACATTATTTGTCGTAGAATTAGTAGCTGGATCCATCACATGCCTATCATCCTGGAAAGCATAATTAAACAACAATGGTATCAATCACAGAGTTCCATCTAATAGACACTAACTGGTCAAAGCTCAATCTTACACAAATGTCAAACTATAAATCATTGAGAGCCACAGTGGAAAACAGAATGAAAAAATACCATAGAACTCACAATTTGATTCATTCTTCGATCAACTTCAACACCATTCATTCCTTCACTAATGGGAGCATTATTATTGCTGTTTGGTACAAAACCAGCATCCTGAGATTCAAAACCGTTTAAAATGATATCATCAAATATGCATGTCTCCGGCATTTTCTCTATCTTTTTCTTCCTAAAATTTTCGGTTGGAGATTGCTGCATTAATTAATCAATAAAGAATCATAAATTTTTCACACCTCTGACATCATGTAATTGCTCACATCAGGAGCCGGAGGTAAGCTTAACACCTCATCTTCATAAGAAATGTCAGAGATTCTTCGCAATAAACACTCGTCAAATTCTCTGGAACAGATATGCCATTATACAAGTTAAACCATAAAAACACAAAGTTGTAAAGATTAAAGAAGAACATATCAGATTGTATTAACAGCTCTAAAATAATTATCAATAAGAACAAGTGCTCTTACTTGAAAAAACAACCCCTGACATTACATGCAACGTTTCTTGCAACACAGAGAACAGGAACAGCATTTGCAGTCTGTAAGAGGGAGGAAGTGATCAATAAAATGGAAGGATTTAAGCATATGAGTCTCTACTAGAATGACAATAAATACCTCTGCCTGAGGAGCATAGTATGGTGTAAATGGCGGAACTACATGAACTCGAGGCTGATCCTTATCGTCCCAAACCTTTAGCCGGTCATCAATCACCATTGCCATTTTTGAATGGCAAATACCATCTTGGAAGACATTCAATAAAGATTTTCTTGATCCTAATTAATTTAAAGCCACAACAGAGTTATGATTAGGTAGTTTTAGGCTTTTAGCTTGGAGAAGTACAAAAAATAAGAAGAGGAGGAAAAAATTTAAGCATGCACGAGTAATCATAGCTATTTCGTGATGAACCAACATTTTAGACTTGAAGCTGACTAGAAAATCACATAAAGAAAAAGGAGCACTTGCCTGATTTGACACAAACTACACGGTCAAGGAGTTGCTTTGAACCTATAAGGTGTTCCCCTGGATCAAGAAGTCTCCACATTTCTAAAGCATAGTCTCTTTCGGCCATTGTACACACATAAACTTCAAACCTTTTTCGCCCTTTTGCAATTAAATAACTTCTTAAATCTTCCCATGCAGGCCGTAACCTGACAAGTACACTGGTGTCCCGAATCTACAACAGGATAATAATTCGTTATGCTGTGATGTTTAAGGCAATGCCTACTTGCCTAATGAACGTCAAGTGTATTCAAGCCAGTATACTCAAGCTATTTCATTTGCTTAGCCAATATTCCACAAATGCAACTGTTTTTCAGAGCATGAGCAAAAAGAATTTTTTGTACACCAACTCTCCAACATTGGCATAACCAAACAAGCCAATGGACAGGGAGTACCATAAGTAGATCTTGGCTTAGGATCTTTAACTTTTTATTAAAGCAATGATACAAATTCACATTAAGAGATAACAGATATAAAAAAAGAACTATGTAAGGTTTATAAGTGTTAGTGACATTCGTAAAGAAAACATCTAAATGTAATTCTAATTTCAAGGTGAGTCTTTCAAGAACACTTTTCAAGTCAAAGAAACTATCGAGCTCTAAACGAACACATCTCAGATATATCTCTATTCTTATACACATTAGATTTCATATTAAATATATAGAAACGTTTTGCGCTTAAGTTAATTGATTGATCGGCCGATCGAGACATGCTTAGATCAATCGAGGTGAGTAGATCTATCAAGAATCGAGGTGAGTAGATCTATCAAGAATCGAGGTGAGTAGATCGATCAAGAATCGATCTACCTTGATTAAAGAACTCTTGATTTAATTGTTAATTAAGGCAGATCGATCGAGTACTAAATCGATCTAATTGTCTCGGGATTTATTTTTTAATACCACAAATCGGTCGAAGATTAGTTAGATCGATCTGCCTTTTTGGCTTGACTTAGATTAATCGAACGACTAGGGTTTAAACTTTAACCTAATTGTTTACTCAAGCCAAATATTCCAATTACCATTTTATCCCTATTATTTATTGCATTATAAATTATTTAATAGATAGAATTGTAATTAAACTTTAACTTAGCATTAGAGCTTCAATATTTTCTACATAAAAAACCTAATGCTTCATATTTTAATCAATCACAAGAACATCAATTTTTTCATCTTAAGCTCTCTCTTTTAAATTACTTTACAAAAACAAGATGATATTTCTTTAAGCTTTTTTATTTAATTAATCTATCAAATATTGATAATTGTGTTTAATTGGTTAATAAGTCTAATTAGTTTACGATATTTTGATTAAATGTTTATATAGCTTCTTTATTTCGTTCTTAAATTATTGGATCAAATAACTATGTGTAATATCGTAATTATTTGGTTTGATTATTTATCTTTAAAAAAACAATTTTTATTGAACTTGTACTTAATCTGCTTGTTTTAAGGTTACTAGATAATTTAATATTAATTGATATATTTTTGAATCTTCTAATTAGAATTATTCATTGTTGAATCTGTTCTAGGATACACTTTGCACTTGTGGTGTTGTGCTAATTTTTCAGATACTAGTTCAACGAGTTTGATTGCTTGTGTGACTCAAGTTATTAGAACGTTGATCTGGATCCAAACACCTTTTTTATGAAGACTGAAAAAGCAACGGTTCGTAAGTAGATTACTTGGAGGCGTTATCTTGGAAGGTAGTTTAAATCCTGGTCTTGTAATTTGACCATATTTTCATAATGAATAGTTAGGTGATCAAATGGACCGGTGGTTTTCCTCTTAGGTTGTGGTGGCTTAGATTGTTTGTACCTAAAAATATTGTGTCAATTTCTATTTTTGTATTATTTTTTATTTAAACGTGAATGCATGTCTGGTCGTGAAAACCTAAACAAGACACATTCATCACTCACTAAACAAGAACGTACATTATACACATTCTTCAAGAAAATTCAGATAAGGTATATATAACTCCACCATTTCCCGTCCCAAATTACATTTTCCATACTTTTTTTTTTAAATCTCACTCAAAGTGTTTTTGTTTATTTTTTTATGACCAAAGCCTCCCAACTATCCGAACTTGCATTTGATGCAAAATGCAAAATGCAAAATTAAATTAAAAGAGACATTTAAAAGCACACAAAAACACTAATAGAGGTCAAAGATACAAGAAAAAGCACATATGAAAGTTAGATCTTCTAACCTCCGGATTGATGCGAGTGAGGACGGTGTTTTTCTCTGGAAACCTAATTACAGGCCGGACAATTCTGTCGTGGTTATCAGATAGCAGAGGAACCTCTTCCAATTGAACATTATACATCTTTCCGTTCTCTACCACACAATCATTCTCAATATACTGCTTAAGCAGCAACCGATCATCCATGTACCGCTTTAGTTCAGCAGACATTCCACCTTTGCGCATCGGATCAGTCTCACGCGAAATCCATCCTCGAAAAGCCTCAATTCTATCTTCAAACGACTTCATCGTATTAGCCACAATCAGTGTCTCATCAAGATCAAACACAATTGCAAGGCACCGCAGATTCAACAATACTAAAGAAGAATTGTATAGTCCTTTGGGTACTGAATAACACCAAAAGCACGGAAACTTCTTCTGCTTACTTGGCATCGCCACTAAGTGAATCTCTTCATCTCCAACCAATACCACCGCCGTCTGCATAAATAAAATAAAATTATTCATTCTTAAGCAACATAAAAAAAATCCTTTTTCTTGTACAAAAAATCGAAGAGATAAAAGTTCAAATAATGAAGAGAATTGCATATTAGAATAAGGTTTTAGTACATTGAGTAGTGCTACATTTTCTTTGCAGCCAAACAGATATTAGAAAGAAAAACTGGAAATAAGCAATTGACTTGCGCAGTGAGACCTTGAGTTCGTAGAAACAAGAGGCATGCAGATTGATTAAATGAGGCTGTTCAACAGGCGAGGACGATTCGAGCTTGCAACGAACCGTAAATGAAGAAATGGTTTGAAGAATTGAGAGTGGAGGACATCTTTCGCTCTGTGGAGATATGTAGTGGACTCGAATCTCGTTGTTTGGAAACTGGAAATTCTGGTCTGTCACCGGAATAGCATGCAACTCACCCAAACATAAGTCACTGTGGTAAACCACCGATTTGAACCCTAAACGACTCATATTAGGTCAAAATTATTTTTCACAGAAGTAAAGAAAAACAATACACGAAAATGCAAATATGATTGACAATTTGGAGCGAAAGCTTAGTCCGGTTTTTCCATTTTCGCTCTCAATTTTTCTCTCACAAACTAAGCCCTCTTTAACTCTCTCCGCCTTTTTTCGGACTACGGCTTCAAGTTTCACCTTCCAATCAAGGCAAGTGGTGAAGTGTATTTATAGGCTTAACAGTTAGGCTCGTTTAATATGTTATGACGTTGTTTGTGCAAAATTACCAAAATACCTTGTTTGTACGGACTCATTTGATCATACCCTTTTGCGCGAGGATTTGGACATATGCTTTCTGTACGCGTGGCACTCGGATAAATATTTTTTCGAAATGGATCGTATATATTATTTAGACTAAATAGGTTTTTATACCGATAAACTATAAAATTTATTACAAATATATTATTAAATTTTTATTTATTATTTTTAAATCATTAAATTTTCACAATATTCTAAATATAATACATGTGATTATTTTTAAAAGGAGTCAACGTTATAATATGTGTAATGTCCCAAATATCATTCATTCTCCTTCATATTCTCACTCACACTTTCGCATTTTCGACAAATCTCAAATTGAATCTCTTACCTTCCTTTCCTTGCCTTTCATTATCGTCGCCAGCCACCACTCGTAACAAGTCAGCACTCATCGACTCAACCTCGGGAGGTCATCATCCCTTAGCCAGGCAACACCCATCGACCCAACCTTGGGAAGCCACCATCCCCTAGTCGTGCAACACCCATTGACCCAGTCTCGCGAAGCCAACCATCGCAAAATGACCTCCTTATGAAACCAAAAATAATAACATCATCATCCTCGCAAACCAGACAAAAAAACAAAAATCATAAAACTTATAAGTCAGGCAAAAAAGCCAAAAATCAAAAAAATTAAACCATGACTCCTCGTTGTCAAAGTGGTGTTTCAAACAAAATGTTCACGTTGTGGACTGATGGCAATCTAGGAAGAAGATTTTGAGGTTATCATAGTTATGAGGTAAGTAAATTACTTGGATTTTTGTTTCATATACAGGGTTGAATTCTACACATAGATTTAGTGTTTTTTGAAAAAGTTTAAAAATTTAATAGTTTATGTTCTTCAATTTTACAAAAAAATTAGACATTGTAAATATTTTAGTTGGTTTAATGAAGAAATATGTGGTAGAGCAAAGAAAGTTATACCTTACATATTGAGGAGGATTCGAAAAATGAAAAAACAAATTTCAATGAGAGAATAATTGAGAAAAAAATTAGAGTTACAAATTGATAATCTTGAAGAACATAATGCAAGATTAGAAGAAGTGATATTTGATTAAGTGAGCTAAATAAATATGACAATATCAAAGTAAATACTAAATCAAATTTAAAGATAAAAATGTTATTCATTTGTGGCGTAGCAATATTGTTGTTATTTATTATCATGAAAAATGGAGAAAAATTAAAGTCAATGAAAATGTTACTTTAAAGGAGTATACATATTAAGAGAGGTGATTGGTTAATTTGTTATGAATTATTTTTGTTTTTAAGGTTATATGTAACATTCAAATGGCTTAATATTATGAATTATATTGTATTTAATGTATTTTTTAGTTTAATGTAATCATTGTTATAAATTAAATTAATAGAATATAGCCCATGTTTTTGTATAACAAAGATTATATACCCTTGTTTTTCTATAACAAAGATTGTATACCTCTGTTTTTGTATAATAAGCATTCAGGTAGTTTAATGTAATTCAACATGTATGAATGAAAACACAAACACAAACCTGCATGTAAATAACTTTAAATACTTGTCTTTACATATTAAAATAATGTCATAATGCCTTTGAATAAACCAACCAAAAAACAGTTTATACCAATTTAATTTCAAATTGTTCGTACATACAAAACATAGAATTTACATCATTATAATTTGTAGTTACAAAAACATAATTCTTAAATAACATGTCATTGTCTTCCACTCTCTTGACTTAAAGACTTGCATATGTATGGCTTGAACTCTCACAACATATATTTTTCTTCTAAATTTAATACAAGAAAAATTTGGTAATTGATAAACTTTCAAAACACTACACATACACTAGTACACAACACATACTGCATGCATACACACACAACACCTACACATGCCCACATAGCATCTACATACACATACTACATACATACACATATAGTACCTACACAACATTTGCACACACGCATTGTATATATACAATATACACAAGCACACAACATGCTATACATATACATATACAATGCATACATACATATATATTACATACACATGTATAGCACCTACACACATACTACATATATACACACTACATATATACATATACACTAGCACCAACACATAGACACGTATATACACCCACACACTATACCAACACCTGCATACACACACCTAAGGAACACATACACCCATACCTACACTAGTACCTATACACACCAAACAACATCTACACCTGTAGCCATACACATACACACCATCAACTTGTAACTTATTAAAAGTTTTTGTTTTCTCAACAGTTATAACCGATGGAATTTCATCCTCTTAATTTACATGAAATGATTGAGTCATGTGTTCAATGAGGTTTACATTTTTGTAAATAAAGAGAAAGTATAAGCAATATATTAATGCATTTAATAACAAAATTAAGTAAAATATAATGAAAACAATTTACCTTATTTGCATTACTCTTCCTAGTTGGACAGCCTCAAAAGTTGTGACCTTGAACTCCACAATAGCTGCATGTCATGCATACTCCCTTTTCAACTTTTCCTTGTTGGATTGTTTGGATTATCAGTTAAATCATCATTTCTTTTAGATCTATTATTAGGAGATCTCTCTATATGTACCTTCACTTTCAAGACAACTAGAGGGGACATGTTTGTTTTAACCCATTTATTTGCACTTGTCATAGGATGAATGTATGGATCATATGTCTTTACATATGTACCATGAACATACATATTTGATAGGATCATCCTTCTCAACCCTAAGTTTAGCACATGCATGTGTACATGATATATCAATTAAGTCTCACCTTTTATATATGCATATTGACTTTATTAAATCAACCATCCATTTATTTATCATCACATCATTTGCTTTGTTTTACCTATTCATTTTCACTTGTCATAGAATGAATGTATGGATCATATGTCTTCACATATGTTTCATATATGTACCATGAACATACATATTTGACAGGATCATTCTTCTCAACCCTAAATTCAACACATACATGTGTGCATGATATACTAGTTAAGTCCCACCTTTTGTATATGCATATTGACTTTGTTAAATCAACCATTCACTTATTTATCGTCACATCATTTGCTTCATATTTTTTCTCCCTAAAATGCACCACATACAAATTGACATAAAAATCTTTATTATTTTTATTCTAAGACTAACCCTATTTCTAAAATTTTCAACTTTCACTCTCTTGATAATCATTATCTTCATCAAATAAACCATAATGTTTTCTAAAATATTGATAATAGGTTTATCTCTATAATTAAGAATACAAGAGTTAAAGCACTCACTCATATTATTCAATAACATACCAGATTTTGTTTTTGTTTTAAAGTGTGACTTAAACCAATATTTGGTTGGTCTTTTCTAGTACCACTCTCATGTAGCTATAATCAAAGATTTCATAACATCCATTTCTTGATTGAAAGTTGCTATTGATGTAGCCCTTGCACATGCCCATAATTGAAGTTCCAATGCCAACCAAGAATGTGGATTTTTAAAGTTCTTGTATAAATATCTAATGCACATATTGTGTTCATAATGTGTATATAAGATGTTAATCCCCCTCACTAACCCTTTTATACTTATATGATATTATAGTCCAATCATAACTATTTTTCATCTGAAGATCATCTCTTATGAATCTTAGAAACCAATCTCATGCCTCTTCACATTCGTTATCAACGATAGCATAAGCAACTGAAAACATTACATTGTCTTCATCAATTGAAATTGCAGTAAGTAGTTGTCATTTGTAAGTTGTCTTCAAAAAACTTCCATCAAATCCAAGGATTGGTCTATAACCTTCCAGGAAACCCTTTTTGGTAGCCTGCTAAGAAACGCAAAACCTTTTGAACTATAATTCATTCTCGAAATTCAATTCAGACTCAATCCTCACAATTGATCCTATGTTAGTCTTTTTTATCTTTTCGATATAATCTCATAACTTTGCATATTGCTCTTCATGGATCCCATTAATCACAACTTTAACTTTCTTGTTAGCTTTGTTAAATCTATGTTTAGGTACTGTCAAATCAAAGTATTTGTTTGTATTGTTAGTTACACTTACTTTAAAACTCTTAAAATTATTTCTAAAGTCTAATAAATTCATCAGTAATCCAATTAGGTGTTGCACATTTGGTAGAATGTGATAGTGGACATTCACATTCTAAATTACATATAACTACCTCAAATGTCATGTTATCATTCATGATCTTCCCCGAAATACAAAAACCACATTCTTATCTTCTACATATAGCCTTTAATCTTACTTTATCTGAGTGTTTAAACTTGATATCCATTAAGTGTTTAACATCATGTAACTTGATTGATTTTATCAATAATACCTTTGAGGGATATTACTTTCTTAGAGAGAATGTTGGGTTTTTAAATTCAATTTCTGCCTTGAAAACTAGAACTCTTTTAGTTTTGGTTCCAATTTCTTCATCACTATCCTCAAAACCACTTTCTAAAACACCACTTCATCTTCTTCAATTGTAATATTAATTTCAAGATCAAAGTCCACATTTTCTACGTACAACCGATCATCATCCAAATCTTTTTCAAAGTAACTTCTACAAAATAAGAAGTCATCTTATTCTTTAGCATGTTCATTTTCATTTGTCACAGTCACATTATCATTATCTTTGTTTCTCCACTCTTAGAACTATCCCATTATTTATTTTCTTTTTGTTTTATTCAACAAATTTACTTTACCCTTATCCTTAGAAGTAGTAAATATGGTCTTTTTTAGCTGCACTCTTCACCGTATTCATTTTAGGTGTACTTTGTTGAGGTTCATGTTGTTCAACTTTGAACATAATCATTTTCAACTTTAGTTTTATCTAATAAGTGGACACTAGCTTCAATAAATTGTAGTTTTTGGACTTAAGGTTCTTTAGATGGTCGGAAATTCAATAGTTGTATTGGTTCATACGTAGTAATCCTCACACCATAGTTAGACACATGATACTCTTGGATTATCTTGTATACAATCACATAATTTCCAAATAACTTGATCAGTATTGATTTCAACAGCTACAAAATCAACCCATAGTATTTGACAAAACCAAGTAATTGGACTCAATAAGTTTAGCAACAACTCTAACTTCTCAAAAACCACAAGAGACATAGTGTTCTCATTGTAGTAATCCAATCAATCTACTACACTTCCAACATACACTTTTTTATCTTAATCAATCTGTTTACCATCATCATAGACTATTAAAATAAATTGTTCTGAGTCTTTCCCTGTGAATAACAAGAAAAAAGTATAAAGGGAAGTTAATGCATAATTTCAATTAATGTTATATTAAAAAAATATGGATAAATCAGGACCAAGTGTCTAGGACCACTAATTTCTTTTGATAAAATATTTCTAAAAAGTTTTATCACTTCAATACATACTCCACACCACACTCGAAGAAAAAGACAAACACACAACTCACTTGCATTCAGGATAATTACCACAAAGAGTGAAAATAAACAAAAACAAAGAATCAATAGACAAAAAAACTTCTCAAAAACTTATATTAATTACTCTATTTTCAATAACCACACATTCATAAAACGTTAAAAATCAACTCAAAAATGAAATTATTTATGAAATAAACTTACTGTAAGAATGTTTTTTTTCATTTCTTCACAAGTCAATGTCAACTATCAGTTCAAAAATTGGACTATCAACCATGGTTTTAATTTTTGTGATTTTTGGCTTTTTTGTTTAGCTTGCGATAATGATGATATCGTTGTTTTTAGTTTTGTGAGGATTTGGTTTTCAGATAGGTAGCTTCACAAGGCTAGGTCGATGAGTATTGACCAATTGAGGGGTGGTTATTGGTGACAACGATGAAAAGTAAGGGAGTAAAGGTAAGAGAATCAATTTGAAGTTCGCCAAGGGTATAGGGGAAGGTATAAGGTGTGAGAGAGAGTGAAGGATATTTAGGGTATTATATATACGGAAACATTAATTCTCATTAAAGATAACTACGAATGATATATTTGTAATATTTGAAATTTTGATGATATGAAAGTAACAAGTGAAAATTTGGTAGTATATTTGTAACAACCCTTATAATTCAATAGTATAAAAATATGTTCTCTTTATTGTATTTTAATAATTAATTACCATATTTTTAGAAAAATAAATTACATCCATTTAAAATAAAAATATATTAATAATGAAAAAGTGACGCATTGACGTATATATAAATATAATGCATATTAATACATTATGTAATATAAAGAGTATATGATATATATATAGAATAGTTTCTTGTTCTTCCGGAACAATTAGTACTTAAACCGGGCCCAATATTAATGGGGCCTTAAACCTTCAAACAAAACAAACAATTAAATCATAAAAATATAGTAAAATAAAGTGACGTTGATTATCTATTTTTATATAAATAAAAAAGTGTGAGAAGTAATAACTAAATTAACATCTAAAATCATATAATATAATATATTAAAGATTTTGATGCAAATTTAATAATAAATAAGTTAAAATTTAATAATTATTAGTTATATAGTATTTAAATTTATTTATCTTGTATTTAAATTTAGAATTTTTTTTTATTTAATATTTTTATTAGTTATTTAATATTTATTTAATTTATTATTTTAATCTTATAAATAAAACTTAATATTTTTATCAGACCAAAATGAATTAAATTTTAGTATTTTAATTTCTCTCATAATTATTGTCTGTTTCTCTCATTTTTTATTCAAATCTCTAACTCTAATTAGTATATTATCTCTCCTTTTTCGCCTATTCTCTTTAATATATATATATATATATAATTAAAATAAAAAGTACAGTGTCGGCCTTGAGTATAGACGTTGGTGTTCATATTTCACTTTGCCAAGCCTGTTATATGTTATTCAAGCCATGACACACACGTGGGATGGCCACTAATTGCTGCGTTGTGCTACCTCACAAAATTGGTACTATCAAGAAGCTCAAAGAAGGCTAAACTGTCCACCAACCGTTAGCCCATTGATAATAAAAAGAAGATATGTTTCGATGAAACGTTATTCTTTTTTTCTTTTTGAAAATGAACAAATAGGAAAAAAATAAAGCCAATTCAGATAATAAAACAAAGGACTACTTACAGTCACAGAAAATAACAAAGCTATACATTTACAAGCTTGCAGCAGTGGTCAACATAAATGAAGAATATATAGTCACACTAGAGTAGTTAAACTTGGAGGCTCTGAAGCATTTGTGTGATGTGGATATGGACGATGAAGGACTTAAAATGAAGAATAGATAGCTACAGCCTACTATAACAATGGAGTATGTAGCCTGCTGCTGAGTATTGATCATCTAGGAGACATCTGTGTTACAGAGTCATGGACATCTGACTGGATTAATGATGAATCTGTTTGCTTGTATCTTTCTTGCTGTGAAGATGATGATTCCTCCAAAGCAGCAGCACCACCAATGTGCCGTACCCCATATCCCCTGTACACGCCTGGCTCTGTAAGCGCTTTCTCATTGAGGTGCACTTCCTTTGACAGCATCTCTACAACTTGCTTCATAGAAGGTCTAAGATTTGCACCTGCTTGGGTGCAAAAAAGGGCAACTTTAATGAAGCGAAGAACCTCAGCCTTCGGATATTCAGCCAATTCTGGATCAACAATTTCCAACAGCCTATCTTCTCCCCGAAGTTTCCATGCCTACAAAAGTATATTCAAGTGTCAGCACATCGAACATGAATGTTCTCATTTAAACAATGACCACAGTAAGGTTCATTATGTCAGGAAAGTTTAATGAAGATGACAATATGCAAACTGCCAAAATGCTAAATATTCAGCTTATTATTATATTAAACCGTATAGTTGAAAACAATACCCATTCCACCAGAACCATTAGTTCCACCCCAAATGCCGCCTTGCTACTACTTCTGCCGCTAATTACTTCAAGCATTAAAACACCAAAACTGTATACATCCGCTTTCTTCGTAAGTTGTGAAAAAAGTGCGTACTCTGGGGCTAGATATCCCCTGCATGCATATAAATTATTTGCAAACATTCCAAATGTATTAGCAAGTTCTCTTAAATTCCAAAACAGATAACAATGCAGTTAAATTAATTTTTTTTCGACTTAAGCTTACATAGTTCCCACCACGCGTGTACTAACATGAGTGACATTATCTGGATAAAGTTTTGCCAACCCAAAATCTCCAATTTTAGGCCGAAAGTTTCCATCAAGAAGTATATTGCTTGCTTTAATATCTCTGTGGACTATATGTGGCTCAACTTCCTCATGTAAAAAAGCAAGACCAGAAGCCGTTTCTAGGCAGATAATAGCTCTCTTTAACCAGTCTAGATAAACATGTCTGCTCCTTGAACCTGTAAAATGCTCGCTGCATATCAGCATATGGTGGATACTCAAAAGTTCAGAATACATTAACCTTCACAGATATATTCAGATGTTTAAAATGATTTACTAAGCTTCTTAGTTCATTTCAAGTACAGACATAAGAGAGTAATTTACTGGAAAACTATATCAGTCTGATCACTACCAAGCAATGAACTTGCAAGGCTGTTGTTCTCCAAAAACTCATACACCAATATTCGATTATTATCCTCAACGCAGCAGCCAACGAGCTCAACAAGATTTGGATGTTTTATATTTGATATCGTATTGATCTCTGTCAGAAATTCATTTGTTCCTTGTTTAGACTCGGCAGAAAGAGACTTGATGGCGACTTGAGTACCATCTCTTAAAACTCCCTGCAAGTTCAAAATAGTATTTCAATAATAAAAATAATCTTTCAATTATCTGCTTTCTTTCTCTCCTCTGATCAAATTAAGAAGCGGTGAATAATGAAAATCATAAGAGAAATCGAAGTCATTGATCTCACCCTAAACACGACCCCATAACCTCCTCCACCTATTCTATTTGATGGGTGGAAATCCCTAGTCGCTGATCTCAACGAGCTAAAGGAAAAGAGCCTTACGTTGCTGGTGCTAATCCCTAAAAATGTACAAAACCAAAACAACAAAAACAGAAATCAGATAATGAATACCTCGCCAGTTGTTAGAAAGGTGCCTATTAAGAGCCACTAAATCCTATCCTGAGAAATCGAACACACTACATTTTCTCTTTTATAGTTCTCAGCATAGCCTTATGCGTAATTAGGATAAATTAAATACGGGTTCTGCAATTTATTGGTATCTTTGGATCCACGATTATTGTAAAAAAAAAAAAATTTATCTTTCAAAATATCCCTAAAGTTTTAAAAAAATTAAAAATACTTTTAAAACATAACAAAAGTTAACAATAACATTACTAAAAGAAAAAAAGAAAAAAGAAACCAAGAAATAATATAAATAAAAATAGAAGACATCTCAGAATATTTTTCACAAAAAATGATAATAAATAAAAAAAAATTTGAAGAATTTCAAAAAATAAAATTAAATGTTAAAGAAGAATATGCATTTAAAGACACATCATTCTCGTCTCTAAGAAAAATATTCCTTAGAAAAGTCATAATTTTTTATGAAATAAGTAATAAAGAAATGAGTATTAATATTACATATGCAAATAAGAAGATAAAATATATCATTAATTGATAAAAAAACTATATTAAACAAGCTATCCAAAAAATTTCAAAAAAATAAAGAAAAAATTTGATACATTCATTTAGAAGGAATTCAAATATTAATAAAAATTCATTTAAAGGAAGAAATAGATATATCAATAAAAATAGTATTACTAGATAACAGAATAATAAATAGGAAAAATATTTTACTAGAAATAATTCGTAATAACTTAGGACACAAAAAGTTAAAATTTACAATATATCTTAGTTTTGATATTAATATTTATGATAAAAACTCAAATCAAATATTAAGTCCAACTTATGAATTTGAAAGACAACATTTAATGAAAGAATGAAATTATCTATTTTCAATACATTATATATCCTTTAACGAATAATCATAATAATTCAATATACGGACAAAATGAATTTATAGATATAAAGAACTTTTAAAGAACTTAAACAAATAATAAAACTAAAAATACTAACAAATTTTAAAATATTAGAGGAATGAAAATTAGATATTAAAGAAAAATATCTGATAACAGGAAAAAAAATATTGTTAGAAATAATATCGTGCCAATATTTATTTTTATAAACCATAAAAGAGAAACTTCCAACCAAGAATAAGTTAAAAACTAGAAAATGAAATCAAAATAATGAAGATAGTAGTCCATGATGTTATATTAGGGAAAAAATAATGTTTAAATATAAAATAAAAATATATATAGTTAGAAGTAAATAAAAACCTAATAAACGTAGCAAAAAATCAAGTAACATTAGCTAAAATTTTGAAACTTTTAACATAAGAAATGGGTTAAGTTCAAGAATTAAATACAAAATACCTACAAGATATAATTGAAACACAAAAAGAATTATTAAAGAAAATAATGAAATATGGTTATAATAAACCATAACAAGATATACACATGAAATTTTTAGAACTAAGAAAAGATGTATATAATATACATAAAAACAATGAAATTATAGGTCATAAATATGATCTCTTAGAAGGACTAAGGGAAGAACCACCTAGAAGATGAGATGTCTTAATTTCTAAAAATGAGAAAAGAGAAAATGAAGAACAATCTGATAAAAAATATATAATCTCAATTTGATGGAATATAGAAAAGAATTAGAGAAAAAATTCATGAACTCTAAAAATAGGGATATATAAAAATTAGTTAGTTTGTTAACACTAACTAATGAAAAAATAGAAAAACATTATAATGAAAAACTTTCTACAAACAAAGAAGAAGATAATATGACAATAATCAATAAAACTGATTCTGAACCAGAAATCGTGATCCCAAAAAGTTATATGAAACTAATTTTATTACATGTTCCTTATCAAGAAGAAATATTTAACCCATATAGGAGAGAAATAAATAGACAAAGGACAAAACAACATGACGTTACAAATAGAAGAAGACAACTACCTAAAATAAAAAATGGTTTGCATTGGGGAACTAGAGATAGTATCCCACCAGAATTCAAACTCCATAATAAATATAAATATGATCTTTTAGATTTAAAATGTATAAGAGATAAGAAAAAAAGCATTTGATGAATGAGCTAGTGGTATAAGTGTGCTCATACAAACCTCTCAAACTACTCAAACAAACCTTTCAATCTGTAGGGTACTAGTAGCTCATAAAATGACATGAAATATTAAAGTTTGGTCTTCAAACTTAACAGACTAACAACATTTATTAATGTAAGGAAATACTCTCACAGAAAGAGAATACTTAGATACAGTAATAAATGAAATATAAAATATTTCACACCTTGTTAGACATCTATACAGACTATATTAAAGTTATCACAAACATCATAGGCCATCCTATTTCAAAGATATTAAGAGACTATTTTAATAAAAATTATGTAAGAATAGAAAAAGAGGAATTCAACAATTTAATATTTAGATACTACTTCTTTTAAGATTATAAATACATTGTATGTACATAAGAATAATATGTTTGTATACTATGAATATGACAAAATAATGTGCATTCAGTACATATGACTTATCAATGTGATAATTTAGTCAGTACATTAAGGTCAAATTGATTGAAATTTTGTCACAGTAATCTCTAGCAATCGAAAAACCCAAAAATTGGTATCATAACTAAAGAATAAGAATATGAATAGTAATTGAGGGAAAAATTAACACCGTTAAGTTTTAAGAACACCAATGATATTAACCATAAAATCTAGGGATATTCTAGATATTTTTATAAACCTTGAAGGTAAAAGTAAAGATATGTTAAATTTAAGAGGAATTTAAGATATTATCCTTTGGATTTATATTAATAAACTAATAGAATAATAGTTCTCTTGTTTAACAAAAATATATCAATAGTTTAATTAAAAAAACTAATTTAAAGAATAATAATTTTGTCTTTATTAAAATATTTATTATTTTATATATTTTTTCATATATTTTTACCTATTTCATTACCAAAACAACCATATCCATCCTAACAATCATGTCAATCTCTTCCATCTTCTTTGTCCTACCTTTGACATCACCTTATTTTTTTACCTATTAACCATCATTTGTTGTTTGTTAAAGAACACTTCAAAAATATAATTTTTATCAAAACAAAAGTTTAACAACCACTAACTCATTTGAAACATTATCTGTATCAATGATCGCGACTATCGTCAACTCAGTTCCTTCAATCTTCTTGACTTTCTTATCATTTCTCGACCACCTTATGATGGTCTAACTACTGATTCAATAAAAAAATATAATTTTAATTTCAATTGTTTTACAATAAATGATGGAAGTTGGTTAGCTGATAGGAGCAAGATAGAAAAGATGGTAGAAATTGATGATAATTATTAGGATAGTTTGAAATGTTTTTATATTATAATGAATAAAAACAAATGAGATAATACATAAAATAATAAATATTTTCATAAAAATAAAATTATTTTTTTACAAATTAGTTGTTTTATAAAAATTATATCTAATTAAATCAATGTTATAACTCATATCCATAATGTTAGAGGGTGTTGCTTACAAATTCTCACAAAAGCTTGTAATACCGGAAGAAGATTCAACTCTATTTTCACATAATGAATTATTCATCGAAATTTGAAACTATTAATCATGTCAAATGTTCAGCCATATCAAAGAAGAAGATACATAAAATCAATAAAATCAAAATGTTTTACCTGGTGTCTGACTCTGTGCCTCGCCGACAATTTTCCCTTTACACCAATTCAGTGCCCCAAAGCAAGTACAGCCCATTGCTAATAGCTAAGTCGCAATTAATGTTTGCCTAAACTGATAAAGCCATCTTCTAATCAATCAAGATCATCCCATAAACACGAACAGTTTTAACGAAAGAACTAACCAAAATCAACATACAAATTCCGAACTCAGGAAACAGAATTCGACAAGGATATAAATAAAATTAAGAAAAAAGTAGAGAGAGAGAAGTATGAAACTCTGACCTGTATGGCTGTGATTGAAATTTGTTTCATCCTTAAAGTGGTGAAAGCTAAAATGTTGACGGCTTCCTATGGATCCATAGGAGCCAATGCAAAAATCGAAGTAGTTGAGAGAGGGACCCAAGCTAGGGACACTGTCAACCAAAACGATTTGGGAGAAAAAATAAGTATTTTGAAAAGTTATTAACTATTAACGAGAACTGACTCTGAATGATATTGCAAAATTAAAGTTCGTAAACCAAAATAAATAACTCAATTGTAAAAATAAAAAAGTATTTTTATTTTTGTTTTATATATTTTTATTATTAGAAAAAAATGTTAAGTACCATTTTATTCGAAGTGAAATTTAGTTTAACTTTATTTAAATTAAATATTTAATGTCAAAATAATTTTTATTTTTATAAGTTTTATAAATACTATTTTTATTGTTTTACATTTTAAAGATATTTTTATAATTTTTTAAATAAATTTTATTAATATCATTTTACTTTTATTATTAATTATACTTAGTATTATTAGTAGATAAAAATATTAATATAATAATAATAATTTATATCCTGAAAATAAAAGATCATCAAGATACTAACGAAAACTGTTAAAGTCTCACATCGACTAGGGATCGCGCACACGCTGCGGATATAAACAAGGGCAGTCCTCCATCTTACAACCTGGGTTTTGAGATGGAGTTAGGCCCAAATTTAACATGGTATCAAAGCTAGGTTACTCGGTCGGTGCAGTTGTTTCGTCACTGGTGAGTGATGTATTCCGCCACTTGGGTTCCATAAGCTCAATATCTCCGTCGGTCTCAAGGGGACAGACCCTTGTCGATGTGAGGGGGAGTGTTAAAGTCCCACATCGACTGGGGATCGCGCTCACGCTGCATATATAAACAAAGGTAGTCCTCCATCTTACAACCTGGGGTTTGAGATGGAGTTAGGCCCAAATTTAACAAAAACAGAGTGGTTTCAAAATTTTGTAACTTGATCATGAAAAATTATATAAATTATATATGATTGAAGGGAAACATTTTTGGAGTCGAGTGTACCGATCAATAATCATTAGTAATAAATTTTGACGATGAAATTTTAGTTTTAATCATAAATAACCATCAAGATGCATGTTGGTATAATTTAATTAGATTTTAAGTAAAAAATAACTTAATTTATACATAAAATTTAAACCTAAATTATTTTATTTTTATAATATAAACTTAAAATTTAAATTAACAATAAGCATTATATGATAAATATAATTTAATTTTTATAAAAAAATATAAGATTTTATGTATAAAATTATCTTTTAATTAAATGAATGGTTGTATTACTAAAGAAAATAAAAAGATAAAACAATTTTCGAGTATTAATGGTCCATAAAAGGTTTAAGAAATAAAGGAAAAATTATAAAATTAATACCTCTAAAAATTATAATTATAAAAATAATATCTCTTGAAACTAATATTTATTTTAATTTAAAATAAAAATATTATTTTTATTATTATAAATTTTAATGGTGAAATTCAATATAATTTTTAAAATTAAAACGTATTGGTGGTGGACTTTAATAAGCTAGCTGTTGTTGTTACTTGGAAGAAAAAGAAACGATATTTGGTTGGCCGCTTCATTCGTTAAAAGTCAAGGCTCATTTCTACTGAATGCCTTAAAGGTTTCTTTTGGTTGGCGGGTATAATAGAAGACGTTCGAATTATAAAATATCTAATCAAAATAAATAGTTTATCCAAAAATAATAATAATAATAATCAAAAGAAATATAAAATAACTTTAATTAAATTATTAAAGAAATTAATTTATTGTAAATATATATATATATATATATATTTTGAATTATAAAAATATATATATCATTTTAATGAATATGTACAAATTATTAAAATTATAATAAATTATTTAATGTTAAAAATTTAAAATTTAAGGTAAAAATAAAACTTTATTGTCAATCAGTACACTGTAATCCCCGTAACTTTGATGTTATCCATTAGTGGTTAGATTGGACACATATCTACACTAATAGCAATGAGTTAAGGCTGATAGCTCATTCTTCAATAATTTATATGAATACATATATTTATGTATAAAAACTCCCATTGTAATGTTAATATTAATACTATCTTATTTAAATTATCAATTACAACACATATATATAAATACGATCCATACAAAAAAAATTCCAAATCTGTGATAATTTATATGCTATTTATTTATTTTTAAATAGAGATATAATAATAGGTAAATTAATAATGAAAATAGATATGGAATCTGTTTTGGATACAAATAATAACAAAATTATTTTAATTACAAGATAAGCTAAATTAATAATATATATGTTATCATATTTTAAAATTTAAATTTAATAAATAAATATAAAAATTAATTCAAATGAAATTATGTATTTATTATTAAATAGAATTAAATTAATAATTAAAAATAATTTATTAAAACTATTGGTATAAATAACATCATCGTATATATATATATTAAAAATAATAAACAAGTAAATTAATTGAGTGGTCATGCCTTAATTTCCCTCCATCAATCAATTTGTTCTAGACTCGGACGAATTCGATAAATTAATCTTTTTTTATAATTGACGTATTCATTGATTCATTCAGTAATTCACCCTAACCGAAGTTGATTCGATTTGAATAACACGCATTAGTGGACTGAAATTATTAATTATTAATTTTTTCTATTTTTTTTTCTTCCTCGCATGATGCTATATGTGAATCGTGATGGTTATTATTTGATTTAATATATTATTATCTATTGTTTTATTGATATGCTTCATGTTTTGGTCCTAAGGAGGCATAAGGATGACTAATTGCGTCACAATTTAATTAAATATTGTAGATTTTGATTAAGTATTAAAATTAATAATTGAAGTTGATTATATGCACTGTGTGTTTCTATTTCATGTATGCAATACTATATTATTGTATGTTTTTCACATACAATTAGGAAGAACAATATTTCATAGGCTTAGGATCTGGAGATACTGTAAGTAACAAATTTAACTATATGTGATTAATTAATTATTCATATTTAATAGTAAATATAGATTATATATATTTTTTGATTTTTGATTTAATTTTAAAATTTATTAAAAAAAAATAAATTTTAAATTATAATAATTTTAAAATTATTATTTTAATAAAATAACTTATTTTATTAAAATAGATAACAATAAATAAGTGATAACATTGATATTTAAATATCATAACTGTATGAAAAAGTAAACAAGATACATAATAGAAAAATCATCTAAACGTAGATGTAGTCCAAGAAAGACAGATATTTGATGATAAATTGTCACTTTTAGAGCTTTTTTCCTTACCTTTTCTAATTCTTTCTTCAACTTCAAATATGACCTTTTTAATTAATATATCGATAAATATTAGTTAGAAGATGATCTTGCACCTTAAATTCAAAAATACAACATAAAATTAAAATAAATTTAATATTCATATGATCAAATCTGGTATAACAAACTATTCAATTCAATAATACCAATATTATTTACAAATTAAGTTGAGTTACCGAAGATAGAGCTTCTAAAATAGGACTTGCCACGTGAGCAAAACAAAAATACATAGAGAAAAAAGAAAATTAAAGAGTGAAAGGGAGAGTGTAGGATAATAATGAAAAATGTTTGATATAAATTATTTTATGATTATGATAGTTAAATTTATCAGCATTGAAAGAGAGAAATTTTTCAATATTTTAAAAGTATGTATTTTTTTAGGTTATATTTAACTAACAATAATATAAATGATAATAAGAATGATTTTTAGCTGAAATGAAACATAAATATTTATTCATCTAATATTTTTCAACAATATACTATATTTTTTATTTTTAAAAAATATTTAAATAATTATTTATTATTTTTATCATTTCATCTTATTTACAAATCCAAAAAATTAATTTTTGGATTTTAATATTTTTATCTTGAATTTAATTATTATTATTATTATTTTATTGTGTTTTTATTATGTGAATACTTTAGAGAGTGAGAAAAAAGAGAAAAGAAAAATTAAATAAGAACAGGAAGACGGTAAGATTAGTGCTCTACATCTTTTTCTAAGAGTGGTTGCATGAATATTTTAAAAAACAAATTACAATCGGTCGGTTATTCAAGAAAAAATAACCGGCGGTTAGAGGTATTCTCCGCCGACTTACGTGGCAGACAGTTTATCTTTGACAATCACATTAATATTTCTGAAATCATGGGTTCTTGTTACAGTTTATTTTATTGTTTTTATAATATATTTATTATTAAATTTAAAAATTATTAAAATGTTTTTTTAATATATTTATTTTACATTAATTAAAATTTATTAATGATATTTTTGATAATTTTTAAAACTAATAATAAATATATTATAGAAACAATAATATAAGATGAGCAGAAATAATTAATTATTTTCAAAATATATAATAACGTTTTTAAGTTAATAAAACTTAAAATTAATATAATTTTTTTAAAAAAATAAATTTTTAATAGAAGGATAAGAAATAAAATAATTTGATTGAAATAATGAATAACACGCAGCCTTCCTCGGTCTTAACTCATCGAACGGTCAGAGATCAAATAATCAATGAGGGGAAGAGAACGTATCCGTTGATATTTGATAGACTCGCTGACATCATCATACAGATTGGCATGACGTATGAAGTATAAAGGATTACTGGTCACGCATTATCACAATTCGTATTATTTTAATATAATAATAATTTTAATTAAATATATTTAATTATATACGATTAATATTTTATATATCTTATTATAATAATAATAAATAAATAAATATAACAATAGCATTATTTGTAATTATTCATTAGTTTGACGGATATTTTTTAAATAATAAAATTTATTGATATAAAATAAAAATATATCAATAATATTTAAATAAAAAAGCAAAGAAATATGATAAATTATTAAAATGATGATGAGAAAAACATATATGTAATTTATAGAATAATTTTTTTTAAACATTATTCTTTAATTTTTTTTTATCTCTATCTAAATTTGTTACTTCTAATTGACAATATTAACAAAAAAAATTATTCAATGACTTTAGTACTCTAATTTTTAAACCACAATTTATCTTTAAATAATAATACTAAATAACAATAATATTCATTGTGGGTCAATTATTAACGATTAAAAATTTTGGGATATGAATGTTAGATGAATAATATTATTATTTTAAAAAATAATAATATTTATTTTTAATAGTAGCAAATCTCAATACAATAATTATTTTTTTATGTAAGTCAATAATTTCTATATTCATTAACTTTGATTTCAACAGTTCTCAAGAGAATAAATTATTTGCATTAACTTTTTTTTCTTTCTAAATATATATTTCAGAATCAGTCGCGGAGCTAACAAACTTTTTAATATGGGCTAAGTTATATATTATGTACATTATCAAATATAATATAAAATTTATAAATTAAAAATAAAATATTATAATTTAATAATGTAAAATTTATTTATTAGTTGAAACTCTAGTTACCAAGTTTAATTTATATGTATATTGGTTGAATTGATTAAAAAAATCTAAAAAATATTAAAGCCATAATTTATTTTTATTTAAAATTTAATTACAATTATATATAATTAACATTTTTAATATCAAATAAATCATTACTATTATTTTATTCATAAAAAAATATTATCAAGAAATTAAAGAATAATGGAAAGATATCATAAAATTAATTTATGAACTTTATTAATTTAATTTTAGTAGAAATTATAGAATTAAAAAAGTAAGAATAATTATCAATTATTAGTCTCTTTTTTAACTTACAAATATCTTATTATTATATACAAATTCTTTACATTTTAAATAAAGTATATATTTTCTTGAAATATACATTTCTTCCTATTTTTAACATTTTCTTTAGTTTTTGCAATTAACTTAGTTTTTATTCTAACTTTTCTTCTAGATATATTTTTTTATTTCTTTACAAATAAAAATATCATGTTGTTAATGTAATTAATCCATAAATAATTTTTTAAATAATATTTTTCATCCATAAAATGTTAATCTCCAATTACTATATTAAATACAAACTATCAATATTATTTTTTATAAAAAAACTCTTAAATTCTAGACCATGTCTTACTAAAAAATGATATTTATTTGAATTTATTTTTATAATATTTTGTTATGATTAAGAACTTTTTAAATTATTATTTATTTCAATATATATTATTCAACTCTCTCATAAATAATAATAAATTAAGATAAAAAAAATAACTCTCTTACACAAGGCATTTGTGAGTTTATTTTGTATCTCCCTCTTAAAATATATATGCATATACATATTAAGAAATAATTAAAAACTTACAAATAATAGTTTTTAATATATATTAAACAAAGTAACGATACAAACTATATATGTATATATGTGTACGGATTGATATTTAAATTTGATAAATATATAGTTAAAATGAATTTACCATTAATCATTATTATTGTTAAAAATGAAAAATCTTTAAATATAATTTTTATGTATGTTGCTTTTATTATGGTAGAACAAAAAATTGTTGTAATTTTTTTTATATATAAAGGTTTGAAAAAAACTTATATAATTAATTAATTTGTTACTTTAATAAAGAATAAATATAAAACAGTAATTATTTTATGAACAAATAGTTTATTAATTTATTACCATAATAAAGAATATATACACAATAATAATTGTCTTATAAGTAATAAATGTGATAAATTATGATGGTATTATACATATGAATGATATCTCATTTAACAAATAAATTTAACATACATGAAGAAACATATCAACTTGATACGATAGAAAAAAATTGATTTAATTTAATAAGTTTTTTTATAAGTTTTTTTTTCGTAAAAGTAATGTAAGCCGATTAATTATTTTTAAATTAATATTGAATATAACATAGTCTCAATATAAAAACAATATTGATTTAGCATAATTATTATTCTTCAAATAATAGTTTAAGTTTCATAATATAATATAAAGTTAATATAAATAAAAAATTTAAATATAAATTATACAAATATTATTTATAACAGAAATTGTTACAGAATATTATCAATTAGTATCTTATATTAAAAATGATGAATGCTATTAAAATAAGTCTTTGAAAATTGAAAAATCTCAATTAATATAAAAATTTTACAAAATATTTGTTAATTTTAATATTTTATTTTAATGTTTTATTATTTTTTATTAAAAATTAAACTATATTTAAATAAATTTTTATTTGAATTTTATTATTGTTGATTTTTTAAAAAAATTCATGTTAAAATTTACTTTTATCATTATTAAAGACTCATATTTTAATGCATTTTAATCACTTGGTAAAAAATAATAATATTTTAATAAAAATCATTTAATGTAAATATTTTAATAAAATCATTAAAATAATCTAATTTATATATTTTTTAATTAAATAATATAATTTATTTTTAATTGATCATTTTTATAAAACTAAAGGATTAAATAACACTATTTTTAATTTAAAGATTAAACGATATAAATAACATAATTTAATGAACTTCTACTACAACTCACCATATTTATGATAATAATATTTTAATATTTTACTAATATACAAGAGATAAAAATAAAATAAAATTAAAACTAAAAAAAATATTGAATGATCAAATAGTAAAACCGAGGTTGATATATATATATATATATTAGGTTGAAATAGAACTAAGAGAAAGAGTTTTTCATCCCTGAGTTATAAATTAGTCTATATTCAATGTTATGTCAATTGTGCTTATCACATTAGTTCCAAAATTAATTATGCATATTTGATTTTTTCTATACATGTAATGCTATTATATCCAATCTTTCTTTAAATGTCACTTGTATTATCTATGATATCAAATTTTGATGTATCGTACCTTTTAGAAGTCACTTCTTTCTTTCTTTTCCTTTTTTGATCTAGTGAGGTGGCTCTTATAAAGGTGAACATATGACTTTAAAATAAAGATTGTGATTCATTAATTAGTTGAGAAATGATTTTTCATGCATTTTCTTAAACTAAAGGCCATATTTTTTAATTGAAAATTGGTGAATATTACTCTAAACTTATCAATTTAACTACTCAAACTACAATAAGATGTAGTGAATATATACATGTCAATCCCAAATTATGAATGTATAAGATTAAGATGTATCGACTTTTCTTTCAATTCCAATATCTTATGAGCACAAAAAAGACCCATTATTTTTATAAACTTACTATTACACAATGGGTTCATAGTTTCAAATTTAATCATTTCATATTATTTTGTCAATTCTCTCTATGCAAAACTATAAACACGGTGAACAAGCTTTTTAAAAAAGCTAACATTGTAACTACGAGAAATTCAAAACCTTTACAAGATAATTGAATTTTCATCTTTTGAAAATCATTGTTTATGGCAAGACAAACTCGATCTTATGCTATCCTCCCTAAGATACTGCCTCAATGTACCTTACTTACGAGCTTCTGTTCCATTTTTACAGTTTCTAATATTAGAGTGAGTAGTTTTCAGACCAACGTTCCAATAAACTTCTTACGAATCAGATACGTTCACAAATCAATTACAAAATGATTAGTACAAAAAGTGCAAGTATCTCTGTGTATTTTAGAACAAATTTAACAATAAATAATCCTAACTAAATAATTCAAAACATATATTACTTAAATTAAATCAAATAATAAATCCTAAAATAAGTAATTTAAGTACAAGTTTTATAAAAATAATTTTTTTAAATTTAATAATTAAATTAAATAATCATTTTTATTTATACAATTATTTGATTTAAATACATAAGATCTTAATAAAAAGGAAGCCATATATACATGAAAAATATGAAACAAATAGATTAAGATTAGATTAAGATATGAGAATTTAAAAAATTAAATATTCTTAAAATTAAAACTAAGATGATATTAATCAATTAACATCGAAAACTTCGTCATGTAATTCAATAAGAAACTCATATAATCATACCACATTTTTTGTCTCCTCTCAATTATATATATTAACAACGATTCCTGCTACCGTCATGAATAACTTTACATATATATATTCATTAGCTCCTGCGACTTTTTTTATTATTCCTTTTTTTTTCAGCAGTTGGGTTGCTCTAGTCACTCTTTATTAACACCCCATGCTTAGGTTTTCTCTTTTTTAATATATATGCATATAGGCAATCATACAAACCTAATAATATCAAATTTGGATTTTTTGGGCTTTTTTCTTCAAATTCTGTTCGGCCACTTCCAATCTTTGGGGATTTTTTTTTTATATCTCACCAATAATACTAATGTGTATATATAATAATAATAATATTAAATAATCTTTTGGCTTAATTTTTCAAAAAATTATTAAAAATCTTAATATTATAAAAGGTTATTTTTAAGACATATCTTATAAATATTTAAATACGACTATCTAAGAGATAAATAATTGATAATTTCATAAATTGATTCAAGTTTAAATAAATATTTTGACATAAAAAATAATTTTAAATTTATGAACATATGTTATTAAATATATAAATATAATCATATGTGTCACAGTTATAAAAGATATATATGAAATATGACTATTTGAAACTTGAGTACTTGTTTAAATTTTCTTGATAGTAGACCTAAAAATAAGTTTATATGTAAATATTTTATCCGTAAAAATAACTAATACCCATAGTCCTAACAAAATGGTAACACCTAATATATCCTATGCAGGTTTCGATTCGTTAAACTCTATTTTCATGTCAAAATTTAATTTAAAATTTATGCTAATTTTTATTTATATGGAAGGTTGTTAAAAATTATAAAGAAATTATGAATTAAAAATTATAAACGGTTATGTATTCAATTTTCGTTTCATTTTCTTAAGTTTCAAATTTTAAAATTTTTTCGTTCTGTTTACATTCTTTTTGAATTTTTCGTTTTTGAATTAAAACTCTTTTTAGTTTTTGAATCGAAGAATTGATTCTTTCATTGCTTAAGGATATATATATATATATATATACCTCATTGTATTATTGAAAAAATTATTTTATTTATTTAATTTTTTATCTATAATTATATTCTTTAATAGAGTTTAGATATTTGAAAGTTCATTGAATAATAAATTATAATTTAAGTTTATTATTGTTTAATCGTTATATATGAGATAAGTTTATATCGTTCTCAAACACGCATGATGAGTAAAAAAAATTATCTTAAAGATACTATGTGATACATAAAAATCGATTATTATTTATTTAAATTTTATATTTATAATTTATACATATATTTATTTTTATTTATTTATAATTTTAATAAAATAATTTTATTTTTAAATTATTTATACGAGTATTATTTCTTATAACTGTTAATTTATGTCTTTCTGAAAAAGGAATCCAAGGCTGTGTCAAATCAGAAGAGTAGAGAGGGTCCCTTGTGTATTTATCGACTCAAAACAAGAATGATTTGATAAAAAAATCTTAGATCTGAATTAGCGTATGGTGTTTTACTTAAAAAAATATTTTTCAATTAAAAATAATAATATGAAGAGACAAATACATATGGGATTTTTAGTTACGTTTGTTAAGATAGTTTAGTTTTTTGTTATTAAAAAATAATAATGTAAGAATAAATGATCAAATTTTAATTTCTTTATTTTTTAAATATTTTTATCAATTTTATCTTTATGTTATCAATTTTTCAAAATAAAATTACTAATTTACTGTAAAAAATAAAGAAAAAATTAAACTATTTCTTTTAACTTAATTAAGAAACTCCTGCTATCACATATGAATTACTTTCCTTTTCACTTGAATTTTATATTAGACCAGAGGTCTACGGATCAAAGTTTTTAAACTCTAGCCATGAGTATATAAAAACAGTAAGTAAATTACATGCTCAAAACCTAAAAGACCTACCTTGAATTCCGACGAGAACTACAACAATTATAATGTAAAATTTAACACGAATCGAATCAATCTAATCAAAATCAATTTTAAATTTTAAAACATATACATTTTTTATTTTTATCTTTTAATAACTAAATACATTTTTTTAGTAGATTAAAAACATATAAATTTAATTAAACCATCTAGATTTTTCATCTTAATTGCATCATTTGATTCCAATCGCATTATTCTAAGTAATTAGCTTGATACACAATTTACAATTTCACATACATTAAATACTATTATTATTGTACCAGCCGTTTGTTAAAAATACAACAAAAAGAATGATCTAGAGTAAATACGTACAGCTTGCGAACAATGGATAAAACAAGAGACGACTGAGCTTTTTTAGATACCAACCGAGGCACATCATTGATTTGCACCCTTTTCTCAAAGAAAAAGTGGTTTCCAAAGCAAGAACTACCAACATCTTATCCTAAAACTTGTCAATAACCAACAATGAATCAATTGACGGTATCAGCTAAAGTTGCCTCAAGCCGGTGAGAAAATTGTTCTTAATATTCTCTTTTCAGCATATTTTCACTTCTTGTCTACGAGCAACATACTTTAATTGTACACTGTAGAACTTGTTGTAAAGCTAGTAAGAGGTTGGAAAAATACAAATAAAAACAACCCTAAAAACTTATAATAATAAAAATATCATATTAATAATAATAAAATAGATCTAATTGGACAGTATTTAACATTCAACGAATTGAAATAACTATAATTTAATTTGAACGACGTTTAATTGAATGACGTTTAAAACGAAATAATATACCAGATTATTTTTAATAATGAAAATATATGAATTAAATATAAAAGATACTATTTTTGTTACAGCAAGTTTTAAAAATGTTATTTTTATTAACAAGTCAACACAAGCAAATTTAAAAGAATAGCATTTGTGCCATAGCGTGCATTTAGCCATAAGGTATTAACGCTTCAAATGTTAATAAGGCAAACCCGAAACACATTTGTTGGTCCATCTTTTTATCAAATGATACTTGAAATTTGCAGGGATGTAATTAAGATATCATACCTTTATCATCCTGTCATAATGCAAACTCTTTTATAACTTTCTTCCCCACCTTTCACATACAAAATTCAAGTTTCAGATGCAAACTTTAAAAGTATATTTTGAGTATCATGTTTTTGCAAAGAGCACATTTTGAGTTTTATTCATAGAATAAAAGTATATCATGAGAAATATCCGGTCATAACATGATGCTAAGGAATGGAGAGAGAAAAAGAATAGGGTAAATAATTGTTCCTGCATGGGAACTCTAACTGAAATCTACCCGATAAGCCGAAATCCTATCTGCAGGAATTCTTCTCTCAACAGGGCTTATTCTTTGAGGAGGCCACACGATACGAGTCACCCTTCCTTTAATTAAACCCAATGGAATCTGCCAACAACAACAATTTAGATTTTGCCAAATTGTCAGCAGGACTCAACAAGTTCAGCCAATTCCCAATTACAGCATAACAGCAACTTGACCAGTAAAATTGCCAAGAAAGTAAACTATAAGCTTTCACAAGAATGTAGGAGAAACACTAAAATACTAATTATTATTATTATTATTGTTGTTGTTAATAAAAAAAACTAAAAAAACTTCAAAGTAAATCAAAATAATGAACTTGGGTAACATTTAGGAGTCCCTCAGAAACTATTATAACTTCAGAACAAAAGCAGATAGGAGCACAAGTTTTAGTTCACAGCTCCATTTGTATTTCAAGTCACATCTAAGTGGAGTCTTTCTAGATGAGGTTAACAAAATAAAATATATATATACACTAAATAAAATAAATTATCAAATCAAATAATGAACTATTTTTACTTATGTTAGTTTCCTGATGATTTCTTCGCTAAATCTTGAATCCACCACTGCTTAAACCAGAGTCCATTCTAGTTAAGGGTCGATGGATGAGGAGACAACTGCTTTGAGTAGGGTTTTGTCGAAGAGATCCAGGATTTGATAATAGCAGCTTTTAAAATGGTGCTTTACGCGTTCTGGTGCAATGGTCATGGAAGACTCCACTATGATTTCAGTTTTGGGTCAGTAGAGTTTATGTTAACATATTGATTGATCTTTGGTGTGAGCAAAAATAGGAGAGAGTGAACAGGAAATCTCATATTCTTGTTCTGTATTTAGACATATTTTGTACATCTAGGGTTTACAACTACTTTCCAGGAATTGTGATTCAAAGCATTGTATTTTTCAACCTAAAAGAGAGAACTACACTAATAAAAATAATTAAAAATAATAATAGTAATCCTGAAATATAGCACCTATTTTTCAACTCTTGTGAATTCCCATTTTAGTCAACCTAAAAGAGAGAACTATACTAGTATACTGCATGTTATATTCTACCGTATATGCTTTTGACATAATCATGGAGGTTTGGTTGTTTCAATCTACTCATAACAATACTAATAAATCCTATTTATGTTCACAAAAACAAAGGTTCCAGGTCAACTTACTGGGCCATAAGCATTAGAATCCATGCTTGAAGCTTGATTGTCACCCTCAACCCAACAATGTCCTTCTGGAACTCTCATAACATCGGAGGAGTTACGAATTCCGATCCAATCGCCAGGTAAGGCAATTATTCGCTTTATGTGTTTCTCTTTGTAATTACTGGGGGAGCTGCAAAAGATGAAAAACATGTACATTTTAATAACAAAAAATCAGCATTGATTTGCATTTTTTATGAGAACATCATATTACGAACTGTTCAAAATCAAAGGGAAAAGAAAGGGGAAAAAAATCCAGTGTAGGCATCTCTATAGCAAAGAAGTCAGAATCAAGACATCCAAACAAAATAAACTGATAAATTGGTCTGCTTTTGACTGAAATTTGAAAAAGTGCATCACGAGCAACTAATAACAGCAATATTTTTTATAACCCTAGATAGATACAAGTGAAAAAATAGGGATGACCCTCAAATGTTCAATTCAGGGAGCAGGAGCAAGGAAGTAGCTTTATAGTCAACAACCAGGAATGGTGGACAATGAGCTTAAAATCAGCAACGCCACAAGGCAAACCAAATATATTTATTTATCCAGGTTTCCTTTATTCAACGTTTAGAGTGCTGAAGAAGCAGACCAATTTTCGATTTCAAATTACTATGAACATGTATAGATATTTCGACTTAGATAAATCATATCAGCTTCATAAATTCATGAATAACCACTAGGGACAAGTTTAGCTAAGATCTAACGCAATTTAGCCAACTCAATTTTCTTCTCGAAGTCCTTGGTTTGTTTAGCAAATATATTCTCAAACATGAGTGAAAAATATGACCAGCAGTCAACTATCTAAGAAACTTTGTTTTTTTTATTACACACTATATCACAAGAATGAAAGTTAGAGTCATTATACGATTTTTCATAAACAAAAGATGGCCTGTAAAACTTAGTAAAAAAAATAGTTGGTGTTCAAGCAGAGACTAGAAAAATAGGATTACCTGTAAACTACCACATCCCCACGTGAGAATTTATAGTTTAAAAGACAAGTTTTGTCCACCAAAACGTAGTCTGCAACTAAAATCATAATCAGACAAAAATGCACCGTGGAATGAATTAAACAGCAAATTTTTTTTTTTTTTGAAATTTATCATAAACAACTTACCAACTGTAAATCTCATTGAAGAACTTGTGTGAGGATTAAGCGTGGGCGACATAGAGGAACCCCGAACTGCAGAAATACTAGCATATGTGTCTGAAACTGTGACCCCTATGAGTCCAAACGTGAAAACCTTCTTGGTATAATTCCACAGAATATTACCAGTAACCATTTGAGAGATGTAGTTATTTCTATATGACCCTGGATAAAAGAAACGAAAAGAAGTCAAAGAAGCACAACTGAAAACGAAGCACCATGAAGCATAAGCAAATGAAAAAACAGAAACAAACACAATTGAGAAATCAATTCAAACACCCGAAAATTTCTTTAAGACACAAAACAAACACCTTATATGCAGCGAAGTAGAGTAAGTTCATTCACGATATGCTGCCTCTTCTGTTTCGAATGTGGGTGACTCGATAGCCTTATTGCGTTGAAGAGATTGATCTCCGTATTTCCTTGCAATACGAAGGGCCTAAGATAGCTTATTTAGGCAACAGAATAGACGGAGATGGAAGCTGAGAATCCATAAACTTCAAGAGCCGAGTTTGACGTTTGAACCATCGAATGTATCTTCCGGTGGTCAGCCCCAGCGTACAAACGGCTTCGAAAATTATTTCGGGTATGAATTCCACCAGATCCCCAATGTGTTCGATCCGTTCAAGACTTCAAGTTTCAAGGACTTGGGTTTTACTTGGTTGGATATTTACTCTCAAGTTCAAGGCTACATTATAAATGGGCTCCTTGATGGATGCATCTGGACCCTTAATACATATGGTTTATAATTGGAGCAATGCTAATCGCATTTTTTATTGGTTGTACTTGTACTCGTTTTTTTTTTAAAAATACTAACAAAATGTAAATTTTTATTCACTCAGGAATATTTCATAATGAAAAATTTATTTAATAATAATAAAAATTATATTAATTAATGTTATAAATAAAATAAATATTTTATATATTTTTATTAGGAAAATAATTATTATTATTAGGTCAGTATCATTTTATATATATTTTTATTTATCTATTCAATTACTAAGATGCAAATCATCAACTTCAATTTTCCAAACTACTCATTTTAAGCAACAATAAGCAGCTTATTTGGCATTTTGAAAGTCAGCAACACAACAACGATCATGTGAGAAATATAATTATTAAGAAAAATAGATTACTTAGAAGGTAAAAAAAAAAAGATAACAAAAGCGAAATCTTAGAAAACTAGTCTGAATAGTGCTTACCTTTTCTTATCGGTTCTTCCAAACGGATTGTGAAATAAAGGATTTTAGTGGTGGAATTTTGTATATAATAACCATTTTTTATTTAAAAATAAGCTTAATTATGAATTAGTTTAAAAATAGATAAAATCTTACCTTAAACTTAAAAGCAAAATTTTTAATCAATTTTATTTAAAAAAAAGATATATTAACTCCATTTTATAAAACATAATTATTATAAACATAAAAAAACATCAAAATCTTATAAATTTATAATTAATTTTAAATACATAAATCTCTTTTATTATATCATATATTAAAATTTTTATTTTAAAAATAAAAAATAAATTTATTTTATAATAAAATAAATATAAATTTATACCTATATTTAAAATGATATACTAAATATTTTGATAATTCATAAATAATATAATATATTATTATTATTATTAATTATAATTATGATATAAAAAATAATATTCATAGAAATAATTAAATTATTAAAAAAAATTGTGAAACCTCTCCATCTAACTTTTTACAATATACAATACAAACATAGAACATTATATCGAAAATTTTGTGTAAAATATTATCTAATATAATATTATTATAATTATTAACCTAGTTTTTATAATTTATTTTATAGTAATAATTATTATTAATTTTATAATTTATTATTATTATTTTAAGTTAATTTATAATAAAATTTTGATAAGTTATTTGTTACAACAAATTATATATTTATTATTAAATATATTTTTGTATTTTATAAATATAAATTATTTTTATTATTTTTTATACACTCAAAATTTTATTTATTAAAAATTTATAATTTTTTTATTCGAGATTTTAAAGTTGCAAAAGGTAGTTAAATTTTTTTTTTGTTTTTGAAAATAAAGATAACAAAAATTAGCCTGAAAATTATAAAAGAAAGAGAAGAAAAAAATGACATGTTACTTGATTGAGAGGTTACAAAGAAACTCCTTTTAAATTAAATTAACAAAGAATCTCTTTTTAAACTAAATTAATAAAGAATCTCTTTTTAAACTTTTGAATGAGATATATCTATTATAGACAAAAATCCTTTAGAGATAAAGATTAGTGAGAGATGATCAGATAGGAACAAGGGTTCACGATAGAGGGAAAAAAGAAGGATGGTAGCACGAATTAAGTGAATTTTGGTACGAGGGATTAAAAGGAATTTGTACTTTCAAGTCCGTTATCTAGTGAGTCCAAATTATCTTTTATTTTTTTTATCCTTAAATTATTATATTATTGCCAAAATTAATAAAAATTATAATTTTTTTTTCAATAAATTCTATCTTAGAATTATCTTGCATTTAATATGAATTATTTGTCCTTTTCCTTTTACAAGTTGCATACATCTTCTTTATAGAGAATACCTATTAGTTTTTTTCTGACTTATATATCAATTAAAACTATTATATAATGTAATATTACATAAAAATTATGTTTTTTAAGTTCAAAATGTTAATCCATTGAGTATAGATACTTTTTCTTCTTCTAAATTATCATAATAATTTTTTTTATCATATGAGATTTCATTTTTTTTCTATAACTAGTCAAGTAATTGTAATTGATACTTAAATTTTAAATTTTATACATTTTCAAATGAACAATAATAAGCACTAAAATATTAAAAATGATATGAATTTAGGGACATAAATAAGTATATATTGAAAGCCTAAACAAGTAAATATGAAAAACAATAAAATGTGAACATATAAATTAGTATGGGCTTCAAGTAGCACTTATCCTAGTCAACCTTAGATGGTGGAGACTAGGCCTACGGAAAACCAAGAATCAACCACTACTATCTATGATATAGAGTCTTAGATCTACTTATGTCCAAATAATACTATTAAACCATAACTCAAATTTTATTACCCAATTAAAACCAAAAAATAATTAAATTTAATATTCAAGGTTTCATGGGTTTGCTTATATAGAGTTATATGACTACAAATATCTTTTTTTTTTCATACCACATTTTATGTCACAAGTAATTCATAAATACATCAATATAAGTCATACTTTTTATCCAACAAAAACATTTCTCACAACTCTCCAATTAAAACATAAATACAAGTTTGTCAGGGAATTAAACAATTTTCATATACAAAATTCATGACTGAAGCTAGTTCTCTGTTGGATGTAATCACTTGTAATTGCAATTTGCGAATCCTTGTATAAAGTAAGTTGTTCCCATACATTGTTTGATTGTTATATACTTGCTTCTACGCTTCTATTGGGATGGAAAATTACATACGACGACGTAGAGTTCCATGAGATTACAAAAGAATTAAAAATAATTATTGGGAATCACATTATTAAAAAAAAAACTGCATTGCTTAAAAATGCTAGCTTCAAATGTAGGCCAGAAGCATGCGAAAACTTTTGGAGAACCCAAGCTTGTGCTCGTGCAGGTCTTCCTTCTCTATATCCCTTTCTTCGTGGTGGTGGTGGTCACGGCAGCAGTGCCTTAAAGGCCTTCTTCCCAGGTCAATTTCATCAGGGATTGAATGACACCGATCCATTTAGCTAGAATGGTGCTGCTAACTACATTATCAAATCTTATATTTAGAAAATTTAGATGAAATAGTATTTTTTTTTCTTAATATCTTTCCTAAGAGAATATCAAATAACATGAAAATAAAAAATATACAACATAAAAATTATATTAGAAACTTCAAATTAAAGAAAAATCACTTTTATTGTTTAAATACAACGAGAGAAAATTTTCATATGTTAAAAATTATTATAACCATATTTTCAATAATTTCTCGTATCTCTAAAAAACAAAAACAATTATAATATTAAGAGAATTTAAAAAAAAATCAATCTAAGTAAGTAAAATTAATAGGTTTAATTTTTTTTCTAAACAAAAGTTCACTTTATTAAAAAAAAATTGTGTTATAAAAAAAAGTTAATAATTAAATGTTTTCAAAAGTGTGTCCAATTATTATGTTATTATTATACTTTAATTATATAATTTTTATAAATAAAATTTAATTCATTAGATTTTTAAAATTATGATAATTTAATTACATAATTTTATAATTATATAATTAAAATATTTATTTTACACAATAAAAAAAATGATACTTTAATTACATACATGTAAAGTTAGACAACTAAAATATAATAATTTTAAAAATCAAATGTATTAATTATAAAATTTATTCAAAAAATATATATTTTTAATGACTTCCCATGATATTACTCGTATTTATGATAGTTTATATTAAATTTAATTACATGTTATATAAAATCTAATTTTTAATTTTATTAGAAAATAAAAATATTCATTTTTCTTATAAAAATAAATAAATAAATATATATATATATTACTAAAAAGAAATTAAAAATAAAACTACTTTGAATAACTTATATATATATATATTACTAAAAAGAAATTAAAAATAAAACTACTTTGAATAACTTATATATATATATATTAATCCAGCATTAGAAGTTGAATTAACTAAGCAAACCATTGGCAGCTACAATTGATCGAAGTGGTACTTAATTAATTTACGAGGAAGTGAAATTGTCGATGATGGTAGTATGAAGAGGGTCACTCAAGTGAGTTGCCCAGTTGTTAAGAGGTCCTTTTCCAGTGACAGCGGCTTGAACAGCAAAACCTAGAAAAGCAACCATGGCTAGCCTTGCATGCTTAATCTCCGCCAATTGAAGTCTGGCCTTCTTTTCTGGGTCACCTGCTAAACCTAATGGATCAAAGAACTTGCCACCTGGGTATAGTCTCTTCTCTGTATCCAACTCTGCATTCCTCTGGAACTCTATGTACCCAATCACCAATACCTCTATCCATATTAATGTCGTTATCGAAAATGGAAGAGGTTGCCCTAAGTAGGTTGACCCATCTACCAGCTCCACCTGATTTTCATCCATCATATTTCAAATTAAGCCCATTAATTATTAATTAAGCAACTGAAAGGGGTTGATTTGACATCAGCTTCCTCGAACCGAGTTCCGATAACATCGCCGGCCAAGTTCTTCGCCAGGTTCTGGTCAAGTGAGTCGAGATCGAACTGCAAATACTCGGCGGGTTTGCCCAACCCAAACGGGTCGAACCCATAGTCGCCTACCAACTTCCATCGAGCCATTCCGGTGCCTTGGCTCCTGGGTACCAAAGTGGGCGATCACTATCAACGTTGGGCTTTGTGGATTTCTTGGTTCCGAATCCAAATCGGGCCTGGACTCGGCCCAAATTTGAGTACAAGTCGGGGAGGCGTGTTCCGATGAAGGAGGATGCAGTAGCTGCAACTGTGGTTGAGCTGAAGCTTGTTTTGTTCGAGAAGAAAGTGCTTTTTTATTTGAGAATCAGTGTACTAGAACTAGTTAATTTTAAGGGAGAAGAAGTTGTTTTCTCTACATTTGGGCTTATTTGGCCTTAGGATTCAGATGCGTATCCATCTAACGGGTGTGAAGTATGTGAGCTTATCTTTGCCTTATCTGATAGTGTCTTTGTGGGGGTTATGAATTGACCGTCGAGTCATGTTCCATAATATCTTTAGATTTATACTAATTGAAAACATTTTTCAAACAATTTTATTTAGTTATATTAATTTTTAAACGTTCTAATAAAACTGAATTATTGTTAATAATATATTAAAAAATTATTTTAAAAATATATATTATATAATATAAATCTATTGTAGAAAGGGTATCCAAATATTTCAAAACCTTATTTATATCCTTGCCATCAATCATCTTCGTCTTACCTCCAGTGCCAACCAATGCCAACCAATCTTACTTCTAATTCAACGCTAGCTAACCTCACAAGAAAAAAACACAAGACAATCATAAAAGTAAAGAAGCCAACCCATTATTAGAGAGTTGTTTAGTTCTCACTACTCTTTTGATCGAGACAAAAAGAGATGAATCGTAGTGTGAATATAGAAGAGGAGGTGAAAATGGAAGTGAAAGAATCTAAACCATTGGAGAGTGCAGTATAAATGTGAGGTTATCTTCTTGGAGTTTTATCGGAGAGGTTGTCGTCTATCGTTAACAATAGTATGACTTCTCGATATGAACTTATAGAGAAACGTTTCTTATGGAGGTTGTAGCTTCGCAATGATCGTTTATGGTTCTTTCTTCAACCTTAGCCTATGTTGATTTTGTCTTTGTTTATTTTTATAAAAGAATATGGTTATCTTTAGAACTTAGATATTTTGTTAATTGATACTATTGAGGTATCAAAATGCATAATTCATAAATAGTCCCATTTTGACCCAATTTGATTTTGATGAGAAAATGAAGTTATTTATGAGCAAGTGAAACTTTGATTTATAGGGTTTATTGTTCTTCTTCTATTAGAATTAGTTTTTTTCTTATGTTTTTTTTTTTAGTTTTTTCCATTTTTTTAGAATTGATTGATACACTAGTTGATTTAAGTAAGATCGAGATATATACTTTCTTCATTTGAATGTTTGAAGTCTTATGGTTAGATTATGTTATAGAATAGTGCATATACTCGCTTTTCAATTAATATTTTTAAAATATATGCTTTCAATTTACATATTGTTTTTTTAAAATGAGAATTTTGAGTTCGGTTGTATTTTGAAAACCTTTTCTTTGAAACTATATGATATATTTGTCTTCACATAATGTTTTATTCTGGTTGTACGATTAAGTGTATTTATTTTATTAAAGTTTAATTTGATTTATTATTCTTCATTAGTTATTTTATGCCTTGTTTAGTCAACTATTAAGAGAATATTTCGTGTGGATCTTATGCATATAGTGGAGAAGTGTACACTTCAGAATGAAAAGAATGTCCAACAAGGTTAGTTTTTTTATTACAATTCTCTTACCACTTGTTCTACTGTCTTTTCTTAAGAAAAATAATCAAATCAATTTTAGAAATAAATCATTCTGTTATACGATTAACCAAATCGAATTGGACCATTCTGTTACAATTTTTTTATTATCCAAATAGTTCAATCTGATTTGATTAAAGTAATATGAATAATCTAATTTGGTTAAATTTTTTTATTAAAATCGAATCGGACTGGACGACAAACACCCTAGTTTTCACGGTATACATAAGGGAGCAGTATAAGATACTTGATAAGGGTTGCGTGTTCTAACAAAATTTTAATAGATATATTCGTAAATAATTAATATTTAATTAAAAATATTACTTAAATTTTTTAATATTTTTTTTTTAAAACTTTAACAAAATTTTCAATAAAATAATCTAAATAAAATTTGTATTATCTAATACATCAAATAAAAAAAATAAACAAGGAGATTTTTTTTTAACTTTAATTGGAAAAAATTGTTAAAAAATTTGAGAAATTTTTTAATTAAAAGTTACTTCTTTATATATATATATATATTAACATTTATAAATATTTATGTATTACATGTATTATTATGTTATATTTAACAAAAAATTATATGAAAAATTAACTTTATCGTTTCTTTGTACATTTTTCATAATTTTTTTAATATTTATTTTAAACAAACACTAAGACTTGAACAAAAGAATTTGCACAAATATTTTATAAATCTTTATTATTATTATTTGAAAAAGTGTGTACAAGTTTATTGTCTTACACTTTACAATATGTTTAGTTCATATGTTTAAAAAATATGTTTTTAAGTCATTTTTTTGTGAAAAAAGTATCAATGAAAGATAAAATTAACTTTTATCAAATTTTTGATCATATATAATAGAATAATACATGTAACATATACATATTTATATTTTTTGATAAATATATATTTAACGAAGTAATTTTTAATAAAAATTACTCAAAATTTCAATAAATTATTTGAATTAAGCTTAAATAAAAAGTTATCGTCTAATGTTTTACGTTATCTTTTAGACAATGAAAATTTTGTTTAAGTTTTATCTAAAAATTTGGTAAAATATGAAGAAAAAAAAATTCTTCAAATATTTGAGTAATTTTTTATGTATATAGTTATCGAAAAATATAAATATACGTGTAACATATGTGTTATTCTATTAGATTTAATAAAAAAATGAATAAAAAATAACTTTGTTTTTACTTGATGTTTTTTTTACAAATAAATGAACTTAAAAACATATTTTTTATAAATAAAAGAATTTTTTATGCTAGAATATATTTTACATTACTCTTATTATTATTCAAGTGAGAGCAATGATATAGTTAAAAAATTTGTAGTACCATCAATTTTTTTACATGTAGTCAATTAATTAACGAACTATGACTCAACATTATGAAACCCATTTATAAAAAAAATTATTTAGATTTCGAGTCATAGTTATTGTATATAAATAGTATAATAATAAAAAATATATGTAGAAAATAAATAAAAAGTCAAATTTATATTTTTGTTAAACACAAAAGAAGAAATATTTATGAATAAAATTTGTTAACAAATATAAGAATAAAAGTAATTACATTGTATTAAATAATAATAATAATAAAGAAGTTAAATTAAATTTTTTTAATAATTGAATTTACTATAAAATAGATCATAAAATTAAATATAATACAAAGAAAAAAATTTAAAAAGTAACTCTATTATTAAAATTATTCTTTTAAATATTTTTTATAAAATTTAAAAAATGATTTGAATTATGTTATATTTTAATAAAAAGTTAATCATTTTAGTACTATATTGATGAGTGATTCAAATTATTTAATTTTAAATATTAAAGAATTTAAAATATAATTTATTTTATAAGAATACAAATGAAAAGAAAATATAATATTTTTATTTATAAAATTTATCAAAACTTAAAATATATCATATATTTAAAAGGAAACCAATTTTTTAGAATAGGAATAAATCAAATTATACAGGAGAAAATATTAAAAATATATAAATATTGTAAATATAAAATATATATTTTTAAAAATTGAGAGGAGGTACGATACATGAGCTTCTTTCGCTGAGTGATAATGCATGTTGGTGTGAGTTAGTGTGTTTTGTGAATTTCTATATTATTTATTTTTAATCGTGACTTAAATTTCATATATTTTTATATATTTAAATAAATTATATTACATTAAGTTAAAAGTTTGTTCGGTAAAAAACAAAAATAGAAGTTAAATAGTATATTAAGCCTAAAATAGCCATTGAGCTTTTATGATATAATTTTGGAAAGTATTTACAATTTGTTTGTTAGATTAGAGAAATACTTAAAATATGGGACAACGGATTTATCTTAATCTTTTGTTTTTATAATAGTAATGAAATTGTAAGAAGTAAAAACAATATCAACATGAATTAAACCAATGAGAATTCTCAATTTTGAGACATCTTGCATTTAGCTCAAAATAATGATTAATTAAGTAAGAAGTTAAGCATAAAATCAACACCATTAATCATTTTTATAACTCCAAAACAAAATGTCAAATACCACGTGGTATCTCATGCTTCAGGGGTGTCTATAAATTAGTTTGGATCGAAACAAATCGTAAAACTGGATCGGATCGAACGATTTTACAAATCAAACGGTCTGATCCGATTTCTATTAATTTTTAAACCGATCGAATCGGACCGGACCAGTTTAATAATATATTAAAATTTTCACATTATTTCTCATTAAAGGTGTTCAACAACCAAACCAAACCAAAAACCGAATCAGACCGGACCGAACGGTTTTATAAATCAAACGATCCGATTCGATTTATATTAATTAAAACTGTTTCAAACGATCAAGTTCGATTCGGTTAAATTTTTTTAACCAAAATCAGACCTGAACGGTAAACACCCTATGCTCTATTGATGTGAATAACAAACTTTCCATATTTTGCTATCCATATGAAAATAATATCTATCATCTAAATGTGACCAGAATCATCAAATGTAAATAACATTAAATATTTACATTGTTAACTGAGCCTTTTAAACAATAATATTATGTACACGATCAATCAGGTGTTACATATCAATTATTCAATACCAAACAGTATCACCTCCTTCTGATAACGAAGATCCTAAAACCAACATCAAGAGTCCTGCATTATTATCGATTGGTATGACATGAAACAAACGCAGGATCAATGATAACCCAAGGTAGCTTATCAATGTATATAAAAAACCTCTTCAAATTCTCCCTAGAGATTGCAGACAAATCAACAACTTCAGAGCTGTTGATGTAGATCCAAAGGTCACATGAATTCACTCTTTTAAGGCTGTCTCGGCAGAAGGGGCATGACTGAGAGCGCGCACGCCTATTATTCATAAAATACCCACCTCAAAGTTAGTCTTCTTCCATGACAGAAACTAGAAGACATGCACTCTTTCGATGGAATTATGTAACCTTTTCTAAATTCTTACATAATATGAAAACCGAGCGAGTAAGCAACCAAAAATTCAGTATCAATCAAAAATCATTGTTCAAGATTAATTATTTGCGAATACATCTCCACCATAATAATACAATCTCTCTGTAAAGAAAATATATAGCAATAAGGCAAGGGTACAACGAGCAAGGATCGAACCATTTGGCAGAGTAAGACTTATTTATTTTTATTTTTTTCCCTTTCAAATCCACATGTTTGTAGTTTTTCATATATGGATCCAAGTTCAGGTGGTTAGCTATAGGATGAGGTATCATGATACAAGACCACAACCACATGGATACATATGGGGTGCCTAATATTATGTAAATACCCGACTGATGAACATTATATTTTTCTGTTTTTTTAACCCTATATATCCATGAGATGCGGAACTTAGACATCAGATGAAGAATCCATGTATTGAAGGACCTAACTAATCAATAGAAAAACAATGAACTAAATAAATAATCAGTTCTAAAGCAGTCTTTCACTCTATCAAATAAAAGACCTTCCTTGAAGCAGAAGTCTACATGAGTTGGAATTAACTTACCAATCTTGATAGCACTTCACGCATATTGAATGAGTGCAATTGGGCAACACGACCTTGCTATTCATCTCCATGCAGATTCCACATTCTTCTTCTCTCTCTAGATCAATCTCAGGAACCTTTCCTTTGTCCAACTGATCCTTTTTCTTGTACTTTGAAACAAAAAATTCTTTTTGTTTCCTTTCTTCGACATCTGTAATTCCTCTCTGAAGTTGCAGCAAGGAGGGAAATATAACACCTATTCTTGAAGAGCAAATAGATAAGAAAGGGATTCCTAACAGATGATGATTTGAATGATAAAAATCAAACACATGAATCAAGTTCACATGAAGTACTTAAAAGTTTACTTACTGTAGAACTCTTTCAGACTAGCTTTCCTTTCATTAATAGATATGGTGGTCTTCCCATTCTCATATGCCTATGAAAAAACTCAATATTATCATACTAAAGATCACAACATAAATGCGGAATTCATTTATGCAAATGTTGCATAATATATAGAGCAAAAGTATATAAGGTGAGGAAGAAAATTGAGTACACCTTGTATATAAGAATCCTAAGCAAACCCAAGGCACCGGCAAGATGAAAATCAGTCCACTGGACAAGGAAGAGGAAAAATTGAGCCACTGGACTATACGATAGTCTCATCTGAAGGCACCCACCACCATATTCTCTTGGGTAATCTGAAGCCCTGTATCCCAAGGTAAAGAATTGAAGTCAGAATCACCTTATAGAGTAAAAGTCATCAGAACTAAAGAACAAAAAATCATGATAGTTCAGAAACAACACAATGCAAGAATGCAACTGTTCAATCTGGTAAAAATTAGGCTGTGATGACAAAAGAGTTGTGCTGTTCATGAACTTCTCTATGTTTAAATTTGCAAGCGTCCCATAAATCATAATCACCACAAAGGTTTGTCTAAGGCTTAGATTCCCTTTTAGGTAGTAATTCATAATCATTGTTTCCAAAGTATGGTTATCAAAGTTAGCAACTAGTTAGTAAAACTATGAAAATTGTAACGTGCGATGCAAATCCATAGAGATACTTGAAAACCAATTTGGGTGATCAAACATCAAAGGTTGAATTAGAAAAATTGCATATGCAATTTTTGATGGATTCTAGGTAGTTTGGTTGATCGAGACAGGAGTCGATCGATCGAGCATGATTGATTGATCAAGAATCAATCAAGCATTGATCGAGGAGTTTCTTCCCTTTTGGATTCCTAGTTTTAAAGAGTTGATCGATCAAGCTTGTAAATTTTCTCAAGAAATGACGAACATGAATACAAGAATTTACACATAGGGGCTTGGAATTGAATGGACCTTTTGATAAATAGCCTAGGGGCATGTATAAGCACCCTTTTGTGCCCTAGAATTCATTGGAAAGAGCATTGTGTGCTTGGAGAGCTTAGAGAGAAAGAGAGGAAAGTGAGGATTAAGGATTTTCTCCACTGCAAGTGGGGAAGGAAGCTTGGTGATTTTTGGAAAACATTTTGTATGTAAGCCTCTCTAAGGTATTGTTCTTTCCTATTCAATCCATTACAAGTATTAGAATATGAGTATATCTCCATTGAAGGAGTGTGAAGCTTAGGGGTATTCTTAGGCTTTAAATGGATTAGGTGATGCTTGTATGATGATGAGAATAGATGATTATAATGCTATTATTGAGTAACATAGGTTGTAATCCTCTTTGATTCATATTAGAATATGGCTTGGATGCTTGGGTTGTGGATGTAAACTCCACTATTTTGAAGAAGAACCATGTTAATGGAAATTCGTTTGACGAAAATTTTAACTTAATCAATTATGAGTAAAGTTGAGATAAAGAAATATGATAGTTCCAGTGACTTCTACAAATGAAATACAAAGATGAAGAACATCTTGGTTCAACAAAAAGTAACGCAAGTTTTAGAAAGTGATTTGAAGTTTCCAGACGGGTTCACCAATTTTCAAAAGAAGGAGTTGGAGGTGACTGTTTATGCCTCCATTAATTTACACTTGCATGATAATGTGATTTGTGAGATGTAAGCAGAGGTGACTGCAAAGGATATATGGAAGAGGTTGGATGAGATCTATATTTAGAAGACTTTGTCTCAAAAATTCCATTCGAAAGAACAATTGTTCAGTTTCAAGATAGATATGTCAAAAGGCTTGGAGTCTAATCTTTTGGAGTTTCGGAGGAATGCTGGTGACTTGGCCAATATTGGAGAATGTCTTGGTGATGATGATCATGCACATCTCTTGTTACATAATCTACCATAGTCATATCGTGAAGTGAATAAAGGCTTATGTATGGAAGAGATAAAATCTCTTTGGAGTAAGTGGCCTCTCACTTGAGAACACGAGATTTGGAGTTGAAGACGGAAGGTCTACATCTCGATGGTGGTGATAGAGGTCATATATTTTTTACTTGTGGTCGGAGAGGTGATAAAAGTGAAGAGTTGAATGATAAGATTCGCTCTTAGTCTAAATCACAAGAAGCAAATAGGTATGTGAGGTGTTATCATTGTAAAAAAAATGGCTATATTAGAAGAGATTTCCTTGAAAGAGTTGGACACAAGACGAAATCGTCAAGCAGTGGAAGAAATTTAGTGGTGGATGAGGAAACAAGTTGTGAGTATATCAAATAACTTACAATTTTGGTAAATGGTGAAAATTGTGGTACATAAGTTTTGAATTTGGAGTGTACATACCATTTTACACTTCATAGAAGTTGGTTTGTTAAGTACAAATCACTAAAGTTAGGGTTAAGAATTTGTTGGATAATATCAGTTTGAAACTGTGGGCATTGGCATAGTACATATTCGATTGGGTGATGGTTCGATGTTCATTTTAAAGAATATGTTACATGTTCAAGAGCTGAATAATAACTTTGTCTCTTTAGGTATGTTAGATAGAATATGCTTTAGTTTCAAGTGTGTATGTGGTCAAATTAAGGTGTGCAAGGTTATATATTTTTAATGGTGATGCAGAGGTTGAAGATTCTATGGGTACCCACACTGAAGTTGATGTAAATCAATGGCACAAGAGGTTAGGTCATATTAGTGCTCAAGGATTAAAGGAACTAGACAAGAGGAAAATCTGTTAGTGACAAATTTGTTAATGGGATGACTTTTTGTGATCATTTTAAATTTAGCAATGAAAAGAAAGTGTTACTCTCTTTTGAAAGGCGTAAGAACGATAACATATTGGAGTATGTGACTATAGGTTTGTATGGGCTAGAGGAGATACTATCAATAGGTGGTGCCAAGTATATTCTTAATATTATTAATGTTTACTCTAAGATGCTTTGGGTATATTTACTGATAAGTAGAGATGAAGCTTTAAATAAATTTGAAAAGTTAAGGTTTCTTGTTAAGAGTCAAACCGAGATGAAGGTGAAGAACTTTATGATAGAATGTTTTGGAGTTTTGTTGTGAAGCCTTTGTTGGTTTGTGTAGAATGAATGATACTATCAGACATAAGATTTTTCCTTAGATTCTTCAACAATTTGGATTGGAAGGAAGGTTAACGATGAATTTTTTGAAGAGAGTTAAGTGTATGTTTTTTGATTCCAACTCACTTAGGGTGAGATTGTTTCTATAATAGGATATCTTATTAATAGGTGCTCGTCAATGTCTCTTGACTTTAGGACACTTGAAGAAGTGTGTAGTTGACATATAGTGAAATACGACCATTTAAGAGTGTTTGGTTGTGTTATTTATGCACGGGTTGGGTGTAGTAAGTTGGAGAATAAGGTATTGAACTTTTTGTTCTTGGGTTATCCAAGTGGTGTTGATGGTTACAGACTTAGTTATGATGATGAAAAGAAATGCATCGTCAGTAGGGATGTAACATTTGAAGAGGATGAAATATTTTTACAAGTTAGTTACGAGGATTCCATTAGCTTACCAAGTCTGACTAGACGAATTTCTACTGAGGTAGAGCAATTGGGATGTGTGCAAAGAAATATGTTGGAAATGAATAGGTAATCGGAAGAAAGACTTAGTGATGATGAAGAAGATTCTCAAAATAATATAGAGATAGTAATTAACACTGTACCAATCGATCCATCTAGGTTAGTTGGTGATTACTCTATAACAAGAAATTGAATTTGTTGCAACAAAGTGGCTCTTATGAGGTTAGACTTTGCCTATGTATTATGTATGGAGTTAGCAATTTTTGAAGATGCTATGAGTAAAAAGGATACCCATATATGACATGAGGCAATGGATGATAAAAATAATTCTTTGTATGATAACGAAACATAAATACTTCTTCCTAGACATGAAAGCAAGAGTGAAAATTTTGGAGAACACGTTGGAGGATGGTGTACTTGAAATTGATTTGGCGTGATATGAAGTTAGTGTTAGTGCAACAAAGTTTGAACAACAAAAAGGTATTATGTTTCAATACTGCCTTGTTTATTGCATTATTGCCTTTTATTGTTGATATGAATGTGAAGATGGTAAAGTTTTTGGATTCAATTAATGTGAGAAACTTAGGATATGCAATGAGTATAGTGTTGATGACCTTATGAGTTATGGTTAGAGTTGGTCATGTGTGTGGTGAACTTGTTTATGTAAAGTTTAGAATTTTGGGTTGTGTTGTTTTGAACCTCATGGTTATATTTGATTTAGTGAGCTATGAGACCATGGTACAACCAATTGAGGCTTGGTATTCTACCATGGTAAGATGTGTTACTAGGTTGGTGGATGTAAATGAAGCTTTATGATTGATGTGGTTGATTTGGGAGGATATTGAAGAATATTTTGAGGTGAAGTTGGTGATAAATCACATGGTTGAAGACTCAACGAATATTGAACTTGTTACTTTGGTTGAGTAGTGTTACTTAATAGAGATGACCACTTCATGGTAGTTGAAAGATGGTAAAGGACCCGAGTAATGGTTATTTTCAAAAATTGGCATTAAGGTAGAGAATTATAATGTATGATGCAAATCTTAGGGGATGCTTGAAAACTAATGTGGTTTATCAAGCATTAAAGGTTAGAATAGGAGCATTGTATTTGTAGTTTTGGATGGATTATGAGTAGCTAGATCGATCAAGAATTGATCGTGCATCAATTGAGGCGTTTCTACTCAATTTTGGATTCCCAATTTTAATGAGTCGATCGATGGGAGTCGATCGATCGAGCCTATAAATTTTCTCAAAAAATGACAAATAGAGGTACAAGAATTTACACGTAGGGGCTTGGAAATGAATGAGCATTTTGGTAAATCGCTTAGAGGCGTGTATAAACACCCCTTTTGTGCCCTATAATTCATTGGAGAGAGCATTGTGTGCTTAGAGAGGTTAGAGAGAAAGAGAGACAAGTGAGATTAAGGTTTTTCTCTATTAAAGGTGGGGAAGGAAGCTTGGCGATTCTTGGACAACTCTTTGGGCGTAAGCCTTTTCAAGGTATTGATATCTTTTATTCAATCCATTGTAAGCATTAGAATCTAAGTATATTTTCATTGGAGGAGTGTGAAGCTTAGAGGTATTCTTGGGGCTTAAATGGGTTGGATAATACTTGTATGGTAATGAGAGTAGATGATTGTAATGTTATTGAGTAGCATAGATTATAATCCTCTTTTATTCGTATTGAAATATTGATTGGGAGCTTAGGTCGTAGATATAAGTTTTATTATTTTGAAGAAAAATTATGTTAAATCTTATATGTTGATTTATTTTTTCATGTTCATTTTTATTCTTTATCGATATTTTGGTATGATTATATTTGTGATTTATTATCTATGAGTTGTTTTCATTGTACTCTTTTTTATGCTAATTATTTGATTGAGTAATGATCAATTTTTTGTAGTACTCAATAAGATACGGTAAAATCACAACAAAACATACCAAAACAAGTTAAAATTTGATTTCCATAGTACAGATAAAGTTATATAATGGGATCGCTAGTTATCAACCAATTCAAATAATTTCAATCACAGTTATTATTTTTTTTTGTGGAAATAGAGAGAAGACACAAAAAAAGGTTCATCTTCTACAGGACAGAGCACTCTGTTTCTCTGAAGACACTAAAAGTTTAATCTGTCGAGGGTCGACCCATGTAAACTAAAAGGGGAAAAATAAGAGAGAGAGAGAGAGAGAGAGAGAGAGAGAGAGGAAGCAACCAACCAATACCAGAATAACTGACAGAAAAGGAAACAAGAAACAGGTTTAAAAAAAACAGTAGCTCAATATCCATTAATTGTAATTCTGCATTAGATAGCTATGAGTATTACCAGTGGCTTGAACAAGTGTTATTAATTATCGTATTAGGTGAATAAATGGAAGAATAACAACAAACGAATAACAAAGTACAAGGAAACTAAAACATTGAACAAAGAGAACAAAAATGAGCATAAGAAATCAGTGAATTTTCCTCTAACAAAATTTAACGTTATTGAAAACTAAAGCAAAAAATTTGAATCCAATCACAAAATATAAAGTTTAGAATAGGAAAATCCCATTTTAAATAATCAATTGATGAAAAAAATATATATATATAAGAGAAGAAGGTCATACAGGGTATTGGCAAACTGAATATCTGCTTCGAGGGCCTTGAGCGAATCCTTGAAAGACTTCCGCATTTTAGATTCTCCTTCTATCGGAGTAATAACTAGTCCATAAAAACCTAACACGATTTGACTATCCACTAGCTAGCAAGCTCAACCGTCAAAGCCTCCGATTGGAACTAGACTTTGATGATCTTGGTATCTCTCACCGGATATCTTCAAAAATTCTACTATTTCCTCATTAAAATGGGTCGATTTTCAGTTTCGTTACAGCCAAAGTTTCTGAATCGTGTGAGATTTAGAGGAGAGAGGTCCAGGCTTTACCTCGCTTTCGCTTGGAACCTACGTAACATTCTCTCATTTTATTTTCTTTTGTAGTTACTCTTAAGAGTCGAACCAATACAAATGTATTAAAATTTATGCTATTTTTTATCTCATTTTAAAATAATATATATATATATATATTAAGATGTATTTATTTTTGTTTAAACATGAATAAATATTTTTTTAAGTTTGGAAAAATTAAACATATTAATTTTACTAAAATGATTAAAAATAAAAATCAATTAAATAATTTATTGATTTATTGATTTAAAAATAATAAAATTTATTATGTGAATTAAAATAAAACCATTTGTAATATATAATAGTTTTGAATCCTTTTGTTTAACTCCAAGTAATAAAGGTGATGTATACACGTTGAGATAAATAAATTTTTTATATAATTTTCCTTAATTTATGAGAAAATTATACTATTATATTCATTAAATATGGCAATGATAATTAAATTAGTATTTATTATTATGATTTTTTAAATGTAAATGAATTTATATTTTTTAAAATTTTAAAAAAATAAACATATATTTTTTAATTAAGATGATTAAAATTAAAATCAATTAAATAACTTGTTAATTTGAAGATAAAATTTACTGCATCAACTAAAATGAATCAATTTGTAATATATAATAGTTTTGAACCGTTTTATTTAGCTCCAAATAATGAGATGATGTATACAGGGTCGGGATAAATAAAATTTCAATAATTTTTCTTAATTTATCAAAAAATTATACTTATCACATTCATTAATTATAACAATAATAATTAAATTAATATTTATTATTATGATTCTTTGAACATAAATAAATAAATATATATTTTTTAAATTTTAAGACAATTAATATTTTTTTATGAAAAATAAAATCAATTTAATAATTTGATTATTTAAAAATGCTAAAATTTAATATGTCAATTAAAATGGATCGATTTGTAACATATAATAATTTTGAACATTTTTTAGCTCCAAGTAATAACAATGATGTATACATGTTGGAATAAATAAAAAATTTCGACAATTTTCCTTAATTTATTAGAAAATTGTACTGGTTATATTCATTAATTATGATGATAATTAAATTATTACCTATTATTATTATTATTATTATTATTATGATTCTTTAAAATTAAATGAGTATATGATTCTTTACAATTTTCCAATAATTTATCAGAAAATTGTACTGATCGTATTCATTAATTGTGACAATGATTATTAAATTAGTGCCCACTATTATGATTTTGGTTCTGCACTGATTAGATTAAACTTGATTTTTTTTATATCTAAATGACCCATATATTGTATGAAGAAAGTAAAGTGAAAATAGCACTGATAAATAGAATTTACTTATATATTTTTAAAAATTAGCTGGTTTTTAAAAACGTGAGTTATTTATATATTATATTTTACATCACATTTAAATAAGGTGAGATTATGATAGTATTTATATATTATTATTTAACATTATGATTGATAATATGAGAATTGGTTGAACTTTAAATATTCAATTCTTCAGTACTAGTACTAGACACTCATAACTTTGGTAAAATTAAGCTTTTCAATTTGTTTTTAAATGGATAAGCTAAGCCCACAAGTTAACAATCTTATCTAATACTTCAAGCTAAGCCCCGTGCCGTGTTATTTTATTTTATTTTATTCTTTATATAGATGTTTCGTTCACGGGAGATTAATTTTTCTTTGATTGATTGATTGATGGTTCGTACCAATAACGCTTATGCGAGAGAATCTCAATTCACGAGGTTTGTCTAATAATAAATAAATTGTAACGATATTAAGATAAAAGTAATATGAACACTTATCCAATAACAATGTTACCATTAATAATTAAAATAAATAATGATAATATTAATCAAAATAAATAATAAAAATTTAAAATATTTTAGTTAAAAAACCATATGATTGATACATGAATTATAATTAAATCGTTTAGTATTCTGATAATAAAGTAGTGGACATATCGTTTTTTTAATATGAATTTCAATAATTTTCAGAATTGATATTATCATTAATAATTAAAATAAATAATGATAATATTATTTAAAATAAATAATAAAAATTTAAAATATTTTAGTTAAAAAATCATATAGTTGATACATAAATTATAATTAAATCTTTTAGAATTCTGATAATAAAGTAGTGGATATATCGTTTTTGAATATGAATTTCAATAGTCTCGAGAATTGGTATGTTTGAAGCTTAAATTTTTTAAATTTTTATTCACAATTAGTATATTTAAAATATGGTATACTAAATTATTGATATTTATTATATTAATTTTAATAATAATTTCAATAAATTAATATATTTTAAAGATATTATTAATATTAAAATTAATAAAAATAATATCATTAACTTATTACTATAAAGATATTAAATAAAAATAAAAAATACATCAAAACAATAATAAGATCCTTCAAATGTACCAAACCCTTTTACCTATAATATAAAATAATTAATAAATTTGTATTATAATAATAATCTCAATAAATTTTAGAGATATTATTAATATTAAAATTAATAAAAATAATATCATTAACTTATTATTAAATAATATTAAATAAAAATAAAAATATATCAAAATAATAATAAGATACCTCAAATGTAAAAAACTCTTCTACCTATAATATAAAATAATTAGTAAATTTATATTATAATTTATAAGTAGATTGTAGTGTTTTTTTTAAAACATATAATCATAAAAAATAATATATTTTTTATTAAAAATTTAATATATTATTTTATATTAAATATTATTTAAATTAAATTATGTTTATTTTGATATATGGTAAATATTATTTAATAATTATAAAATGTTATTTTATTATTATAAATTTTAAAAATTGATATTTATTTATATTCTTCTACTTGTCTTTTTAAATTTGCAATTGCTAACTTTATTAGTCAAGTTAGTGTCACATCTTTGCTGATATCGATAAGGGCGCAGGGTCTTGTCATGACATGATCTGAATTTATTTACTACGTGTAGGCATTTGGTAATAGCAAAATCATGTTAGATATATCATGTTAAATATAATTAAATTTATATTTAACTTAATTGATAAATTAAAATAGTATGGTTGATGCTTATACGTTTATTTTTTTTAACAAAAATAAAAATAAAAAAGTATTCTGATTTGTAGATGTACCTTTATTTTACTAAAGGGTTTGTACATGAGTACATGGAAAAAATCCTTAAAAAAGGGTTCAATTGCGGACTTACGTCACGATTCTTATATAAAACGAATTCTTTGTTGATAAGGGAAATTCGGAGAAGTGTTTCTTAGAAAGAAAAAAAATATTAAGAAAGTAATTATTCATAAAATTTATAATTATAAAAACAATATTTTTTATATATATTTTATATTATTTATCGTTAAAAAAATTCTAATATATTATTTTATTTATAATAATATTAAATTAAATTATGATTATTTAAATATATTTACTGTTAAATAACATTGGATTAAATCCATTTAATATTGTTTGATTTTTTATAATTTTTTAATGTTATAAAGTTCAATCATATTCATTATATTTGAAAAAAGATGAAAAATAATAAGAGTTATACACTTGAAATTTATAAATATAAAAATAACATGTATTATTTTCATTTTATATATTTTTATTATTAAAAAAAATATGTTACATCATTTTATTTTGAACGATATCTAATTAGACGCAGTACAAATTAAAATATGATTATTTAAATCTATTTAATGTTAAATATCGTCTAATTATATCTCGTTTAATGTTATTTAAATACTATTTTTATTATTATAAGTTTGAAAAAAAAATTATCTTTTATTAAAAACCAAGCCAATACAACTAACTTTGCACCTCATGAAAAGCTAATCAATAGCGAATACAAAACGTTAAGTAAATAACGTTGCTTATGAATTGAAACTAATGCTAATATGACGACAACAACAACACAACTAAGCCTCTAAGAAACTCTAGAAGGCCAATAATCGAGTACGAAGTTATATATCATCAACATTCATGAGTTAGATCACCAAGATTTGGGATATGTATGTGTTGTTATTCTGGTGTGAAAAACATAGAATTTATTTTATTTTACTCAATGTATTATTTTTTTATGTAAGATTGGTTACTGAGAATAAATAATATAGACACATACTTAACTAAATACAATTTGTATGTAAGAATATTTACACATACCATAGAAATGATTTTCGTAGTGTGCGTACTAAGTTAAGTTGTTTTTGGTTTTGTGTCATTTTTCTTATTAGCATTTCTAAAAATTACTTGACAATTTTTAAAATTAAAAAATTACATTTTAGTAAGTTTATTAATCTCCTTCGCCTACCAGGTCGAGGAGGCTCTAATGAGTATTATCCTAACCGAGTTATGGTATTACCCACTAGGTCGACAAGAGAGTCAATAAGGCCTTAGATAACTAAGAAACTTTTTATAAACACACCCTCATTTATTATTGTGAAAATTAGAAAAATATAAACGAAGCTTTGACAAATTTTTTTATCATAATCCTAATTTTGTTTCACAAATTAGCTTGAGTGGTTGTTTCGTGTTTGTGAATCATTGTTGTGAGTGCAAAACCGTATTATTAAGTGGTAAGTACTTGAGACGATTTTTGTTAATGGGTTGTAATTGAGAAGGATGCCTTATAAGTTTGCACTATTGATTCTTGGTGATTGTTCGCATTATTATGTGTGGTGTGGTTTTAGAAGAGAGTTAGATTCATGTATCGAATCAAGTTGTTGCAGAGACAACAAATGAAGGTAGGATAGGTAGTTAGAGTATGTGTCTTTATTGATAGAAGTATTTACGTTTATACTTTGAAGTGAAATTTTTGTTACCAAGTGGTTACCATAAGTAACTCAAAGATTTTATCACATATGTAATGGTTCTATGTGAATTTATCTCGTTATATTGTTGTGTTATATATAATCTAATTGTTTATTAAATTCTAATTGAAAAACCCTTTCGATTTTTATTATTGCATTCTTTTTTTTCTTTTTTTTAACATGCCTATTGTATTCTGGTTATTTTTTTTGTATTAAATTAATCTATTTATTTTTTGATTAATTTATTATGTTTATACTTAGTTTCTATTATTTGTTTTTTTTATTACTTACGAGTTTTGCGTGAACCTTTAAGAATCTCTTTATTTCGATTGTTCATGGATTGTTAAACTCATTTAAAGCAAACATCTTCTAATTTATGTATATATTATGTATGAAAATATACATCACATCTAAAATAATTTTAGACTAATATATATTTATATTTTATATTAATGATATATTTTGTTTTAAATTTCATAAAAAATTAAACTAATTACCTTAACCAAAAAAAAATATTATTTCATTATAAATATCTTTTTTTTCTTTTTTTTCTTCAAAATTTATGAAATTTAATTAATAATATTTTTCATATACATTTTCCAATTAAATCAAAATTTTATGTTTAATTTTAATTTATTTATTATTCTTATATTGTATAAATTTCAAACATATTATATAATTAAATAAAAATAAAAACTAAAAATAAATATATTTACGTGAAAGCATCATAAATTAATTTACAAATAAGGCTTTGACACCGGTACTTCTCCAATAAAAGAGACAAAAGAAAATGAGAATCGTCAACTGATCACAAGGTGTGGACATTAGCCAGAACAACAAGAGAAACAAAGAATCTACCAAAAGAAATGCAAATAGAGAAATTAAAATGAAAACCTATTCCTCGTCAACTAATTTTATATTAATTCATAACTTTGATCAATAAATGGGGGCTAAAATTATAATTTTATTAATGTTATTGTGACATGATGTGACTTTTTATATAAATAAAAATTGTAGAAATGGATATTACCCCAACGGCCCTCCACTGAATTTGGGCGTTTTGTGTGAATTGTTACAATGAAAAATGTTTTAATATATAAAGTATATGCTGCAAATTCATCAGCTTAATTTTCGGGTAAAAGGTTAGGGAGATAACTTTTACCTGACGAAAACGTTACTTACATGATTATTAAATTAAATATTAAATATTTTTTAATTTTTTAAAATAAATATTTTAATCACATAAATTAAAATGTTTCAATTTTATTATTATAAAAATTAAATATTTTTAATCATATAATTTAATAAAATATATATTTTTAATCTATTAAATTTTTTAAAATTAATTACTTATAACACCAATTTTATATACTTATTTTAAAACTATGATATTAAAGTAATTATTTATATATAATAATAAGAATAATATAACTTTTTTCTTAACAATTAATATAATAATTACAACGTTAAATCATATTAAATAATTATAAAAACTTGGGTGACTAGCTTCCCTTAATTTTTTTTTTTGTAGGAATGGTGATATAATAATAGCTTAAATTGTGTGCTTAAAATAGAACCAATTGATAAAATAAAATAAAAAGGACCGATCATTTTAAAAACGCATTGCTAACAGTAAAAATAGTGATTTGATTTAATTGTATATTATAATATTTTTTAATTGAAAATTTATTTTTAACTTTATAATGTTTGTATGTTTTTATATAACATTAAAAAAATTAATGTAATATTAAATTTTTAATATAAAAATAATACAGTTGAATAATTTGATAATATATAAATTAGAACGGTAGATATTTGATCTCTGGGTGAAGTTGGGCTCGACAGTGCTTCTTTTATTCACCCATTAAATTGACCGATAAATAGGGTAGAAGTTGAGGCCCAAACTAATACTTTTTCGAATTTTATTTAAAGCAAGCTATAGAATGTTATATTATTAAAAGAATATTTTTATATATTATAATATCAATTTTTTATTAAATATAATTATACATATCAATAACATAATATTATTTTATTAGTAATTTATCATAAATTTATATTAAATATAATTTACTTTAATCAAATTATCTCGAGAATATTTGAATGACTTAAGCTCGTAGTTATTGAAATCGTTCTACTTTTCGTACGTTTAAAAATCAATAATAATCGAAAGTTTATGCATTTTATTTATATAATTTAATTTTTAGATTATAAATAATTTTATTTAATTTTTTAAAAAAGAGGTTAATTAATGAAAAAATAAATAATTTTAATATTTTTATATTAAAATAATACTTTAATAAAAAGTTATTAAAATAATATATTATCTTTTTTTCTAAAACAATGACACTAATTTGACAACACTTTTAATATAAGGAACCAAACAATACCAATGACCTAATATATGACACATTTACCATCTCAGTCTTTAATATATACACACACTTAAAGAGACTGATTATAATGTTTGTATTTGTAAAGTTCATGAGTATTAATAATATTTTTGCGTATAATATTTAAATATAATTTAGTTTTAAACGTATTTTTCAAGATCACTATTCAAATCGAAGAAATTACTAAGCTTCAAATAAACACATCTCGATCGATCGATATTTAGAATATAAGTTACTTGATTGATCAATTTCATATATGTTTTTATGCACTTTAGATTTCATATTAGATAAATAAGAATATTTAGAATATAAATTATTCGATCGATCGAGTAATGTCTGGATCAATCGAGCATTAATCCACTTTCGATCTAAGTCCACTCGAAATTCATTTTAATATGGGGTAGATTGATCGAAGTTTTGGATTTGAATAATCGAAGACTAGATCGATCATATATCGATCTCATTTGATCTACCTATTCTCGAGTTTTTTGTTTTTATAGAATGTGAAGATTCCTATATGTAGGAACTATTACACTAAGGCTAATTGTTCTTCCAACTCAATTAGATAATCGGGACATAAATGAAAAGTGGAAACATCAACCTATAAAATATTTTTGCAAATTCTATATCAATTTGACCAAGTAAGCCTTATAATAAACAATTAACATAGTGAATGTATAAAACAACATGCTCAATTCAACCCACAACAAAAACAACTAGCATAGACAACAATAATAATATGTAGAATACACACTAGTGATAATGTGATTCACAGGCTCTTGTCTAGACTAGCAACATATATACATGGAAAACAATACTCAGCTTGTGATACAAACATACATATTGAAAAGCTGAAAGGATTTTCGATCACTTCAAAACCTCGTATGTGAATACATATTCGGTAAATGATGATTATACTTTCACAAAATGTAATCAAACATACATAACAAATCCTAATTAAGAGTTCAACACTTAGTACATATCCAAGGTAAGAAGATACAAACTATTTAGAGACTTAAACCAAGCATATATGCAGATAAAAGACATATTATACTAACACATAATCCAAACATACATGTTTACTAAGAAGGAGTCGAAGACCCAATACACAATCATGTTAAGGAGATTTTGATTCCTTAAGGACTCAACATAACCTCATAAACACTGGAGATAAAAATACTTGACAGATAATCACATATGTAGTATAAATAAATATAGACAGACTATATAATAAAGTAATAGATATAGAATTCTGTAAACAAAAAATAGGTGATAAATATCAAAATCTTTTTAATTAGAGTTTAAACTTCATTATGTAGAAACATACATCATTTAAACTATGATTATACTAGCCAATATTCGAGCATGCATAACTTTAGATATAATGAGGTAAACCCACATAGAAACCATATCTATATGACAACATCCTCAAGTTTCTTTGGGCAATCACTCAACATCAAACAATCCACTAAACAATAAATCAGTTATAAATTTGAAAGAAATAAAATCACTACTACCTCTATCAACTAGGACTTCCATCCTAAATGCCTATTGTTACTCTTACTTGTTGCTTTTATAACAACCTGGTTTGACACACGAATCTAACTTACCTCTAAAGCCAACACCACCCTATGTGGGGTGATTAGAAACCATGGATCAGTAATAAGTGATGTGCACAAACAACAAAACCACTCTCGAACACTAACACCCAATAAATAACCAAGGACTTATGGTCTATCAATAACCACCAAGGGACACATAGTCTAAGACGTGAGAACTCAAAGAATTTAATCTGCCCATTCTCAAAAAGAGGTTCTTACATATAGAAAGTTGTGTGAAGGCCACTACTAGCCGACATAGGGCTCCCTTCACACAAACTACTAATGAACACCACCTCGAGTACTCATTACTCACAAGCATAATTTTACTCACACAATCACAAATCACTAATACTAAATAACGTACAAAGTATTAGTGATCCAAAAACAGAAAGAATGAGACGTCAATTTGACAGAGTTATGCTACATTTTTCTAGATGTCAAATAAGAAGAAATGAAAGTATTTATAGAACTTGAATTTACCACCTCGGTAGCCATAACGCCAAAACACCTCACTAAAGGTGGTGGCGAGAATGGTTGAGAGCTGCTAAAAAGTCACATTTTTCATTCCAAAAATTATTGAGTACTTTCCATAAATAATCTAACCCGAAACGAACTAAAAACACAAGGACAACGTCTTAGCATGCATACTATGAAAACTAACCCTGTGGTGTGTGTAAAAATTCTTATATATAAATTGTACCTAGCTATGTATATGTGTGTATTATTGATCTGCATTAACTAACCTTACATAGAAGATGACATAACATTATAACATTGAGTAAAATAAAATAGATATCATATTTTGTCTATAGATAGACAACACATAGACACGAGTACAACAAAACTTACATGATGGATCGATTGAAATTTATCTAGATCAATCAATGTTTTATTGATCGTTGCTTGGATTGATTGAAAAGGATTTCGATCGATCGAGCTTTGCTTGGATCGATCAAGGGAACGACAAGGTTTCAATTTTGACCTAATTATTTTACTTGAGCCAAACCTTTTAATTATTATCTTGTTATCATTCTTTAAAGTTATATCAAGTAATTTTTGGACAATTAGGTAATTAGCCTTTGACCTAGTGCTTAAACAAATTCTATTTTAACAAACTTAAAGCATACAAATCTTTTAACCATAATTACTTTAACTTTTGCAATTTGTGCTCTCTCTAAATCTTTTTTGTAAAAATTAGTCTGTTAGGTTTTTTTATTAGTTAATTTATCAAATATTTTGTGGTTGTGTTTGATTTATTAACGAGTCTATGTTATTTGTGATATTATGCTTAATCATCTATTCTAGGGTTTGATAGTGATGTTGGTTTATTTCCTATTCTGTTAAATAATCTAATTAGGTTTTTTCAATGTTTAATCTGTTCTAAGACACGTCTTGTACTTGAATATTTTTGTGCTAACTTTTTAGGTGTCAACTAAATAGGTTCAATAACTCGTGTGACTCGAGTTTATCGAAACATTGATCTGGATCCAAATACCTTACTTGTGGAGACTATGAAAGAAAATGAAGGCTTGTAATGAGATTACTTGGGGGAATTATCTTGGAGTGTAATTTGATTCTTGGCCTTGTAATCAAACATATTTTTATAATGGATAGTTAGGTGGTCTAGTAGATAGGTAATTTTGTCTCCTAAGTCATTAGTATGGCCTAAGTTGTTTCCATCTAAAATATCGTGTGTCAACTCTATTATTTTTGTATTTTTTTTATTTACATACGATTACGTGTCTTGCCATTTCTAAAATTTTAATTTAGAATAATTTGATTAATTATATATTCATTCCCTCTAATTAATTAGATATGTGACATAAAAACTTTCATTTTGTATCAGAAAGGGTCATTAGATACACTTAGTACTACTTAAGACCTTGTTATGGATCATTTGAGAGGCGGTCATCTACAACTCATGCTTCTTTTTTTGATAGGTCTAACTATCCATATTGGAAGGCTCTTATGAGAGCCTTTCTACATTCTATAGACCAGAATGTTTGGAACTCTGTTGTTTATGGTTGGGAACCACCAACAGTTACCAATGATAATGTAATCGCTCTTAAACTTAGGAAATAGTGGACTACTTAAGATAAAGTTGGTAGTAACTAGAACTAAAAGGGTATAAATGCTATCTTTAGTGCTATGTTTGTCAACAAATTTTGTTATATATTTGATGTTAAAACTGCCAAGCGTGCCTGAGGACAATACTTTAGAGGGTACTATGTTTGAAAATCTTAGAATGAAAGAGTTTGAAACCCTTTCTAAATTTTATATTAAATTGTGTGATATTGTTAACTCATCTACTAATCTTGGTGAGAAAATTGAAGAATTCAGGTTGATTCGAAAGATTTTCTATTCTTTATCAAATCCTTTCCATGCTAAGGTCAACGCCATTAAAGAAAGTAAAGATGTAGACACTATCAAAATTGATGAACTAGTTGGCTTCCTTCTCACTTTTAAGATGAGTTTTCGAACACCTCCAAAGAACAAAGGTTCACTTTCAAAACTACCATGATTGAAGATGGTTGTAATGACGATGAAAAACTGGTACTTATAGCTAGAAGATTAAAAAAAATCTTCAACATAAAGAATTCTAAAAAAAGGACAATCAAGTCGTCCAAAAGATTAGAAACTGAGATAACTCAAATATGCAAGTTCTGAAGATAAGAAATCTAAATCCACTGGATCTCAATGTTTTGAATATATGGATTATTATTATTTTGCAACTGATTATTTTAATAAGAATAACAAAATTGGAAGAGCCTTCAATAGTACACTTATTGACTCTAAAAGTGATAGTGTTAACTGAGTTGAATCAAAAAATAATGATAATAACATTCTAGTATTTACTACAATAACTGCTAGATACGCCAGTAAGTTTGATATTGATTCAGACAATGAGAAAAATGAGCGTACTTAATAAATTTAATGTTAATAACTTTGATAAATTGTTCATAAATTTAGTAGGATGCAGAAAGAAAAAAAGATAAGTTACTTATAGAAGTTACCAAACTGAATGAAAAACTAAAATTCTATGAAATAAATTCTTTGATGCTAAAAAAAAGAAAAAAACTTGATTTGTGTGAATGTATTAATAATATGAATTTAAGTCTTGGAGGTTTAAAACGGTAAAATTATAACTTGGTACAGGAACTTGAACAATCAAAGGAAACTATGAAAAGGTTGACTGTTGAAGCTGAAAGGCTAAACAAGGTTCTAGATTATGAAAAATCTTTTAGATACAAGAGAGGGTTAAACTATGTAGATTAGCACACTATATCATCTTCTTCAAAATCAACTAAATTTTTAAAACCCATAAACATCTCCACTTCACGTGCTGCATCTTTAACATCAATAATCGCATCAGTAAAATCTTCTAACCCTACTCCTAATGTTATTCATTATACATAAAGAATAGTTGCACTTATAATTAAAAAATCTATTAAGTATGTACATATTTGTCATAACTATGATATAAAAGGCCATATCAAACCTAACCGTAGATTTCTTGTGACATCTCCTCATTTTAATAATGTTTTTCATGCTCAAAATTCTAGAATCAATTATCATCATCCTTACATGCATATTTATTATACCAAATATAATGAAGTCAATGGTGTATAAACCCAAAGATATTAAGAAACTAAAATTCAAGAAAATTTAGGTTATGAAAGATTATATTTTTTAAATCAACTGATCATCTCTCTTATTCATCTAGGTAATTTTATTTGATGCTTAATTAATCCTAAGTGAGTATGTTAGTTTGATTATTTTAATTGTTTATTTCTTAATTTTAGTTTAGTTGTTTGGTTCTTAGTTTTATTTCAATTCATTTAAAATTTTAAAATGATAATAAAGGAAATGGAATTGTACATTATTGAAATAAACCTCAAATTTTTGTTGGTACACAAAAAATATGTATTTTTATAACTTGATTTACCTTGATTTAGTTTTCAAGGTATAAATGAGTATCTTAATCTGTGTACTTACATTTTCTTTACATCGGGTGATTGATGTTAATAAGAACTCGCTCACACACTTACTGAACGTATATGTATGCCATACTTAATGTTTATGATTAATATTGTAAGATTTTAGGACTTTAGCTAACCTTGACTCTAAAACTATGTTTGAGATTTATCTTTCAATGTATAAAATATTACTATATAGAAACACCTAGTTTTAAAAGGATCACTTATTATGATATGTATAGTTATTGTTGTGAGCAGAATGGATTACCTCATAACAAGTGTGAAAGTCATCATACTAGATTTTTGATTTGTGCATATTTTCTTAAAAATTTATTAAAGAAAAAAATTAATTACTTGCACAAAAAGAAAGAGACATAAATGATTATACAAAAATAAAATATATAATCAATCCCTTATAGAAAAATAATAAATAATAATAAGAGGGAATGTAAAAAGAAAAAATTAAATAAGTTCTCTTTTGGTAAATAAATTTTATTTTGCGAAAACATGAATTCAACTACAATTTTTCATGATCTGTGATACTATTTCCTTTGAATCTTCATGATTGGTCATAAATGAACAAATTAACATACTTTCCAACATGTCTTTTACTTTTTAACAATTGTCAATATGTTACGATATGTATGGAAGGATGTATATGTGTTTTATCAGAATACTTATGCATACTGTAAATAATTTAATCTTGATTAATAATTATTTTTATTTCAAATTGATTAATTTGAGTGATGTTCATGTTTAAATAAATCTACTACCTTTATTCAAAAAATTAAATAAAATAAAAATATTTTATTAAATTTTTGTCTAATATTTTGTATTTTATTTTATTATTTATGTTAAGTAATTGTATAGTTATAAGGCTTAAGAAAAGTAAATGTATATTTTAGAAACTTTGAATATTGATCGATCAACGATAAATTAGATCGATTGATGTTTTTCTCGATCGATTAAATGGTTTCAATTTATATACCCTTCTTCTTTTTTTCTTTCTCCTTACGAATCATAAACTCATTTTTAGTCCCGTTTTTGGTTTTTTTAATCAAAAATCTACCAAAACTTCTCATTTTTATCCTATTTCATTTAGAATTTATTGCTACTTATACTTTTAGGATCAATCTCTACAAAAATACCAAGTTTTGTGTAAGAATCAAAACCACCCTTTTTTCTCCATTTTCTCCAATTTCTCTCCAAACAAACACTAGTTTTAACTTGTATATCTTCATAAATTCTCTTCCTTTACTTCAACATTGTTCATTAACTTCTATTCTTTGATTTATTTGGGACTTTTTTTTTCTAGTTTTTGTGTTTTCAGTTCATATGGGTATTTTGGTTTTTTTTGTGCTTAATTTTCATATGGATGCTATATGATAAGAACTCCATGATGTGGGTAAGCATGCTTGCATACAAAGTGTATTTAACTATATGAGTGTTTGTATTACTGATTTGTAGTAACCAATCTTACATCGAAGAAGACAAAACAATGAGTAAAAATAAACAAATAACATGTTTTGTATATAAAAATTCAACACACAAATACAAAGTATAACAAAACTTACAAATATATAGATGACTTGATTGATCGAGTAATATTTGGATCGATTGAGCATCAATCTATTACGATTTACATTCTCTCAGAATTAATTTTAATATGGGGTAAATTGATCGAAGTTTTGGATTCGAACGATCGAGGACTGGATCGATCATGTATCGATCTCATTCTATCTCCTTGGTCTCAGATTTTCATCTTTATAGGATGGATCGATTGAGATGTTTCTATATTGAACGATGTTTTATTGATCGTTGTTTAGATCAATCGAAAAGGATTTCAAATTTTGATCGATCGACCTTATTGGTTCGATCGATCGAGTTCGACTTAAATTGATCGAGTGACGAGGTTCAACTTTGTCCTAATTATTTTACTCTAACCAAACCTTTTAATTATTATCTTGTACTCATTATTTAAAGCTATATTAAGTAGTTTTTGGACAAATAGATAATTAGCCTTTTACCTAGTGCTTAAACAAATTCTATTTTAACAAACCTAAAAGCATACAAATCCTTCAACCAGAATTGCTTTAACTTTTGCAACTTATGCTCTCTTTAAATTTGTTTTGCGAAAATTAATATGTTAGGCTTTTTATTAGTTAGTCTATTAAATATTTTGTGGTTGTATTTGATTGATTAACAAGCTTACGTTATTTGTGATATTGTGTTTAACCATCTATGCTAGAGTTTGCTAGTAATTTTGGTTTCTGGTTTTCTATTAAGTCATCTAACTATGATTGTTCATTGTTTAATCTTCTCTAGAACACACCTTGTATTTATGTTTTAGTGCTAACTTTTTAAGTGCTAGTTGAACCGGTTTGATAACTCATGTGACTTGAGTTTATCGAAATATTAGTTTAGATTTGATCACCTTGCATGTGGAGACTATGAAAGAAAACATAGATTTGTAAGTAGATTACTTTGGAGCATTATCTTAAAGATTAATTTGAGTCATGATCTTGTAATCAAACATATTTTTATAGTAAATAGTTAGTTATTTCGATAGATTAGTGGTCTACTCTTAGGTTATTACTATGATTATTAGTGAAATTTTAATTTGATATAATATGATTAATTATTTATTTATTATTTTCTAGTTAATTAGATATGTATCATAAAATCTTTAAATAATAATATCAAAATTGAGGAATGAATTAATATCACGCATTTCTGGAAGAGATAATTTGGTGGTATTATTCCCTGAGCATCTTCGAACCTTCATTATTTGAGACCCACAAACTACTATAAGAGGAAAGGCGAAACTGCACTATGATTAATAGGGGCCTTGGCACCCTCTCATTTTAAAGGAAAAAATTTACTACTAATATTACGTATGCTGTTAATAATATAATTCATATAAATAATGTTAAAAATTAATTTCATCACCCTTATTTGGAGATTTAAACTGAACCAGACATCTCGTTTAAAACATGATAATCTAAATTATTTTGAGAGCCCAACACGTCCTGTATCAATTAATTAGAAAGTGGAGGGAGACGAAATGTTAAACTCATAGATGGGACACCCCGGACGGGCTTACCTTTGATTTTTTTTTTTAAATATAATTAAGGGCCTTATTACATATTATTTCTACACGTCCAGTTTTTTTTTTTTCTTAGAAGCTCATTTAATTGTGAAAATCATGTTATTAATTAATAAATTTCATTCATTCACGATATTTACCAAAAAAAAAAAAAAGAAGCTAATTTTTACCTTTTCTATTTTTTAATTTTCCACTTTTAAAAATATTTGGTATCTAAATTTAGCCAATAAAATTCATTCGTAACAAAAATATTTTCCTATTAACTTTATCTTTTTTTCTCTAAAATTTATGCATTAACATTCTATTTTATTTTTCCTTTTTCAATATTTTTGTATGATCGTTTAAAGTTATTTAAGTTCATATAGATTGAAATATATGACTTAGAAATGTAATTTACTTAGTTATTTTACTTCTAAAATATTTGGTATATTATTCATTGTTAAATTTATATATAACAAAATAACAAATTTGGCCCCCCTTACCGTTCTAATGTTGGCTCCGTCCCTGTATAAGAGTATACATGTACTGAAAGTGTTCTATGCTAACTAGGAGAAAATTTTATATGTTATTTATAGTATGATTTATATTAACATTAATTGATGATTAAGTTCCAATCTCTTTTATTTTATTTTTTTTATAAAAATTAACTGCTCAGATGTATCTGTTGTATTATATATTAACGTCCCATATATGTAAGAAAATCTCGTTAGCTAGTACTCATCATGCGTGGTTTTAAGGACCAAAATCAGGACATGTCCTCATTTTGGTGGCAGATTCGGAAGCAAGTTAAGCTAATTAAGTAATATTCAAATGACAATGTGAATCGCATATATTGCATAGGTTATATATATTTTATGTCCAAAATGTATATGTATGGTTTATAAATAAATATATTTAAAATATTTTAAAAATTGTAAATATACTCGCAATGTTGATAATGATACTTCTATACTTGATAGTTACTTCCATCCACTGGCTTAACGAAAGTAGATCATATATTATCCAAGTGACCAATTTTTTAGGGAATAGATGTAAATTTGTCTCCTAGGTAAAAAGTTAAAGATATGTTTTATCCACATACCACATAGAAATTGTAATAAATATTTTCAAAACATTTATATAATGATACAATCATCGACATTAATTCACTAATAAATAGCCACACGTCGATTATTTTTTGAATATGTTTTAATAATTAATTTTTTTATTAATAATTTTCATTTTTGAGGCATACTTTGCACCTCTCCCGTAAGAGAAACATGCAACGGCTATTACATTTAATATCAGGTAAAACGATATGTTTTAGTAACCAGAGACCACAGATCGAGAGAAATGAAAATATACATTACTTCTGATAATGTTTGCTAGTACATTGGCAAGAGTATTATTATGAACCTTATTTTCATACTAAAATGATCGAAAACTGGGGACTTAACTTTTGAAGATACTGGCAAAAATTAACTCAACAGAATTTATATATATATTAGATCAAAGGGTACTTATAAAGGTACTTTTAAAAAAAAGAAGCCTGCACATGTAAATTTTTGCTCCCATTCGTGCTATATTACATCATAAAATAGTACCAGTGTGCAGGAATAATCTCAATTACATGCTCACGCCAATAAAATAAGCCAAATTAAGGAGTAATTAATACATACAAAACAGGATGAAGACAACACACTGGCATAAATGCCATTGTCAATAAAATAGCCCAATAAAAATCAGGTGATATCCACTTATATCATAAACTTTGGAAAACAAACTAATATAACCCCCTCTCACTAATCTTATTCTAATATGAACACCTCATTTGTATTTTTTATACAATAAATGTTGCAAGTGGAGTCACTTAAAATAAGAATAGTAAAAAGGGGTTAAATTAACCTATTTTCTTAAAAGGTTCAATGAAGAACAAAACTAGCTTATACACATCGGACAATGAAAAGCACTCCTTTCGTAGGCTCCAGCCTTCAGCTAGGTTCAGCCTCTGGTGAAATAATACCGTTCTTTAAGAAGAAAGTTGGAACTTGCCACTAGGTTTTTTTCTTCTCCAACCCTGCATTTTATACAATCAAACAAAAAAAGACCGTTATGTTTAGAGGTTCATCCTGAAAAGAAATGGGAATGGAAAAGCAAAATGGTAGCAGAAAACACGGCTAGAACTTACAAAGGCAGCATATGAAACAAAAGTTAATACTGCTAGAACAATAAACGCAATCTGAAAGACATTGTACCTGAAAGAGAGTAACAAAATTGTTCACTTAAATCAATGAAAATATCGCACCCCTTAGGAGGTTCAATATATAGCACGAAAACCATATTAACTTACTTGTACAAATATTTAATTCCACGAAGAGATTGTAGTGTATGACCAAATATTTCTTGTGCTGCAGTTGCTTGAGCATAGTAAGCAAATGCAGTGGAGCAGAATTGAATCACACTGAACCAATGCAGAACTAATTTTAGTGACTCGGTAGGCTCAGTGGAAAACTTGTAATGACAGTATAACAAAATGCTTTCAGCGATTATTAAGAAATCGGGAATTTGCTATAATACATTTCAGATATCCACCTATAAGCTAAAATTCACACAACGTTTTGCTTCCATCTTCTATTTAAACTTTTCTTCAACTTAATGTAAGGGACAAATTGGCATAAAATGGCCTCATCTTTTTTGAGTAATGGCAGTTACCATTTAAACGTAAAAAGGCTGGAATCCAAAAATTATGCTACTCTTATAACATGATTAAGTAACATTAAATACTGTTGAGATCCGAGTGAATGGAAAGGAAAAAATAAAGGATGAATTTCACTTTAAAGACACACGCTATCAAAAGAAACCCGTTTATGAAACTTATTATCTGAATGTGGATGGGAATCAAGAAAATTCAAAGTCAGAAATATTTAAAGCAAAAAAAGATATCCTCTGGTTTGAAAAACCTCTTGTGACTATTCTTTTTGACTATAAATGATGGAATCGACCATTACGGTATATAAAAAACAATCGATTTGAAAACGCTGTAAGAAATGAAATGTCACAATATTTTTTTATACATGTCAAAGTGATGGAATCAAAAAAAGAAAAAAGAAATTACTAAAAACTAAAAAAATTAATACATAAAATACATATACTAAGAGATAAGAAGATATTCTACCACCCCTACATATTTAATACCCTTGCCTACGAAAAAGCTCGAAATGCCCACCCCATTGGTAATTCCATCAATTATTCGTCTATCAAAAAAATTACTTAGTTCAGCCAATACTCTTATACCTTTAATTAGGAATATTGCATAAAAAGAGTCTATATAACCACGATAATATGACCAATTATATATCACATTTATTATTTTATCCCTCGCAATTTTCGTTTTATTAGGAATACTTTTAACAAATGAATTTATTAAATTCAAATTTTGTAAAGATGAATAAACTGGTTTATAGAAAAAAAACGCTATAAGGATTCCAAAATAAGCTATACTGACTGAAAAGGAAGCATTTGAAAGAAATTCAAACCAATCTACAGAATTGTTTGGGTTTGGGTGTAAAAGATTTATAGGAGGAGTTAATAATTTGGATAATATATCCATACCTTCTTGATTACCAAAAGGAACTCCTATAACTCCAATGAACAACGTAAATAGAACTAATACAAGTATAGGAAACACCACGCCGGGAGTTTCGGGTTTAATACCGATATTTTAGCAACAAATCCAATAAATCTAAGTGTAGTACTGGGTGTATTGATTTTTTTTGGAAAGGGAGTGTTTGCGGGTTGTTTATTTCAAGAATACGTTGGTCCAAACAACTGCACTTTTTTTTTCGTTATAACCAGAAAAGAAAAGGTGCATGATTCCGCGAATTAACTTTACCAACCATTCAAAGTACGGAACAATGGTATAACAGAAAGAACGAAGTAGGCTGATGAGAGACCATCATTTTCAATTTGTGTTCCCAAATTATAAGAATCAAATGTCTATCCAGAATTCATCCTCGTACAACCAGCTTTTACACAATGTGAATGAAAAAACTGAGGATAAATGAAGCTGACCTGATGGAGCAAAGTAGAATGAGCCCAACATTAAATAAAAAAGAGTTCATTAGAGTGGCTCCCCATCTGTGAATAAATAATTCAAGTCTATCAGCAACAAACTTGTGCCAGCCTTTAACTGACAAATACTAGATATATATATGATAATCGGAATAAGAAGAGATAGTAAAACAAAAACCAAAAAATCATTACTTCATAGGATGTATTGTAATAAAAATTAATCTCAAGCCAAGCATCATGGCCCCTGCAATGACTGCAAGCAAAAGGTAGAAGCAAAAGAATGCAAATGCTGCAGTTCCCAAAAGACCTGGTAAAGAAAAATAAGATCATCCATTTATACATGCTGATAGGAATTATTAAAAAGTCAAAAAGTGGAAAACATAAACTACAGTACCCCAAATATTATCCAGCTTAATGAAAACCTCATTCAGGAAAGGTGAAAGTGGAGGGTCAATCAACAAATATATGACAATATGAGCAACCCAAGCAATCGAAACAATTAACCTGTCAACAAACAAGAAAAAAACTTCAGCTAACAAAAGCTCGTCCTTTTCAAAACATGAAGACATAAGAATAATGAAACTACGTCTATCTCAAAAATAGCATGGCATAAGAAAGAAGGAAAAATCTGATATCAGCACATCAAAAAGTATGTAATTAAAAATAAGCAGTCAGTTCTCTAAGTCTTTTTTTCATGACACTGTCACTAAATCAGCCAAAATATTACGAATGGCCAAACTAGAGTTAAGAAATCTCTTAATCCTTTTGTTCTCAGTTTAAGAAGCCAGTTTCCATATCTTTCTTATTTTCATATTTCTGCAGATAGCCAAAAGCTCTCCCTTGACATAGCTCTTAATTTTGGGTTAATTGCACGTAAATTAACATTTAAAAAAATTAAATCCAACAGGTGTATTAGTACACTAAACATTCAAAACAATCACAAATATATCTGCAAAGCCAGCTCTAAACCATTTGATGCTACATATATATGAACAAACAATATCAGTACTCACCCTAAAATTCCCAGGATAAGTTTTGCCAAGTATCCAAGAACAGTCATAGCCCAAGCAGTCTCAGCCTGAATTCAGACAAGTAGATTATTAATTGAAGGAAACTAAATAAACTACCGATTAAGCATTAACGAGGTCAATGGATCACATTTTAGACAATAAAACACCTTCTCCCCTTGTGGGTACATTTCTTCTAAAAGATTTACTTCTTCTTCCAGCTGATGTAACTCCTGCAGATCAAACAACTATGAGATATTAACCAAAACTATTAAAGAACAGAGCCAGCTACTAAGAATATTAAACTAAGTAACCACAAGATTTATCTATAATGAATTATCCAAAAGCATAACTGCAAATATCTAGGTGACCCATAATAGAATCCAACCTGTTCTATGTAAAAGGCATGCACTGTGTGGCCTCATGATGCACAATAGAGACTTAAGTTCAAATGTGAGCTATTACATTTGACTATGAGAACTGAGCAGTTAAAAATTGAAACAAACCTTTTCTACTGCCTTCACATTTTTTCGCCATTTTTTACCCTTAGAACCACTTCTTTCTTCTTGATGGAGTGCATCAGCTGCTTTCTTCAATTCTCTCGCTTTCTTACCTAATTCAGTTGCTTCCTACAGTACATCAAAAGTAATTATGACTAGCAATCAAAACAAGCTACTATCTATGATTTTTTAAAATCAAGTAGATACGTAACAATTTACAGTACTACCTTGATATACTGAGAACGAGTAATAACAGCCTTTGGACGCCTAATGAATGAAAAAATCAGTCCCAATGGAAGACAAAAAATACCAACACCACCAAATATCTGCATAAATTTTTTGGCATATGAGCAAGAGAATTACATCATACATAAAGAGATATATAAACGCACACATACCATAAAATTTAATGCAACAGAATAAATCTCGATGGACTAGTGGTAGGAGATTTAGCCTAGAATATCAAAATCATAAAGAAATTTATAGTACTGAATTGGGACGAATGTGACTTCTTATAGTTAACTTCATTTTCCAGATTCAAACTTACAATGTTTCAGCAACCAAAAATGTAAATGTGAATCTCAAGAACACTTTCTTTGATGCAAAACTTTTAACAAATTGTAATTCTTTGTAGAGTTGGAGGGAGGGGAAGAGATTAATGTAGTGAACTAAATACAGTTCTACAACCAAGAATCATAAAGTCAAACATCTACAAAATTATGAAATGGACATTGAGAATTTCAGTTGAAAATGATTAAGAATGGAATATTTGATAATAAACTTACCGAGAAAAGCACGGATCCAACAATGGTAGCTAGAGCAACAACATATTCTGGAAATGTTGTACGCATGGTCCAGGTTTTCTCTGATGCAGCACTAGCAGAATATGCAGAGCACTGTGGAAAAGAAATAACATGAGAGAAGAATGCACCAGATTAGCAACAAGATAAATATTTTCATTTAAAGAAAAATACTACTATTAATGAGCATCAGAATGTACAGAAAAGCACCTTCATGGCATACTGCATATAAATTAGATTAAGTCCTCATAAACTAAACCATACCTGGCTTGAACCACCTATACATTGCTGACCACTAGAGAAGTCCCACGAATTGGGAAAAGAAGCAGTCGAAGAAGATAAGTGCCTTACACTGAAGTCCACTTTTCCAGCCAGTCCTAGTTCACCAAAACATCAAATGCAAAAGAGGCACATTTAGAAAGATATTAAAACTGATTATCGCACATGCTGAGAGACTAGAAAAGCATGCAGGCATTTACCACCTCATGTCAAATAATATCCATAAAATGGAACGACGTCCTCTTCTCCTTTTAAAGATAAAACAAAAATTGAGCAACATAGCATCAAAATTTTCCGAACATTATAGGAACTAAAGGGGAATTCCATATCATTTCCTGATCATTCCATGATAAAAGAGTTTTGGTTTAGAAAACTAGGAGTTTGCCTCCAACATAAGCTAGCCCATCCAGTAATATACATCTTATATGATGATCTTCCAAGTTAAATTTTTCCAGTCAAGTATGCAGTGGAAATATGATAAAAGTTAAAAAAAAATGCAAGCCCATTAAGAATTGCAGAAAAATAAACAAAGATTTCTAAGAAATGAAACTGAAAATTATTGTTAAAGCAACTAAGCATGGGATCCTTTAATTACAGTTAACAGACAGAACAAAACTCAGAGGAATGAAGACAGCAATCAGCAAGAGAGAACAGAATACATGGGGAATAAACCAACAAATTAAAAACCCAGTCTGAACTTACCGTATAAGATTCCGAGTAGAAGGCCGCACACAATGGCCGTCGTTCCCACCCATAATAATGCGCTGGTTATCCTTTTGCCAATACTCCTGCACACAACTCCCAATAAACCATTCACATTCCAAGCAATGCACACACAGATATATTTTTATACACATTAACTATTAAGAAGCTTGAAATCCCTAGAAATACCTACTTGTCCTGGTCCCCTTCGTAGTAAAACATGGCGAAGGGAATAACAAAGAACACGAGTACGGCGTCGATAATGTAAATCGCGAGCCACAGATCCTTCATCGGAAGCGTAAGATTACACGCGCCATTGTATATCGCGTGCCGGCAAGCTTGCCGGTTAGCTACATCCGCCGGTAACATCAATATAGAAATGGCAGCTACTGAAAGCCCAAAAACTACGACGAACTTGGGGAAGTATGCCTGGTTCGCATCGTCCGGGTGCTGATAATTAACAAGAAGGTAGACATTGAAGAGAAAGACGATGACACACACTACTATCGCGACAATAACAAGCGCAAGATTGAAATCGCCCATCGCGTCCTCAGCTCTCGAATCGAATCGGAGAGATCGAAGTAAATTTGGTAATTAGGGTTTCTTCTTGTTCTCTCTTCTTTTTTTCTAATAAAATTTGAAAGGAAAAAAGATAAACTTGTTGGTGGATCTTTGTTTGGGGAGAGAGAGTAAAGTCATACTCTGACGTGTGAATACAAAATGATAAACTTGTTCTTAAAAATATTTGAATTTTAGAAAAAATAATTAAAATGTTTAAATACAAGTAAAAAATTTATTTTTAACACAAAATTATAAGCTATATTTACAAGAAAAAAATTAAGTTACATAACTTAATATTTAAATATGTATTTTCAATGTAAAATAGATATATATATATTAAGGAAATTAATTGAATGTTTAATTTATGTAATGGATAAAATTATTAATCGAGAAATTACGTGCTGGCATACATAGAAACTTGTTTATGATGTGAATTAGCTCAACAGAGGAAGAAATTTTCAAACAAAATAATTATTATTTTTATCAATACTTTTAATATTATTTTTCATAAAAATAAATTATTAAGATGAATATGTTCTAATATATTTTATTCATAGTTTAATTTGCATTTTGAACGAAAAATCTTTAAGTTTTGAAAAAAAAATTATTTATTTAATTATATACTAATTTATTTATTTAAATTTAAAGATACATTAATTATTTTTATCATATTTATCATATGCTAATTTATTTCATTTTTATATTAAATTATTTTATGATTTATACACATTATTTAATTTAAATAATATTTTTATAGTGATTAAAATTTTAAAGTTTCCTGAGTCATCTTATAACATAGGTAAACTTAAAAAATATTACTAAATTATTAGTTTATTTTGTTTACAACTTTTAATTATTTTTGTTGTTATTTATATCACTTAATTTATAAAATTTATATTTATATTATTATATTAATTCCATCTAATAACATCACAAATTATAATATAAATTATTATTTTATGATATAATTATTTAAGTTATTTTAAATTTATTATTGACATATAATGCGATTAGATTGAGACTAATATAATGATATAAATTGAACTTTTTTATTAATTTAGTGGTATAAATAAGATAAAAATAATAATTTAATAATTTAATGATATTTTTATATATTTATTCTATAATATATTTTATATCACTTTCATGTAACTCTTGAAAACATATACACACTTATTTTGACATTGCATTAAAACATATTCACTCTAAGAACAATATAGGACTCTCCACAAATATTGAGAAATAAATAAGATGATCACATATTTATGATTATCTTATAAACATTATTAGACGGATATTAAAAAATATTTTTATGGGTAATTGTTATCGTATGATTAATATTATGAAAATGTATTTAAATTTATCTAGATATAACATATATTATTTTTGCAAAAAATGAAAAGCTAAATGTGCGTTAATTATTAATTAATCATAGAATTTTATTTAAAAAAAATTATATTAACGCATATTTTGACCTTTTTCTAATTTTTTTAACAACATCAAAAAGTATAATAATTCTAAGAACGGGATTTTGGAGTCACTGTTTTGTATCGTGACTGACATATCTTTTAAAAGTGAGAAAGTAAAAATAAAATAAATATGTAAATCATAATTACTCTAAAGTCAACTTTGGTAACACTACTCTTTTAAAAAAAATAAAAAAATATTAGAATTAATTAGGTGCTATAATCATATTTATAGTTACATAGTATAAATATATTTTTATAATGTAAAAATATGCATTTTTAAATGGTAAAAAGTAAAATTCTGTAAATAATAGAATGATATAAATATTGAAGTGGAAGTATTAATTTTTTTTATAAAATGATATTTTTTATGTAATTTAAATTTATTATTTGAAATTATAAGATTAGTGTTATCATAAGATTACTGAGATCAATAAATTAATGGTAAACTAAAATTATTAGTTGATTTTAAACCAAAATAAACATACTAATTAATATGCAAGAGAATATAGTAGAAGTTAAAAATACACATTTTCTATATTTTTATATTACTCACAAATCTTTCTCCTATATTTGTGTGCGCATGAATTATCACATTTTTTAGTTCATAATCCCCAATAATTTTCCATAAAATAATCATTTCGAAAATCGGTCGGTAAGAACAAAGTTTGGGTTGATTTACTCTGTAAGTATTATGATGGATCTATTTATTCCATTAATTTTAATTTTAATTAATTTAACACATTTTTTTTAAATTATATTTTTTAAAAAATAAACTTGGATTTTTATTTTTTAAATTAAAATACACAAAATAATTTTAAAAAATCCAAAACGTACAACACTCTCCCTATCTCTAAAGCTCTTCATTAGCTTTATCTCTTCCCATTATCCCTTAATTATATGTAGCTTTGATTATTTTTTTAATGCATTAGATACTAGTTCATGATCATCTTAGGCAGGCATGATGGAGAATTTGGGACTTCACCAAATGCAAATTATGGGGGGTTATTAAATTGAAGATTATTTGTTTACGAAACTCAAAAGCTAAAAAGTAACGATCTCTAAACAAATAATATAATGCAAACTTGAGGCTTGTTTAATGTAATTGTTATTACTCTCTTAATTTTACGATATTTTTAATATTTTCATGTGTTTTATGTTTTCATAAGTGGTGTGAGCATAAGTTTTTAGTTTTAAAGAGTGATGTTCTTTATTCTTGAAATTCTATAAAATTGTTGAAATTTTAATAATTTATTTCCTATAAATTGATGTAATAAAAAGTTGAAAATAATAGCTGAAAAAATGTTCTTAGTCTTCAAAATTTGTATGAACTCAATCTTTAAGATTGAAATAAACAAAATAGGGATTTAGAAAACTTACCCAACATTTGATATCAGAGCCAGGAAGAGAACTGAATAAATAAAACCACAACAAGCCCAAAGTCTTGCAGCAGCAAAATGACTGCAGAAAATGGAAGTTTTGTCCAACTAGTTATTTCCAAATTCGATGGTCACTATGATCACTGAAATATGCTGATGGAAAACTTCTTAAGATCCAATAAATTTTGGGATCTTATAAAAACTGGGATTGAAGATACTAAAGTGGATAGTTTAGAAGTTTCTACTCAATAAAAGCAGAAAAATGATGCACTGAAATTAAAGAACCTAAAGATAAAGAATTACCTATTTCAGGCAATCGATAAGTCCATTTTGGAGACAATCCTTAAGAAGGACATAACTAAGGCATCTGGGACTTCATGAAAAAGAAGTACCATGGTTCCAACAGAGTGAAGCGAGCACAACTTCAAACTCTCAGAAGAGATTTTGAAACTCTTCAGTTAGAAAGGAGAAACAATAACTTACTACTTTGGAAAAGTGATGACAGTGATAAATAAGATGTGTTTTTACGATGAGAAAACCACATATGATATTGTGGTTGAGAAAATACTAAGATCTTTGACTCCCAAATTGACTATGTAGTTTGCTCAATTGAGGAGTCTAATATAATCATAGATATATCTATAGATGAACTGTAGAGTTTCTTACTCATGCATGAGCAAAGAATTATCAAGACTAGTGCAATTGAAGAAATGCAGACACTGAAGGTTTCCATATTTGATGAGTATTCAAACATAAGAGTAAGAGGTAGAAGTCGTGGTGGACGTGATAGAGGTTAAGGACATTACTCTTACAATAGAAACTATAGAAAATATGAAGATAGGGAGTGGAGTAGAGAAGGAACTAAATTATTTTCTTAGACTCGAAGAGATGATGATCAAAACAAGAAAAAGGGACATTTTGAAAAATCAAAGGTCGAATGTTATAGATGTAGAAATTTAAGCCATTACAAAATGAATGTTACATAAAAATGACCAAAGAGAAGAGTGAGAGATTCAACTTTGCAGAAAAGGGAAAGGAGAAAGAGGAGGAGACTTTGTTGATGGCCTTCCATGCAATGAAAGACACGGATGAAGACATCTGGTACGTGGACACAAGTTGTAGTAACCATATGAGCGATTGTAAGTCATCATTCTCTAATCTAGATGAGAGTTTCACCACTTTTGTTAGTTTTGGTGATTGATCAACTATGAAGGTTGAAGGAAATGGTGATGTTCATATAAGAACTAAGAATGAGTTCATTGATGTAATATCTAATGTACTTTAAATACTTGACCTAAAAATAAATCTGCTAAGTGTTGACCGGTTGTAAGACAAAGGTTACCCAATCACAATTAAAAAGGGATAATGTGAAATTTATAATCCCAAACGTGGATCAATTGCAATGGTGTAGATGACAATAAATCGACTCTTTCCTCTCAAAATTAAATCAGTGCAAATATGTTTGATAGCCAAAGAAAATGTTTCAGTGTGAAGATGGCATGAGAGATATATACATCTTCATTTCAATGGCCTTAGGACTCTAAAACAGAAGTACATGGTGGAAGGACTACCTGAAATCACAATGCCTTCCTCGACAATATGTGAGAATTGCATCACAAGGAAACATGATCGTGATATGTTTCCTACAGGAAAATCAACAAGAGCTGACAAGATCCTAGAGTTGATTCACTCATATCTTTGTAGCCCAATGTCCAATACATCTAATGGAGGTAAAAGATTCTTTCTAACCTTTATAGATGACTATAGCAGAAAAGCTTGGGTGTATTTATTGCAGGAAAAGTCAAAAACTTTTGAAGCTTTCAAAAACTTCAATTCTCTAGTGGAGACACAGACAAAAAAAGAGATCAAATATCTAAAAACAGATCGAGAAGGAGAATTCTGTTCTAAGGAGTTTTTTGAGTTCTGTAATGAGAAGGGAATTAGGAGACAACTGACCACAGCTTATACACCACAAAAAAATGGTGTATGTGAAAGGAAGAATCGTACCATAGTTAATATGGTAAGGAGTTTACACGCAACAGGATAAGTTCTCAAAGCTTTCTGACCTGAAGCTATTTGTTGGATAGTTCACATTCTTAATAGAAGTTCAACATTTTATGTTAAGAATATAACTCCACAAGAAGCATGGAATGGAAAGAAGTCAACTGTAGATCATTTCAAGGTATTTGGTTGCATAGCATATGCACACATATCTGATCAGAGAAGAAAAAAGCTTGATGACAAGACTGAGAAATGCATGTTTCTAGGGGTAAGTGAATTGTCAAAAGCTTATAAACTCTTTAACCCAATTTCAAGAAAGATAGTGATAAGCCATGATGTGGTGCTTGATGAGGACAAAAAGTGAAATTGGAGAGAATAACCAGAAACACCAAAGAATGTGCTAGTGGAAAGTGAAGTAGATGATGAAAAGACAACTCTAGGTGATTGAGACTCAAATCCCTCAGCCACTAACATCACCATAAGATCCTCAAGCTCACATATAAGCTCAAAGTGACGAGGAATCTAAAGAAGGGAGGGTTTACAATCTGAGAAACCCTCAAACATTGACAATGCCTCCTTGGATGATGGACTATGAGACAACTTTCAGTGGTTCAGATGAAGACACTGCTAACTTTGCCTTGTTTGTTGGTGGTGATCCCTTCACATTTGATGAAGCTATGAAGAAAGATAAATGGAAAAGGCAATGGACATTGAGATATTGTCAATTGAAAAGAATAACACTTGGAAGCTCATTGATTTACCTAAAAGGCAAAAGTAAATTGGGATAAAGTGGATGTTCAAAACAAAATGAATGAAAGAGGAGAGGTTGACAAGTATAGAGCCCTTTTGGTGGCTAAAGGATACAAACTGAAACAAGGCATAGATTATAATGAAGTCTTTTGCACCTATAGCAAGGCATGAAACCATAAGGATGCTTATATCCTTGGTTTCCAAGAAATCCTGAAAGATTCTACAAATGGATGTAAAGTTTGCTTTTCTCCATGAAGAATTACAAGAAAAGGTTTATGTTAAACCATCTCCTGGTGTTGTTCAAAAGGGAAAAGAAGAAAAGTGCTAAAGCTGAAGAAAGCATTATATGTCTTGAAGTAGGCTCCACGGGCATGGTATAGCAGAATCGACACCTATTTTGCCAAGTTAGGTTTTGGGAAATGTCCCTCAGAACATACATTGTACACTAAGGCTGGAACCAGAGGTAAACTTATAATCGTGTCACTCTATATTAATGACCTAATCTATATAGGAAACAATTAGGAAATGCTAGATGAGTTAAAAAAACTCAATGATGAGAGAATTCGAGATGACAGATCTAGGATTGCTGCACTAATTTTTGGGGATAGAAGTAATTCAAAACTCTTTTGGTAACTTTATTTACCAAAAGAAATACGCACAAGAAGTGAATGAAAGATTTTAGATAGTAGAATGTCGAGCCATTGGGACTCCAGTTGAACCTGGATTAAAAATCAGCAAGATGGAGGAGGAAGAGAGGTTAATAACACTTTCTTCAAACAAATCGTTGGAAGTCTCATGTATCTTACTTCAACTAGACCATACATCATGTATGGTGTAAACGTGATAAGTAGACACAGAAAATCCAACAGAGTTGCACCTGAATGCAACAAAAAGAATTCTAAGATGTGTGAAGGGGACACTAGACTATGAAGTATTCTATAAGAAAGGTGATAACTCTGATTTCTATGGTTACACTGATAGTGATTATGTAGAAGATCTAAATGATAAAAAGAGCACATCAGGCCATGCTTATATGTTATGCTTAGAAGCTATCTCATGGTCCTCAAAGAAGTAACATGTAGTCATTCTATCAACTACTGAGGTTGAGTATATGACAGCAACATCAAGCTCCTATCAAGGGATTTGGATGAAGAAAATGTTTGAAGTCTTAGGAATGAAGAAAGATAGCTTTATGATAATATACTGTGATAACATGTCTACTATCAAACTGTTCAAAAATCCAATAATGCATAGGAGGAGCAAACATATAGATGTGAGATTTCATTTTCTTCGTGACTTATGTCAAGATGGGGTTATTGAGTTGAAGTATTGCAAGAGTTTGGAACAGGTATCGGACATTCTAACCAAACCCCTCAAGCAACCAAGTTTTGAGAAACTCAAAAAGTTGCTTGGAATGTGCTCAGTCCTCGACCTCGAACAATGGAGGATTGCTTGAAGTTGAAGACTAATCAAGAAAACCCTAAACTATTTTTCAACAAAAAATCAGTTTAAGAGATGATGTTGAAAGTAACTACTACTACTCCCTTAATTTTAGGATTATTTTCAGCAATTCATGTTTTTATAAGTGAAGTGTTCCATGTTTTCATGAGTGGTGTGAGCATGAGTTTCTAGTTTTAAGGAGTGGTGTTCTCTACTCATGAAATTTTGTAAAACTCTTGAAATTTCAGTTACAAAATTTCAACAGTTTGTTTCCTATAAATTGATGTAATAAGAAACTAAAAATAGCAACAAAAACTCGTTCTTAGTCTCCAAAATTTACGTGAATTCACGTGAATTCAATCTTTAAGAGTGAGATGAACAAGATAGGGGTTTAGAAAACCTATCAAATAAAACTAAGCTATAACCATTGAAGATAGAATAAAAAGGTATTGAGAAATAAGTGAATGCAAGGAAACATGAAACATAGAATGAGATGAAGAATTATTTATTTATGTATTTATTTTATGTTTTTTAATTAAAAAAGTAGATTTTACCCGTGACAAAATGAATTTATCTAAAAAATTTGGATTAAATTAAATTTAATTTTAAATTGTTAGAATAGGAAAACCTAAAGTAAGTATACAATTAAAGTGTAAATTTTTTAGAGTTACAATAATAAAGATATTTTTAATCTATTGCTTTTGGTATATATAATAATAACATTTTTTTAAATTTTTATATGATTCAATTATTTATATAGTTTTACTTTTAAATTCATCCATAATATTTTATTTATTTTAATTTCATAAATTAAATATTTTAGTTATATTTTTTAAAATTAATGTAATTTAATTAAATTAATGTTGTATTTTTGAATATTTTAATTATTTATTACAAATTTTGATATTTTTGGATTATTTTGTTAGTAAAAGACTTAAGTCTAATCAAATTAAACATTAATTTAAAATGATTTTTTTTTGTTACTAACAAGTATAGACGAATCTATTCTAAGTTGTTCTCCTACGTGAAGATCAGATATGAAGGCTGACAAAGAGTGAATATGAATGTTGTTTATTAAGCTAATATGCATGTCTCGCTCAAGTTATCAGATCATGAGCCTGTGTATTTAAATATATGGGGATCCATCTTACTGAAAGTATAGAGAACTCACTGATCAGATGAACTACATCAAGGAGGATATTTTGAGTGTTCAAGCTCAGTAAATTCTATTCTTCCTTGTTTAAGGCATTAATGACATTTTTGACATCACCTTTCAATGTAAATAACAATGGTTTTCTGGTTCAATAAAGCTTCGTAGAAGGCGATTGGTTTCGCCTTTTCATTGCAGTAAATGGTAGTATATCAAGTCCATGAATGCATTACTTTTCTAAAATGATATATTACAATAAATCCTAAACCTACCTTGTCTTTAATTCAAACAGCATCAAAATTAATTTTGAAATTATTTTGTGAAGTAGGCTGCCACTTCTATGGTATGAGATAATAATAATCTTCGATCAAAGATATATTTTGCTAAGAGATTTTTTGTGTGAAGAAGAATTGAAAATTTCTAACTCCTTTGAAGACTTTGTTAACTTATTGAATGTAGTTCAAATTCTTATTATTATGAATAATTTCGTTGTCTAATCATCGTATTTGTTCTATCATATTGACTCGAAAGTGAAATAATATTTTTCACGTTAACCACTTAGTTAACCACTTAGAAAGGGTTGATAATAAAAAATAAATAATATTTAATATATAATTTTTCAATAAAATTTTAAAAGAAATTTTATTTACAAATAAATTATTAAGATAGAAGAATTTTGTATGTAATGAAAAAATGTTATACATCTTCCACTTCTATTCCACATAGAGGATAATTTAAGTTATTAGAAGACATTAAGACACCAAATTTATTTTTAATACATAAATAATTATTAAATTTTTCAAAAGTAAACATACATACACAGATTTTTTTTAATACATGATCGATTATTAAACTTTTTAAAATAAAATTTTATGTTTTTTCATATACAGGTACTTTCCAAATTTTTCTTTCAAAGACTACAGTAGTTATTTGGGACTATTATTAATAAAAATCTCTTAAGCCCCTTTGATCATAAATAAATATTTTCTTTGTCCATACCAATAGATTTGGTCAACAAAAGAAGGATAAGTGGGTTTCAATTTCATAATGAAAGGTGCGGTGACAGACCAAAAAATGAATTAAGCATGAATGAAAAATAATTAGATGAATCTTATTTTAAAGAAAATAAATAATCATATATTCTGTTTTTATATAAAGTAAAATAACATTTAAAAAAAACAACATATATTTTTTAAAGATTAAAAATAATATATATATATATATATAATAATAATTACATCATGTAATTAAATTAATAAATAATTTTTCGATTTGTAAAAGTATACGTGTTTGTGATTTTTTTTTTTCTAAACAAGATATTATGTTATCCAGTTAAATCATAACTTTTGGATTTCGAGTTTAGGCTTCTAAACTATTCTCAAGGACAGAAAATTTGACTATCACGCAACTAACGTTCTTCTCTCGAAGAAGGCGACTGACCGGTGAAGTTTCAGTTAACTCACCTGCCTGTCCTCTCCATGGGATTTCATCTTCAGAGTGTTCCAGGTGCGTACATTACAGCTCCTGAGCTTTGAAATTAGACGTTATTTTCCATAAAATTTTATTCAAGTCAAATTATACTCTTCTGGTTCCCCTTACTAATCTCTCTGTTCCTCTCTAGAATGGAGGAAGCAGATCGAATTTCCAGATCTTCTTCTTTCGATGAACCGATTAATAGGGAATCTTCAATTGCTGCGACGTCGTCTTCGAGTTATTCGCATGTTCGCGAAGAAGTTGGCTTACCGTTTGAACATCACAACGAAATTCGTCATCCAGAGCTAGAGCCGAACAACATTAGTACTTCTGACCGAGGAAATTATTTCTCACTCGGCGATGACGCAACGGCGATGATGGGAGACGACACTTGGTCTTGTGTTATCGTCCTTCTTACTTTTTGGTTCTTTGGTTTGTCTCAGGGCTTTGTACTTTCATTGCACGAATTAGTTCTGATAGTGTTTTATAGTTCAAAATAGTATTGTGGCAATGTTATTCATAATTAGATGATCATTGAATGTAACAGTATCGATGACTCTGATTCTGGGTGTGTATGGCTCTGTGAATATACTACTCGGTTCGAGTTGTTCAATTCTTCTGCAACCTAATCCTATTTTTGTGCAGTCTATTAAGGTAATTTTTATGCATATTGTACCTATCCTATTTTTGTGCAGTCTATTAAGAGTATATATTGTTGTTTGGTAATATGGGTTGGTTTCATATTGGTTTAAATCAGCTGGAAATGACAAGTGGGACCACGCCTGGACTTTTGCTATATGGTTTCTATGATACTCCACCCCTTGACACTGTAACCAAATGGTCCGATACTCACAATGTGTCGTTGGCCACTGATTCTCACAAGGAAAGTTTAGTTTGTATATGGAACTCACCTGTTTTCTTCAGTCTAGAATATATACTCTTTGAATTTGTTGGTGAACCTTTTAATGTTCTTCAGGAATGGGCATATTACCTTAACAAGGAGTCTCAGATCAATGTATCTTATGCGATTTACCCTTCCAGCTCATCTATTTTCCTTGTAATTGCCCAGGGTATGCTAAAAAAATTCCATTCGAGATTTTTAATCTCACTTGAATATTATTATACTTTCTGTTATTCTAATTGTTACTGTGATAGAAATTTAAGATATATCATGACTCCATTAGTCACCAAACCACCGTAAATGTCAATCTTGATGGGTTTGCACTCATTTATTGGTTCCATGCTTTCACCCATGATACTGATTTTGATAGCTTCAAATGCTAGCCTCCAACCACTATATGCATATTTTTTTGTTATGGTTTGCCAAGATGTATTGCAGACAATATGGATGCTCATTATTAGATCTACTTTCAGTCATTCTAATTGTTACTCTTAACAGAAATTTAAGATATCATGGCTCCATTAGTCACATAGCAATTGTCAATGTCATTCTTGATGGTTTTGCACTCTTTTACTGCTTTCATGCTTTCTTTCATGATAATAAACTTTAAACTTTAAAGCCTTCACACACTATATGCATATTATTTTTGAATTATGGCTTGCCGAGATGTATTTCAAACAATATGGCTGCTTATAAATAGATGTACCTAGCTAGGTGAGTTGTATTTTTCCTTTTTTCTAGTGTTTATTGGGAGAGTTGTACATACAGCATCTTTGTAACCCCACCACAAAACAAAACAAGAAAAAAGAAAAAAGAAAAAAAACTCTCACCCCCCAAAAAAGGAATTTGCTGTGGATGTTGGGATTATTTCCTTTGACTTTTTTCATCTTAACCAATTCAATATTTCATTTAACTTTTTATATGTTTCCAAACTGCTATGTTTCAGGGAGTGAAGGCTTGGATCAATGGATTGAGGACCCAACATATCCTAATACAACTTTATCATGGAATGTTGTTTATGGTATGATCAATATTAGAAGTTCAACTCCGTCTCTCTACTACACTACTTATTTTGGCCTTTGTTTCTTCCCAGGAAGTGGTATAATTAGGCAGGGTATATCAAAATCGTCTACTTATTATGTTGCAATTGGCAACTTGAATTCAGAGAATGTGAAGGTAAATAGTGCAAATATGTAGCGTGTTTTTCTACTTGCTTACCGTTTTTCAATTGGCTAAACCAATACGTCCCAAAGTACCACTGATGTCCATATATACTTTACTAGCCAGTGAAATGAAAAGTTGTTGCAGTTGGTTGAACTTTGCATTGTCTCTAAGTTTGTAACTGCCATAATTGTAAATTACTAGTAACTGCAATTGAGGCTGAAGTAATGGGCTCGATGATTCAAGAATCCCCAAATGCATTTCAATGTAGCTTTTATCTCTTTGTTAAAGAAAAAGAGCTCTAGCTTTTAACTCTGTATCTAGAGGTAGTGTCTATAAATGGGACTATTGATCCAAGTAATTTATCATGCTTATTACATATTAGTCTACTTTTATTAATGCTTATATCCATTATTAAACTTTCTATTCTAGTTGTTGCTACTGGTTTTTCTGCCAATCTGTTTGTGCATTCTGTTTCTATGTCTATTTCACAGGTACAAGTAAACACAAGTGTAAGTGCTTATGTATATAACACAACCAATGCTTATTACAAGTGCACTTTCACCCAAGACTCTTGTAGTATGACCATTTTGTTTCCTGAGGGGAATGCTGCTGTCTTGACTTCTCCCATTCCAAGAAAAGTAAGACCTATCTTCTTGGCACTTATGCTATATGGTGTTTCTCTGAGAGAACTTTTTCCAACGAATATAAAATTGTCAACTGATGCATTTTTCTTTTCTCACAATTATATGCTTTTTAGAGTCAGAAATATGATTTAGACTTCAGTTTGATATTTTTAAATTTCCAAAGCTATAGATGTAACTTCATACAGTCACAAATCATAATTTTGGTTTACTGCCAGAAAACTTATATTTGGTAGCTTTTAGCCCTCTATTTTGCTACAGAACAGTAGTAAAGTGGCTTTATTTTACCGTGCACTTATTGCTTTTCAAATTTACTCATCTTGGGCTTTTTGATTGCTTAGGGTGCAGCTGTCGATGGGTGGTCTGTTAAACTCTCATATGGGCCAAGATGGGTCACATATTTTATCGGCATTAGTATGCTCATTCTTCTTACAAAAACTTTATTTTTTCCTTTAATTCTAACAATAAATTCATATATTGAAACTTATACTGAACTTTCTAACTTGCAGGTGGGATGACAGCTGTCATGTTTTTGGTTTTCAACTTCTTGAACAAGTTCCATTGTAGCAATGAAAATAGGTTAGAAGCCCAATATGAGGAGAGAAGACCTGAAAGAGCGCCCTTGCTTTCTCAGAAAGATGATGATATTTCGAGTTGGGGTTCTTCTTATGATTCTGTCTCCCAAGATGACAAGGATCTTGAAGATTTTCTGGCAGTTGGTTTTGTAGAAGGAAAGGCTTTAGGAGATGGTGAAAACAGTAATAACACTCGTCGCCTTTGTGCAATATGCTTTGATGCTCCTAGGGATTGCTTTTTTCTTCCATGTGGGCACTGTATGGCTTGTTTTGCTTGTGGAACAAGGTATGAGTATCCAACTTACTTTGCATAAAATCTGTTTCTATAGTTAGTCTATCTGAGCCTTGAGACAAATATAAGCTGACATAGGAGTAATGATCATAAATTATTCAGCAACAGAGAGGGCAAATGATATCTGATCCGCCATTTTGACCCTGAGAATTTAACTCACATGACCCTGATAAACTGATGAACTTATTAATTAGTAGTTAATAAACACATATAGTATGTGTGGGTTGTGGATGGAACTGGATGTAGTGTGCTAGGGGTTTTGCTGAAGAACGTTTAACCATTAAGGCAAGTCTGACCTTTATTTGCAAGCATGGTGGAAACCAGAATGTTAGGCTCTTCACTACGTATAGTAGTGAAAATTTATTGTGCTGCCAATGTTAAGAAAATTTTATCTTGATCCTCTTTTAATCTGAAGGTTTTTTTTTTTTAATTTGTTAATTTATAGATATGATTTTGGCGCAGTCACCTGTTAGGATTGGATCGATCTATCTTTTGCAACTTACAGATTTGACCAATACAATATCTGTTCATTTATTATTATTATTATTTATTTATTTATTTTTCAATCTCATGCTTCAGAAGGGGCAAATGTTTGAAGTATTTTGTGCACCCAGAAAAACTCTCTCAAGTTACTATTCAATCTTTGAAACTGAGAGTTAGATTTTGTTGCCAATTATTTGATTTCATATCTGCAGGATAGTAGAGGCACATGGCACATGCCCAATATGTCGTAGGATCATGAAGAAGGTGAGGAAGATTTTCACAGTTTAAACACTACATGGCTTCTTTTTAATGAATATCATAATATTGTACATATCTCTACACATTACTTACCTGCCATCCAAGAGAATTAATAGAGCAATTTTTGATTGGTCATCAAGAAGTACAGGAAAGTAGAGTGACCATTTTTTTTTACCCTAGTGGGCTTTTTACGATGCAATTCTATTTTGTGACGGAATTCTCCGATCATAAGCATATAAAGTAATTCAACTAATTCAAAGTCATATGTTTTCTTTTCATTTTAAGGTTCTTTGCTTTTTAATTTCGATATATTTTAGATTCAATTATATAGTATAAATCTCCTTAACAAAAGGAGTTTTATTTTTAACTCTCCTTAATGGGATGTGCATATAATGCTTTTTGTATAATGTAAAAATATATGTTTTTTTTGTACGTTAAAAAATACAATTTATTTATGAATTGTTTTTAATAATGTAAAAAATTATAATTTTTTTTAAAATAAAAATAAAATAGTGTGAATAATTAATTGATATAAAAATGGAAGGTATTTTTTCTTGTTTTGATCATACGGTGCAATGCATGTCACTTCGGACACTTCTTTGAAGTTTACTAAATTTTTAAGTAGCTTAATTGCACATTGACTTAATTAGACTATAACTTTAAAAATTAACATGTTAAAAGGTTGGATTTGGATTTGGTACTAAAGACTTTTTATGTTTAGAAATTGATATTTATTTATGTATTTGAAGAGTTTCAATTTAGTAATTTTTTTAAATAGTTACAAAATAAATAATTTTAAATAGTACATGAATTTAATTTGAAGAATTCAACTAGTACATTACACTTATATAAATGAGTGGTTAAATTTATGTACTATTTAAAATTATTAATTTTGAAATCATTTAACAAATAAAAGTATTAAATTAAAACTTTTTTAAAAATCATGGATGAAAAAATGTAACAGTTTTTAAAATTAGATATCTTTACCAAACTCAGCTTTTTAACATGATATTTTTTATCATTATAATTTAACTTAGACTAAATATGTTAAATTTAAAAAAATTATGATGTAATATTATTAAAGAAAATTGTTGTACTAAAGTGTAAAATACGTCAAAGTTTAGTAGTTAAGAGAAAAATTAAAATTTTCTTTTCTCACTAACTCCTCGAAAAATTAGGTTATAATGTAGTATTGAACTATTTAGTAAAGTTGTTTTTGTGATTAGAAAAGAAAATAAAAGGAAAATTAAAAAAATATTAATCTTAAAATTTATAATAATAACCCAATAAAATTAAATAGAATTTAGTTACATACTGTTTAATATTAAATTAACTTAAATAAAATTTATTTAATTTGTTAATATCTATTAAAAAATTGATAACTATTTTTTTTTAAGTTTAAAGATAAACACTCCATTTTAAAGTATGTGATATAACTTATTATTATTATTATTATATATTTATTTATTTTTTGTGAAAGTATAGAATATGTGTTGTGGTATTGAAATTTGAACTTTTAACTAATGTCACCGCAATCCTCCTCAAGTGTGTGCTGTTACTTAGTTTTTGTTACTTCAATTATAATTAAAACGATAACCGTTTAAATATCGTGACTCTATTTTTTCAATTGAAAATAATTCGAGCTTTCATCAATAATACTAAAATGGTAAGTTTATAAAGTTTTGCAAACTTGTCTGAACTAACACTTTTGTGTACTAAGCAGTTTCAGGTTGAAGTAATGTACTACCTTTCGTTCCAATTTCAAACAAAAAGTAGAGTTGTTTCTCTAAAATTTTATTGGAAAAACTAGGGTTGATATGGAGGAAAAACAAACGCACAAAAACAAAGGAAAAGGCCGATCATAACACTCCTATAATTGCTATACAAAGTCCTTGTTCTTAATAAATAAATTTTTTGAAGGAACAAAGAACTTAAATAAACAAAAAAATTGTTGTGGTTTTTTTTAGCCATCATCTAAAACAACGTATGTTTTTTACATTATATAAAAAAAACATATTTACAGTGATTTTATATATGTAATAAACATATATTTTTTAAATTATGCAAAAAAATAAATAAATGTATTATATTAAATGAGAGCTTATTTACATGATTTTATTTTTAACTATCACGTAATAATATATATTTTTTATATTATATAAAAAATACATGTATATTTTATTTTTAAACATGTTAATGTTAACATATTTTTTTTTTTAAGTTATATAAAAAATATATGTGTATCATATAGAAATGAGTTACAAATGAAAATTCATTTGAGAAAGAAAATATGCATTATAATTAAATCTTTTTTATATATATTTTTTTATTTTATTGTATACATTGTGAGTATTAATACGAAAGATGTTGAAATAATTTTGAGATTAATTAGTATAATTTCATTGTATTATGTGAATCCATGAATTGTTGTTCACCTTTTTCATATTGTTGTTGATAAGATGTAAGATTAGGATGTTTTTGTAAAAGTTTAAATCTAACTTTATATTTGGTGTGTTTATTTTGGAAAGAAAATAAATTAATAAATCATTTTAAAAAGAATTGAATGCAAAAAAGAAAAAAAAGTATATAAAGACCAGAGTCAAATATAAATTGTGGTGCTTTTGTTAGAAAAGAATAAAAAAAAATACAACATTTAAAACTCAACTCTATATTTATGGTGTTTATTATTAGAAAAAAAAAAGAATTGATAAATCATTTAAAAAAAATTTCTATGCAAAAAATATATATACACGTAAGTACGTCGGAGTCAATTATAAATACATTTCTTTAAGTTTTTTAAAATAGCATAAAGATTCATAAATTTAAAAAATAGCAACTAATTTCTTCTTATTATTTTTTAATTTTTTGAATGAAATATTTGTAATAAAATTAAAATAATAATAAAAAATATGTAATTGCTTATTTTAAATTTAAAGTGTGTTTTTTTTCTTTCTTTTTTTAGTTTTGAAAACTCATAGAATTTTAGAGTAATTTTTCCAATTTACAAATTAGAATTTAATTCCTGCTATGGATTGTCAATTATAATCCAAATAAAAAAATTCAGGTTTTCGAATTAGAACATAAATTAATCTTTTTTATTTTATTTAATCAAAATATTATAAATTTTCTTATAAATTTTAATTTAATTAAAATAATAACAACTTGAATAAAATTCAATGCATTATAATAACGTTAAACATACAAATAAATTTTTTATTAAATTTTACAAAACTAAAAACTTAAAAATTTCAAAGACATAAATATATTACAAAGAAATTCAAGAAATTATTAAATAAATTAAAATAAATAAATATTTTAGATTTTAACTTCATATAATTATGATTAATGATAATATAATATATTTACAAAAATAATTAAGAATAATAAAATTATAAACCAATTTAAAAGATACACGAATAAATCAATAAAATCATCATAATTACTTTATATGAAATAATTTATAAATTAAAAAAACAGTTTAAATAAAATTTAAAAATATTCATATAATTAGTTACTTTCGATAATATATTTTATAATAATTATTATTAAGTAAATAATCAATATATATATATATATGAAGGTAAAAAAAAATTACAATAAAATAATATCATAAATGCAACACATTTTTCATAAAATAAACTAATGGACTCAACATAAAGGAAAAAAAATAGTATTAAAAATATATAAAAATAATTGTAATTATTTTTTATTTTCGTGATATCTACTATCACAAATCCAATTCTGTTTTTTTTTTTGTATTATTTAAACTAATTCAAATTAAACCAAAATTTAATATATGTTTCTAGATTTGTATTTAATTTATACAATTGAACTAAATTAATACACCTAATACAAACTAGGGGTGTCCATGGTCCGGTCCGGTCCGATTTTTTCTAAAAAAAATGTAATCAAATCGGACCATTAATATTATTCGGACCAGATCGGACCGAATCGTTTGAAACGGTTTGGTCTGGTTTGATTCCCGATTTGGTCCGATTTTTTTATAATTTAATGAAGAATAATATGAAATTTTTAATATATGATTAAACTGGTCTGATCCGGTCCGGTTCGAATGGTTTAAAATTAGTATAAATCGGATCGAATCTGACCGTTTAATTAGTAAAACCGTTCATTTTGGTCCGATCCGATTCGGTTTTACAATTTGATCCAATCCGATCCGATTTATGGACACTCCTAATACAAACTATAATCCATACATCCATACATGAGTGAAAATAGCATAATGATACAAAAATAATATTTTATTTATCCTTTTTACTTTTTAGTTATGTTTGATTTAAAAAAATAAAAATATTAATGAAAATAATTTTGAATATTTTTATACGTGATTTAACTATTAATTTTATATTTCAATAAGTAATTTTTAAAAATAGGTTAAAATGTTTAATTTTTTTATAAATTTATATAATTATTTATTATTCTTATCAAACAAATTAATTAATTTAATTTATAATTTTATAAATTTTATAAATTTTATAAACTTTATTTTAATATTATATTTATTTTTGATTATACTGTTAAAATAAATATATTATTATTATTATTGTTATTGTTTCATTAAATTACATTCTTATTACGTTTAAATTCTGCCAACAAACTTCACCTTACTCTCAGAGAAATAACATGCACATTTCAAGTTCCTAATCCAAAAGCTGTATTGGATCCTCCTTTCTTCATGCTCTCTCTTTCCCCTCTTTGTCAAAATCCAATTTTGTTCTGTATATATTGATTTGGTCGCTTAAACAGCTTTATTTTGGAAAATAACCTTTTAGATCTCAAATTGTCCTCTTGAGAATGGCTTCGAGTCCGCGAACAGTGGAGGAGATCTTCAAAGATTACAGCGCTCGAAGATCTGGGGTTGTTCGTGCTTTAACTTATGGTACTCAAACCCCTCCAATCTCTCTCTATTTGTTTTAGTTTAATCGATATTTAGGGGTTTGGTTATTCGAACTTTTTATTTATACATATGATTTTGATGATCTCTGACTTCTCTTTGCTTGTTTTCTCGCAGATGTCGATGAATTTTCTGTACTTTGTGATCCAGGTAAATTTTTGTTTGTTGATCATACTGTTCGCTTTATAAAACGTTTGTCCTTTTTTCCCTTGCTTTTGATTCTATTCAGTTTCGAATTGAAGTGTTATAATGTTTTGTATTATTTTTCTAAGGATTTCTTTGTTTTAATGTGTGTTGAAGAAGGTTGATTTAAGATTTTATTTCCCCTTTCGTTGAAATTGTGATGGAAATTATACTTTGATTGTGGTTGTGTAGTTAAATTTGGGATGCCCTGGATTTCAATAATCGAACAATTTTGCTGAAAAAAAGTCATATTACAATTTGAAGTCAATCGATTTACTTAACAGAAAGAGGAAGATTTTATACCTATGTTCCATCTCTGATAAAAACTCTACTCCTGAAGAAAAACCACTATATTTTATACTATTATTTTACTATCATGAGCTGTTATAGAAGTTTTGTTGTGTGTTCTACCCTGCTGTTTCTACACTATTCTGCGTCTGGAAGTTTGTTTTACAGTTCGAGTAATTTAAACTCGGAAAAACTAGTTGTGTTTATTCCTTTTAAGAAAGTCCTCATAGCATCATACATTTTAATGGATTGCATTGATTAAGTTATTGTTGCAACTCTTGAATCCACTTGATTGGTTTCTTATAAATATATTTCAAACAGTATTGAAATACTTGAATTCCAGATATTCACTTATTTGAGATTAAACTAAAAGCTCTATTCCCCAGTTTCCATTAATTAACATATAAAATTCTAACCAGAAACCTAATTTTATAAAAAGACCCTAATTTTTATGGCTAACGATTTTGTTTATTCCTAAATTGTATTTGTCCCATTTTGAGGGTTCAGAAAAAGAGAACTTGTGTCTTTATGGACATCCAAATGAGACCTGGGAGGTGACCCTGCCAGCAGAAGAAGTTCCTCCAGAGCTTCCAGAACCAGCTCTTGGTATTAACTTTGCTAGAGATGGCATGAATCGAAAGGACTGGCTTTCACTAGTTGCTGTTCATACTGATTGCTGGCTTCTTGCCGTGTCATTCTATTTTGGAGCACGTCTTAACCGCAATGAAAGGTATAATGTTCTTTTTGTTTATGTTTTTCCTTGTTTCTTCTTTAGCTGCTTGAGCTCGAATCATTTATTTAATTAAGATATGTTGCAGGAAGCGTCTGTTTAACATGATTAATGACCTGCCTACTGTGTATGAAGTTGTAACTGAAAGGAAGCCCGTGAAAGACAAGCCCAGTGTGGACAGCGGAAGCAAATCCCGTGGCAGCACGAAAGTGAGATGAAGTTTTCCTTTCTTTAAAGTTCTCCACTCCCCCCACCCTCTCTCCTCATATAAGTTGCAAAGATTCTTGTTGCTAATAGTCTCAATCTATTTACGTAGTGTTTGATAGGTAGTCTTCAGTTTTTCTAAATTTTTCATCAAATGAAGTGTATTGAAGTGTAGAGTACTCACAGCCCATGTCCATGTCACATAGGTCGGACTGGGGTAATTCAATTTGAATCTGGATCAAGCTTTTAAAAAAAGTGGCTCTTCTATTGAGATATGGGTATCCCACTAGGATCTTATTCAAAATGCTTAACATGAATTATTGCTTATGCATATCTGCTTTCTGTCACCAATAACCAGTTTATATTTTTTGTAGAGGTCAAGTGATGGACAAGTACGAAGCAATCCTAAGCTACCGGATGAGAGTTACGAGGAGGAGGAAGATGAACACAGTGAAACCTTGTGTGGAAGCTGTGGTGGGAATTACAATGCAGATGAATTTTGGATCGGCTGCGACATTTGTGAGAGGTGGTTCCATGGGAAATGTGTGAAGATAACACCCGCCAAGGCTGAGAGCATCAAGCAATACAAATGCCCATCTTGCAGCATGAAAAAGATCAGGCAATCATAGTCACTAAACTGGGAAGAGAAAGAACATAATTCAGTGACTGACAAAATAGATAGTTATCATCATTATATGAACCAAGTAATTTAATACGTTATTGTCTTATTTCTTTATATTAGATATGCTGTATATGTATGTATGTCAAAGTTCCTAATCTACAATTCTCAAATGCATGTGATATGCGCTCTGAGGAATCCAGAATGTAAGTAGAGGATGTCAATTATTTATTGTCAAGTGTTATCTTTATGAGCAGTGTTGAATTTTCTATTTTAATTAAATAACATAGATACAAACGAAAATTTTGAGAGCTTAGAATAAAAAATATATTGTAAAATTACATTATTGCAGTCGCATATTTCTAAAATGTTTAGGACTTCACGCAATATTGTTGGTTAACTCGGTACAATATATTACAGACAGCATAAGGTATCAAAACTAATTACACTAGACCATAGACCAAATCGCCATTTTGGATTTTTCTGTATGCACCCAACTGTGATACTCTGTCTCACTGCTGCTATAGATGATCGATCTCTCTTTAAAATAAACTTCAGCTTTAAAAACAAGTATTCTTTGCTTTTGTAAGGTTGCTTGATAATTAGATAAAAAAATCTGGTAATTAAATGGGTCCTTAATATAACGACTCAGATCATGGTCAGGCTCATCTATGGAACCACTTCGTTGGACTTCAGAGCTACATGAAAGTTTCGTAGAGGCAGTTAATCAGCTTGGTGGTCCTGATAGTATGTTATCATGCTAGCTAGCTAATTATAAAAACTACGTGTCGTTTATGTTCAGATAATTAATTTATTAAATCATTAATTAATCACAGGGGCAACTCCATAGGGTATTTTGAGAGCCATGAGCATTTCTGGATTGACCATCTACCATGTCAAAAGCCATTTGCAGGTTTCTCTCTCCCTCAAGTCTCAAGTGCTCTTGCTCAGGCTTATAAGAGCAACAAGTTACAAGTATATATACATGTTAGATATTTAGATATAAATGATGTTGTTCCAACTTCAATGACTACTATAATTTGTACTTACTAAAAATAATTATAATTAAGTTCAAAAATCTCTTATACGTGGATTCTTTTCTTTTGATTGGACGTTCGAAATGTTGACCAGCTACACACATAAATATTTAGTTTTTTTTTTAATAAATACACACCAAAGAAATATTGAGAAATTTATAACGTTTTGATGGCTCGATTTTTCTGTTTGAAAAAGATGTCTTAATCTTTGTTTAATTGACGAGATAATAACTCATTATTTAAAAAAGTTATTTAATATAAAATAATTGAATCATGTTTTGATGTTCAGTGCTTACGACAGTATTAATCAAACAAATGATATTGATTCACCTTCTAATATCTATGATTTTCCATTTATTCTAGCTCAGCTCTTTGAATATGATGAATACATTTTTTTCTGAATTTTTCAATATATTTGGATAAAGTTAATCATTTAAATTTATTCGATATTGAATTACATTAATATTATGGTGTGTTATTTTTATTGTTATATATTTTAAAGGTATTATTTTTTTTATTTTCTAATAAATTTATTGTGTTCATTAATGTGGTAGAAGTACAGGATGGCAATACTTATACCAGAGTCAAGCAGTAGTAAGTTTCAATGCTCCAAAGCCCTTAATTTTGTAAAATAAATTCAGGCTATATGCCAGACGAATAACATTTTGTAAAAAAAAAACTGTATCAAAATTTTATTACAAATTTAAAATTTATCTTTTTATTTTAATTTTTTTATCTCGTAAAAATATATAAAAGAATATTTAAATTTGTTCGGCCAGTTAGTACTATATTATTTAATTCAATATATTATAATAAGTTACCATTAATATCGATCTAATTAATCAAACTTGAACTATGTTTCTTATGGATTATTATCACAAATATCTCTAAGTTTTTGTATTTTTTTAAAATTATCTCTGAATTTTATTTAATATAAAAAATGTTTATAAACGTTATCAGCGTTATATTTCCGTTTAATATTAGGGGTAAAATGATAATTTCACTCATATATATATATATCATTTCTGCGAAAAAAAATCAAAAATACCCCTGAGATTTTCAATATCTTCAAAAATACCCTTAATTTTTTTAAAAACTACAATATCTCTGAGGTTTAAGATATCTTTAAAAATACCCTTATTATTTAACATAAGCAGAAAAAAATTGTAAAAAATTACATCAATATCAGAAAAAAAAATTTCTACCTTTGCCTATATAACTTTTTGAATATTACCGTTGAGAATATTATCACAAATACCCTTGATGTTTTTCTTTTATTCAAAAATACTTATGTTATAATAATTAATTTAACTTTATCAAAAATACCTCTGTTATAATAATTAATTTAACTTCATCAAAAATGTCCCTATTATACTCCTACTTTTCAATAACACAATATAAAATATTTTCCAAAAATATTTAACTTGATATTGTGTGCTTTGTTAACTTAATTTATCTTCAGGGATATTTTTGAAAAATATTTTATATCTTGTTATTGAGAAGTAGAGATATTTTTTATGAAGATAAATTAAATATTGTAGCAGAGACATTTTTGTTAAAGTTAAATTAATTATTGTAGTAGGAGTATTTTTGATGAAGTTAAATTAATTATTATACCAGAGATATTTTTGATGAAGTTAAATTAATTATTATAGCAGGAGTATTTTGGAAGAAAAGAAAAACCTGAAGGGTATTTGTGATAATATTTTGAACGACAATATTTAAAAAACTATATAGGCAAGGGTAGAAAAGATTTTTTCAGATATTGATGTGATTTTTCACAGCTTTTTTATGCTTCTGTTAAATAATAAGAGTAATTTTGAAGATATCTTAAACCTCAGGGATATTGTAACTTTTTTTAAAACGTTAAGGATATTTATGAAGATATTGAAAACTTCGAGGGTATTTTTGATTTTTTTCCTATTTCTTATATTATCTAATTTCTATATCTAAAATGTTATAAATTTTTACCTATATGTATTACGAGGCAACGTTTAGATGAAAGACATCACAGAAATACTACCAAATTTTGGTACAATATCGTGAGTACATGTGATCCCTAATTTCTTTCCCTTTAAGTGACGTTTGGTTCACAAAATAAAATCAAAATCAAAATTGAAATAGAATGAAAACAATTTTGTTTAATTTGATCACTGAAATCAAAGAAGGAATCAGTATTACAGTATTTGATTTAAATAATATCATTTAATTATTATTTTTTCGTTAAGCAAAATACATTATTGAAATCATTAGTTTTTTAAAAAATTATTACTTAAAAAATATATTATTAAAATTATTATTTTTCTAATTAGGATTTAGGGTCTTGAGATTTGTGATTTGTGATTCAAGGATTTAAGATTTAGGGATTTGGGATTTGGGATTTGGGATTTAAGGGTTATGATTATATTTATGGGTTAAGGTTTAGAGTTAAAATTATTATTTTTTTAAATAGAGTTTAGGATTTCAGAATTTAGTATTTAAATTTTAGTGCTTAAGATTTCAGGATTTAAAATTTAGGTTCTATGGTTAAAAATTTTCAAATCAACCGATTAAATTTTAATATATTAACTATGTATTACTAATAAGAGATTAATAAATATACTAAAACTCCACTTTCTAAGTTATTGTGCTCCCAATTTCGATAATTCATGCATGTCACCTGTTTGATGTTACATTTATTAGTACACTAAAAGTTACATAGAAGATTTGCACTCTTTTGTAGTTTTCATCTTTTAATTTTCTGCCTTGATGCCGAGATACATAAAAACATCATGAAAAAGAGAATAAATTAAAATTGTCGGTTGGACTTGTTATTTTGTATCAGCATATATACATACGTTACTGAGATATATTGTGTATGAAATAAATATAAAACCAGCTTATACGTACTGTTGTGAATATATATTTAATTACTCTACCTTAATTTGTGAAACTAATTAATATAATTTCATTGAAAATGTTAGAATTTAGAAAAGTTCTTATATGATATATTTTGTTGGAGGCTATACATATTACCTAGCTACTTCTCTTAGATTCATCTAGATGTTTCTTATTTAATTTTTCTAAACATCCTTCCAATATTTAATTCTATAAAATTTAGATTTTCTATCATTTAATAATCTAGATATAATCTATAAAATGTAAAGATCTTTTTTTTGTTGTTGGTAAGGAGATTTCCAAAATATTTTCTTCATTGTTATAAAATGTGCATCCATGCATTTTTGATAATAACAAAAAAATGGAAATTATGATTAATGAAGCATATTATACATAGCAAAACTGTGTTGACCTGAGTAATTTAGTGGTTCATAGTCTACTTAATAACGTGGTGTGTCTTTGAACAAAAATTTAAGGTTTAAATCTCAATAGTTACTTCTCACAGAGAAAATAAATAGCTATTTATTCTTCTAATTAAAAAAAAAAAAACTCACTAGCAAAGTTTGACCAAGCTTGTTTTCTTTTTCATGTTTTCCCCCTCTATGAGTTTGATGCATATTTCAACTTGTGTGTTTGAAAAAAAGTTATCTATTGAAAAATTAGTGCACTTAGCGTAAAACCTTTCACACAAATTCAATCAATAATAAACATTCACATGAATTGGGATTGAGAGACTTAGAAGTCATTATTTTTTATAAAATTAATGTAATTTAATTTCTTAGATTTTAAAAGATATTTTTTAGTCAAAAATTTTAATAAAATGATTAATTAAAGTTAAATAATATTATTTTAATTATTTTTTATTAAAATTTTAATTTTATTATCAATTGATTAACACGTGATAAAACATTAACTATTAACAAAGATAAAAATAAAATTTAGTATCAAAATATCTTTTTTTAAAGCAATAATAATAATATTCTAATAGAAAATTATTTAAATATATATTTTATTTTTTAAACTATAAAATTAATAAAATATTAAAACAAATATTTTTAATTTTTATATTAATTATAAATTTTTTCATAGTTAAAGAATCACGTTTTAATTATTTAAATAATATTTTAATATAAAATTATTAAAATATTATTATTTATTTTTAATATCGGTGACTAAAAATACACTTTTGTAAATTTAAAGATAAATATAAACTATCTTTACTTTATATAGATAACTGGTTAGGCATAATGATAATCATATGGATTTTAAAGAGTCGATTTGTTTTTTACCACAAGGACCCTTAGTCCTAATAAAGAGTCTATACTCATCAAACGTCATTGGATGATAAAGAGCAGGCCTTTCTTCAGTAACAAGCTCTTTAATTGGTTCCATTATCAATTCACTGTTTGGGTTGTAGAAGAAAGCAAGTGATACTCTATCCTTCTCTGAATTCACAATCACCCTGTGCTCTACACTCTTGTATATCCCATTGCTTAGTACCTTCATGTTATACACTAATTTGTATCATATAATCATAAAAACACAAATAACAATAATACTAAAAATAACATCTTAACTAATGATCATATTATGTAGATTGAAATTTTAATAATATTCGAAAGAATCAAATTGATTGACAATATAAATTGAATTAAATTGTTTTAAGTGATTTTAAATTCGGTTTAAATATGCCTAATAGATGAGTTATTCGAATTATTATAATTTTTAATATTATATTATTTTTTTGTTTTTAAAAATGATAAAAAATAATTAAAATAAATATCAAAATGGATAAAATTTTATCCGAATGTTTGCAACCCAAATGGGACAGGTACTCATTGAACATGTAATTATTATTATTATTATTTGAAAAAAAAAATAAGGCAATTAAATAACCTGAATTTGATCGGCAATGTTGACAATGAATGCATTTGGAAGAGAGTTAATAGTAATCCAGGTACCGTCTTTTAGAACTTGGAGTCCGGCGACATCTTCGTCGGGTAAGAGAAGGGTTAAACCACCAGGGTCAGAGTGAGAGGAGAGACCCAAAGTAAGGTGAGGTTGAGGACATTTTGGGTAAAAATTAGCCCTTAAGCAAGCTCCTGTGTTCTCTCCTCCAAAAGCATTTGGGAGTTGTTCCTCTTCTAATCCCAGGCTTATTGAGAGCAGCTTCATCAATGTCTCACATAATTTCAACTGTTCATTACCATATTCTACCATCAAATTCCTGCAATATTAATCCACGAAAAAAACAATTATTTGTAACATTATAATTATATTGCAACTAAAAGAAGGGAGAGGGAAACAAAAACAAAAATAAAACGCTGAATGTAACAAACTAAAAATAAGAAGAAAAAAACTAAAAATATAGATTCATATGAAGCTATCCTACTATTTCTATTTTAAATCGAAACCAATTTACAATTTTATTACTATTTTTGTTATACTCTTAATAAACACACAAATAAGTATAACTAAACATAACATAATTGGACATATGTTAAACTAAAAATCAGGATCTTATTTTTATGTCTAATTTTATATAACATAATTGAATAATTGTGCAAGAAAATACATGAACAAATATAAAAAAAAGTACGTAAAATCAGTTATTTAAATACATATTAACCAATAATTGGGATTCATGTAGATTAAAATTTGATTAATTGATCATGTGTTTAATTTGATTACGATAAGTATAATTATCAATCAATTAAAATTTAATTAATTGGATAATTTTTTAGTTTAGTTGGATATGTGTCCAACATTGTTCCGACGAGTAAGTTCAACAGTTGATCAAATTTTAGTCTATTAAATAACTGCCGATTTAGTTGGATATGTATCCAATTCAATTTTAATTAATGAGATCACAATTCGATCAAAATTTGATTAGTTAGATAATTATATAAGTCAGTTAGATATTTATCCAACACAATTCTAATGATTACTTTTATTATCATCTAATTTTGATTATCAAATTAAATAAATATCTAATTAAAATTAAATAAAAATTTATTAATAAAAATTAAGGGTATTTTTATCGCTTTATGTAAAAAATTAAACAGAAAGAGTTTATGTATATTTTTTTATTAATATGATATTATTATAGTACGTTAAAAAATATAAAATTAAAATGAAATAGCAAAGCAAAATCTATAGGTAATTTAAAAAAAATAAGAAAAAGGAGTAAATATGAATAAAACAGCAAAACAAACTTATGTGTGTTTAGGTGGTTTTTTTTTTTAATGGACTAGTGATTTGAAAAACTTGGAGGAAATCAAATCGTATATTACGTAAGCAGTCTACATGGCTATTAGTTGGCCATAAGGGCTGTAAAATTTTCAAGTAAATTTGTGCGAGATGATTGAATTGAAGGAGAGAATAATGATAATAAAATAAGTAATAAATAATGATAATTTTATTTTATAATAGGAGGTAAGTTAAAGATGGAGATTTTTTTTTAAATTATATATTATATTTTAATAAATATATAAAAAATTATTAATTTAATTAAATTTAAACTTAAAGTAATCATAACTAATTTATTATATATTTTATATTTCATTATTAAGTTATATTTTTATTCTACTAAAACATAAATAATTTTTTTAAATTATTTATACTATTTATTTAAATTTTAAAATTTTAAAATCTTATAATTATTTTATAATTTAGACAAAATATCATAAAAATTTCTTACATTAAATCATTTATGTCATTTAGTCCCTTAGATTAAAAACTATGTTATTTAGTCAATTATTTTTTAAAAAATTGTTAATTAATGACACATTTTATTATTTTAATAGTTTTTCTATTAAAATATTATCATTTTTTATTAAGTGATTAAACACGATTAATATTAAAAATCACATAATATTTATTTTAAATTTTTATTAAAAAACAAAATATATATATAGAAATAATTTTTTTCATATTAAATTTCACTTTTATCTTATTAAAAATCGGTATTTTAATCATATTTTAAATAATTAATATAAAATAATATAAATTGTCTTTAATTAACAATTTTTACAAGTATAAGTGACTAAATAACAGCATTGTAATATAAGAGATTAAACAACACAAATAATTTAATATAAATAAATTCTATAACACCTCATCTTTTTATTTAAATGATGTATTTATTATTATATATATTCTATTTTTCTTCCTTTAATATATTTTCACAATGATTTTAAATAAAATAGAAAATAAATTCTAAATCAATAACAAAAAGAACATAGAGGAATATACGCTGATATATTGACAACCATTGAATTGAACATGTATAAAGTGAATATAAATTCACACTTTTTTAATTAATTTTGAATTTGATTTGATTCACACATATTATATTATAATTTGTAACTTACTTGAACATTTTAGGCATCCTGTCCAGTCAAATTTATTGTATACATAGGTAGCTTAATATCAATTGTATAATTCGATAGATAATATTTTTTATAATCATATAAACGTTTTTTTAATAAAAAATTATACAAATTACGAATCTAAAAAAATTTAAAACTATAATATTAGTAAAATTAAATTGCAATTATTTTTAAGAAATAACAAATAACTTTGATAAATAACGTATATAAATTAAAAATAATAATAATTCATTGAATATCTTAAAAAGAAAATAAAATAAAACAATTAAAAATAATCATTTTATTTAGTTATTTTGTATGCAGGTGAATCATCGTAAAATTATTTTAAAAATATTGAAAAATTCGTAAATAAAATATAAAAAATATTATATTTTATTATACGTAAATTAAATTGAATTGACGTGAATTTAAAATTTAAAATTAATTAATGACTCATAAAATTAAGTAAAAAATTTAATTATATATATATATATATATGATTAGATGAAATTAAAAAATAAAAATAAAAATAATATATTTAAATTTTTTAATAAAATAAATAATATATTTTTATGTTTATCTTATATATTTTATTATTAAAAAAATTTAATATATTTTTTTTATATTTTTTATTTAAATTAAATTTAAATTATTTTAATATTATTAAATAAATATTTTTATTATTATAATTTTTAAAAATGTTATTTTTTATTATAAATATGATCCACACTTAATAAAATATGTGAGTTTCTTATAGTACATAATTTTATTTTGAATAGGTTGAAACATGTTATTTCAATTCTTTTTAAACGTTTGGAGGTTAATATTTATTGAGAATATATTATATATTATTATCTATATACATCTTTTTTCTTTTTCTTTTTGCTAACATATTATACCTATAGACATCAATTCATGTTTAAAGTGTGTAAAAGACATAATAAAACGAAAAATAGAGATTAACATTCCAAAAAAAAAAAAAAAACTTAATTGACCAGCTCAAAAGAAAGCAAAACCAAGACAACTTGAAACAAAGAAAAAACACATGACTTGCGTAAAGTAGGCGCAAAGAGTAAGATATTATATATATATATAAGTCACGTGTAGAAAAAAAAGGGAAAAAGTCACGTTTTTCCTAAAAAAAAACATATTTAAGCACGTTTAAAATACCTGTAAGAAGGAGAAAGTGGCCAATTATGAGGATTGCGAAGAGAAAGAGGCATGAAATGAAGAAAGAAATAGTCACTCCAATCAAGAATAGCTCCTTTCTCAACACCAACTCTACTACCGTAACCTTCATAAGTTGTGGGTGAGTTAGAATATTGTTGCTTCACTTCAAGTGGATGTCCAAAGAAATCTCTCCAAGTCTCTCTAGCTCTCCTCATTAACTCTAAGTCAATCCCATGATTCACAATTTGAAAAAAACCCCACACTCTACAAGCACTTGAAAAACTACTCATTGCACTTTCTCTAGTGCTCTGGTTACTACTCAACAAGTCTTGTAGATCAATGACAGGGATATTATTGGAATTATAAACATTATTTGGAAAATTGGGCCTTTGTGAAGGAGGCTTTATATAGCGATCTGGGATTGAGGTTATACCACTTTCTGATAAAGATTGGACTCTCACTACTGGTTCAGGCCATATCTGTATGCAATTCATCTTAATTGTTTGGGATCTCATATTTCTCAAACTCTTTAGTGAGTTTAGTACTCAATTCTTCATGTGAGTGTATTGAGAATTGAGATGGCTCTAATCCTATATATATTGGATTAGAGACTTTGACTACTTAGTTTCGGCGCCGTGACAAACTTGAATTGTTCATTACCAACTTACCATATAAAATACAGAATTGTATAACTTTCCAAAATATATACACATGCATGGATTTTAATAGAAAAATAGAAGGAAGAATTATTTCAGAACCAATTTTTCTCATTTTTGACTATATATATAACGTGTATATTTATTTATTTATATTTTAATATTTTAATATAATTTGAATTATAATTTAAAATGAACTTAAGTTGAGTTATATGGCAATATTACTTCACATACCAATTACTTTACAATCTAATGGTACGTATCCTTGTGGGTCCTAAACTTTTAGATGTCAACATTTATTGCTTCCAAATTCGAGTTTGCAAATGGTAAATAAATGCATGAATATATATAACGTTGAATATTAATTTTAAAAATAATAAATTAGTGATATAATTTAAAAAAGTTAGTGATATAATTAAAGACTTAAATTATGGTACAATTTAGAGAAAGAGAGTCTTGTTTCATCTATCAATAGGGAGGAGTTCATGTATCGAAGAATAAGACAAAAATCAGAAGAAAAAAAATCAGAAAAAACATTAACAAACTCAAAGAGAAAAAATATTTAGTAACTTTGAGAGTTTTTTGTTAGTTTGAGGAAACACTCTAGAGATATTATTAGTGAGAAAATCAGTATCTGTATTTTATATATTTTCTACTCAGTTTAAATAATATTTGTTGACTCCCGTAAATATAGACGAATTGTCGAACCACATAAATTATGTGTATTTTTTTAACACTTTGATATATTCATATACCGCTATTTATTACTTCTGTGCAATATATATATATATATATATATAATATACATAACTTTATATCAAGTTATCAAAATTATAAAATTTAAATCATTTTCCGCTTAAACATGTTGAATATGTACATAATCACCTTTTTAATTCCGCCTAAGAATTAATAGGCTATCTCTTCGGACTTTTCCATCAGAAAAAAAGGAAATATATATATATATATATATATGTTCTCTCGAATTCAATGTTTTTGAGAGGGACATATAAGATAAGGACAAAGGAGTATGATTTTGAGATTTTCTTTAATACGTGGGGTGAAATGTAAAAGTTGCGGTTGGCTGGACCAAATCATATAAAGACATGTAGTCTAATATGTACATGTGATTTCTGTAGCTAAATCGTCCAAAAAAAGCAGCTAATTGTTAGCTGTTAGGTACATCAAATTAAAGTGATGGGACTATTCAATATTGTAAAAATTTCATATTAATCTCGTTTCATAGTAATTGAGTTCCTCTAAATATATAATTTATACAATTTATTTTTACTTTTTTTTTATGTAAATTTCATTAATTATTTAATTTAAAAATAAGATAAATTAAATTAAAATATTTAAAAATTGATATTTTTCAGAATAAAATAAAAACTGTATATTTTATTAATAATATTTTAAAAAAAATAGCTGTATTATCTATTATGTCCCTCTCTCTTCCTCTACCTTTCTCTTCATCTCTTCTCTCTTTACCTCTTATCCATTATCTTCTTTTTTGACTTACTTTTTATTTTTATTTTTTATTATTAAATTAATGATGAAAGAAAGGAAGGAATAGAAATGGAGGAGGAGGAGGAGGGATTTTTTTAATGTTTTTTTATTAATAAAATATATAATTTTTATTTTATCTTTAAAAAAAATTAAAATTTTAAATTTTTTGATTTAATTAATCATATTTTTAAATTATATATTTAATAAAATTAAAGTATATAAATTACCCACAGGTAAAATTTTGCACTCAAATTAAGACAGGTGATTTTCTTCCATAAAAGTCCATATGATGTTTGGAAAATTCATTAGTAAAATTCACTAAAAACGGTAAATAAAATATTTAATAAGAAATTGTAAGATTGATAATAGTAATATTTAATTATAAAAATATAAGTTTTTTTTAGATTAATAAATTTTTAAAATCGTTCTGACCCATGAGTTGAAGAGTCAAATATTCGTTTTTAGTGTAACGTTGTGTTTGTCATTAATATTAATCTTTCCCGCAAAATGTGTGTATTAGTATTTATAATTATTTGTGGAATATCAAAAATTGTATAAATGATTTTAAATCTAAATTATAGAAAAATAAGTTTTATCCTCACACAACATACTAAGCCATATCAATATAAATATAAATGTTAGGGATGGAAGTTCACTACATTCATTTCTTTAAAATGTGCATGTTTTTTAGGAAATTAGAGTTAAAAATCTTACCAAAAGTTTTAAAATATACATATAAGATGCTATAATTTTTTTAAATAATTCAAACTTATACGGTACTAATTAGAATACAGATTTCATATTTTTAAGCATGTCCAAATAGGTTTATGGTATAAAAAATTAGTATGTGATTTGGTAATATGGATATATTTTTATAGTTTTTGTGATTTCGGTATTTAATTTTAGTAGTTTGTGAGTTAATTATAAAATTTGTAGTAGTCTTTAATTTATATATATATATATATATATATATATATATATATATATATACAGATTTCATATTTTTAAGCATGTCCAAATAGGTTTATGGTATAAAAAATTAGTATGTGATTTGGTAATATGGATATATTTTTATAGTTTTTGTGGTTTCGGTATTTAATTTTAGTAGTTTGTGAGTTAATTATAAAATTTGTAGTAGTCTTTAATTTATATATATATATTTTTTAATTTTAATATATTTTTAAAAAAATTAGAAATTATTTTAGATAACACTTCAAAATTTATAATAAAAAAAATAATATATTTTTTTAAATCAAGAGAAATATAAATTAATTCTAAAAGTATTAATTTTATTATTATTTGTATTAAAGAGGTTATATTTTTTACTTTTCCCAAAAAGTATCATGCTTAGAAATGAACTTACCAAAAAAGTTTAAAGAAATAGTTTTACCAAACTCTAAAATTGAACAACGCGACCATCACTTCTAAAAATTAGTGATGATGAACAGTATTGGTTCATCTATTTGTGTTATATTTTAGTAATGATAGTGTTGTTTTCCATATTAATTGACACATAAAATTTATATTCAATTTGTTATTTGTTATCTGTTATATAATAGTAATAAATAATTAAACTTTTAAGAATATTAAAAAAATATTGATTATTTATAATTAAATTTTTTACCAGTATCATACCGTATCATGTTATAATATAGTATCAAAAATTATAATTTTAAGTGAAAATAATCAAAAGATTGATTTATAATTTTTGTAATTTAAAAAAAATATTAAAAACTTATAATTAATTATTATTTAATAATTGTACAGTCTTTATACAAATTAGATATAGTAAAAAAAATTTGTGTTGCCTTTAAGATGTAAATAAGTTGAAAAATAAAAAGGGAAAATTACCTTTCATATCCACCATCTCACAAAAAATATTTTTTCTACATTATCACTTTTTATTCACCCAAATACCTAATTGTACAATTTTACAACTCTAATCTAATTGTAAAATGGAAATAAAATAAACATACTAAAAAAATACATTTTTTTGCTTAAAATTTTTTGGATATTTTGATGATATCTACTTCAATCTAAATATATCTATATTGATTTATATTTTTAAAATAATATAATAACAGTCTGTTATTTATTTTAAATTACATAAATAATCCAATTTCTTGTTATTAAGGGTATTTATATCATTTAATTTTTTGTTGTTTTAATAATACATCTATGTAACAAAAGTTACCTATATAAACTCATATTTTTATAATAGTTGATTAGTAGTTTTATACTTAATTTTAGATATATCAATTATTTAAATTTAATATTTGATTGAGAATTCCATCATGTCTCATATGTATCGGAGAAAAATTAATAACAAATTCATTTTTAAAATAATTAAAGAATAATCATTAAAACATTATTAATCAAAAAAATTTGTTTAACCTTAAAATCAAACGTGAGGGAGAATTTTGAAAAAAATCCTAAATAAATCAATCATGTTGAAAATGTTATTTTACAAGAAAAAGTAGAGCATGATGGAATGATGGATGATTTTGCGATAAAAATTTAGGATTTTTATTTGATACTAAAATATGTAAGTATAAGAGAATACTTAGATTCCAAAACTAGACATAAGAGACATGCTTAGTATTATTTAGTTGGCTTCAAAATGTCCCAATATATTTAGTATTATATTCATAATAATATTATAAATATAAAATGTGTTGTTTTCTTATGAGATTAATATACTATTTATTTGGTTTTTTAATCAAAGATTTCTAATATAATTAAGATTTTGATAAATAATACAAGAATTCTTAGTTAAATAATATATTTGGTAATCAAGTAATGATTCTTGTTAAAATAATATACTTGTTAGTCAATAAAATCACTTATACATATATTAGCCATCTATCCAACTTGAGAGTTCATCACCATAAATTGAAAAGCCATAATATTGAACTCCATTCGCTAATTAAGACACATTTTAGTCATATTGGTTTTCTCTTTTTATAATCTATTATACTTGTTTTGTATTGCTACATTTGTTAAGAGATGTTTGGGAGCATTTGGGGTTTTATTTGAGTGACTTTTAAATATTCGGTGTGTCGTTTTCAGTAGAATAGTTTTGTTATATTAAAAGGTCAAACCACATAAATTTTTGTGTGTCATTTATTTTCTTGTTTGTCATAACCTATTATTATTTATTTGTGTAATCTAAATTGGCTCATAGCTTCTACTTTTGCATTTTCCAATTTATAACAAACTGGTATCAGAGCTTTAGGTTCATTTGTTATCTTTTTGGGACTAATCAAGTTTGCTCATTTATATTTTTTTATTGAAATTTTGGTTATTTGATTTGTTTTTAAATTTTGGGATTGTATTTTTGTTTATTTAATTTGGGTTTTTTTGTTAAAAGGGGAAAATATAAAATTAATAAATTCAATGATAGGAATGATTTTAGTCTTTAGTGTTTGAAAATGTCATTGTATTAGTTAAATAAGGACTCGTTAAGGCATTTGAGAGCAAGGATAAATTATCTAAAAATTGACTAACGAAGAAAAAGATGAATTCATGAAAAACACTTTCAGTTTAATTAAGTTGTTGTTATCTGATGAAGTTTTACACGATGTTGGTAATAAGTAATCTGTTGCTAATTTGGAGAGTTTCTGTATGACCAAACCTTTGACGATTCAGTCATATTTGAAGCAATGTTTATACATAAGCAAAATGCAGAAGATATTTATTTGCACGATCATCTTCATGAATTTACTAAAATTATTCATGATTTAAGAAACGTTAGTGTTAAAATTGATTATGAAAATCAAGCCTTGGTTCTTTTATGTTATTTACCTCTTTCTTTTGAACATCATGTTGATATCATGCTTTACGAATGAGACACTATTTATTTGGATGATATTAGGGTAGCTTTGAATTTCAAAGAGTTGAAGAAGAAGGTGTCTATGAGTAATAATGATAGTAGTAGTGGTTTGTTTGTCAAAGGTAGAACTCAAGAAAAATGACTCAAGTAATGATAAAGATAAATGCAATTATTGTCGTTAGAAAGGACGATGAAAATCAAATTGTCCTAAACTCAAAGATAAAGATAAGTCTGTCATAATGTCTTCTGTTCTAAATGATGTTACTGGTATTGTAGATAATTCTTGTTTTGATGATGGTGTTGTTCTGTCATTATCTATTGGCTCTCTTGAAGATGTTTGAAATCTCGATTCAGGTTTGACTTGCCCTAATAAAGATTGATTTTATACTTATCAATATGTTGATAGAGGTGTTGTCTTGATAGGAAATAATGTATATTGTAAGATTATAGGTATTCATACAATTTGAAGTAAGATGCATGATGATATTGTTAGAACTTTGGAAGACGTTCGTCATGTGCTAGATTTGAAAATGAACTTAATATCTTTGAGTACTCTTGACTTACAAGGCTATCGATATTTAGTAGAATGTGGAGTATTAAGAGTTTCTAAGGATGCTCTCATCGTTATGAATGGACAGTTGTTTCATGGCCTCTATGAGCTTCAGGTTAGCACATATTTCTCTCTTTTGTCTTATGAGTGAGGCATGGATGCCTACTTTGAAATCGAATGGTTTATTTAGTGGTATGAAATTCAAGTGTTTTAGAATCGAAAATGATTTGATATTTTGGAAGAGTGAGTCTACTGAGTTTTGTCAAAGAAGTGGTATAATGAGACATCGCACTATATGTAATATACCACATCAACATGAGGTTACAGAATGTTTGAGTTTAACTCTTTTGAAAACACCGTGTTCCATGCTCTTTCAAGCTATTTTGTGTAGATTCTTTTAAGTTAAAGCTTATAATGATAAATTGGTCTTCCTTAATTACATTTGTGTTGAATATTTTGTTTGAAAAAAAGAGTATGTTTTGACAATAAAAAACAATTGTGTCAATGAGCAAGTGAAGCTTGAAAGTGTATCTATTAGCAAAGTGAAAGTGGGCACTTCTATACAACCTTTAGTAGACAAGTTAGAATATTTTGCTAATTATTTGGCCAAGAAGCAACTAGAGTTGCCATATTGTATTGCCTTTAGTAAAAGACAATGTTGAGACCCTTATTGGGTTCGTTTTGGTTTACTTGTTTATTTGTCACTTTTAGTCATGATATTTCATACGTTAATGCCATTAGAAATTTGTTGTATGTTATGCTTTGTACTTATCCTTACATTTTACATACAATTTGGGTTGCCATTTGTTTTATGGGCAATTTTTGCAAGGGTTATTTGAAAATTGTGAAATGAAATTTGATTGGCACTTTCATTTTTTCTTAGTTTTTGGTAGGAGTTCTAACACTAGCTATAGTGTTATTCATTTTATGAACTTCGTTTGCACTGGAAATTTTATTGGAAGTTTTTTGACAAATTTTGTCTTCACTCCTTATTGTGTTATTAGTTGGGAGAACTTTACAGTTTACAATTGATCTATCTACTATAAAGATAAAATATATAGTTGTAGTAGAAATAGTGAATAAAGTTGTTTTATTTAGATGTTTGGTTTATAATATGGGTTTACAACAAAATATTTCTATTATATTTTGGGATTATTAGAATTTGATACATTTGATCTATAATATGTGTCTTGAAAAAATCAAAAACTTTGGTATTAGATATCACTTCATTGGTGACATTATGTTTTATAATGATAGTCAATTTGGAGATTTCAATAATTGTGTTGACCAAGTATATTTCTATTGACAAGTTTAAGTATTGTTTAGACTTGGTTGGTGATCATAGTAGATAATTCCCTTCGAAGCTTTAGAGTGACAGACATTTCATGTGTTTCGAGGATTCTTGTTTGAAGAATTTGGTTTTATATCATGTCAAGGTAGAGACTGTTATTTTGTTGGCTTCAAAATGCCCTAGAATAATTATGATCATATAGCTAATAATATTATAGATATGAAATGTATTACTTTCTTATGAGATTAGGATACTATTTATTTGATTTCTTAATCAAACATTCCTAATATTATTAAGATTTTGACAATTAATACAAGGATTCTTAGTTAAATAATATATTTGGTTGTAAAATAATGATTCTTGTTAAAGTAATATACTTTTTAATCAAGTATATCACTTATACATATATTGGAATTCTTCCCAACTTAGAGTTCATCCTATGAATTGGGAAGCCACAATATTGAAGTCACATTCATAATCAAGCTATGTTTTAGTTATCATTTATTTTCTTATTGTCTATTATTTTGTCATTATAAATTATTTTTTATTTGTGCAATCTAAATTAGCTCCTGACTCTCGCTTTTGCATTCACCAATTTATAACACTTGGAAAAGATGAATAACTCAAACTAATAGGAATTTCAACTAAATATATTAATTTTGTCACAACAATGCATGCAAGTTAAGAGTCTTAAAAACACGTAATTAATCTATACGATGTAGAAATGTACATATCAAACCACAATAAAAAATAAGTATATAGGAAAGAATAGATAACACTTAAGTACCCAAGTTTGAAAAAACACTCAAACCTTCTCAAAAAGGTTTATACAAAAAATGAACAATAATGAGCATGATGTAAAAATGAGAATTAACACAAGACATTAAATAACCTAGTAAATAAGATGAGATATAGTGTATATGATATGACATGACTATAAAAAAATTCTAATTCTTTGACACTATGAGAAATCATATGACATGATGTTCATGTAAAAAAATGCATAAAAAATGACAAATTGAAGATTTAGAGTTGGTTCATTAACTGGGAGCAGTTTTAAAGAAGAGTTTGTTCTTAATTTTTGTCTATGTATCTAACATATGCTAAATTTTTTAATTAAATCTTAATTTTAAATAACTTGTGTCCTTAACTTTTTGTTCATGTATGTGACATATGTTAAAATTTTTAATTAAATCTTAATTTTAAAGAATAATATACTTAAAATTAAAAATAAGAACTACTAATATATTGTTATGAAACTATAGATCTACGTACACACATTTTGTTAAATAAAGGTACTATTAAAATATCAAAATCTTTAAATAAATAATTATCTTTCACTTGTATCACATTTGTTAAACATACAATGAAATCTTAATTTAAAATATAAAATTATATATTTGTATATCTTACTATAAATGAATAGATTATTAATATATTATTTTAAAAAATATGAGTTAATATAAACACTTTACTTAAAAATAATATAACCAAAATACCGATTTCTCTTAAAAGTATCTAAGCCAATGATGACAAAATAATAAAAATGCATCTTGTATTATAAACTTTTCTGGTTTAATGTGTAAATTCAAGCACGAGAAAACTTGAAGTTTGAGTTTATGAAGTGGATTAACTTAGAAAAAAATTAGCTCAACTTAAAAGTTCTCGTATTATAAGGATGATATTGTCTTGGGCTCGGAGAGCATATTTGGGCACACACTAAAAAAAACAGCATTACGTGGGCTGGAACCATCACTCAGACGTGGCCTGGGGCTCTTTGTAAAGATGGTACATCAGTAACATTAAAATACATGGAAATATATTAAAAGCAATTTTTTTTTTTGGGACGCCGAATTTGTCCTCTAAGTTGACAAGTTGTAACTTTAACTCCCTAATTTTAAGTAGTATTCTAAAATTCTTTAAGTTTGTAAATTAAAACATTAGAAGTTTTAATAGATATATGGTATTTCATTTTTCAACCTAATAAGCTTTTAATGCACCACAAATAATACATTGGAGATCCATTAGGTTTAAAAATAAGATGATATAGACATAGATAGATGTATATAGAGATGAGGAGACACATGTTCTATATGAATAAAATTTTAAGTGTAATAATTATATATATAATTTATATGTATAAATAAATTAACATTTTTTATTTAAAAAAATAACTAATATTATATTTTATTATGTATACATGCTCCTCTTGAATATAAATCATAAATTTATCATTATTAAGTCTATTAAGTTTTAAAAATAGGGTACAAAATCTTCTCGAACTTTTAGTGTATTTTTTCCTAATTTTTTTTGTAAGTTGTTTGTAAGATAATTTTTTTTAAGGTTAAATAAAAGTTTAAATTTATAGATTTTATATTTATTCTAAAATTAATACTTAGATTGTGTATTTATTTTTTGTAACAGTTTAATTTTTTTATTATCACAGATAAATAATTATTTTTTATATTTTTATTTATTTTTATTTTATTTTTTCTTTAATTTTTTGAATTATAATTTTTTAAAATTATAGCAGTATTTATGTAATATGATTTATATATATATATATATATATATATATATATATATATATATATATATATATAATGAATCAGCTATTAATTAACTAATAAAAGAAATATGAAGTCATGAAGATAAATACAATTGCCAATTCTAAATAAAGAACAAAAATAATAACGAACCAAGTTTTTTCCAAATCCACTATGATGTGTATAGAAAATCTATTTAAATATTTGGACAGTGACTCCTTAGCAAAATGTAACAGCTTGTTAATTGCCATAAAAGTCGGAAAAAAGAAAGAGACAAAGAAATGGCTTTCGTTGATAAAGACGATTAATGAAGAAGATTACCAGTTTGTGGAGAATTGCAAATGTCATTCAAGTCCAAAATTATCCATGGATTTTTATTTATTTATTATTAACTCAATGCATATCTCAAATGATGTATTACAAAATTATAATAAGACCTGCAAAATAAATAATTAATTAATTTAAAATTAAAGAACTAAATTATCATTAAAAAAAATTAATAAATTAAACTTTCATTAGAAAAAAGCTACGAAACCTAATTGACCCAATTTAAAAAACTAATAGACTCTGCAAATAAATAAATAACCTTACACGTGAAAATTAGAATAGCAATGGTAGAAATAATGGTATTAAATAACTTTAGCAGCTTGCCTCATTTAAGATTAATAATAAATTAATGAATCTCATCTCATAAATTTAAATAAGCAATTTACAAGCTTATTTAATATAGAACGCATGTTACTAAAAAAATACTTATTGTAACATAAGTATATAAAAATACACTTAAATTATAAATTTTTCTTTATTTTACAAAAATATAATAAAAGACAAAAATAATATAAAAAAACTCTTAAATTAAATCATTTGTAACATTTAATATATTAAATTATAAATAATGTTATTTAGATATGAAAAAAAATTGATTAATTAAGACATCATATTATTTAATAATTTTTTATTAAAATATTATTGTTATTATATCAACCGATTAAAAACAAGTATTTAATAGAATGAAAATTAATATAAAAAAATTGGCAAAATATTAATAATCATATTTATTAATTACCACTATTTCATTTTCAATTTTTTATAAATCTTAAATTTTTATTAAAAATTAAAATAACTTTCATTTAATCACTCACATAATGATAATAATAACATTTTAATTAAAAAATATTAAAAATAATAGAATTTATTTGATTTATTTTTCATAATTAAAGAATTAATAATACCACTTATAATTTAAAAGATTAATCCACACAAATTAAAATTATTTAATCTATGTAATCTCAACCTAAAATATAATATTAATATTAATATTAATATTTTCTTCTTAAATAATTATAGATATATTTTTATTTTTTAGAAATGTTAACGAACTAGTTTATGAGATGCTCAATACAACTTTAAAAAGTGTTTTGAGTTGAAATCAACTTTACACGAGCTGGACCAACTCATTTGAGACTAGAACGGGAACCCAAATATGAGAATGAAGAGAACGCAACAGAAAGAAAAACGCAGCACACACTCTGACAGTAACACAAACAATCAAATCCAACATATATTCTTACAAGATAAAATTTAGTACACTTGAGTAATACAACCCCAAATGTCAACTATAAATTTACAAGGGAACCACTCTCATGTCCATTAAAATTGGTCTAAGTTTTTCGAGCGAGTCAAGAAGCACAATTGACCAGCTTAACAATGGGCAGCACAAACTCCTTTTTCTCATATTTTTCTCTTAAAAGAAAAATCACATACCAAGTTTTGTAGGAGTATGACTACAATGACGAACGAAAAAAAAATGGAATCACCAAATTATCGGGGATGGACAGAATGCTAGATATTTCATTGACAAAAGTATGCTACAACCCTAAAGGGGATATGAGTGTACCAAAGAACAATCACAGAATGGTTGAAATGGTGAATAGGAAATCGTGCATGCTACATTATGGTACGAAAGTACCGTGCTCTAAACAATTAACATTAGCAGAGCAAACAAAGGTACTCATCTCCTTGATTATCCTTGCAAAAGCACAAAGAAAATGGAGGCCTGTGTGACCAAGAAATACAGGACACCAACCGATCACAAAAGAAAGCAACATAAAAACTTCCGGGAATGATAAGCTACTTCTTTTGTATGAATAAGTAAAGCACCAACCTTATGAATATTTCACTCGTTTCCTAAATTTAGAGAACCATCCTTCATCAGCTTCAGGCTTAGATTGTTGAATCTTCCTCTCGAGTAGTGCCGAGATGCTTTTCTCCAGTCTGTCCCAGTTTTCATCATGGCGGCAAATTCATCATAGCTAATACGCCCATCCTGGATTTATTAAAAATCATCAGTTACCATCTGTCAAATCATAACAGGATTATAAAAGTAATGGGTGGTCCGATCCTGACCTTGTCTGTGTCCACTTCTTGGAATATGTCATTTGCTACATCTGTACAGTCATCAGCTCCATCTTCCATCAAGGCATCTCGGAGCTCATCTGGTTCAATGTAGCCATTGCCATCCTTGTCAAAGTAGGAAAAGGCCTTGCGAAGATGCTCGTCATTAGCCATCCTTTGAAGGTGGAGGGAAACTGCAAGAAATTCTCCATAGTCCAATGTACCTTTTTTGTTTGTGTCAACCTGCACCAGAAAAACTCTGAGTCAAAACAGGAAGATGCTTACAAATCAAATTTTGTATCTCCTTCAATATATTCTGAACACATCAGATCAAAAACACTCTCATACCCCATCAAATACGTACAGCATAATTTGAATAGATTTCTAGTTTTTTACGATTTAAGAACTCCAGACACACACACAAGGCACATTAAAACATCATTAAAAACAACCCAAGAAGATGACAATTTCCCCGAGTCTAACATGTGAGAACTGGAAATGCTTCTACAGACAATTCCCATGAAGAAATACCCATAAAGCAACTAGAAAGTTTCTTCATAAATAATTATTCTTCCAATGATAGGAATTTGTATAGGAATTCATCAGAAAATAAGTTTGTCTGATTAAGCCCTAGGTAACGACCAAAGTGAGATAATAAGAAAGAAACAATACAAGGATTTTCAGTTTTTTTTTGTAAAAACATTATATTGACATTTTGATAATAAAAAAAAATTAAAAACAAAATGGCATCATCGCACTCACAGCTTCAATAAGCATCTCAACTTCAGATTCTGCAAGCTGGGAGCCAAAATTTCTCAGTCCAAATTTCAATTCTTCAATTGAAATAATGCCATCATTGTCATTATCCATCTTCTTAAACATCTCTTTGATGTCTTCCACTTCTTCATTGGATAAGAATTCAGCAATAACCTGTTTGGTATGACTAGAAATTATTCCTCAACAAAAGAGAGGCACAGGGAAGAGAAAGGGGAGAAAGAGAGAAAAAGAAGAGTCAGTCAAGAAAACCAACCCTCAATGCCTTTCTTTTGAATCTGTTCATCATTGTAAACTGCTTAAGCCTTGACTTAACAACATCTCCGAGAGGAATATTTGGAGCTTTTTTAGCGTTTTGAAGCCAAGAATGCTCTATGAACAGAAGAAAAAATAAGCATCAGCTAAAATAAAGCATATAACCAACACTTGCAATTTAAATTCAAACATGAGAACTACCAGCATAATATCTAGAGAATAATATTACATCCAATTTTGACTTAAAGCTTTCAAGCAAATCTCAACACCAAAGAGCACTTCACCGAGCATCTCAAGATATACACAGTTCCAGAGAACTAACAGCATAGCCAACTTAAATAAAATCATAGTTTTTCTCAATTTGATGGTCTCCTTCTAAAGATAGGTAACTGTTCACATACTAGATACACCGCTTTAAAAGTCAAGGATTCAGCTGAAATGAGCCTTAACATTTCAGTGCGTTATTTAAGCATACAAAGTATAACATTGTTGCTTCTTGCATAAGATATAAATCAATATCATCAGTAATTATATTTCACTGACCAGACTATGGACATTAAAGGTGCACCAAACCAAACCATTAATTCTCATTCTCAATGTGCACTAGACGTCTTTAGCAACATAACCTGTGATGCCTCCACATGCTCTTTTATGCAATTTCAACATATTAGGAAGACATAGTAACCATATCTTAAAATCAGCAAGAGTAAATACCAAGCACTTGTTTTGCAGTTAACCGTAGCTTTGGATCTGGCTCCAGCATCTGCCTAACTAAACTCTTAGCAGCATCTGAAATATTTGGCCATGGGTCACGTTTGAAATCTATAATCCCACGAAGAATTGCCTGTGCAACACCTTGTTCAGATTCTGCATCAGAAGCATCTGAATGAAAACTCCTTTCACAAAACATTTTATGACAAATTTATAGCTACATATGTTGACAGGGATAAAAAAGAAAAATCTTCAAGTAACTTGTGAGGGCAAACCTAGAGGATATATCGGAGAGAGAAAGAGATGAAAACAACAAAATATGAATATAATTACCGGCCCAAAATGGGGGAACACCACACAGTAATATATAGAGGATAACTCCAGCGCTCCATATATCAATTTCCGGCCCATAGCTCCGCTTAAGAACCTCTGGTGCCATGTAATACGGGCTACCAACAATTTCAGAGAATCTCTCTCCTGCAAATTTAAGTAAGAAAAGTTAATATGCTATAGTATATGAACATAACAAAAACAAATCGATAGTGTCCATACTATGACATCACTTTAACAAATTTACCATATCAGTTACTAAGGGTGTCCATAAACCGGACCGAATCACACTAAACCGAAAAACCGGACCGAACCGGACTAAACCAAAAAACCGGACCGGACCGAATGGTTTTATAAATCAAACGGTCCGGTCCAATTTGTATTAATTAAAATCGTTTTTCAAATGGTCCGGTCCGGTCCAATTTGTATTAATTAAAATCGTTTTTCAAATGGTCCGGTCCGGTTATATTAATTTTTAAACCAGACCGAACCGGTTTAATAATTATTAAAATTTTCATATTATTTCTCATTAGAGGTCCAAAAACCGGACCAAACGGAACGGTTTTATAAATCAAACAGTCCAGTCCGGTTAAATTTTTTTCTCAAATCCGGACCGGTGGACACCCCTATCAGTTGGTAACAATGCTAAAGAGAAAGTCACACCAAGTTATTACAATTTACAACTAATACGCCCTAAGCACAATTCCCTTGTCCAATCCCAGACAATTATACTGTTGTTGGTTAACGTCTATTTTGAAAAATATATATATAATTAGATAAAGCTAACAAGACACCACTTTCATGTCCATGGAATCAGACAGCCACGGTATATGGTCAATAAGTGAATGTAAGAAATCTGGAGAGCTTTAAAAGCCCTAACACATTATTATATAAACCACTTGATGAGGAGATCAAATAATTTCTTATTAGTTAATCAGAAAACAAAAATCTACATGATTACATGAAAAAATAAAGCCACATGAAGAAGAAAGATCTAGAAAAACAAAACGTAATATCGAGACATGAAGATCATAGAGAAGTAACATAGAAGATTATGGTTAACTACATAATAATATATCATAGGTCAGCTTTGCTTTTGCGAGCAAGTAGCAGAGTGTATTTTATTATTGGCTAAATTGGAAAATTGTGTAAACAGGGCCGGAATTCCTAATTTTTGAACATCTTTAAGTGTATTTCATCAGTAATGGCTGAATAACTGCAACTGTGTCACATAGTGACGGATTCATTGTATATAACTTCTATCATCAGTATAATATAGTTTAACTACATCTTCAATGCATCTTTAAAGATTCCCTGGTATGAGCTGAAGGATACTAACCTAGCAGAAGTATTTTATTAAGTGTTGAGTGTAGGCTGAAGGTTTTGATCAATTTATCTTCATTTCATCTAATCTATAAAATCATACAAAATATCCCCTAGTCGTGAATAAAATTACACAGTGGTCAGGCAACAAGAACATCCACTGCTCGATACTGCACTAGCAAATAGACATAGGATTATAGGTGGAACATGACCAATCCAACCTTATCACTCCAATCATAGCACACCAAATTTTGAGCACTGAACATCCTGCTAACCTGTTTTTGATAATAAACAAATCCAAACCTTGAAGACAAACTGTCAAAATACAACCGAGCTATAGGTTTGTGGTACCCCTTCAAAGCAAATTCTTCCTATGGCATTCACTCCTACTGATGTGAAATGCATTGCATTTAATAGCTATAGGAAATGATAAAGTATACCAATCAAGTGTTAACAGTAGTATGGACAAAACTATCAACAGACAACGTTTAACTTATAGCTCAAATTTGAAAAGCCAAAAATTTTAAGAAAAAACAAGAGTAGCCATGAGCCTGAACTCTTTACCTGGCTTAAAGAATATAGACAATCCAAAATCAATAGCTTTCAAAGGCGAATTTTCTTTCTTATTAGCAAACAAAAAATTCTCTGGCTTCAAGTCCCTATGAATCACCCCATGCTTGTGGCAGAGTTGCACAACCTCCATAATTGTCCTCGTCACCGCTGCAGCTGCTCGCTCTGTATAATGCCCTCTAGCCACAATCCGATCGAAGAGTTCACCTCCCTCACACAATTCCATCACCAAATGCACGGCATTGTCATCCTCACAAGCCTCCTTCAAGCTCACAATGCTCGAATTCTTCGGTAAGTGCTTCATAATCGCCACTTCTCGCCTCACATCCTCAATGTCCACTGCAGTCCTCAGCTTCCTTTTCGAAATGCTCTTGCAAGCCAATAGTTCTCTGGTCTGACGCTCAATACACAAGTAGGTAACACCGAATTCACCTCGACCGAGTTCCCGATCCACCAAATACTTGTCCTCGATGTTCTCCTTCGGAACACCTTTAAGAACAGTAGTCGGAGCCTTCTTGCTGGCATTGGAGTCTCTCCGGCCGTGATCGTGACTGGAATAGTTTGATTTCACATCTTCTCTGGCGACAGCGGCAGGAGATCTGCAACAATTCCCCATTGCTAAGACCTCTTAGCCTTGTAGAGATCCGGCGCTAACCTTGAACTCACGCATACAAGTGTCTCACATGATAATAAAGAAACCCTAACCCTAAGAGAGAGAAAATGAAACAAAGAAAAATGAAGCTCTAGAAGCTGTGAAATCAGACTCCCTGTAGAGAGAGAAAATGGGAACCGTGAAAACAGTGAGGCATACGGTAAGGGTTGTGATGCTTGCTTTTGTAGATGACAGAGAGTGTGTTCGTCTTTTGAAGATCTTTATCAAATATTAATAAAGAATTTATGGGATTTTATTATATAAAATAATGATTAGTTCTTTTTTTTATAAATATTATGCACTTCTTTGGTTCCGTCAGGTTTGTCGGCTAATGGACAAACGGGGGAGAGTGCAACGGTCGGAACGGGACGGAGGAGTGTACTAGTTAGAGTGGGAACTGGGAAGACAGTGTACTGTTGAGGTCCAAATGCCCTGAAATACTAATTTTAGTATTGTTGAGTTGTTGAGTGTGTGTTGTTTTGGGAGGTGTTCTATATTTACTTTTTGAATAATTCTTTATTTTCAGGCCGGCAATTCTCGTCATATTGTTTTTAGTCAATAATATTATTATTTTTTACATTTTTTTATAGTTAAATAAATGCTGGTATCAAGAGTCGAGAACAGATAAATTATTCAGGTTATATAAAGATTATTTTTATTGTGTAAAAGGAAAAATTCATGAATTTTAGTATATATTCAAGTATGTAATTAATTTTTATAAAAAATTTAATAATATTCTCAATTTTTCAATTAATATAACTTTCCATAAAAAAATATACTTTTTTTTTCATTTTGTAGGTTAAATTTTTAATCCTAATTGTTATTAATTACTATATATTATTAATTAAAGATAAATCTTTAATTTTTTTATTATAACATCTTTTTATTATCATTTTTTTATTCATTAATTTTATAAGAGTTATGAACAAATATTTAAACATTTAATATTTTTAATTATATTAAAATTATAATTATTATACTTAAATTTAATGAATTTATTAAGATTTTTCCTTTAAATTTTTTGTATTCTTTTATTACACTTAGTATGTTTCGACTTGATTAAACATTGATACCATCTTGACAATTGTGAAGCCTTTGCGTTCGTATCTATTATGGTATTTAAATTATACTTACTAAGAAGTAAAAAAAGAGTTAAAACACTCCATTTTATGCATAATATTGATAATTATTATAATATTAAAAATAAACTAGAAACCTAAAAGATATTATTAATTACTTATAATTCCTAGATACATAATTATTATATAAATAATTTTCTAGGGTAGAGAATATGCTTTGTTTTTTTATGTGACCTCGTAATTAAAATATAGGTTCTTTGTATAGAACATGAAATCCTTGTTTAAAAAATGAAGAATCATTACTTTATTTTTACTTTAATAATTTATCTACTTTTGGTTTTAAAATTCCAACCATTTCTTTTTTAGCATATGTTATCGATTAAAAATATGGGTTATACATCTTTATTTTTATTTTTTTGTTGTTATAAACTAACAATCCTTCGTCTTCATTCTTCCATGTCATTATCTACCGAAAATTTTGATGACACAAATGCTGATGCATCTTTGTCTTGATAGATTTCTAAGTTATTGTTATTTAAACTTTTTCATCATCTTTTTTGGTGAGAGTCATATTACTATGAGAACTAATAATAACTTTACTAGTTAAATAATTTACTTTGATCTCAATAAAATTATCAATTTTTTTGAGTTTATGGTAAATTTGTTCTAGCATCTAGCCTCTTCTTACACAAGGTCATTTGTGTTAAATTTGTTTTCTAGAAGTGTCATTGGCTAAGGAACTTATTTTTTGTATTAGAAACCCCTAGCTTGATAAAATAGTAAGGACTAATAAAATCTTCCTCATTCTAGTTCATTAGTTAACTGAAAAATCTGAGATAAATAAATTTGTCACATGCTCTAATTTTCTTCTTAAAGTGCTTAATAACCTTCTTGAAATTTAAAAAAATTCATTTAATTCATTTAAATTAATTACTAGAACAAGTTTTTAATAAGACTTGCATACTATGCCCTATGGACAAAAATTGAATCAGCTCCTTCAAGAATATAAAATTACTTTTTATAGGAAATTTTTTTTCTTTGGTGTAGAATTTCATATCTTTCAATATGTTCCTAGATAGATTTTTTGGCTAAGTTATAAAGGTTCAACCATTGTGATTTAGTCAAATTCTTGTATTGATCTTTCTCATTGTCAATGGGTCATGTGTTCTTGGAGGTTGTTTCATTGAAAAGTACTACTAGTCGTACTATCCTTATTATTTCTATAAGGGGTGCATGTATAAATAGTATTGGTGATCGTATTATATTTCTTAGAGTTTTTAACCTGTTTGGTGATGCTGATTGATATTGTAATATTGTAGAGTAATTTTTTACAATTTCCTTTAGAATTATTTATTTTGGTGTTTTGTAATTGACATAACTGCCTTCAACTTCTATCCTGCTAGTAAAGACTACGAGTTACTCCATTAAACCTAAAAATAACTTTAATTACTTTGGCTCAATTGTTGTAGATTACTGATTTTGGGCCATTGTAGACTACATTAGTCTTTTATTATTTTTCTTTTTTATTTCAGAATTTTTTCCTTTTTGAACTACTAAATTCTTCTTTTTCATTTTGAATTATTTCTTCAAAAGTTTTACCTTCTTTATATTGAATTTTTTATGAGGATTCTTCTTTAAAGCTTTACAACTCTAAGAGTTGTTTTGAATAATAAGTTCTTCCTTTTTATTTATTGTATCTAAAAGAGATTTTTCAAGATATAAAAGCTCGAGTTATTCTTGAGATATTTTTATCTCCTTTTTCTTTTTCTTTATCTTGATCTTAATATCAAGATATTTCATTCTTGTAAGAAAAAAATAAATAAAAGTACTAATTTTCTAGTAAGAGCATATTATATACCATTCTTGTTTCCTGAAAGATTTTTAACATCAAAATTATAAAGGTTAAACAATTACTACCATTTGATAAATCTTACTTGTTTATAACCACCTACAATATTAATCATTAATAAATCTAAAACTTATGACATATATTATAAATTTTTTAAGAGTCTTTTTAATAACTAAATAATCTTTTTCGTTACTAAAATAATTTCATTTTAAGATAAGATCTTTTTTCAATTTTGCTTGTAGAGTTTTTGCATTTATGCAAGCTTATTGATATATACTTCAGTATATGTTAAACATCCTAAAAATCTTTATAATTTATTTTTGTTTTTTAATTCACCAACTAATCCTTTAATATTATTTAGTATATGCGGATGTAGGTTATGTTTTTCATCTTTGATTTTCAATCTTAAATACTTAATTTTTTGTTTAGAATTATTAATTTCTTATCCTAAAGTACAATGCATTTCTTCCTACGTTCTCGTAAAATATTAATAATATCTAAATAAAGTTTTTTAAATCATTACTGAAAACCAAAATATCATCTATGTAAACACAGTAAATATTTTGTAATTTTTAAAGATATTATTCATATATATTTGAAAGATACAAGAAGTTTGTTTTAATCCAAATGATATAATAGTCTATTGGAACTATCTTTAGAGGCAACTAAATGTCGTTAAACTTTAAAAAACTTTATCTAGTCTTATTTGCCAAAATTCACTTTTGTAATTAAAACTTGAGAAATATTTCTTTTCTTTTATCAATAATAATAATTATTTCTTCTTTGGAATAAGTAATCAATCAGCAATGAATTTTTTTATTCAAAACTTTAAAGTTTATTATCATTCTCTTTTTTCTCTTCTTTTTTGACTAAGAATACTTGTCTAAAGTGAGGTGAATTACTTGATATTGTGGTTTTTATTTTCAAAAGTTCTTGAATTTGTTTTTCAAATTCAATCATGTTATTGGAAGTATACTAATAACCTTATTAGGATTTCTTAATTTTATGTTGGCAATTGTTTTAGATTTATTAATTTTTGGATTTAAAGTATTTTATAAACTTACCTTTTTAATAATTTTTTCATATCTACTAGGGATTTATCTTCCTATATTTCATTAATAAAATTGTTTTGTTTATTTTTTATATCTAATAAAATATTTTATAAATAAGGTTTTTATTGTTGTTTTGTGTCTATCTCACAACATAGTTTTTTATGTTGTTGCATAAAAGTTAGGTTTGATACTGTTAAAACTTTTCTTAATTTTGATATATAAATTATTTCATCATCTAGTATTTTTAGACTTATTTTATTTAAATATTATATAAAAAGTAGATATAAGTTTAAAAAATTATTTTCTATTAATAAATCAACTTTTGCTACTACTTATTGATATATAGTAAGAATATGAAATTTTCTCCTCCTATCATCATATATGTATCATTTAAAAATTTATTAAGATTTATTGTAGTATTATTAACAATTATTACACTTTTGGTATCTGTTTTCATTATTCTTCTCGGAATAGATATTTACTTACTACACATATAATAGCTCATTAGCTCATATATATATCTTCTTATAAGGTTCTCTATGATATCTTTTTTTTTAAGTTCTATTTTTTGAATTTGTATCTTTTAAATGTTTTGGTTCTTTTATATTTTTTTTAAACTTATTATTGTAAGGTTTTATATTACACCTATGTTTTTCTTGCATTCTAAAATCTATCGTATCACAATAAATTTTATTATTTCCTATTATTTGTTTATATTCCTTTCTTTTTGACATTTGATAATTATCCAATTTTTAAGATTTCTTATTCTCTCTTCTAAAGTATTTGGTATAGTTTATCTATTTCTTTTATTCCATTATTCTGTTAAGGTTTTATGCAATATTTTAGGTAATTTTTGGAAGAATAATTCCTTATAAGTTTGTTGTATAGAGGGCGATAATTTATGATAATATATTTCATATTCACAAATAAAAGAATCTATATAATATATGTTACAAATTTTCATATTTATTAAATGTTATTTGGCTTCCTAAATTTCATTTTCATTGGATTCGTTAATATATCTTCATTTATCTTCTACAATAATTTCCTTATATATTTCATTTACTATAGTTTCTAAGCATTCTTTACCTATAGGGGAGTTCCCCTTCATTAATAGATATTGTTATTCTATTAAATTTTTAAACCAAATTTTATCATTTTTTGAGTTATTATAACTCTATAAGTTGAAAGATTTGATTGTATGGTTACACCTATACCACCAGTCTATTCATCTAATATTTTTTTCCTATCTCTTATATTTTATAAATCTAGAAGATAAGACTTATAATTTTCATAAAATTTGAATTCTGGAAGAATACTACTTTTATTTCCCAATGTAACCCTTCTTTTTATTTTAGGTTGTTGTTTTCTTCTATAAAGAATATCATGTTCTTCTTATATTTATCTATTCCTTTATTCTTGATAAAGAACTAGTAATGAAATTGGTTTTATATAACCTTTTAGAGTCATGATTTTTAGTTTAGAATTAGTCTTGTTAATTATTGTCATATCATCTTCTTCTTTGTTTATACAAAGCTTTTCATCATAATGTTGTCCAAGTTCTTCATTAGTTAGTGTTAACAAACTAATTAATTTTCCTATATCCCTATTTTCAAGGTCCATAAATTATTCTTCTAATTCTTTTCGGTATACCATTAAACTATAATTATAGTTTTTTTCTTTTTCTTTAGATTTTTCTTAATTTTTTTCCTTTTTTCATTTCTAGCTATCAATGCATATGATCTTCTAGGTGATTCTTCTTTTAAACCTTTGAATGGTGAATTATAATTGGATTATTTCTAGGTATGTTATGTATATCTATTCTTAATTCCATAAATTCATCATGTATATCTTATTGTATTTTTTTAATTAATTTATCTTATCTCATTTATGAGTTATTTTTGGCTTTTATCTATGTCTTGTAAGGACTCAATGTTTGATTATCATATTATATTCATTTATTCTGCTAAAAGACTTGTGCTTTCATTATTGTTATTTTGTTTTTTTGATACATCTGTTAGGCTTCTATTAACTTCTAATTCTATATCTTGTAATTTATTTTTAACCATCTTGCTACTATTTTCTTTCCAATATTACATCATGTGTTAATACTTTCATTACTTGAATTTCTTCTTTTAGTTCTATAGCTTCTTTTATTTATCAAAAATTTCTCTTTCATAATATATAAAAGTAAATCTTAGAACATTGTTATTTTTAACTATATTACTTTTTCTACCCCGTATTAGAGGTTTTTCTTATTATCTAAGTGTCATTTCTCTAGTATTTCAAAGTCTGTTAATATTTTTGATTTTATTATTAGTCCAAGTTTCTAAATGATTTTATTTATTTCTATAAATTCATTTTATATATATATATATTAAACTATTATGGTTGTTTATTAATGAATACCCTACTATGTAAAGTATTAAAAATGGATGATTTTCTTCTTTCATTAAATTTTTACTTTCAAATTCATAAGCTAAACTTAACGTTTGGTTTAAGTTGTTATCTTGAATATTAATAACAAATCTACGATATGATGTAAATTTTAACTCTTTGTATCCTAAGTTACTATGAATCATTCGTAGTAAATCATCTTTTCTATTTATTATTATATTATCTAGCAATACTAATTTTATTAGTGTATCAATTTATTCTTTAAAATGAGTTTATATTAATATTTGGATTTCTCATAAATGAATGTGTCCATTTTTTTATTTATTCTTTTAGGGGGATTTTCAATAGCATATTATTTATGGTTTCTTTGTCAATTAATAGTATATTATATATATTTTTACATTTTAATATTGATACTCGTTTATTTATTACTTATTTCATAATAAATTAATCTTTTCTTGGAAATATTTTTTCTTAGTTTTGAAAATGATAGATCTTTAAATCCATCTTCTTCTTTAAGATTTAACCTTGTTTTTTTATTTCTTTAATTTTTTTTACTAATTACCATTTATTGTAATAAATATCGCGAGATGTCTTCTGTTTCTATTTCTAATATTCATTGATTTCCTATTTTTCTTGATTTTCTATAATTTTTATCATTTTTATGTATAAAATTACTATTTATTTTCGTTAATTTTAATTTTTATTAAATTTAGAAGATATTTATGATTTTATTGAAAACCTGAGATATTGGTGATATTACGTCAAAACTTTAGATATTACTTATATTATCTGTGTTTAAAATAAGGAGTTGAATTAGTCTATTTTTAAAATTATTAGTTCTATTTAGTATCATATACTACAAAATGTGTATTTTAAATACTTCATTTGAATTAAATAATTTTTTTATGAATTTGTGAAAAAAATTATTAAATTGTACTTTTAGTATATAAGAAACCATTCACACTTTCAGAAGAATTTATATAGATATTAATATGGTTGATAATTTTTGACACGATAGCACGACTTGAGAAACCTAACTTGAACATCATTGAGCATCATTTTGCGTCAATAACAGGTCAACTTGTTTGAACACGAAAAAAAATCGAATCCAAATCATTCATAAATCAACTCAATAAACTCATTATTAATTAAAAAACTTAAAAAGTTATGATCTTTAAGCTACCGGCAACGAAACATAAGAAAATGAAAGAACATGTTATGGAGTTTGAAAATTGAAATAGTACATCTTGATTTACTTTCGTTTTTGTTATTTTGAATCAAAAATTTTTAAATGAATAATTAATTATTTATTCACCTTATATAACGAGCTTAGGTTACCAAGTTGGCTCGTTTAACTAAGGTTAAGATTGGGTGTATAAAATCTAACATAATTCATTATCAAGTCAAGTTCGGATTTGTGTTGATCAGATCAGGTTAAAAACGAATTGATCTAAATACAACCCATATGACATAAATTGTCATCCCAACTATTAGGTACCGATTCCTCATCTTTCATTTTTAGTTTTTTTTTTACAATTTATGTTAATTAGTGATGTGTTAAAAGAAGGAAAATAATTGATTAATATCTTGCGATAATTTTTAAATTATTTTAATATTTAAAATAATTATTATTTTATATAAAAATATATCTATTATAAATTTATGATAAATTATAAACAATATGACATAGTAATATAAATAATTATAATTTAACACATATTTGAATTCAATAAAAAACAGTTACATTAGTTACGATTGTGACGTAGTTATGATATATAAAAATATCCTTATTTTATTAATATTATTTTTTGATTTTAGGAATTAAATTTTACTCTTAAAATTAAATTATCTTTATAAAATACTTATTATTAGATAATTAAGGATATAACTAAAGAGCATGAAATATACAAGTTAACAATAATATTAATTAAATAAGAACTAATGGCTTAGGTGTATAGAAAAGACACCATCGTTTAAGAAATAATTATAGAAACGATAGAAACTATTATACACATTCCTTGAAAAGAATATTGGATTTACGTGCGGTCACGCCAGCCCAGTTAATAAACCTTAACAAATCTGCAATTGTAGTCAGTAATCGCTCTCCAAGAAATTTACGAGATAACATTTTGAATACTTGGAATGTTCAAGAGGTTTCTCACCATCAGCGCTATCTGGGGCTACCAACCTTTATTGGATGCAATAAATGTCATGCATTTTGGAGCATAAAGGAAAGGGTGTCGAAAAAATTGCAAGGATGGGGCGAGAAATTGCTATCTCGGGTCAGAAAGGAGGTTTTTATCAAAGCAGTGGCGCAAGCAATACCTTGCTACATTAATTATTTCCTCGTTCCGGCTGCCCAAATAATTATGCAAAGAGTTGACTTCCTTTTTTCTCTCATTAATGGTAGTCAAAACAAGGGAACAAGAAGTCTATACATTGGCTCTCATGGGAAAAGTTGTGTAAGCCTAAAGCGAAGGGAGGGCTGGGATTCCGATCATTGGAGGCTTTCAACCAAGCTATGTTGGCTAAACAGGTTTGACGCTTCTTGCACAATACCACGTCACTAGCAGCCCAAGTTCTCCTTGTAAAGTATTTTCAACATTCAAATATCCTACAAACAGCTACAAGAAGGAATGCTTGTCCCATTTGGTAGAGGTTTTTGTGGGGAAGAGACTTGCTACAAAAAGGATTACGGTGGAGGATCGGAAATGGTTCACAATATCAGTTCATGGTGATTGCTGGCTGCCAGATTTCCCTTCTGTTCGGATACTTTCACCAAGATCTTTGCTGGTTTGACAAAGGTTTTAAGTTTAATAACAGCATCAGGAGGTTGGGATGAGGCTCTAATCAAATCCAGTTTCTTTCCTAATGAAGCAGATGTTATTTGTCATATTCCCCATCCTGGTAGATCAGCAGCGGATACATTGATTTTGGGACACCAACAGAATAAGAATTACACAGTAAAAAATGGATATTGGGTTGCATAATCCCTTAAGCACGACAACGGTAGGGAGGGTAGTGATAAATCTAAAAGCACTCGGTGGAAACATATTTGGCAGCTGCAGGCACCTAATAATAAACTTTCTTTATATACCTTCGATGACAATTTATAATAAACTTTCTTTCATTTTATCATTCTTATATAAAATTATATCTTTTACGTTAAATATTGAAAACAGTTATTTCGTTACAATACTCTCCTCTCAATCTAATATTCCAATTTGATCAGACTAGATACTATTTGTTATTTGATCACAGGCAAAATTTGTTTGTTTCTCGAGCGATACAGGACAGTTAATCCGTTTGTTTACTCTGAGACGGGACCTATTCTACATGGTATGAAATTGTTCACTTTGGTTCAAGGAGAAATCTCAAAACATGTCATGTCATTTAGAGGTTACTTACCTCTTATAAGTACATCACCACTTAATTTCTTAAGTAACGTGGGATATATGTAGGCACACTACATCAAACACCCCTACTTAAGGAATCTTACATCCTCGTAAGAACGCAAGCCTATATGGTCCAATAGGGTCATGGCTCTGATACCACTTGACGCATGACAAAAGTATGAATGTATCAATAATATAGAAGTATTTAGAAAATAAGAAAAATATGAGCAAAATTTAGACGAATTAGACTCACTCTCGAGTAAGAGATCCTTGTATTTATGTTATGAAACAAATACAAGACAACTATAATCTAAATAAATACTCTAGTAAATCTATAATATGATAAACTTTAGCTATGTTATCTATCTTTAGATGAACACTCTAATAACTCTAGAGTAAGACTAACCTAAAAATATTCCTAGAACTAATTTAAAGATATTCTTCTATCTTATGAATACAATAACTTTAATTTTCAAACGAAAAAAAGAACAATTATTCTTAAAAATTAAGAATAAGAGAAAAAATAAAAAATAAAACTTATTTAATATTAATAAATTAATTATTTTGTAAGATATCTTATATATAGGGTCTAATTATTTATAATTGAAAAATCTTTAAAATAATTCATAAAATTTACGCGTGATTCTAGTAATAAAAAAAACTCTAAATAAAATAAATTATTTTTATTTTTCTTATTATATTCATTTGTTATTACTCTATTTTCATTTGGTATTAATCTAGTTAGAAAATGAATCCAAAGCAATGAAGCAGCTGGTATAATAGTTTACGTTAATTTGAAAGAAACAGAATCACAGAACATGAAGGAAACATAGCGGGCAATAACTAAAAATTATTTCAAGAATTTAAGCCCCACTATTTCTTTTAAAAAAGAGTGTCTATCACTTTATCTATGCTTGATCTGATAAGTGATTACTTATATTATATGAAATCTTCTTTTTGGACGAAGTATTCATGTCTAGCATACATGATACAGGCATGAATGTAAGTACTATAAATTATAAAATCAGTGAAAATTTAAAAAAAAAATTAAAAATATATATGCATATATTATATTTGATTATGTATCCAAAAATTTAAGATAATTAACATAGGTGATGATTATGTTTGCAGCTAACCTTTTTCCTCTGAAATGTTTTGTTTGGTGTATATATTTGTTTTAATTTGGAGTCCATCATTCTCTGGTTTAACTTGACAGTACATGTAATTATACATCGTTTAAACTTTTTTTTTTTTCATTAGTGGCAATTTAAGGTGTCCATATATAATACCAAAAATAAAATCGGTTTGAACGTTTAATTACACAAAATTAATGGTCTAATTTGGTTTGAGATTCATTCTATTTCAAGTCAGCGCCTATTTGATCTTAAAGAAGTTGTTATATATTTTATGCCGATTAAAAACCGATGAAACCAGACAGTTTTGTAATACTGCAAAATAAACACTACATGCTCAAAAGGATTCCAACTCTCGATCAATTTGGAGGATGCGTATTACTAACACAACTAATTGCCATATTCATTTGGTCAAGTATTTTTTTTACATTTAATAACTATTAATAAAAATTGAGTGTATATTTTAAATGGTTGGGTTTTTATTTATTTATTTAGTGCGATATATTGAAACATTGGAGATGAAAATACTAAATTGATCGCGTACAAAATCCCATGAATTCAATTGAGAAATATCCGATATATATGTAATGAAATACATTTGATCCAACAACATACTCGTGAAATACCAAGATCTTGCTATAAAAGTGTACTTCTTTTTGATTTGGAAAAGGAGACAAGAAGTTTCATTTGTTTTTCTTGGAAGTGTTACAAGTTGAAACCACGCCCAAACAAGCTGGGCCAAGACATACTAAAAGCCAATGGTTTGTAAAGATCAACGTGGACAACTTTTAATCTTAAAAGGAAAATTTGTGCATGTCGACTCTTTGCTTCTTTTACGAGTAGTGTTACGACGTGTAATTTTTAAATTATTACGAGAATATGTACTTTTCATAGTGAGACATAGAAATAAAGTAAAATAATAAAAATAGGGATTTAAAATTATTAATAAAAAAAATATACCCATTTCTCGATATTTCGATAATATTTAAAAGAAATGGCTAAAATGTAGCTTTTGGATAGATATGACCTTTAATTTCTTTTTCACTTTTACCAGAAGGCGTGGAATCTGGAGGCACTACGTGCAATGTGTGGCCAACTCGTTTTGCAGCCCATTTGAAAAAATATTAGTAAATAAGAATACCATGAGCGCTTAATTTCAATTTTCAATATATCTACCTAAACTTATTATCACATAATTCAATATTATCTACCTAAGTTGGAATGTGTGTATGACTATTTGATTAGTTGTCATTGACTAGTTTATAAAGTTTGGAGAAATTCTTTTATATATTCTTTTTTTTAATATATAATGATGTGCTATTTTATATTAATAAAATTTAAAATTAATATAAAAATTTTAAAAAATATTTAATAAAAAATAAAAGAGTAATTTAATTAATAAGTAATATATTTTAAAAATAATAATTTAAGTAATTAAAAATTATTTCAAAACAACATAAAAAAACACTATTTGATGATGAGTGAATTTTTTTTAAATAAATAAATAAATAAAATCGATGAGTGATAATGAATGTTACGTTACGTGTCTTTTCTTGATTATTAAATCACAAGACATATTTTTGTTATTAAATCACAAAAGTCAGAGTTGATTTAAGTAGGAAAACTACCGTCAATTTTATGTCTCTTAACATTATTGGGATTCTGAGGATTATAAATGTTTTTCTTGATTATTTGTGTCTATAAGTTGTTTTCGTTTTTTATTTTTTATTTTTATTTTTTAATATTAAGCCATAATTGGAAAAAACTTAAGAAGTGAAGCTAATAATATTTTTTTAGACTACTATCCCCCAAGTCCCAACTTGAGTATTAATGGTAAAGAATGGCCCAAACACGGATTGAAACTTTTATATGTTTATGACTTATAAATGTGGTAGAAAAATTATTATTTGGTGTAAAATAAACAATATAACATGAAATTATATAAATGTCATTACTCATCTGAATAATACAGACAGATCCAATAAATGTTAAAATAACCTAAAAGAAAAATAAGATATAAAATTATACATATATTTTAAGTAATATATTGGTATTTAAATGTCTCATATTATTTTAAGAAAATCTATTTTAATATTTCAATTTAAATATCATCCTCTTTATATTAATTTTAAATAGTAATTGATATTTTTTACCCAAAATACATTTTTGACCTTTTAGTTATTTTTTTTAAACTAAATATATTTAAAAAATGAAAAAAAATGTTAATTTTATAAACTATTTTTGTTTTTTTTCCTAACATAATTATTCATACAAATTTATCCTTTTATTAATTAAGTATATATACACTCAATAATATTCGTTTACTACTTGTTTTTACATAATTGGATTTTGATATTTTTTTCTTGACACTTTCTACTAAAACATTAATAAATCTTACTCTTTATAAAAAGAAAATTTTAATAAACAAAATTTTTAACATTTGTTGGCCTTCTTAATTTATTTTAGTGAGTTATTCATTAAAAATATTTTCATCATAGCATAATAAAATTGTTGAAATATTATGATTTTTAATGGAAGGAAGTTAACGATTTTAAATTTTTTCGTAATTTTTAGTAGAAAATATCGAAGCTAATTTCTAGTGAAAAAATGATTTTTTCAATTTTATTTAATTTTCAAAAAGAAAAATATTTCAAGCTAAAAAGATATTTTGGATAAAAAAAATTAATTATCATTCAAAAACAATAAAAACGTAATAAAACTTAAATTAAGATATTAAAATATAACATTTTAATAACTTGAGACATTTAAAGAATCCATATATTAATCGAGTATCTCTAAGATACTTAAGATACCAATCACAAGTAAATAACTTGCGATTATTCGGATAGAATAATTATAAAAAGATAATTTTGATCATTGATTAAGTTTATCTACATGAATATAGGTAAATGATCGATGTTAAGTTTTTTCTCAAAATATAATCATATTATACATTTCATACACTAAAGTTGAGATAAGAGGTTTATTAAATGAGACAAACATAACTAATCTATAATATCTCTCATTTTTTACTTCTTCCTAAATCAGATGGAGAGATGGAGAAACAATGATATTCTCTGTTATCAATATTATCAAAACTTAACTTAATAATCACAGGATAAAACGACATCACATTGTAGTGGTCTAAAGTCCTATCAGTTATTTTTTATTCGCAATACTGCAACCACCGAGAGAAATACACCTCCTTAATGTTGATGAAAAAGGCATAGTACTTTTTTTTTTTTTTTTAATATTACCATTGATGATAAGAATAGATCTAAATACAAATATAATTTATAAATAATATATAAAAATGTATTATCTATAATAAGAGAGATATATTAGATAGACGAATTAAAACTAATAAAGTAACAACGATTTAAGTTTTAAGATACAAGTAACTGTCATATTATATTGACATGGCTTTTAATATATATTTAAAAATTAAAAAAATCTTACATAGTATTCTTTAAATTAAAAATAAGATTAAACAATTCTCGTAACCCGTCATGTTAAAAAAATTAAAATTTACTACTTTTTAATTAATTTTTTATATCCGGAAATTTACTTATATATAAAAAACTTAACACTAATATTTTATTATCACATACAAAAGTTTTACATTGGTGGTAATCGAATCGGAAGCAAGCGGCTTTCACCCTGGTCTCATCATAGACATTCAGTAGATTGTAGACGGTCAATGGAATACATTTTCAAATCTTCTCAATCCCCTCCCTAGCTATTTGGAAACTCGAAATTGGAATTCTTTCTACATAACTTGGTCAAATTCTCTTCCAGTACTTCTACCGCCGGGTCAAACATTCCGGGTAAGGACTAAAAACTTAGATTCGGTATTTCGGTCACAAGTGTGAACATTAAGACTTGTGGGTCCAATTCCAATCCTTTTCTCCGTTTTCATCTGCATGTTGGCCACGTGGGAAAAGATGGTTGGCTCCACACGTGAGACATGAAATAAGAACGCGTATCTGAAATAAAAGTAAAAATAAAATTAACGGCCCACAGATCCATAATTAGAACAGCGAGGGGATATTACACATTCATATTTAATGATTTTATGGCACTTAATTATCAATTTTTTAAAAATAACATATATATACTCTCATATTTCAGTTTCTTTATCTCGATGATTCACATTATTTATGAAGTTATATCTATTATTTTTTATACTCTTATATTTAAGTTTCTTTATTTTGATGATTCACATTATTTATGAATTTATATCTATTATTTTTTAAAATTAATAATTAATGTACTATAGAATCATCGATTAATATGTTTATGGATAAAAGTATTAAGTTGTTTAGATAATATAATTACATATTTTATACACTTTAAATATCTAATTTTTTAAGTAAATTGATCAATTAAGTTAAATTATTTAAATGTATAAATTTTTTTAAAATTAAATATTTTATTAATAAAAAAATATTTAGAAAAGAAATAAAAACCTTCTTTTCTTCATCTCTATTACTGTCTCTATCCCTTATCTCTATCTTTTTCACTCATTCTCTTTTAATTTTATTTTTTATTAATAAAATAATGATGAAATGAGAAAATAAGAGAAAAAAAAACAAACACAGGAAGAAGAATGTGTTTTTTTTAATATTTTTTATTAATAAAATATATAATTCTTATTTTATCCTTAAAAAAATTTGAATTTTTAATCAAATTAATTATATTTTTAAATTATAATATTAATAAAATTTATTTAAAAATTACAAAAATAAAATATATAAATTAAAATAATTGCATATTTTTTTTATCAATATGTACATAAAACAAATAATAACTAGTATATGCTTTACTGATACCTTTTTATTGAAATTTCCATGCACAGAAAGTTCACTAAAAAAAATCAAAACCCCCGGATCACAAGGTTCAAAGGGAGACAACCGGAAAGTTGAAATAAGTTATTATCATTATTAGTATTATTATTATTATTATTATTATTATTTTAAAAATAGGCTAATGAGAAGCTTAATTATATTATTTTTATTAAAAATATATTTTAAATTTATATTTTTAATAAGATAATATAAATCTATATATTTACTAAATGAATAATAGAAATTAATTTTTATAAAAGTAGCAAATTTTTATTGTATTATCATACAAGTAAGTACGAATGTAGAATTTCATTGTTATTTTTTTTATAAAAAAAATAAAAAGGTGAAAAGCTTGAACTCCAAGTTTCATAAAACTGGCTTCAGAGAATAGAATCCCCACCAATCGTATTATTATTAGATGTGTTTTTTCCGTCAGCCTGACGACACGTAAACGCAATGGGGACAAATGGGGATGTACAAAAAAATAAGAATGAGAGAGAAAGTTTTAGTTTCCGCGTAGACAGATCAGATAGAGAAAGGACTGAGAAAGGAAAAAGAAGGAAAACAAAAAACAAAAGGAAAAAAGAAAAAGAAAGTGAAAGCCTTTATTTGGTTTCCTCCATTGAAATTAATATGAACGAATAAGAAAATTAATCTGTTGGTTTGACACAAACCAATATGCATAAAAGAAAGAAAAATCGCTTTCATTCTCATTGACGATTCACACCTTCTATTCACACCAACATCAAATACTCTTTATCCTTATCTCTCTTTCTCTAAACCCTTCTTTTTTTTTTCCCCGAAACAAACATTAATATTCAAAATTAAACCTGATATTTTCAGATTTAATTTTCTCTCGCCTTTTTCTTTCCGTTTCTTTAATACTCGATTGCCGACCTTATTATTAACTATGGATCAAGGCCATCACAATCCTCATCACCATCACAATCCTCATCCCCATCAATCTCTTTTTCAAAATCCAAGTAATATTAGCGTTAACTTAGATGTGAACGATAGTAGGACGCTTCCTCAATGGAGTATCCAAGAAACAAGAGAGTTGATTTCGATCAGAGCCGAGCTCGATCCAACTTTCATGGAAACCAAACGAAACAAACTTCTCTGGGAAGTCGTCTCAACAAAGATGAGAGAAAGAGGTTATAATCGCAGTCCAGAACAGTGCAAGTGCAAGTGGAAAAACCTCGTTACTCGTTACAAGGTCTTTCAATACTTTCATCGAACACCTATCGATCAATAAATATACATATCAATATTTCATATGCTATAACGTATAAAAGTATAGTTAACTTGATCTCTGTGAATAGTTTAAGCTTTAGCTTTTAAGGGAGCTGTTAATTTATTACAAAATCTTTATCTATGTTAATTTTCTTAAATGTTGATTTTATTTAATTTTAAATAATTTCAGGGATGTGAAACTATTGAGCCAGATGCTGTACGACAACAATTCCCATTTTATAATGACATGCATACGGTTTACGCATCAAGAATGCAAAGAATGTTATGGGCTGAAACTGATACTGCATCGAAAAAGAAATCAGTTATGTTATCAACAGACGAAGATGAAGATAATGAAGAGAGTGAAGGAGAAAAAGGTAATATTACTATTGCACCAAAAAAGAAGAGAAAAGTAAAGGGTAATATTGGAAACACCAGTACTATAGGTGGGACTAGTAGTGGTGTTAACAGTTTGAAGGAGTTATTGGAAGATTACATGAAGCAACAAATTCAAATGGAAATACAATGGAAAGAAGCTTTTGAAGCAAGAGAAAACGAAAGGAGATTGAAAGAAATGGAATGGAGACAAACAATGGAAGCAATTGAGAATGAGAGGTTAATGTTGGAGAGGAGTTGGAGAGAAAGAGAAGAACAAAGGAGGATGAGAGAAGAAGTTAGGTCTGAGAAAAGGGATGCTCTTATTACTGCTCTGCTTGAGAAGCTTACCAAAGAAGATAAGTAGTACGTAGATATTGCTTTGATCTATCTTTAACTTAACTTGCTAATTCTTTTTCTTTTTTATAATTTTGTCTAATATTTTGAATTTTGTTAACACCGCCAATATATCATGATCTGTAGGCCAGTGGAGTAGTAGTACTCTTCCTGTTTCAATTTGCTCATTAGTTTGTTAGTGATGAAAGAAATTAAAAAGGTAATTACTCCATTTTAATGTGTTTTATCATGCAGTTTCTGTTACCATTTTTTTTTTGTATTTTTTTTGTTATAAAAGATTAGAATCATGACGAACCATGATTTCGTGATTCTGATGATTTAGTGTCTGGGGTTGGTATGGAATAGAAAAACTATTTTATATGTATTTACATTTATATGGGCAGAATATTAAGGAAACTAATTAAATGTGTTTCAGTTCTATAATGCCAATTACCAAGTTAAACATTCCATAGTGATGCATTATAAGCTTCATTTTCCCCAATGGCTTTCAAGTACTTAAGACACTATTATTTTATTTTATTTTATTTTTAAACTTTCGTTTGTGCTCCCTCATTTTAGATATAAGAAGACCATATATGACGTTTTGCATGGAACTGTATATAATTAATTAGGGTATAAGCTAGATAACTCATGTTTATAAAGATCAATTACGAGACGTATTTTTTTTAAAACAAAACACAACACAACTCACACACACGTAAATTGGATTTGAACCCCATAATTAATTCAACAAACTCAAAGAGTTTCATGCCGTTTGTCACATGATTGTTGGCAATTATGAGCAGTATTCTTAATTAATATAGCATATGATGAGTACAATAGTTATAGGGAACATGTATATGTTTATGGATTTTTGGTAGCTGCCACAACAACTTAACGAGTATTTTTGCAGCTTCTTTTTTATATGATCAGCTATTAAATTTTAAAATTAGGGTTTGGGAAATTTTGATACAACATATATAATTAAAGGTTGTTTCAAGATAAGAAAATGTTTTTTTTTTGTCCTAACTACTCTACTCAATACCATTTAGATTTCGAAATCTCACAAACTCTATCTACTTGTTATGTTAATCTTAATACATATTTTAACGTTACATTTAAGTATATAAACATCCCTATTGCTGTTATATATCACTACTCTTCTTCATATGTACCATGCAAGGGGAGGAGAGGGTCATTGGCAAAATTTGAAGAGATGCCACATTAATATTTTCATCAATTAGATAGACTTTAATGTGTATGCAGATTGTCTAATTAATAAACAAGTAATGCAAGGTTTCCCTGATTGAAGCGGTGGATCTACACAAGCGTTATGTATATAATTTTTAATCAAGGGTTATGTATATAAATAATAGTTATAGAATCATTAATTAATGATCGATTAATTGTATATTCATCCAATAACACGGGTCTAATTAATTATTAATCAAGTGTTTATTCATTACACTTCTAAGATGCATTCTATATGGAGCTGCTGATTCTTCTTATTTGTTATTTCTTTTTATCATCGATATTACTCTATTATCATAACAATAAACATTATTGTTACAACAATGTTTTTATTTTTTAAATTATTCCTAGCAGTAATGTTTTTTCCTCTGACAATAACAATTTCTATTTAAAATTAGATTATCTCCTTGTTCCATCTAGTTTTATGTTTACATGGTAATATATTTTGTATTAAAATAAACAGTTTCACAGGCATAATTATATTAGTTGTGAGTGAATATATGGAATGAGATTCCCATTATCTATATATGTATTTTTGTACGATACCTTGTTCTTTTATAGAAGAACATACACTGAGAAAGCAACAACAAAAGCGAAGATCTTGAATGTACCAGATTTTCAATTATTGTTATAATAATAATAATAATAATAATACTTTTATTATTTAAAATAAAAACACAACTTGACATTTATATTTTATTTTATAATTTAGAAAAAAAGAAGTTAAGTTAAACATCTTAAATAATAAAGACTTCTAAAGATTTTAGTTTTCTAATATATACCATCTTTATGTTTTTATTTAGAGCTTAATTATAGAAGAAAAAAAAGTTATACACATTAAATACTCAATTATTTTAATTAATAATAAATAATTAATAATGCTTGAGGTATTTATTTTCTATATGTTTGAATCATTCTCAAAGATTTTCTAAAATGAATTTACTTTCATAATTTATTTTATAACCGAACAAATTTAATGTTGCATTTTTATTTTAAATACATTGTAAAAATAACTAAATAAAAATATAAAGATGTAAAATAATTCATGTACACGACACTTATTAAGTTACAATAAAAGTGTATTTAGTGATTACATCATAAGTTAAGTAGGGTTTGCTTGAAATTATTTTTGTTTTGATTGAAATTGATTTTAAATTGATCAAAATCAAGATTACTAAAGTGTTACGTAAAATTAATCTTAATATTTTCATCTCAAATAATTAGATTTATTTTTAAAACGACTTTGACTAAAATACTTCATTTTAAAGGGTGAATAACGTAAGAAGTTTTATAGCTTTTATAAAATCAGCATGTTAAACTGTTGTTTCAATTAAAACATTATAATCACATAATTTTGAAAAAAATATATACAATTTTGTTATAAAATCTTAAAGTTAAAACTACAAAACAAAAGGTATCAATTAAAAGCTATAAAAATAAATAACTTTTTTACGAGAACATTGATACTTTTCTTTCCTTATTTTAAATTACTTCTTTGGAAGTCATTCGCCCCAGAGAGATTACGTATTCTGCTTTTATAGCCTGTACGTAAGTGTAAGAGGCTGGACATTTATTTACGGATTATTGGACCACATAAATGAACTTAACATTTTGGGTCTCTATCTCTGTCCATATATTTTGAAGCGTAGAAACCAAAAATATCGTTGGCTTTTTGCCCAAGCCATCAGAAGCCAAAATAGTTCACTTTTTAGCTAAGCAGATTTATATAATAAAAATTAAAAAAAAAAAAACCTTTGCATGGAATTGCTTCTAACGATAGTAAAAAGAAAAGTTCTAGATTAATTGCCCTTTTTTTCTAACTTGTACGTATCCTTATTGAGGAGTACAAGGTGAATTTGATCAGTGTATCTATTACTTTTAATTTGATTCAAAGTCATCAATTAATAATTTTATATTATTTTAAAAAAATTAATAAATTTTAGACTAAATGGAATATCGTAAAAGAGAGAAATTATGGGTAGCTTTCGACCTTTACTGCCCTTACTATGTTAAATATTTGTCTTTACACAATTATACTTTATGTCTTTATAATTATTAGAAAAATTTGTAAGTTTCTTAGAAAGAGTTGGCAACACGCATACCCAACGAAATTATTTGGAGATCTAAAAAATAAAAAACAAATTATTTTGGAGTATTGCCAACAAAATAAATAACATTTTATAACAAAAATAATATTCTTAAAATACTAATATAATTTAGTTAAATGATATTAAGTAATAAAAAATATATTTTAATTTAATAATATATTATTTGAAGGTTGTAGTTATATGCAATCAAACTTATTACGGTCCCTTACCCTGTAAGTTATATTATTGATGTACAGCTAGCTATTCCAAAATCCAAACCTCAACGCGTTTCGGCCTTCATCATGTCGTATGAGGTGTGAGTATGAGCCAGAGCTATACCCTCTCAGATTTAGTTCCCAGTTTCCTACCGACACATCCCGTTTTGTAATGATTTTATTATATTTGAAGCTGGTTTTTTATTTTTTAATTCATGTGTAAAAAAAAATATTTTATATTTTCTAACAAAAAAGAAAACAAAATGTAAAAATATATATGTTTGTTAACAAGTTCTATTCTGTTTTCTAAAAGAAAACATAAATATGTATAAAAATGATACAAAACTTAGAATTTGGTTTTCAAAAGCTTCAAAAATAATAAAAATTATGAGTAAAAATAAAATTGAGTTTTAATTTAATTTTAAACTTTAAAATAGAATTGAATACCAAACAACATAAATTTTAAAATTTTGAGTTCTGGAACTTGAAAACATAATTGGTTACAAAATAAGTCCATAATTATGTCACTTAGAATAGTTAAATCATTTTGTTATTTTTTGCATAAAGATAATAAAGATAATTATGTAAATTTGATTTTTTTAATTTTTTTTTATCGATTTTTAGTCTTCTTTTTTTTTAAACTTATATGATATGGTTTTTGTTATTGATATTTCCGATGTATTCCTCTTTTTTCCTCCTTTATTTTTCTTTTTTAAGTATCACTTTATTTTTTTTATATATTTATTTTATCTTAAGAGGCAAATGTATAAGGATATTTTAGTTATATAAGCTCGAGCAATTCAACCACTTTGTTATTTTTGTATAAATTTAGTTCTTTTATTATAAAAAAATAATAATATAATAATTATTAATTAAATTTGAATTTTTTTATAAATTTTATAATCTTTAATGTCAATTATTAAAGAAAATTTATAAAATTAATATCTCTATAATAGTTGAAGTAATATGAGAAAAATAAAAATAAAATGAAAAAAATGATCATTTGATATCATGTTGTCACTTTTTCAAACAAAAAGATAAAATTATTAAAAAATAAAAAAAGAGATTAAACTATTCTTTTTGACATAATACTACTAAAAAACATACATATGTTCTCAGACCTATGGCCTCAGTTTTTATAAAAATCGAGGCCATAGGGTTTTAGTCACGGTTTAATAAAAATCAAGGTTATAGGATATGTTTATGGCTTCGGTTTTTATCAATAATCGTGGTCATAAGTTATATCAATTTTTTTCATGTTTTTTTTTCCTTTTTTTCTTTCTTTCTCTTTCTCTCTCTCTTTTTCTTTTTTTTTCCTTCTTCTACGCCCTAGATCTCTCTTTCTTTTTTCTTTTTTTCTTTCTTCCATTTTCTCCCAGATTTGAAATTTCTCTTCCCCTTTTGTGATTCTTCCTCTTCCCGCCCTTTCTCCTCATCCCGTCTCTTATTCCTCTTCTCAGCTCACTGGTTCAGTGGTCATTGTTCGATGGTTTGCTGGCCACTAGGTCATTTTTCGCTAGACGCTGGTTGTTGCACGCTGGACGTTGGTCGTTGGACGCTGGTTGTTGGTGCTAGTGCTAGTGCTCTAATGTTGGTGCTGGGGCTCCTGCTTGTGCTCTGCATTGGTGTTGGTGCACTGCGTTGGCACTGGTATTGGTGCGGTGCACTGGTGTTAGTGCGCTGCTCTGGTGATGGTTTTCGTGCGCTGGTCCATGGTGCCTGGTGTTTGATGTTGATGTTGATATAGGTATTAACTGGTGGAGATTTTTTTATCTACATCACACGTGTACTCTTCTTTGTCTTTGTTTACATGCATATTTATGCATTTGTCTCTCTTTTCTGGCAAGCTTGACTTGTTATTGAAACAGTGTTGATCAAAATATCAGTGTCCTTGCTTTTCATCTCCTTTAATGCAGAAGCTGGTGTTCTTTTCAAGAGGTGTTAAAAACTTACTATATTAGTTTACACTGTGAATAAAAAAAATATGTTGTTTTTCTGTTGCCATATTCTTTTCTTTTTAAGATGACTTTGTTGAAAAGAATTGGAAATATTAATATCATGATTTCAAGCAGAGAATTCTTCCAAATGGAAAGGTTGTTGCTCTAAAAAGGCTTTTCTTCAATACTAGACAATGGGTAGATCAGTTTTTTTAATGAAGTCAATTTGATTAACGACATCCGTCACAAAAACATGGTAGAATTGTTGGGATGCACCATTATAGGCCTTGAAAGCCTTCTTATTTATGAATATGTTCCAAATAAAGCATGTATGGTTACTTTTTCAGAGGTACTATTGACTTTAAACTCTTTCATCTTTTCATGTATGGTTATGTTCTTTTCTTTTACTTATTCCTCTTTTGATTGTTGTTAAATTTATCGTTGTTGGTACTATTATTGTTAAATTGATTTAAATCTCCCTGTTGTTAAATCACAATTGTTGGTTCTCTTGCTATGCAACGCTTGTAATGGTCTTTGATCTTGGTGCCTTCTTATTTGGTGATGGTCTTTGGTGTTGATGCGTCGCTGTTGGTATTAGTAATACTAAGTTTTTTTCATGTTTGTAATTAATACTAAAAAGTTAGTTTATAATACTAAGTTTTTTTTCATGTTTTAGTGTATAATAAATTCTTAAATGTAATTATACTTTTAATTTTAATATAATATGATTTTTAATATTATAGTTAATAAATTTATTGTAATTTATATTGATTTTTAATATTATAATTATTAATTGTATTTTTTAATATATGTATACTTTATGATCTCTCTCACTTAGACTTCAATTCTTATAACCGTAACCATAGACCTATGACCACGGTTAAAAATCAGGATTGTATGTATGTTTTTTAGTAGTGTAACTAAGAGACTTGTATCATCATTATACTTCTATTAATTCATATTCTTCTTTTTTCAAATATCACCTTATTTTTTATATTATTTTATTTTAAGAGATAAATATAATCAAGGTTTCATAGTTATATCAATTAAAGTATCTTATCCCGATGTTATTTCTTAATATTTTTATTTTTTTGTTATAAAAAAGTGAATATAAGATTTAGTCCCTCGATGTAAAGTGAGCACAAACCTAGATGCTTCTTCACATCTTATTATAAGTTTGAGGTAGTTAATATAATTTTAAATCTATTTAATTTATTGTTTTTAAGACCAAATTACACTTTAGTTCATAAATTTTGTCAAATTTTACATCTCTCAATTTTTTCTGTAATATTACGTCTATTTTCTTTTGAAATTTAACACACCTAATTTAAATTTAAAAATTAGATTAAATTAGACTATAACAATCAAAATTAACTTGTTAAAAAATTTTAAATTTTAATTACTTAGTTCATTAACTTTTAAAGTTTAGTAGATAGATTTATACTATCAAACTTTGAGGTCGTTATAAAAATTTCATCAATTTATTATTTTTATATTATTAAACTTTATAAATATTATAAAAATACCATCAAATTTCTATATTACTTCCATATCATTAAATTTTATAAATTTTACAAAAATATTATCGACGTTAATGAGTTAACTGGAGTTAAAAACAAGTTATACATAAATCGATGATATTTTTATAACATTTTCAAATTTTAATAAAAAAAATTAATATAAAAAAATTCAATAATATTTTTATAATATTTATAAAGATTAATTGTATGGAAGTAATAAAAAAACTTAATAGTATTTTTGTAACAATATCTAAATTTCGGTAACAAAAAAAATTTATTTACTATTTAAAATTTAATATATTTAATTTATTATCTTTAAATTTGAATTAAAATTATTAAATTTAAAAAGATAATTAACGTAATATTACAGAAAAAATTAAAAGACTAAATAATTAAACTTAATAAAATTTAAGAATTAACAGTGTATTTTATTAAAAGTATTATACTTCTTTTATCTTTTAATTACAAGTCTATATGAACTTTTGCTTGTATTTATTCAGTGTATGTAATAGAGATTAGGATATAACCGGTTATCATAATTTATTACATAATTTATACACCATTGATATTAAAAAATGATTTTCTCTGTTATGTTTCTTATAAATCTAAACATTTCACATACAATAATATATTAAATTGCAACATTGATTACGTCCCATAAAAATTACACACTCTTTTGATCTCCCAATTTATTTTCTTGAGTACATGAACATGTAATAAACATATGTTTAAATATACGTTTATAATGTTATAAAAGGAAAGTAAACATATATTATATGGTGGGGTTGAAAATTTTGAAAAAACAATAAAAATAACAAAATTATAATTTATAATCATAAAATTAATACATCTTATTTCAAAATCATAAATTTTACTATTAAAAAATATTATGAAATATCATTTTACATTAAATATAATTAATTTTAGATATTATTTATATTAAATTATTATTATTTAAATTTATTTAATATTAAAGATCATTTAATTAAATTTTATTTAATATTATTGTGATGATATTTTTATTATATAAATTTTAAAGATATTATTTATTGTAATTCTTTAAAAAAAACCAATTAGCTTTGATTATATGAAAAGGTTATTTTTTGCGCAAATTTCTTTTTTTCATTTTCAAATATGACCAAAGAAAATCAAATGACTGGTACGTGAACCATCTAATTCTTTTTCTACCTTAATTCGATTTAGTGTCGTATGTAACTCTCAAATTTAAAAGTTTCACTTAAAATTTGTAAAAAAATAATATTATAAATTAAATAATAAAGTTAAAAATTTGATAATAAAGTTTTTTTAATAATTAAGTATCTGTTATAATTTTATTAAGTTTTAATTAAAAAATAATTAAATTATCCCTAAAATTAAAGTTTAATTTTTATTCAACTTAAAATATTAACTTATAAATTAAATTAAGAAAGATTATATATATATATAATAGTACTAAATTTTTTTATTAAATAAATAAAAATTATATAAATATAATTTAACTATATTTTTGTATGTGTGGATAACCGCTATAAAAAGATACTATATATTTAAATATGATTCAACGGCATAAAAATCGAAAAAAATTACATATAGAATTACATTTTAATAAAATAATATGGGATACGTGTCCGTTCTAAACAACATATATCCGGCCGTGATTCGAGCATAGACGTTAACATATAATGGTCAATTAAAACCAGCAGAGTGTTTTTTTTTTTTTTTTAATAATAAAAACACCTTATGACTTCAAACAATCTTTTGCCACCTTCCTGGTTCTTTTTAAGACATATCCCGAGATTAGCTTATAAAAAACATAATTTTACTTTTATTTATTTATTTATTTTTAATATAAAAATTTATATTTGAAATGGATTTGTCAATGAGAAGTAGCTCGGAGATGATTGATTATTTTGGACATAAAGTGCGATATTTATAATGGATAATAGAGTAAAAAAAAACCATGAAGAAAGTTTATTGACATTAGTGATATAATTTAATTAAATTATTAAATACCAAAAAAAATTATTATTTTTCTAATTTATTGCCTTGCTGGACATGATCTACCAGCGAAATAGTCTAAAATTCTCCACGTAATATAAGAAAATCAAATTAATAGTTTCAGTATAATTAAAAATCACTACACGTGGCTCGACTAATAGTGAAGGAATATGTGTTAGGTCACAAATAAATGTGAGCCACAAGGTTGTTTCTCTGAAATGATACAAAGTATATATAAATAATTTAGATAAATATTAATTAAATATTTGTTATTTTTTAAATAATTTTATCTAAATATCAATATAATTTATAAATATTATTGGAATACATGTAAATATTATTTATATATAACATTTACGTGTGTGGTTCTCACACATTATATCTGTATATTATTATTATTTTCATTTTCCTTGATAAATATGAAATCTGCTGAATGTAAGTTAAGTCGGTGGACATTGTATTCCAAAACTCAAAAGTCAGAGAACGTACTGTTTGAAATGATGCCACCACAGGCGTTGGAACAGACTTTGTGGGCTCACCAATATAATTTCACTTGCAAAACTGATCTCGTTGATTTGTTTGGCCCTGTTCTATATGTCAACCAACAAAATCAACATTTGGTCATATACTAAAAAGACTTTTATTACTTTGAATTCGAAATACAATTTACTTTTATTTTTTTACTACTTGTTTTCTTTAAAATCATTTATTTTTACCGTGAATTAAAAAAAACAAAGCCAAACAAACAGATGCTCCTATTTCCCTTTTCAATAAGGTTCCAAAAGTACCCACATTTATGTAATAAATTATATTTTTTAAGCATAAAATTACTATAAATTTATAACAATGTTAATAAATGATGTGATTCAAAAAAATCAACCATTTGAATAATGCACATCAAGGTATTTTATGTGCTCAATGTACATTCACACTAAATGCATAGGTGCACACTAGAAAAATAAGATCTTATAGATTACTTTAAATATACAGTGTACAATATGTGAGGTACATCCTACATATAGTGATATTAGTATACGAGATGATTTGAGTGTATGATCCTAATTTGATGATCAAGGTAAAGACATGAATTACAGAAAGAACAGACATGACTTCATCATATTACAAGATTTGATGGTAAGTTAAGTGTGATAGTTTCATTGAGATGTCGACACCTGAAAGTGAGTGGATCCAACTCCTTCTCTATTATCTCTCTAAACAATTAGTACTACCGTGAGGCTTTCTGTTTTTCTAATACATACTAAGAATTCAAAACCTTTTATTTAAAAATCAAGAGAATCATCTCGTATATTAAGGAAATTCATCTTTCATTACGTCCATTCATCGTACTACCTCCATCTCAAGAAGAAGTAATTGTGATAATCACATCAAGTACTCCATGTCTCAAGGTCTTGAGGTTAATTCTATGAAACACATATCTCATCATGTAGCCTACCTCATGTCTCATCAAGGATCATGACATCATTCTAATCATTCATTTACCCTTGAAGATAGGGTAAGAGTCACTAAAACGATGTCGCGTGCTACCATTTTCAATAAATATTAGCTTTGAAGATGTATCCATAAACAAAAGTGCTCAAATGAAAAAAAAAAATTTAACAACAAGTTTCATGACCAAGAAAATATCACCGTCAACCTTACAATCCACAACAAACCCAAGAACCTTGTTATACTGTCGAATCTACCAATGATCAACCTAAAACGCATGCATAAACACCCCACACAGAAACACATGCTAATACCCAGTACAAGTAATGACATAGGAAAAAAAACTTTTGTTGACAAGCATCTAAATCCACCCTATTTTAAGCCAACAATAAACACCCTAAAAGAGCCTTAATAAATATTATGTATTCGATAAAGATACCAATCACTTCATCAAATATTTTAGACATCTCAAGTAAAAAATTGAATAAATCTTATCAAAAGGATAATTGGGAAATATAGTAGATGAAAATAAGAATAAACATTATAGATATAAAAATAAGAGAAATAATCCTAGAAGGGAGATGATTCCTTTTAATACTACTTAGAGAAAAAAAGGAAAATCTCTTTAAATATTATTTAACTAGATAAGTTATAACGAAATCCCTAATATCCTTTTAGAATATTATTAACATTTGATTTTATCATGCATAATAATAATGAAAAAATAAAAACTTTTTTTTTGTTTGCTTGGTAAGCAATAAAATACATTTTTTTTCTTAAGAATAAATACATTTATATCAAATAATAAAGTACCTAAAATGGTTACGTGGCTCGGGCATTTTTATTAATGGGGTTAGATAGTATGATCATATATTCAATCATTATATATCACGTAAATCATAACAAGTTATTATTATTTTAATATCATTTTTCATTCTCCAAGGTCAAGAAAAAGAAGAAGATGTTTTACTAATAAGAGGTTGTGGATGTTAAAAGTACTGCCCTGGAATATGATGTCTATAAGATGAAAGCTGGACAAGCCCAATGAAACTATGTTGGGTTGGGCCTGCTAACGAAGACCTGAGCAAAATGTCGGTCGGACAATTTTTCCCTTTAACTGCAGCTTTCACATCTATATTATGTCTCCATCCTTTCACTCGTAGATCAAAACAAATCAATCTAGGGTGTTTCACAAATGGATCGAAATCAGATACTTCTGATAGGATTGCCAGTCTTTGTGTTTTTGACAGACATTTTAAACCTCTTCACAAATTCCCCACCCAAACCCAGCATTCATAATCATCGTCAATCTTAACCCAAACCCCACCAACAGCTTGTTCATGAGCCCTTAAAATTTCCTACTCGACAGGTCTCCAAAATCCCATCCTTTTTTTCACTTCACTCGCTAAAAACGTGTAGATTTTATTTTTCAGCTGAATTTTTCTAATTTTTTTATGTTAAATTTCATAAATTTAGTAATATAGTTATAGATTGAGATATGATGTTAATGATATTTATGATACAATTTATTAATTTTTAAAATTCATCGTATCTTATATCACTTATTTTTTAATGAAATGAGATAATAATGAAACGGTATTAATTGAGATATCTCATTTGTTTATAATAGATTTAGATGAAATAAGTAAAAATATAAAAACATGATACATAATTACTTATAATGTAAGTTTAATAATAAAATAATATATATGTTTAAAGTTAATACAATTAGTGCTATAATCTAAATAAAATAAAATGATATTTAAACAAAAAAGAGACAATATTACATCATAAGTTTATTAGAGACACTAAACGAGAATAAAAAACCTAATATAATGGTTATTTATAGTTAATAGCAAAAAAGACAAAGATAGTATGTTTAATAAATAAAAAAGATAAAAATAACATATTTAACAATTAAAATACATAGTTTAAAAAATTATAAATTTAATTATTTTAGGGTTTAGAATTTAGAATATAAAATATAAAAGTAAATATTTTTTTTAATTTAAAATATTTATTCTAATTATTCATCCTTATTTTTATTCATTTTAAATAATATATATATATATCAATCACGAAATACCTTATTTTACACGGCTAATTAATACTAACATCGGGGCAATTTGCGCCAGAAGCACCGTCAATATCAATTTGTGCACTTCTTGCTCTTTCGGGTTTTTATAATTTATCCCCTTTTCATGTTCTTCATATTTCCTCCTTTTTGTTTTTTGTTTTTGGTTTTTTTCCCTCTGTTTGTTTCTTCCTTTTCAATTTGGTTAAGCTGCTTTTGGTATTCAGCAATTTAATAAATACTTAATTACTTAATATAATTATCCTATATAAATAAAATTTTATTTTTAATTCTATTTGCATGGTGCATATTTTTTTTTATAGTATAAAAACATAAGTTTTTTTTGTGTTTAAAAATATGTTACATATATGAATTTTTTTAGATGATAGTTAAAACTGAAATCACGTGAGTAATATGTTTAAACTGAAGGGTTTAATAAACTGGTGATCCTTTATTTAGCTTCTGTGATGTATTAATTGCTGGATCTTTTGTGTAACCCATGTTCATAAAGAGAAAAGAGAAAAAAGAAAAAGAAAATCTATTTTTTTTTCTTCAGTTAATTAGTGAATTCCCATCAAATTTATTACCCCTTTTCAGGTTTAAATCTATTACAATTTTAATCTGCTACCAATTGACAATTGACATTCTACATGAAGTTTAGTTCAAAATTTACTAAATACAGAAATCAGATTGAATTGTAATTGGTTTCTTCAAATTCAATTTTACTTTTAGTGATATCATTCTCGGAGTCTCGAGCTCTTGCATTTTACATGTACATTAGGTTGTTCGTTATAGGGGAACTGCAATAGCAATGAAGAATATGCTGGAAACAGCATTTCCTGGAATCCTTGTCATTCTTGCAAACCATCCTCCTCCATTTCCAAAACGCCTGCTTAGCAAAGCGGTACCGATTGTTCAAATAGGAATTGTTGCAACCATAGGGGCAGGTGAATAAATATCCCCAAAACTCGGGATAACGACATTACCCGTTTTGTACTACTCCTTGCGTGCCAATAAATTTGGAAGTATCGCAAGTACTTGGCTTTTAGGAAACTTAATTCAGAATTTTCTTCGATTTGAAGCATACTGTAATGGTGAATTGGTGAATGCTTTTTATTTTTTTAGATTAAAAAAGCCTTGCATTTTATTAAATTGAATGTCATTACTTTTATGGTGTATGATATAATTGAAAACACACAAATTTACGTAATTATGTATAAATGATAAATAATTTAAGAACAATAATTGACATACCTATGAGAATTGATAATGATACATATGTTAGAACAAAAGAATAACTTTTGAGGATGTTAATGTATATAATATCTGTTAATAGATATACATGTTATGGACTTTAGACACATCTAGTTTACTTGTACCTCCTATATAAGGATACTATGTATATTCTTTAAGATACAGAATACAATACAATCATTTGGTATTTCTAACATGATATCAGAGCTGGGCCTGACTTGTTTGGTGACTTGGGCTTTGTCCTTAACAGTCTTACCGTGGCTTTGTGAGATCACTCATGTCCTTGTGGATAGAGGCTGTTAAGTTTTCTTCAGTCCCATATCGGCCAGGAGTTCGGCAGCAGTACTGTTTATAAGCTTAGGCAACCCTTCACTCAATGAGATCTTATTAGGTTGAGTTAGGCCTGTGTTTCTAACATGGTATCAAAGCCACTACTCTGACCTTTCTTTTAACAGTCTTGTCTCTTCTAATGTTACTCCACCCTTATCGCTTTCGTTGTCACAACAACCACTCACCATTGAACCTCTGACGTCTCTCAGCCGTTGTCCTTGGGTTTTGGGCTTACAACCACCATCGTTAAAGAGTCTCGTACCACATAGATCACTACAATCAACGTCTTTGTCGTGCATCTTGCTCCGATAACCTTTTTGTAGGTACCACTATGATCGGCTCACCCAGATCTAAGGCAATCGTGGAAGTCACGCAAGCATCAGAGCCTGCACGTGCCTTCAGGCATCGCCAACAAAAGTCACGCGTCAAATTCACACGCCACACTCAAGTCCTATGACATCATCAATGATGTCATACTATCACATCATCTAGGGCCGACGTCATCATTCTCTTATACTAACCGTTGTTGACCAGAGTTGACCACCGTTGACAGTGACCAAAGTTGATTTTGATAGTTGACTTTTCTATAGGGTTGACTTTTGTAGACTAGGTTATCCCTATCCATTTTTTTACGTAGACTTCGTTTTTGTAGTTTTCTTCCTCAACCCATCAATATTGTATTGGAAGGGATCAATAATTACTTATCTCGGTCTCAAGCTATGCACAATTTTCTTAAGGATCACATGCTCTGACATTACTATACTGGTACAATTACCATTCTTGTCAAATGAGCTAGTAAAGAAGATGTTTTTTTCCTTGGTCGCATGATTGAATGTGATAGTCACAACCACATGATCCTCATATGGATTCGAAATACTTCCATTCCCACCATCTCCAATCTATTGAGTAGCTTTGATGATGCAAAATCAGCATGAGATATATTGGCCTAAAGGTACTCCACTAGTTACAGATCCATGAAATATCAGTTAGTAGTTGAATTGTATCAACTTCGACAAGAACTAAGGCAATCTATAAATGACTACTATGATCAACTTCACTTTTTTGGGACCAAATTGACCTTTGTGATCCAATTTGGGCTTGCTTAAAGAATGCTCAACAATATGCTACAATTAGAGATGAATTTTGTCTCTATGAGTTCCTGATGTCACTTCATCTATTGGGATCTAGTTACTCTTCTTCATAGTCAGTCTGTGGTTGGTTATAAGTGAATCTATAAGATAAAGACTCACTCTGATGGATCCATCGAGCACTACAAACCTCATCTTGTTACAAAAGGTTTTACACAAGAGTATGAGATTGATTATGAAAAGACTTTTTCTCTAGTTGCCCGTATCTACTCTATTCGTGCCCTCCTAACTGTTGTCATTACTAGTAAATGGGACCTTTTTAGGTGGATGTTAAAAATGTCTTCCTTAATGGGAATCTGCATGAAAAAGTCTATATGTAACCTCTTCCTGGTCTTTTTGTTGAAACAAACAAGGTTTGTCATATTCGACGTGCACTTTATGGCCTTAAATCCACAAACATGGTTTACCAAGTTTAACTCCACCATATTTCTGCTTGGGTTACACTGCCAGTCCTTATGATTCTGCCTTATTTATTCGTCGCAACGATAAATGCACCATTTTGCTTCTCCTATATGTGGATGATATGATCGTAACTGGTGATGACCTTAGTGGCATTCTAGAACTCAAGGATTTTCTTAGTCAACAGTTTAAGATGAAAGACCTTGGACATCTCAACTATTTCTTGGGTCTTGGGATCACTCATTCCGAGATGGTCTTTATATTACTCAAGCCAAGTATACATCTAACCTTTTATCTTGAGCTGGATTCACTAATAGCAAGACTATTGACACTCAATTTGAACTTAATGCACATCTGACACCCTTAGAGGGGGTACTATTGTCTAATCCCTCTTTTTACAGATGATTGGTTGGGAGCCTGATTTATCTCACAGTTATTCATCCAGAAATTTCTTATGTTGTCCATCAGATGAGCCAGTATCTGTTTGTTCCACGATTGACTCACTATGTTGCTGTTTGGTGCATTCTAATCCCTCTCTTTACAGATGATTGGTTGAGAGCCTGATTTATCTCACAGTTATTCATCCAGACATTTCTTATGTTGTTCATCAGATGAGCCAGTATATGTCTACTCCACGATTGACTCATTATGTTGTTGTTCGACGCATTCCACGATACTTGAAAGACACTCTCTTCTATGGACTTTTCTACTTAGCCTAGTCTATTCTTGTACTCTATGCATTCTCTGATGCTGATTAGGTAGGAGATTCCACTGATCATAGCTCCACTACAGGTTATTGCTTTCTCCTTGATTCTTCTTTAATTTCTTGGCAAAATAAGAAACAAACTTTCATGGTCTGCTCTAATACTAAAGCAGAATATCATGCTTTTACTGATACCAAATTTGAGCTTCTTTGTCTACGATGGATTCCTAAGGATTTGGGTGTGTCCACATCCTTTACTACTACCCTTTATTGTGACAATCAAAGTGTCGTTCATATTGTTCATAATAATGTCTTCCATGAACAGACCAAACACATCAAGATTGATTGTCGCTTTATTCGTTCTCATCTTGTTCATGGTGCTTTCAAGCTTTTTTCCGTCTCCTCCAATGACCAAGGCACTTTCTAAGGGATGCACTCGTAGTTTGGTTGAAAACCTTAAGCTGATCTCACATCCACCTTGAGTTTGAGTGGGGTTATTCATGTATATCTGTTAATGTATATCATATATGTTAATATATATACATGTTATGGGCTTTAGGCACGTCTAGTTTACTTATACCTCCTATATAAAGGCATCATGCATATTCTTTAAGATACAAAATATAATACAATCATTCAATATTTCTAACAGAGAAAAACCATTAACTAAAAAATAACCTAGGAATGTTTATGTTGTATCACCAATAGTCAAATATAAATATGTTGAAGCATACATGAATTCATAACCATTGATTAATTCTATAACTGAGTGATTAGTTTTACAAATCTATACATTTTCCTTATAGAACTTTTTAGTTTTCTATCTGCTTTATTTCACGATGTGATATCAGATAAAAAGAGTAATGTACGTGTAATTTGGGGACCATAATCATTATATATATATATATATATATATATATATATATATATATATATATATATATATCTATTTTAGTCTATCATTAAAATATACTTTATTCCTAAATCTCTCTACATTAAAGGCACACACATTATTGGATAAATTAAAGCCCAAATTACTTGAACCATAGTAGATCATTTTTAAATAAGTTTAACCTAATATGACAGTTAATAACATACAATTATTTACATATAAGTTCGATGTTGGATTAAGGATATAACAATCTCCCACTTGAGTTATATGTGCAACTTTATAACTATGTATTGTAAAAATAACCATATAAGTTCAACTATGCTATCTTTATTGAGTCTATCTGTAATCAATCTGATCCTTCAATTATATCAACATAAGATTAAAGTGGTCATGTACATCGATATAATTAAATGACATGGATTATGATGTCGATCTGTAGCATGAAAATTTCATAAATTGTGATCTTAACATGCCTATTTTCAACTAGTCTAACCTTAAAGCTTAGTGATATAAACCATACCAAAATCAATAATGTAAACAAACCAAAACTTTATTTAGGCAAAAATGATTACAAAATATTCTGAAACTCGAATAACTAAAAGTGTTTATATATCAAAGAAATATTTAAAATTACAAACTCCTATTAAAATTGAATATCCTCAAATGATATGATACCTATACGAGTAGTAAGCTCATGAAACATTTTGGGTGGGAATACCTTAGTAAGAAAATTTGCAATCATGGAGTTTGTATCAATTTGTTTTATAGACACATATGCACTTTGAACTCTTTCCTTAACAACTAGGAACTTTATCTTTATACGCTTCGACTTCATTAAGATCCCGTTATTAATGGAATATAATATTGTTGACATATTGTTACAAACTAACTTAAGTGGTCTTTCAATACCATTTATTGTGCATAACATGTGATAGAATTTCTCATCCATATTCTGTTATTAGATGCCTCATAACATGCTATAAACTCTACCGTCATGCTAAAACAAGTTATAATAAAAGACTATTTAGCACTCTTTGAAGAGATAACACCTCTAGCTAGCTATCAAGATAGTATGAAATCTACATCGGGCTATGTCTACCTTTTAGATTTTACAGCCCAATGTAGACATAGCCCAAGCCCAACATAGATTTCATACTATCTTGACACCTATTAAATTAGAGTTAGTATACCTAACAATCTTAAGATGATTAACTTCTAATAAATGAGCATGTAGTCTTTTTTCCTCTGTATGCATCGTAAGACTTGTTTGGATGTCTTCCAATGGTCTAATCTTGAATTGCTTAAATATTTAACCAACTCTTAGTATGCAATGTGTGGATGTGTATATACCTGAGCATATATCAGACTCCCTACTACCAATGCATAAAGAATCTTGTGTATTTCCTTTTCCTTAAAATCATTTTTAAGGCACTAATTGAGACTAAATTTGTCATCCTTAGCAAAGAAGGTGTCACCTGATTTGCAATTCGGCATGCTATATCTATTGTAAACCTTTTTGATATAACTCTTTTGTAATAATACTAAAATACTTTGGGAGCAATCTCACTATATATGTATGCCTAATATAAAATAAGCATCACCAAGATTTGTAATCACAAAATTATTAGTTAGAAATCTCTTGATTTTGTGCAATAAACTTGTATCATTGCAAACAAGCAAAATGTCATCGACTTATAAAACTATAAAAATATGCTTACTCTCGTAAAACTTACAATATATGCAATCATCGACCAATTCATCTCAAAATCGAACGAGATGATCACTTGATGAAACTTGAAATTTCATTGTTGAGATACTTACTTGAGTCCATAGATGAATTTCTTAAGTTTTCAAGCCATATTATTTGGGTTTCCTAACACAAAATTTATTGGTTGCATCATATAGATCGTCTCATCAATGTCACTATTGAGAAACGTCATCTTTATATCCTTCTGATGTAACTCAAAATTGAAATGTGCTACTAATGCTATTATAATCATGAAAGAGTCTTTCGAATAAACTATAGAGAAAGTCTGTTTATAATCGACACCTTTTTTTCTATGTAAAGGCCTATGTGACAAGATAAGCTCTATATCTCTCCATACTACCTTTCGAATCCCTCATGGTCTAAAATATCCATCTATAATCAATAGATTTAGTAATGGGACAAGATCGCACACGTCATTGTCCTTTATAGACTTAATCTCTTCATTCATGGCATCAATCAAGTTTTAAGAGTTAAGGACTTGTCATAGCTAAACAAAAGTTGATTGGATCTTCTGCCATCACTCCGATATAAAACTCTTATCCTTGGAGAAATACAATGTAGTCATCTGGCATTACACTTCTCCTTTCTCTAGTGGATCTCCTCAATGACATGAGTTCTTGAGGTGATAGAATTTGTTCTTTTGGAACAATTTTTTGGAATAGAAGATTCTTTGAGATTGTCTTGATTTGTTGTGCCTTGATCAAAGTTAAGAATGTGATTCTAATCAATGCTGATAGTACTTGTGAGAATTTCAACATATTCTTCTTTAAAGACAAAATCTCTAACTGTATCTCCCTTTACATATTTGACATCGTCAAAGAATCAAGCATTTTCTAACTTGAAATCGACTTAGATGTGGGACCATAAAACTTGGATCTTGGATCTTTCAAAATATCCAATAAAATAACAACTTATCATCCTTGAGTTCAATTTCTTTATATTAAGCCTATAGGCTTTGCCTCAACTCTTCCCAGACGTGCAAGTGCTTTAAACTAGGCTTATTAACCATCTGGAGTTCATAGAGGGTTTTAGCAGTTGCTTAAGTTGGAAACCTATTAAGGATATATTCTACAATCTTAAACACTTCTTTTTGTAGGGATTTTGGTAAGATAAGATGATAAATCACACTTATTACCATGTTCTTAAGCATTTTATTTTGTCTTTTGGAAACAACATTTATAATGGATGAGACCACATAAACTGTGGCATGATATTGCATTCCTCTAGGAACTTAACAAACGATACTAGATGTTGTTAACCTAAATCGTCATTTCTTCCATAGTATTTACCACCATGATCAGATCTAAAGCTTCAATCTTTATGTTGAGTTGGTTCTCAACTTCAACTTTATAATTTTTGAGTACATCCAATGACTATGACTTTTCATGAGTGAGAAATAAATAATCATATCTAAAAAAATATCTATAAATGTTATAAAGTATTGTTGACTATTCCAAATGATTATTGGAAATAACCCACAAATATCTACATGTATAAGCTTTAAGACTTTTAAAGTTCTCTTGGTTTGAAATCTCATTTAATAAAAGTATTAAAGTTTGTGAAATCAAAAGGATTCAAAATTTAGTGAGATGAAAGTCATTGTATTCTCCATAAAGATATGACTTTACATATTCTTTATTTGGAGACATGATTTTACTTCTTGTGTCATAACATAATTAAATTTTTACTTGTTAATTTTCTTTTTATACCTTGTATTTAGTTACAATTATCTTATCTTCTTTATTTTCTTTTATTTGTCTTTATACTTAGAGGTTGAGGCGACATAGCATTTTTTATCTTATTTTGACGTAACATTTACTTTGTTTCAATAATTCATTATCCAATCAATCATAATTTTTATTTTTTTTAAATATCTATATTATAGATTTTTTTAAATTATAAAACATTAGATTAAAAATAAAAAAATGGATTTTAAGGTCAAAATTTGAGGATTTTTTTTCAACTTTCTTATAATTAGAGATGAAAATCGATGAAATATTCGCACTAGTCACAACAGAGCCCAAATCAATTTAGCTACCGATCCATACCCACAACCCGTTTCAAATGTTTCCACTCTATTTAAAAGCCAGGAAACCCTACGTTTTGCACTTCACTTAGAGAAGCCCTAGTGCCGTATTTTTTCCCATCCCCCCATTCCCTCAACACTATCAACCATGGCCGCCGCCGCTCGTCCTCTCGTCACTATTCAATCTCTCGAAGGTGACATGGCTACCGACAACGCCCAAACCATTGCTTTGCCTGATGTCATGAAGGCGTCGATTCGACCTGACATTGTCAACTTCGTTCACTCCAATATCTCCAAGAACAAACGGCAACCGTACGCCGTTAGCAAGAAAGCTGGTCACCAAACCTCCGCTGAGTCATGGGGTACCGGACGCGCCGTTTCTCGTATCCCTCGTGTTCCTGGTGGTGGTACTCACAGGGCTGGTCAAGGTGCTTTCGGAAACATGTGTCGAGGTGGTCGTATGTTTGCTCCAACTAAGATCTGGCGTCGATGGCACCGTAAGATTAATGTTAACCAGAAGCGATACGCCCTCGTATCGGCTATTGCTGCTTCTGCTATCCCATCTCTTGTTATGGCTCGTGGTCACAGAATTGAGTCTGTTCCGGAAATGCCCCTTGTCGTCAGTGACTCAACTGAAGGTGTCGAGAAGACTTCGGCGGCGATTAAAGTTTTGAAGCATATCGGAGCTTTTGCTGATGCTGAGAAAGCGAAGGACAGTCACTCCATTCGTCCTGGAAAGGGAAAGATGAGGAACCGCCGATACATCAACCGTAAGGGTCCTCTCATTGTATACGGAACTGAAGGTTCTAAGCTTGTTAAGGCATTTAGGAACATTCCTGGTGTAGATATTGTTAATGTGGAGAGGCTTAATTTGATGAAGCTCGCTCCTGGTGGTCACCTTGGGAGGTTTGTGATTTGGACCAAGTCTGCTTTTGAGAAGCTTGATTCTATTTATGGCTCTTTTGATAAGATTTCCGAGAAGAAGAAGGGTTATGTGCTGCCCAGATCTAAGATGGTGAATGCTGACCTTGCAAGGATCATCAACTCTGACGAAATTCAGTCCGTTGTCAGGCCAATCAAGAAAGAATTCAAGAGGGCACCATTGAAGAAGAACCCTCTGAAGAACCTCAACACTATGTTGAAGCTCAATCCTTACGCCAAGACTGCTAAGAGGATGGCTCTTTTAGCTGAAGCCCAGCGCGTCAAGTCCAAGAATGAGAAACTCGAACAGAAGAGGAAGCCCGTTTCGAAGGTATGTGCAAACTTTCTTCAATTTTTTTACTTTTTCTCTCCTATTTATATATCTATATATGATACTATTCTGGATGTTAAATTTCCTTATGATTATGATGGTACGTTGGTCATTGCCTTTTGAGATTTATTTACATTTTGTATTGATACACTGACATTATTAGTTTAGTAATAACCATTTACCAATCCAGCGATTGAGATGGTGATTTTATAACGCTCTTCATGGTATTTATGGATTCAGTTTGGTGTTAATGTCGCATAAGTGGTCTGTATTGCCAATCCAGCAGCTGCCTCTTTTTCTCCCAAAGCAGGGTTGAATTTGTCTGATGATTAATTCCCTAACTTGAAATTCTTTTTATCTCAAACTTATGCATATACCAATCAACATTATATTGTTTTATGAGTAGCTAGGCATGTTAGTTAGTAGCCAGTTTAGATTTCTAATTATCCCTACCTTGATATTTTCGTTGCTTTATGTTCTGTAGCTTACTACATGTTTGATTCTATTTGCCTTTTGACATGTTTATTGGCTGCTATTGTTTATGTTTCTTCCCAATTTTTTTGTTGTTGCTATTTCTTTATGACATTTCTGATACCATAATATGGTATCATGTCTTTGGTCTATGGTGCGAAAGATTTAGTGGCTTAGTTTCTAAGGAGGAGTGTTGTTTTTTGAATTTAAAGTTGCTGATTTAGTTTGTCTGTGTTAATATTGATTCTGCTAGGAGGAGGGTGCTGCTATTAAGGCTGCTGGCAAGTCTTGGTACAAGACTATGATCTCAGATAGCGACTATACTGAGTTTGAGAATTTCTCCAAGTGGTTAGGTGTCTCCCAGTAATTTAAATTTTGAGTTTCGAAATATCTCCAGACTTATTTGTTTGTGTTTTTTCCCTTTGGTGTATGCTATCATGTTTTGGTGAGTTAAACTATCGAACAAGGCTGATGCCTTTTATTTCTTTTTACTATATCTTTAGAACTGGGATTAAAGAATTTAGCTTCTTTCACTTGTGTTTGCTATTATTCTTTTAAGCAACGAAAAATATTAATGATACCAACCCTAAACATTTTTGCGAAGTCTCTATTTGAAACATTGACTCAAGGTGGATAGTACATTTTCTTAATCCTATTGCCGTTTGGATAGACGTTAAAATGGGCTCCCACTCTACGTGATGTTTTTACTTGGTTATGCACCTTTATATCTTATATCTCATAGAACCTGTAAACTTAAATTGTAATTTAATAAATGTGAAATGAAGTTGGCATAACTAGGGAGGAAATTTTATCGCCTAAATGGTATTGAATGGGATAAAATGCATTTTTCTAGGAAGAAGAAAAAAAAACACCAAAAGATAGATCAAGTTAACGGGATTGGACCCTGTTATATTGTGTAAATTGTATTATGGACACACGAGTGACTCAAGATTGTATTTTAGGTTTCGTCATTTGTACTCTCAACCAATAACGAATCACCTAAGTTGTATGATTAATTTTCGTATGAAACACATCCTATATTCCTATTATAAGAAAATCTAAATAGTAATCCCACAGCAATAGCTAAAGGAATTTTCGTTTGTTAACTTTAAATATAACGTAAAAAAAACTATTTTCTTTTGTTATTATTTTTTAAAGCTTTTTAATATAGTAAAAAAGAAATTCTAGTTTTACTTCATTTTGAATGCATAAATTATGTTTTAAATTTTAATATTTGATAACATTGTTCTAGGAAACATAATTACACTAGTTGGATAAAAAATTATAATTACAGTACTGTTTGCATTACACTTGTTAATATTCTTAAAATCATTTTTATAATTTTTTCTTTACTTATTATTATTTTTATAATTTTTTCTTTTGTTATCTGTGCATGATCTAAATGAGTTCAAATTTCTAGATATTATAATTAATATCATTTTTAAAATTTATAACAAAAAAAAAAAACATTTATATGGAGTTTAATTGAATGTTATATTAGATTGAATAAATTTAAATGATTATATATTAATTTAAATATCGTTGTGTTTGAATGTTGTAATAATGTAAAAAAAATTAATAATAAAATTATTTTATATAAATATAAAATATATTATTTTTATAATTATAAATATTAAAAGCATAAATTTAATTGTTTTTTCTCTAATTTTTTTGGGAAATAAATATGAATTTAATTGGCCGGGTATTATTTTGGACTACCACATCGTATTACTTAAGAGATCAAACCTACTTGAACGATAAGATTCTGTCAATCCAGCTTTATTTGACTTTCAAAAATATATATTAAGAGTACATTACATTTGTTTACTTAATATACAAATAAAGGTATTAAACTAATGAAGTGTTAAAAAGATTTAAATATAAGATAATAGAATAATTAATCTATATCCTCACACAATTTAATTTTTTTATAAAATTGATTGTTAACTCTAATTTAATATCATTCCTTCTAGCTAAACGAAAAGGTCTAACTCAAGGGGTGAGATATATATTTACTAATTTCTGACTTTCTATTACCTCAAAATGCCAACATATTAAAATAATAATAATAATAATCGGGCCGTATCCTTTGGTAGTTAATATATATATATTTTGGGAAAAAAATCTTACAAGATATTTGTTAAAAATGAGTTTAAATAAAAGAAAATATTGATGACATGACATAACATGACATGATATATATATATTTTTTAAATTCATTATTAAAATATATTTTTTCAAAAAACATGTCATTATTTTATTACTGTTATTTTCATAATTGTGTAAACATTTTATATATTTATCAACTATAAATAGAGAACAATAACTCAATTTTTATATTTAACTCAAAAACGGTTCTACGTTTTTTCGTAGCAAAACCAAAGAAAAAAATTCAAAATTGTTTTCTTTTCAATTTTTTGAACATAAATATTTTAAAGGTGTAACGTTCCAGATTTCGTTAATGCAGTAAAACTTTAAGACAAAAAAAAGATTCTAAATTATTTATTCCTAGGGACGACGAGTCTATATTTGCTTGCAAAAATTTGGATAAAGTCGCAAAACATCTTAAAGCGACCTTATTCGTAACTCAACCAAAATAGTATATTTTAACATATCAATAACATTATTCTTATATTGTTTTCACATATTTAATACAACAATTTTAAGACATTTTCAATCTATAATGTTTAATGAAATGGTAATGCTCATCTCAACAAATTATTTCGTTTCGAGGAATTACACTTTAAAATATGGAGACAAAATATGTTAATTTTCTTAACCATGAAAAATGTCACTTGTGTTCTTACTGTTGAAAAACCAATACTACCTAATCCTCCTACTATTGAAGCTACAACTAAAAAATAAATAATATTGGCTCAATCTACGATGAAGGTTGAAATGATAGTACTAGTTATTGCTAGTGAAGATACACGCTGATTAAGAAGTTTTTTAGTTGAGATCCCCTTTATGGGAAAGATCGATACTAGCCTGTCCTGATCCAATACAATAGTACCGCGGTTATTTCAAATATTCAAAATCGTTATTATAATGACAAGAGATGACAAATACGTCGTAAACACAATATTGTTAGAGAATTTCTCTTTATAGGTACTGGAAGAGTGGATCGTGTATGTATTGATGAAAATTTGGCTGATTCTTTACGGAATGATTAATAAAAGAGAATGTTTTCAAAATCTCGAAAGGAATGAGACTAATGTTTTTAGAATGAAGAGTTACTCACGATAGAAATCAACTTATAGACTAGAGATCCTAAGAAATAAGTTCAATGGGTAATAACAAGTCATGAAATGATATGAGATGATCATGCTATTATGAAGTCTTATTTTATATTGTTAGAAGTATGAAGTCTTCAATCGACAGAAAAAATGAGTTAATTATTAACTTTTAATGAGTTCTTTACTCTATGTATAATTGAGTACACAGTTATATGAGTACTCTTGATAGACTCACCTATGTGAATGTGAAAATGTGGTTACTTCCTATGAAATTTTTAAGAAATTTTTTTTAGAACATTCATTGTACTGGGACACACGTGCATGGTCATAAAGTATGAGTTTTTTGAACTACACTTTGGAAAAGTTGTATGTGTAATGTTATTAGATATAGATTTCAAAACTATGAGTTAATATAGTATATTCTAAAGTATTAATATTATGCAAAGGTTCAATTCGATAGACAACTTTTATTGATATATAATCTTATATATTTAATTGATCGGTTGCTCGATGAAAACTATTTTTATATAAAATTCAAGTGAGAGATTATTAGAAATGAATTTAAATAAAAAAATTTGATGAGATGAGATACACTTTATTTTTTGAAAAAGAATTCATTATTAAAACTATTTTTTCTAATAAATTTGGCGTTATTTTTATAATTGTGTGAACATTATACATCTTTTTCAACTATAAATAGAGTGCAATAACTCTCAGTTTTTTATATATAATTCAAAAAAGTTTTTACAATTCTTCGTAGTAAAACCAAAGAAAAGAAAATTCAAAATTGTTTTCTTTTTAGTTTTCCAAGCAACATAAATATTTAAAGGTATAGTATTTTAGACTTTATCATTGCATGAACCTCCAAGATAGGAAAAAAATTATAAACTATTTTATCCTGGTGACGACGAGATTGTATTTGTTTGTACAAATTTAAATAGAATTGCGAAACGTCTTAAAATGAGTGATTTAATCGCGACTCAACACAAACAATATATTTAAGTATATCGGTAACATAATACTTATATTGTTTTCACTTAATTTATCCAAAAATCTTTAAATTACTTTTAATTTAAATGACCAAACGAACCGGCAGCTCCCTGTGATTTGAGGGGGTGGAAAAAACCAACACTTGTTCCTCCTATACTACAACTTGCTTACTTGTTGTCTACTTGTCCGTCGCTAACCTTGTTCTGCTTCTTCTGTTTCTAATCTGTCTAAGCCACAACTTCGAAGCTTAAGCTGAAGCTGAGCCGCCGCAACAAAGAACTTCAAGGTCTGAACCGCATTTAGAATGTCCATTACCTTCATAGCCGTACCGGTTCGAAGCGAGTCTGCATTTGCAACAACACTTCGCAATGCCGTTTTCAACGGTTCCAATCCTTCAATTAATCCACTACCACGCTTCATTATCTCATGTAATGGCGGAGCAGCTACACTTTCTTGAATCTTCGTGTAATCTTCGTTGATCGTTCGTTCATCAAGTTTAGTCTCTCGTACTAGCCTCGCAATCCTCTGGTTTTGATCTTCGCTCAAATCGTCGATCGAATCTTTGGCTAATCGGATTATAAGTCCCGGTTTGATTCCAGCGATCCAGTGGAAGGCTCGCTCGAATGGAGTGAACCAACTGGCGCAGAAAACGAGAAACACATCGTTTTGAACCAATCGAGCTTTCTCAGCGTAGTAGTCTTGGTAATGAGTTGAGATTCGAGAAATTAGGTCTTTGAGATCTTCTTCTTTCGATTCACGGCAATTTTGTACGGAACAAATTAATTCATCTAGGTAGTGTTCTTGCCGTACTAGCCAGGCTTCAAAAAAGGCTTCGAATCTTTCAGCATTGACACCACTTGTTGAACTTGAAGCCGATCCATAAGTCATTGAAAGAGAGTACAAAACAGAGAGATCAAAGGGGCAAAATTTTGAAAATGATTGGAATTTGAGAATTGGTTGTACGGTGAGAGTGAGTTAGTTGATATAGGATTGGGATTTGGAAGGTGATTGATACTTGAGGTTTGGGTTTTGTTCGTCGTCTTGGAATCTTAATGAGAAAGAAAATTTGTCGTCTATGGATACTTGAACACCAAGTTAGCTTCTTTATTTATTTAAGAAGAGTCAAAGAAAAAGAAGAAGAAGAAGAAGAAAAACTAGAGAGTGACACGTGTGAAGAGAAGCAATGCCATAGAAGAGAAGAGCTTACCTGTTGGGGTTCGTGAAGATGACTAGAAGGGACGAACGGTGATTCTCTAATTATATAAGTTTCAGATGTATCTCTGTTTGTCTTGGAGCACCGATTCAGATATTAGAGTGAATACTGTTTTTATCATATACGAGACGAGAATCTATGTATTATTATAGTTTCATACACTAAGTGTGTTTATAATTAATTTGAAGGGTCAAATTGAGATTTAGACTACACTTGTCAGTCTATCTTTTTGCAAAGTGTAGAGATTTTGGGATGTCAAGTCATCAAGTATACTACTAGTCACTAGAATATCAAGTGAACTAACTTAACTTAAAGTTGTTTTTCTTTTTGCAACTAACTTGAAAGTTGCCACGTTATCTTGTAGGCGTGGGTTTTGATGATAAATGGCTGGTCAGAATCTATCGCTACGAGACAAAATGAATTCATTAGAATTATGTTATTAAGTAGTATTTTAATTTAATAAAAAAATTTATTAATATAATTTTTTTTAATAAAGAAACAAATATCTGATAGGAAGAATTGGAGAGATAAAACAATTTGATTATTGAGGAATAAATTTTAAAAATAATAAATAATATCTCATGATTTTAGAGATATGTTGTAAATGAAATTTTGTTTAAATTGCAGAGATAGTTTATGCACTAGAAGTGCAGAAACATGCCCATTGGGTTGGATAAAATGAGAGAATTAGAAGCTTCAACAAATCAAATAATGTTGGCATCAATATAGGTTTTTTTAAAATTCTTGTTTGATTTGTATAATAAAAAAAATAGAAATTGAATTCAATAAAACAATATATTATTATTATTATTATGTTTATTTAAGGGGTGTAATTAAAATAATAATATTGAAATAAAACCTACAAAATTATAAATGAAATAAAATTAAAAAATAAACTCTTTTAGATTTCTATATAAAATAAAATGAGAAAAAAAAATAACAAATGATTGTAAAAATGTGTTAAAATATAAAACATTTTAATGCATTATTTAAAAATGTGAAAGATTAATGTTAAATTTTTTAAATTTTATACTAAATTAACAGTTAAAATAAACATATAAATATTCTTATTTTTGACCTAATTTTTAAGATAAGTAAGTTAGGTTGTTTTGTTAAGATAAATATATCCCTTATTAATTTATTTTTGACATAAAGAGGAGTTTAACATGTGAGATATTATCGTAATCATATATGTAAAAAAAAATCTAATTATATAAAGTAGAATAGTCCCAATATTATATATCATTGTATTATTTGTTGGATTTTGTTTTCTCTCTCCTTATTTTGTGAATATTAAAAATTACGTGTAAGTGTACAGAAAGACCATCTACATAAAGCAATCGAGAGGAATATCAAATATCATTATTATATATAATTAGTGAGCAAATATTGTTAATTTGCTTTGCATGTTAGTTAATGTTTATCTCGAACATATATTTTAAGAGTAACGTCCAATAATAATAGCTTATGAAACAAAAAGATAGGCACGTGCGATGCAGTGTCCTGATAAATAATTGGATGATAAGTTTTGAGGCTAGCTCGAGATTTGAGAATTGAGACTAGAAGAAGCGCAATAATTTTCAACAAATAGAAGCAAGACAACTAGTTACTGCAATTGTAAAGTGAGCGGTGGCTCTAAACTTTGTTTTCTTTGCCCAACCAACCAACCAACCAACCAATGAGTTGGTAGTTGGTAAAGGAAAACTAGCACAATTTCTAATTTATTAAACTACTTTTTAAGCTTTAATATTCCCTAATCATTTTCTCTAGTCTATACTCCAAAAACACTTGGTTCATTTGGAAATCTACATGAAATGAATTAGGTAGGTGGCAGTAGCATTGCCAAATTTGCATGATTTGTCTTTTATTAGATGGGCCCAGTTAGCAAAGTTATTTTTTTACTAGGATAACCTTTTCAACTCACAGTGAACACTAACCATTGAGTAAATTTGAGGGAGAGAAAAAAACGTAATATACATGTATTATTCATTATTCATGAGTTATAATCACAATTAATTACATTACTTACTCTATCTATTAAGTATCGGATCGGATAATTCAATTACTTTAAAAATGATAATAATTTATCCAGAATAAAAAGTGATTATTTTATTCCTTTAAGTCACCTTAAAAGGAGTCCATGCATTCTTTTTATCTTTGGATTATAATGGTTTTTTTCGTTGGATTGTTAGGTATTTTTCTTAAAGCACTAAATTCCTTTTTTATTAAATTAAATAAAAAAATATTATAGGATAAGACATTAAAAAAATTATCTATATTCATAATAAATGTTTTATACTGTTCAATGATTTTTTATGTTTAATAATTATTTTATGATTTAATTATCTTTTATTAGTTGTGTTATATTTATTATATAAATAAAAGTTGGGATGTTAAAAATATAATATATTTCATAAAAATATTGCTTATAATATATATAATATAATGACAAGGAAACACTCATATTAGGACAATTAAGAAAATTAATTTGATTCAGATTCAACATACATATTTCGATTCTTTTTTTCTATTCATTCATATTTCAATTTATTCACTATCCAATTATGTTTAATTTCTATCCCAGATGAGTAAATGTTACCTAAATTGATTGAGACTAACTTAAAAACATTTGGTATCTATATCAAATTTCAGATAAGCTTTTCAAACTTTGACGTTTAGTTCAGCGGCATAAACTATCAAAGAGGGCATTACAAGAAGTGGTTGATTGCCAGCGCTGCCATTTTGAGGGATCAGTTTCACTACTATGTCCAAATCCAAAATTTGGAATCTTGTAGAGAATAGGGACAAAAGTTTGACACACTTTAACAAATATGGATTGAAGATGACACAAGATCAGAAGTTACTTGAAAGCATGAGGGGGCTCAACGTCGTTTTCACCTTCATTCTTCTAATGAATACAGAACTGCAGGTTCAAAACGGCAATTAAATAGTCTCTCAGAGAAATCAATTGCAAATGTGAGAGCGAGTAATGAGATGACTAGATGAGTGTATCCTCAATTATAAGCACCACATACTAAGAAAATTCACACAAATTTTCATAAGATATATAAAATTTGAACTAGGTCTGAAAATCAAAGAGAGAGAGGCTCTGCCGTATGTACAATTTTCCAGGTTTAAAACGAGCTACGAACAAATTTACAGGAGGCCACACAAACGAGGCCTGGAACAGAATTGCCTTCCATTGGCTTTGACCACTGCCATCACTCCAGCGGTTACGCCAGCCCACAGTACTGAAGATAAGAATTGTTGTGTGTTTCGTGCAGCTACAGTATGAGACGATAAATAATAAATCAGAGTCCACCAAGTAAAGAAACAAATATCATTAGAGGAAAAATCAAGAACAAGGTTTATTATCATCTAAAGTTATTTAATTCCAGTACCCTGCTGAAGTGAGAGGGATGTCATCGTCAACCCTCCAATTACCAAAGCTGACGCCACTGGGAGATACTGCAATAAAATCAGTTTAAAGTTTAAACACTTCAAATTCTAACAGTTAGAACCCCAAAAAAAACAAAAAATTTAAACTATAAACGCAAATTACACCAAGAAATTAATAGTAGAACTCTTGTCTTGCTTATCTTCCTTCATTTTACTGAGCAGTTTGACACTGACATTGCCAAGAAAGGGAAAGGAGGAGATAAAACGTCGTTGTGATCGCAAGGTAAAAAGAAAATTATGAAGCTTTAGGGTATGCATAGTCAAATTGAGTGATTAGGAGAACACTTGTCATCCTCTACTTTTGCCAAGGGTAGTTATTTATTTTGCAAAGGTAAGCCATCAACCCAAGTATCCAACCCCCCAAAGTTGTTTTTCCAGGAGAAAAGTAAACAAACAAAACCAGCATTTAGGTTTAATTATAATATTGTTAGGAAAAACAAAACACTTACTGATAATGATTCAAAACCGTTTAGCTCAAAGGGAGAAGGGTGATTCCTATTAACAGTATATCGGCCACTTACTAGATCCATTGCATCCTGAACAAAAACAAAATAATTTAGGAAACTATGCATCAAGTAAAACTTGCTTCCTTCTTTTGTTTTCTTTTTTGTTTATTAGAATTAGAAAAAAATTGTTTGAAGAAATTATCTTGCCTGTCGAATTCCATCGTGAAAATTATTCAAATAGTATCTTGAAAGTGCACTCATTCCATCTTTAATCATCCCACCTAGAGTCTGCCGGCCATATCTGCCACATTTTGCATCCAAATAAATTATTACATAATAAATATATATTTATGCTGAAATTCCATTATAAGGCAAATAACTTTTACCTAACCAGATCTCCTTTCAAAGCATGAGTCCCAGCATATTCAAGGCTTAACTCATCTCCTTGTTCAGCCCATACTAGCACAAGTCACATACAGTTCAGAATAAGACTGAAGTATAATCTCAGACAACTCATGATGCAGGATAGAATTACATACATGTCCTAAATTTCCCATAATCTTCTGTAAACATACAAATACACTCTAAAGAATCAATTACTCCAATCTTCTGCAACTGTAGATCTAAAGATTTCTGAGCAAAGTAATTCTGCAAGCATACAAGAGGACACAGCTTAAAAGTTATATGTCAGTGGAGCATTGATATCAAACAAAGTGAAAAAATTAGGGCTAACTATTGAATCTATATTAAATGTTTTTTTTTTTTTTTTGAGAAATAGGTTTATATTAAATGTTTTGAGTTTAGGAATAGGTATTGGGTTGAGACACACAGTCGTGCCATTCTGTCCCTTTGAACTATTGAAATTGATAAATTGCTTATCTTCAAGGAAACAAGGATGTCAAGATATTATAAGTGAATCAGTGAAATAATAATTGCTATAAATGCATGTTTCTCACAAACCTGGGTGACATTTGTTCGATCAAGACAATCAATGCAGTTAGATCTGATGATCCCTTTCTGCTCCTCTAATATGTTTCCTTCCACGTCCACAAAGAAATATCTGCTCAGCTGGAACAGAAATAATTAAACACAGTATTATGGATAGCCAGTATATTTTAGCATGGTTATGAGATAAAGGTTTAAGCACATTATTTCATTTGTGTTTCTTGATTACCCTTGCTTTTCAAATTCCTCTGAGATCTGATCATATAGACCTTGTAGGTTATCAAAGTTTGACGTGCCACATTCATGATGAAAGTCAAACGAGATATATCTGCAATCAAACATACAACCTTTCAAGTTGGAAAGAGAGCAATATAATCTAAAGCATATCATTTCCTAGTGGAATACAAAGGTTGAAATTTAAGACGTCTTGTTTTTTCTATTTTGTTTAGGAATACTACTAATTGATACTCTCGGTTTTTTAAAATATGAAACTACTTATTGTTGATATTCAGAATAATAAAATTCAGCTACTTCTGGGTGTGCTAAGAATAGAATAAAAAAAAGGCAGTTGTAGTGACACCATTGGGGAATCATACTCCACAATATAAAGTACAAACAATAGTTGATTTTTATCAAAATTATATAGTCAATATATAACATAAATGAATATTAAGCATGAAGGTCAGCTTGATTTTGCTTATGAATTTAAATAGGAACTACCTGAAAGTAATAACAAGAATGAAAAGTACCACTGAACCACTAAATTGGCAAAAATAACAAAATATACAATTCCTATACCTGACATCTGGTAGTTTTTGCATCTCGGAAGCATATGCTGCACTTAGCTGGCCTTCTGCTCCGTGCTACAATTTTGACATAAAAGATAACCTTTGGTCAACAAATTAAAACATATGAATCCAGTGATATGTATGATTAAGAGTTGGAAGTTGTCCAGACACTTAATCAACCGAGCAACATCACTAGAAGCAAAACTGAACAGGGTTTTTGAATGCTTGAAGACAAAGTTTGAAGCAAAGATGTTACAATAATCTCCAGAAGACCAAACAGGGCCATATATTAGAGCATGTGTAGAAAGCACCGAAAATAGCCTTACTTTGTCAGTTAAGTCTAGCACTATTGTCCCTCCATATCTTTGCAAAAGATCATGAAAGTGGCGTTCAACAACTTTTGGCTGCAGTTCAGAGCAAACCCAAAGAAAAAAATGGTCAAATACCAATAGCAACAATAAAAAAAGAATAACAAAATCAAGCTGGATTCTCCAGGAATAAAGAAAGAGACAGAAGACATAAAACTGAGTCTTAGTGTAAATATACCGTCTTCTCATGACTGATGATTCTCAATCGAGGTTTATAGCTCAAATCAACAATCTGCTCCCAAAGAAGTGGAATTGATCCTCGAATCTGAAGAAAAAGCATGCCCTGGGTATTAACTAATTCAAAAATGAAAGTAGGGTGCATATGTGAAAAAGTTTCATAGAGTAAAAAAAAAATCATACAGTAGCATGTGCGAGCTACCAGACATGTAAAAATGATCATATCAGTCTTTCCTCACTTTTAAAAGTTATTCTGAATTGCTGTGAGTTCAAGCTTTCCATGCAGCAACATGGAACAATGTAATATTGTAAAGTCCTTGGTCCTAAATAAGTATTAGATTTCCAGTGTATGATCACAGGAAATTAAAAAAAAAATCAGACGATATTAAAGCACAAGATTACTTCAGAGTTCCCATTACGTGTTGTACCTGCATAAATGAGGACCTTGAACCATTAGCCTCTACTATTTGCTCAGTTTCAATAAAATTAGCTACATCTCCTTCAAGGTTGGCTCCTCTTCTCCACATTCTTGTACCTAAGTTGACATATAACAAATCATAAGATGATATCTTTTGAAATCACTTTAGAACAGTAAAAAAGAAGAAGTAATCATCGCCATGATTGTACCTAGACGCCGTGTACACCTTCTTGAAACTAGTGTTAGAGTGGCAGGTGAGTTCTTAAGCTCTAGCTGTGCAGTCTGGAAACTTAATTCTTGGTTAACAGAAAACGCATTAAAGTCCCCAATTATGTTTCATTTACTTTGGTTTCTTCATTGCTCTCAAATATAAAGAAATGAACGCATATATTCTTATTTTTCTATAAACATAAATAGGAAGATAAATAATGAAAGTAAGAATTTTATGATTTCAGGATATTTCCTTGTAGCAGAGGAATGATGAACTCATCAAGCTGCAACCAGAAACAATAATAAGACAATAGAAGATAACGAAAAAGTGGAGATGATAAAATCTTAATAAACTACAAGCTTGTATTAATTTTAAATTTGGGAGCACTTATGGAAAGAATATCAGACCTTGTACTCAATGAGTTCATCCAAAAGATTTCTGTTCCAAACAAATCGAGGGTCAGCCTGAAAAAACACTATAAAATCTCAGATCAAGAGACTTTGCTCAAAGGGACACCATGTACAATATCAACATATATTTTTTATTAATTTATTGTTATCTAACATAAACTTTATTGGTAGATATAGATATGATTTATAATATAACAAGTTCAACACTCTAATGCAATAAAAAGTTAAAATTTAATAAATTTCTCTCTTGAATCTTTGTGATATATATACATAAAAAGCCTATAACTTATTAACAAAGTTGATCATAAAATAATAAATTATGAAACAAATTATCCTAAAAAGACGTAAAGAAAATAAAACCAAGTCAACCATGATGGAAAACTCACCCTCTCCATGTTTTAAGTTAAAAGTCAAACCACACTAAGTAGCGTTTGACTCACACTTATATATAATTAAAAAGTTGAAACCAAATATTTTGTGAATTCAATATTAAATGTTGTTAGGTGGTTAAAGATTAAAGTGGAAAACGAGCATAATAAAACCAAAGCAAAATAAGAGAATGAAAGTATTGTAGCACTAGGTTGTTTCACGAAAGGGAAAGAAACGTTTATAACAAATTATAATTTTAAATAAAAATTGATTGATGAAAGTGGAAAATAGAATTTAATTTAGATGATGCATCACCTAACACACAACCGCAAAAATCATTAAGAAAAGAGAAAAGTAATTTAACTTAAATCATGTGACATGGTTTTATTCACTCATAGCTGCAAGAACTTAAAATTTAGAATGCATGATCTGACATTAAAGTCAATAAAACTCGACAAGATTTACGATATATTACAAACTCGACATGAAATATATTTTTCAAAAGGCACACTGAACCTATTTTACATAAATATTACTAGAAATATTTTAAGCAAAAAAAAAGGGGAGGGAGGAGGCACTTGGTACCTCCATTACTGTAGTAGTATTTTAGAAATCACGAAAGCATGATAAAATGAAAGATGACATCCATGGCTTCGTACATTAAGGCTACCAACTTCATTAATACATGCAAATGTGGCATGTTTAAGAGAAATCCGAGTAATACTTATTCTGGAATGATAATATTTAATTTGTGAACTAACCTGCTTCCAAATGGGTTTAGATGTCCATCCAGCTGCTAACTTCCATCTTCTCTGTAAGCTGAAAGACATAATAAGGTGTATCTAATAAAATAAAATAAAAACAAGAATACAAAATATGCATCTGAGTCTGAATAGGTACTCGGTGATTTACATGGACAGTAGTAAAAAAACAAAAATGGCATATTTTCTTATCATCTAAAGTACACAATAAATGCATGTATAAAATCTCTTATCCAAGAGTATGATGCAACATATAAGACTTCTTAATATAAGTGCAAGGCAAAAGAATATACTTCAATGTTATATCTGTTTCATAGGAATAGAAGAGCCCTGGGGTTGATTCCACTATTCTCAAAAGATTCATGAAGTAAGCTTCATCTCTTTTCTGAAAAAGATATCATGACAAGTTAATGTGAAAGGTCATTAGATAAACTTTTATAAGATGACATAAGCAAAATCTTACTTCTTGAGAAGTTGATAACTTCAAAGCTTCATTACAAGACAAAACCCTCATGGATGATACTCGATACACAACGAAACCAAGAAAGTAGCCAACCTCCTTCCGAGAAGTAATGACAATTACATAAGTTCCTGAACCCAAATAAACAGATACTTAAAAAAAATAAACAATAAACAGTTAAATTTGATTTCTATTATATTTTTAATTAATCATCTGTCAGTAGTATTATGGTATATGCAGCCACTGGACTGTTTAAAATTTAAAGGGTAATGTTCTATAGCAGATTATGCTTTGCATATCCATAACAGCAAGTAAGGTCGTATTTTCACTATGAAATATTATTTTTCTTTTTTCAGTACTTAATGATTAAGCAGTAACTTGTACTAAAGGAAATGGAATTTAACAAATGAATAACTCGGAAATGTAGTAAGATCATCTAAGTGTTAAGAAAATACCCGCAAGCAATCTTATTGCTCCAACCACCCCATATATGATGGAAACCTTGGATGGCTTCGCATCACAAATTTCCCCTGTCATAACTAAAAAAAAAGGCATTGAATTATATAGATAGTTTACTCCCAGATAAGGATCAAAAGGAATAAAACTTCAACAATTTCAATTTCTACATTCCATCGCCCGGGAAATTACTAACTTTTTTCGGGATCTCTCTTAATTTGGGAAAACATTAATCGATAAACAACCATAAGTGTGTATATATAATATTACCATCAATTATCTCCACATTGCCATCACGGCGACCAATCGAGAAGCCTCGAGTTGGAAATTCCAAGGACTTGATCACGAACTTATCGGGGAACTCCTGCAATTCCAACTGCTCATACTGCTTGAATCTACCACTTGAAGATGATTCGATTTCCATTTCAGCAAAAGCACCGAACAAACCCACAAACAACAAAATACGAAATATTAATTTAAATTAAACGGAAAAATTTGGAAAGAGGATGAAGAATTTGATCGCTTCGTTGGCTGATTGGTTGAAGATTGAAAAAATTATTATTTCAAAAGGATTTATCACTTTTTTATGCGGATCGTCATGAGCGGTGCCCGGGTACTGTATGTTTCTGTTTCTAATGACGCAATTACCCTTTATTATATGATAAATTGGACCCATTATTTCTGAACTTGAATAGAGTAATTAGATATTGTCGTCTATCCACGTGACACCGACTGTACTAGCACAACGATGACTTCCGAGAGACAACGGAAATTATGATTGATGTTATATATTTTCATATATATTCCTAATTTTATAAAAATATTTTTAATGTTATCGGTATTCATAATTAATATTAAGAATATAATTTTATATCTAATATTAAAGATATTTTTAAATGATTAACTAAATTAATTTTTCATTCTAACAATTTATTCTCTTTCTTATATTTCTTATACCAAATAATTTTAAGTTTTAATTAATTTTTTAATTTAATAATTTTAAACAAATAAATATTAATTTTTTTTTTGTTTTAATATTTTAAACAAATAAATATTATTTTTAACAAATAAAATTTAAAATTGTATCTGATCTTATCTTATTTGATATAAAATGAATTCAGATTAAACTATGATCATAAATTAACCTTATGGTTGATGAGATCATGTTTTAAATCATTTAGGTAATGTTTTTTCGAAATGAGATTTTTGATTGTCAATTATAAACTTTATTCAAAGATAGGGTTGGAAACTTAGATATTATGTAGTTGTGTTAGAAACAACATGATAACTCAAGAAGATACAGCCCATCATAATATGTCTCGACATAATATAAGTCAAACTTGGATTGACCTGACACGATATTCTTGAAATCGTATTGATCTGATACGATATGTCTTGAACTTGTATTGACCTGACACAATATGTTCCAAATTTGGATTAATCAGCACTCAGATTGATCCATCATAATATATCTCGCACTCGAATTGACCCGTCACGATATGTCCTACACTCGAATTGACCCATCACAATATGTCCCACAATCAGATTGACCCATCATGATATGTCCAAGACTTGGATTAACACGTCACGATATGTCCTAGACTCGAATTGACCCGTCATAATATGTCTTACACTCGGATTAACCCAACACGATAAGAGCTGAACTTGGATTAACCTCATATGATATGAGTCAAATCTGGATTTTCCTGACACGATCATAAGTGGACCTTATGATTGATTAAGCTTTATGTTTTAGACCATTTGAGTAATGCTTTTTCAAAATAACTTGTTTATTTTCATTTAGAAAACCTCATTCAAAGATCAAGGTTATAAACTTAAATCATGTGTAGTTGTGTCAGAAACAACATGATAACTTGAGAAGATATGACTCATCATGATATGTTTTGAAATCTAATTGACTCAACACGATATAAGATGAACTTGGATTAACTTAATATGAAAGCGAATTTGAATTGATGACACGCAATCATAAGCAAACCATAAGTGGACTTTACAATAAGCTTCATATTTTAAGTCATTTAGATAATGCTTTTTTTATATGGGTTTGTTGATTGTGAATTAGAAAACCATATTCAAAGCTCAGTGTTTATAGAGACTTACATCTTGTGTAGTTATGTTAGAAACAAAAAAATAACCCAAGAAGATCTGACCCAACACGATGTCTCTAACTCAGATTGTCTCGTCATGATATATCCTAAATTCAAATTGACCCAACACGATATGAACCAAAACTTGGATTGATCCGAATTTATTATAAGTGGACCTTATGATTAATGATGCTTCATGTTTAATACCATCGGTAATGCTTTTCTGAAATAGGTTTGTTGATTGTCAATTATAGAAAACCACATTTAAAGCTCATTATTACGGAGACTTGGTATTCATTTTCTTCTAATTTTGAGCCCCGAAGAGCTTTGAACCAAACATAGGACCCATGTAACTAAGTTTTTAAACAATGTCCTTTTCGAATTTCCTTTTCCAATCAATCTTTGGGACTTCTGAAGCAAATTTTGTGAATAATAGGATGCTTTATTTAAACACTTTTTTTAAAATCATTTTTAACGTAAGCACAAACTAAACTTGTTCAAGTTTGTTCAACTTGCATTACACTAATTCATTTTCTATCGCAACATTTAAAATTATATATATATATATATTAATGAAATAATTGAAAAATGAATGTTGACAATATTCAATGTTTTCTCAAGAATCATGAAATCTTAATATTATGTTTTCTCTAATTGTTACGGTTGTTTATGATGTTGATAATATTTAATGTTTTCTCAAGAATTATGAAATCTTTGATCTTATGTTTTCTCTAATTGTTGCACTTACTTATGATTACTTTTTTTAGACTTATAATGATTACAATTTACAAAAAGATGAATGTTATTTTATCATACAAATATGAGGTTATTTTTTCATTTCTTTAAAAAGTTAGGTTTCTTTGTAAATAGAGCTGTTAACATAATGATTTAGTATTATATGAATCTATAGCTAATACTTTTCTTCTCATGCTTTGTTTCATGAATCAACTATGTCTATAATATTTCAATAATTAATGGTGAAAATGCCTCTAAATTCACAATTTAAATTAATTGTAGTTATTTTCGATACATTTAATCTTTATTATATGCATGTAATTTATTTTTGTTGTAAAACAAACTTATGTATGCCAAAAAAATTTAATTCTTTATTTTGTTAGGTCGTGAACAAGTAGTTGAGCAAGATGTCTTCGTTAACTAAGAGGATTTATGTTTGAAATCTTCCATTTGCATAGTAGTGAGTTGTTTTTATGATTAATAATATAAGAAATAAATGTGTTTGTTAGTTGTGTAAGTTAAAGAAGTCTATTTTTTTTTGTTATTTTTAAAGTAATTTAAATAACTATATAAGAATAAATAATTAAATTTTATTTTTTTTATCAATTTTTTATTTATTATTATCTATTTTTAAAGATAAAATTGATGTCTCAATAATAATTAAAATAAATAAATAAAAATAAAATAAAAAATTTAACATTTATTTTCATAAAGTTATATTTTAAAATAAAATAATTAAAATATTATAAAAATAATAAAATAATAAAATGATTAAAGTGATAAAATGTTATTATTGCACAAGTAAAATGTACAAGGTTGGTTCTTTCAATCAATTCTGCAGTCACAGGAATCTGTAATGCTTTGGAAACAAGTTGTTAGCAGCCCACTTGTATCTGGATTCTGGCTAGTGTTTACGTAGTATTCCGCTGATTTGTCTTTTATGCTGTCGAGGTATTGTACAATTTCTCCAAACTAGTACTTGAGCTGAGGGATGTTTTTGGCACGTAAAGAAAATCTATATATTTGGATTCTACGCACTCTTTTTTTTCGTTGTTAAAATTTGTATCGGTAATTAAACGACATTGACAACTAGTATTGTCAATTTAGCAGACCGAGTACATTACGAATTTGACATGCATAATTTTTTTAATAAATTCTTGGAAAAAATTTTGTTTAATAAATGAGTTATTACTCATGACATGGTGTCATGGAAATCAAGGTCAAACTGTGTAATTGTATTTTACTTTTTTTTTATGAAAAGGTCATAAAATTCTCTTTTATTAAATTTTTTTCTTAATTAAGGAAAAAAATATACTGACATAATAAGAGTGAAAATTGTCCTATTAGTAGTACCATGTTATAGTGTTAATGTGTTAAGAGACATGAAAAAAAAAATGTGTATATTATTCATAATATAGTGAGCAAATAACAAGACTTATGACATGAAAATTTATTGGTTAATTTTTACTAATTTTTTTATACATGTATTATTATTATATTTTGTGAGATAATGATACTTATAACACCCGCTTAAGTGACCATGTTAATTAACAATTGAATTTGATCACTTCCATTTATTTTTTTATAAAATATTAAATAATTTTTTAAATTAATTACATTAATCATAGATAATTGAATTTCAAACCCCATACTTTTATTAGCCGAATAATCTACGGATCATTAAATCACATACTCGGTTAAATAATAGTAAACTAGTAATTAGGGTGATCACAAATAGGCGTTCACATTTTGCCATTGTTAAATTATTCCTAAATTTGTTACAAGAATACATATTTTCAAGTAAATCCTTACTTATAAATTAAAGGAAAAGATCCAGTCTTTCCATCGTTTGGGTCTATATTACACCCCATATTAACCAAAACTGTATGGATTACTATTTACTAGCTCCATTGATGAACAATCAATTTATGTTCTGAATTGAATGAAACGACATGCGAGGTCCAAGTGCAGAGAGAGTTATCAATCCGAGACAGGAAGAAATAGAAGCATAATAATACTCAACAAGCCATAAAGGTTTGGAAGAGAGAACAAAAAATACTGGATAAAGTCACGAATAATCATTCATGGCGTTCCAAGGAAATGACAATTGACGACATAGAAGATGAGTCAAAATTTGAGTAAGGATACATGTTATCTTCTTTCCACTGTTATGTTTTGCCTATTAAATTTAGCTAGGCAAACTAGATTTAATACATAAGGTGAATGAAATATTTGCTCAGATAACCCTATTATTCTCATAACCTCAGAAAAGCAGTCACCATCTCTTATTCTTGACTTACCATTATATCAACCCGAAGACCACCTATTTTGAACTTTTCCTCCGAACAAACTCACTCAGCTCAATGATCAGTATTTCTATATATTGCACGTGAGATAAACATGATGCATTGCAAGATCTTCACCTGCTGCAAAAAAAGGGGAAACCTGAATTATCAACTCGACTCAGAGTATCAAAAATCGTCCCAAGAAAAATGAGTTTGTGTGTGCACGTACAATACTCAGATACAAGAGTATAAGTACAATAACCATGGGCGTAAAGCTTATATGACCCTGAACAATGAAACATTTGAACTGTCCTGCATTATAACTTGTCAATTTCAATGGGAATATTGGCCTTGCCAAGATAAACTTGTTGCATTTCCTCCCTCCAAATCTGCAAAAAGTGTAATCACCAATCAGTTAGGTTACGCCAGATACAAATTTAATTCACTTTTTATTATCTCAGCCTCCGGCATAATGTTCCAAAAAAATGTCCCTCCAGCACATGTTCCACAGAAACCCAACTAGGAGAATAGTTATCATTTATGCTAAAGAATTTGTGCATCTCGGCATCATATGGTTATTCTGACAGGGTGCAGTAAGAAATGTATGAGTGAACCAGGGAGACGTGTTGTGCACGGATGCCCATATAAAACATAAGAGATCATAGACATATACTATAACCACCACACACATAGAAACCATAACAAAGATCTAGATCGTTATCGTTAACCCAAAGGGGAAAAGGGTTCATAAAAGAAACCAAAATTAATCATTTCAGGCCTCTATTTAGTTAAGCACACTTTAGTTCTCTAACTTTGGGAAAATAAAATCCATTTAATTAGTTTAAAAAGGAAACTAAGGTGCCTCATTTGATGAATGTTAAGAGACAATTCAGTACCCATTTGCCAAAGCTGGTACTAAAATGTAATGTTAACAGAAGTTGGACTAGAGTGTACCAAAAAGTATTAAAGACTTCATGTGCATCTTTTGTAAAATATAGGGGACTGCTAGGGTATTTTTCCATTAAAGAACATACCGTATCACGGAACTCCAGTCTGATATGAGGCACATTTGTCTTGTGGATATCATTTCCATCAGGTCCTCGATGGTAGTAATTTTTTCCAATCCAGTGCGACTGAATGAAAATGGCTCAGCTTAAGTTAGACTAAAATATAACTGCCGACACAACTCAAATAAAGTAAATCTGGAAAAAATGCATCATATGGTTGTTCTGGAAAAAATAAATTATGCTTCCATTCCTGCAGAACTAAGACTGCTTAATACCAACGTTTTTGGGCTCATTATATGAATTATTCATGAAAAATGTATCTGCATCAGTTCTGCAGGTAAAAAAGCCTTTGTCTTCAAAATATCAGATTATAGCTTTATCTTAAGAAATTAGCATGTATTCGTGTACTTGCCTTGAGAGCATGTGAGAATCCTGACTGGTAGACTGAATTGCGAGCAATCTCACACAAATCACCTGAACTCAACTTCCACACCTGTAGGCAAGAACTTTATTAATTACCATTATGATTTAAGTCTTGTAGCTTCTATTAACATGTACAAGAGAAGAGAAGAGATAACTCACTGAAGCAGCTATGCTATATTCTTCAACCAAAGGTTCTTTTGTCAAGTGGATTTGAAGAGGATCGTCAGTTGAAAGTGAGACATTCAAGCCTCGTAAGAAAAACACAGGGAAAGGATTCCGATGGTAGTCCAAGAATAGAGAGTTGTTGCTCAACGGTGACATGGCCAGACCAATCTAAAGCACCGATAAAATATAGCAGCTAGTGAGAAGTTGAAAGTAATCTAAAGAGAAGTGCAAAATAAGGAACATTAAACTAACCTGTACTAGATAATACAAATATTGAAGAACAGGTGATTTCCTCAAATTGATTCCATGTGCTATATTGTGAGCTGTAAGAAAGGTTGCAGCAAGGTGGTCTATGTCGCCAGCCTGAATAAATATTGGGTTAAGGACAACTGCAATATGACAACTTTGTTTTCTTTTTAATATTAAATTTCAGCTAAATACCTCTCCAGAATGTGGACGGAACTTGATGGTTGTCATCCCCTTCAGTTCTCGAAGCTGCAAAACAAAATCTAGCACGTTAGCAATATAAGCATTGTTAAAACAAAACGAGAAAGCCAGCGCTAAAACATCAAAGAGATACTGGATTGTTTTGTGATAGAAGCTAATGATAAACTTAAGAAATATTAAAAAAGCTCCACCAGAAGATCGCTAGAACTGACCATCCACTGTAGCCATCTTGGTGATGAAATGCAACTCAACTTGTTTATTAGTACGTCTAATAATTAAGTAACTTAAATCTAACAATCATTATGGGCCAAGATCAAAAGATCAAATAATTATAAGAAGAAAACATGCTGAAGTACAAGAGATAGACATACAATCCCTTGGATAAGTTCTCCAATGCAAAGAAGAAAGAGAACTTATCCAATCACCAAATCAGGGTGCATATATATGTGAAGTATAAATTTTTCAAAGAGAGAATACACACCTTATTTAACGTATAGAGGTTGGCATAACAATAGTACACATAATACGAATAAGCGGGATTGAATGCATTTGTCCACTGTGCTGGAGTGGGCATGTGTTTTGTTGGTCTCCTTTCAGGCCTGCTCTCATCATCCACTAAATCCAACCCAACAACCTGAAAGTCCGTCATGAATAACATGGCAGATTATTATGGCATCCATACCTAAGGAATACAGGCAAAGATCAAAAGACAGGGCAAACACAAGCAAAAGTCTCCATGATTCCGTCAAAACTTGAGCAACTATTATTTATTTTACAATATAAAGTACCATTCAGGGATATGTATTTGTGGTTGTAGGTGAGAAAGAGAGAGAGAGAGAGCAGAGACCCAGTAGACCTATCCTATCAAAACTTGCAAACCATTGATGAAGTATTGAAATGAGATAAGTCGAGATTTTAATTCTGGTAGTAACATTTCTTCACAATTCCCATCTGAAATTATTCAGATATTAAAGTAAACCAATTGAATTTTGTGAAGAACATAGAAATTGTAGATATTACATACAACAAATGACAAACCTGTTTGAGGAAAATATGCAACTGAGGATGTGAATCTGGATCAACAGTGACCTCAAAAAGTGGAATAAAGATGTTGTCAAGAAGGCTCTGGAAAGAAGTCACGATTCCCATTTCCTTGTAGATATTGTACAGTCGTGGAAGCTGAAAGACCAAGGCAATTTATAATAAGGACCAACATTTGTTAATGAAAAGCTGACGCTAGATTTCTCAAATACCATATACTGTTGATTGTAAATACATCCAAGAAAGAGCAGGGAAACATCAAATTGTGGATTGTGCCATATCCTTAAGGAGAATTTAGAGAAATACATCAAAATTCGTAAACTCAGAATAATTCAAGCAAAGTTGAAGTTCTAAATCTATTCGTAGCACAGGAGAGGGAGAATTATAACTCAGAAGACCAAAAACAACAATGGACAAGCTGAAATGACAATAATTTATAGAATCAGAATATAAGTAAAACAATTTAGTTGACCAAGCAATAATAAAGCACAATGTGCATTTAAAGAATCGAAAGGGAAAAGATGCATCTATTGACGAAACCATGTCATGAAAGAACAAAAGGTAAGCAGTATTTTATACAAACCCATGCAATCAAAAGATACAACAATCATTCAACAGAAGCTTGCTAACTGGTTTTCAGAGAGTTTATTTTAGAATACCTGAATCAACCAAACAACATTCTCACTGTACAATTCATTATTAACAATCCAGCTGGCTAGTTGGTCCCATTCACTTTGCTTCCTGCCATATATTGATATTCTATATTCAGCCATCTGCATCAACAAAATGGGACATCAAACCTTGGTGCAATATGACCTATCAAGACATGCTATAGACAAGGGATGAAGAAATAGAAAGATGGAAAAAGTCTGGGAAAAATAACATAAGGCAATGGACATCGCAAAAGAAAATTTTAAAAATGATTTGAAAAACTTCTCTCATCATGTCTTTAAGCTATATGCTGAACAGACATAAGATGGAGAAACATTATTACATTGCAAATTGGCGTATCTACAAGATGTTATTTTCATCCTTTCAACAGGAGGAAAAGCCTTTCCCGTACTTCTTAGGAGAAGCCAACAAACTGCACAGTATTTCTGGAAGATATGGCTCAAATTTCACTTTTTAATCCCAACAAATTAGTGCAGCCACAAATCGCTAGGATAATATTTATATTAAAAAGACATTGCAGTAACAAGCTACTTTAGTTACCTTCCTCATTAATCACACTGAACATAAAGCACAAAATAACAAGGCATAATGTAGAAATTGGATCAAACATTCTTTAATTATTAATTAATCCATACTATTAAAAAAAATAAAGGGAGGAAACAATACAAAAGGAAACTTATTAAACAACTAAATTCCATTATGTATTCCTCACATCCTCATTAGTCATCAGAAGATTATTAAAGTAGCCACTCATGAAAAGTGAAATTTAAAAAAGATTTAAAAAGTGCAAAACAACATATCATGCATGAAAAGTGAATTTAATAAAAGGAAAAAAAGTGTAATGAAAAGGTCATGCAGAAAGTACCTGATATTTGCTTGCAGAAAGATCAGAAAATACTTGCTTTGTAAGCTCAGCAAGGAAACGACCTGTTAAGCAAGATATAAGAGTTAACTAAAACGCATACAATGGTATTTTTTTTATAAGAAATAATAAAAGCTAACAGACATCCTGACTACAAGTATTATCATTCTGATGGCCAAAGAAAAAAGTATCATCACTATATTCAAGGGAAGCATAGAGAGCAGCATCATATAGTACACCCTTATAGTACAATGAAAATGATTTCCCGGAGTATAAGGAACCATTAGATGAATTACCAAAGTATAAAGATCTATTAGATAAACATTTTCACGTTTCCAGGAAAAAAGAAACAAGTAATTGTACAAAGTTTTGAAGAATTAAAAAAAATCTTCCCTCAAAAGTTCTGTTCAGCATGAGTATAGATTGAAGCAAATATCCATATATCACCCAATACTCCAGTCAATGGTAAAAACTTATTAATTTTGCAAGCATGTAGCAGCCAATAAAAAGGGAAGGTTGAACAAAGCTCCTCATCACTTCATATATGTCACTGATAGTTTCATAAGGACGCATAATGCAGAAAGAAAAAAGAAATTTACACATAATTTATTGGGGAATCATGTGTGAGAGATTATAAGATGCAGAAAATGACATCAAATGAAAACGAAGCAGTAGATAGAAATAACCTATTATAGCTGCAACATGACGAATGACGATCAAAGCCCTGGCTTTATTATCATCAATGAGAAAATGAATAGATCATACCTTGAATAAGATTGTCCTGCTTAAGAAAAATTTCCCTCAGCCTACTTTGACCGCAGGGGTTGTACTTAAGATTGAACTTATCAAAACGATGGAATGTGCTCTTGTCTGCATGAACATCCAAAAGGTCAACATTCAGGTCATACCTGTCAAAACAAATTTGAAGAACATTTTTTATTATGTCCATAAACTCAGTAAAACAAAGACATGAACAAATAGCAATAAGCAAGAACTTCTATCTAAACATAAGCAAGAGAAATACCCAGTCAAATCCAAGCTCTCAAAAACTTCTTTCAAGGTCAAATATGTCCCATCTCGAAATATTACCACCTAAAAATATACATCAAAATGAGGGATTCATTGTATACATAACACTGCATTTGTTGTGGGGAAAAAGGAGAAACCTTATTACCACAAATATCAAGTGGATACTTCTGCTCCCATTGGATAGCATGAATCTAGGGAATATTAAGCACAGGCCAAAATAAGGAAATCATGATTATTACCTCATCAGGCTCCTTCCTTAACTTTGACTTTATAAACCTCAAAAGATGTTTCTGATTCATGCATGCTGAGTGATGCACATGAGTATCAACTTTCCGTACATTATAAAAGTCACGATGTGGAGCACTTTTCTGAGCAAGAAATTCCCTATCCGCATTAAGCATCAAGTGAAGATTGAATTTCTGAATAGGCAACCAGATAAGCGTATCATCATGAAAATAATTTACAAGACTATAATACATATGAGTGGCAAATGATTGATTATCTACCTGTTCCAGAAGATTCAGTCGATGATGGCATAAAGTTCTTGTATTTCCAGCGGCTATCACTCTAAGTATGTGATGCAGGTCAGTGAAGAAAGTTGTTGCATCGGCAACTGGAAAAAGTTCTTTGACAGCTGCAAAAGAATAATAATAAAGATAAAAATAAAGTTATAAGGACTACATTATTTTAACGAGCTATAAAGATCTTCAACTGTAACAAACAAAAAGGCACAGAGGAACAGGATTTAACTCTTACCATCTCTATTTGCATAAACATGAATAACCCCATCCCGCATCTCAAAATAATGCTGCAGAATACAATAGATTTTTGGGTCAACAAAAACAGAAAAATCCTTCATTCTGAACTTGAATACCAGAATTACAACTTAAACTCACATCAGACTTTCCCTCAGGAGCATAAAAAAATGGATTTGGGTTGGGCTTGGGGGTGTTGGGGTCAGATATAACTTCCTTCTCCCATGAAGCAACAGCTTCCTTGAAAACATATCTTTTTCTCATTTCTAGGCATTCTTGAAGAGCCACATATGCTTCCACTTCATCAGGTGATGGTACCTCTAGTTAAATTCACAAATTAGAAAACAAACAATGATTTCAAAGACAAAACCTTATGAATGTGTCATGACTAATAAAACTATAGCAAATATAAAAGCCAAAGTGTGCAGTCAAGGGCAAAGGAGTGCACACCAGTTGGCGTAATTTCAAATCGAGCAAAAGTTTCTTGCTCCAGTTCTTTCCTAAGAATATCAGCTGCAATTGGGTCAGGCTGAACGCCATGCAGGTCACCAGATACACTATGTGATCTTATCATACTTGAAGCAGCTATAGGTATTTGTTCTCCATTTGCATTGCAAGGTAAGTTCTCAAGTAAGCTTTTAGATTTTGGTTCCTGCATATGAAATATCCACAATGATTTTTCTGGCAAAACAAAAACCAAAGTTTAACTACCTTAGATAAAATTAGGATACACACACTAGCTGTGTGAATAATCACAAAATTATGCATGAGAAGCAAGACACCGTGTTATTTTAGAAAGTGAGGGAGGTTTTAGAATTCTAACCAAATGTCATCAGTAAAAAGATAACTCACAGCATTTCCATTAGTATGCAGGTATGTAGTGTCTAGTTTAGTATTCTCAGTCACATTATCCTCATCATCAGAGTCTTCTACACTTTCAAATGCACTTGCAACAGGAGACTTGGGAGAAGTTGGTCTAATAAGACTACTTATTCTCTTGGTTGAAGTTGCAGATTTCCCTGAAATGCATCAAAGTCTAGAGATGCTTAATAGACTTGCGCAAAAAAAACATCACCAAAACCAAGTCCATCAAAAATATAAAGTATCATAGAGCATATTTACTTTTGATATAAAAGAGATACTTAACAAGCAAAAAAGGTAGAAATGCAGGGAGAGAAAAGATGGACCAATAGTTACTTAGACTCTTCATTTTTTGTGAAGTATCATGTCCAAGCGACATAACATGGAAATGGGTACGGGTACTCGGACAATCCAAATTGGTGAAATTTTACACAACCATATACCTATCCAAAAATTTAAAACTAGTGTCTAAAAGAGTATTAGCACCTTTATCGTCAATATTAAGGGGAAAAAAACAATTCTCAAATCAAGTCCTTCAAATATATAAAGTATCATACAGCATATTTAATTTTGATGGAGAAGAGATACTTAACGCGCAAAAAAGTTAGATATGCAGGTAGAGAAAAAATGAACCAAGGACTCTTCAATTTTTGGTGAAGTACCATGTCTAAGCGACATATCATAAAATGAGTGCAAGTAATCAGACCATCCAAATTAGTGGAAATTTACATAAAAGGATGTTGAGACAACCATATACATATCCAAAAAAATTAATTGTGTCTAAAAGAGTGTGTTAGCACCTTTATCGCCAATATTAAGCCAAAAAAAATAAAAAATAAAAAGATTTCCTAACCAAGTAGTGCCTCTGCAGCACATACGCATTCCAGATCATGCACATCAATCAGGCGTATCTTTCAACATTAACGCTCTGCTCTAATTCGTACTTATCATCGGGTATTGCGAATGAGGCAGCGTTAATCCTAAAATCATACGTATAAGCGCAAAGTTACTACTAAACTCAACCATCCAACGTTCCGAACTGAATCAAATCTAAAAGTAGAAAACGAAAAAGACAAACTGATCAATCCACCTGAACATAGCCATACCTTCAGGAAGAGTGTGAAGCCTCGGCAAACCAGGTGGAATACCATCCACCTGAACAGGACCATTCAGCCTCTCTTCTACGTCAATAACACCTGAAATTTCCATAACGTCCGGCAACGAGGCCGAGACCCGCCGGTAATATTCATTCCCTCGGCGGCCCGAGTTGCTCCTACGTTTCTTCAAATGCTGCGGAGAGTCGGCAGCATCGGAGTTGTCTTCCCTCTCTCGCTCCACCGTCTTTGCGAACTCGAGCAGCTGCGATAGGGTTCTCCGATGCATACAGTAAGCCGACACGGCTACAAACGAAGCTCCTACCAGAGCCGCCATGGCCAAATGTATCGCATAGGCATCCATTGTTAATTTATCACAATGATTCTCCCAAACTCTCTCTCTCACTCACACACACACAAATGCAAAATCTCTCCTCTAAACTATCTACAAATAACAAGAACAGTCTCGATACGTATGAGAGAAAGATAACCCCACTGGACAGTCCAAAACAGAGAGAGAAACAAAAAATGCTCTGCTTTACTCGAGACAAGTGTGGGTTTGATTCGATAGTTATAGAAATAGAAGCTTCGCAGAACATATGCTCTCCCTATCAGAGAGTATCGACAGCTCTTCTTATTCTTGTTCTTTTTTTTATTTTTATTAACCATTTTCTTCTTTTAATAATACTTTTACTTTGAGAATTCAAAAAACAAAAAACTCGATTTTTATAAATAGAAAACAAAACTGTTCCTCAAATTCTAACTTTTATTAAAAAAAATTATAAGTACACTCTTAAAAAAATTTAAAATACTAACAAAAAAGAATGCAATTGCTATTCCACAACATGTAGAACTTTTTTGTTTCATAAAAACTATAAAAAAATATTTATAATTGATATTTTTATTTTTATTGATGGTGGATATTTTATTGTTACTTCATATGTCTCTATTACATATTATTGTTACTTTAAAAATTTATTAAACTTTTTTCAAGATAACTAATTTTTTGATTTGAATAAGACTTCATACTTGTTATTTGCATTTAATTAGTGAGATTTATTAAGATAATAATTTTTAATTTTTTTATTCTTAAGTAATTTTTAGAGTATGTATGATAAGAAATTCTAATTTTAATTAACAATTTTTAAAAAATACGGGGGCAAATCATCATTAAAATAATTTTTTAAATCATATATCTTCCGTCTAATTTCACGGGATATTTTTAGTAAATTATAAATTAAATTTTATAAATTTTATGGATAAATATTAGTAATATAAATTATTATAAATAATAAGAAAAAGTTTCCTATTTTTCTAAATTTTTGAAGAAGATAAAAACCAAAAATCTTACCAACCAACTTTATTGTGTTTTTCTATTTCTTTTTTTTTAAATTGATAAGTATTTATCAAGCATTAATAATTACTTTAACAAAAAAAAATAACAAATTATAATTATTATCAACCATCACCTAAAAAAAATTATTTGAGAGAATGGTGGGATTGGGATAGACAAGAAGTGGTTCCTACTAAAGAGATCGGACGGTGGTGATTGAGGAATGTGGTCTTTTTCGTTATCCACTCGGAGATATGTAACGAGTGCACCAGGACCTTTTTGGCAAGCACATGTTAAAGATGAACTTCTGCGTACGTTGCCCATGGCCCATGGGCCATATTGCCATCCTATGTGTTAGCAAAAGGGTTAACTATGTTTAAAAAGGTTTTTGTAAAAAAGTAAAAAAATAAATTAACTACAAAGTAGTTTGTAGCCATTATCTCATAATATAGTATTTAATATTTTTTTATGTAATTATAATTTAAAATTATCTTATTTTAATTAAATTATATTTAATAATTTATATAAATTATGGAACTAATAAACATGATTTTAAATATTATTATGACCTATCATTATTTTTCACTCTATTTTTTTCCACTTTAGTTTTTTTGTTAGGTCTCTTTACCACATATTGAATATTTTAAGTGTTGATTTTAATTTAATTATATTTTATTTTATATAGAAGGTAAATTTAATAATCATAACTTTAAATATTATTTTTTATCATTATTTTTACTTTATTTTTATTTTAATTAAAATTTATGTCATAAATAATAAATCTTTTCTTCTTTTCTTTCCTTCATTTCTTTTTTTTTTTTAAAGAAACTTATGCCATCCCAAACTTATAAAACAGGGGATAAAATATAATGAATTTTTAAAATTAATAAGTTATATTATGAATATCAAATATCAATTTAAGCTTTTGTTGTCAAATGGTCTTTGTTTCCATGATTAATATATATTTGTGGAAAAACAAACATTCCTATAATATTCCTGTTGAGAAAGGTAAATATAGTCGAGAGAAGCAATTTCTTTGGAATCCAATTTTACAAGCACTTTGAACAGATCGATAATAGTGAATAATGGATGAAGTATTGATAATTCAATTTTATTGTAAAAGTTTTTATTTTATTTTAGATCACATATTTAAATTGTATTAAAAAAATTAGAATAAAAAAATATTTTTTCATTATAAGATACAAGAAAATAAATTATGAAAATTAGTTTGTTATTATACTGACCAGGTTCCTATAAATTTTAATTTCAATCAAATAATAATTGTTATTTAATGTATTTCATATTTGTATATTAAAATAGAGAGTTTTATATATAGAAAAAATTAGACATATATGAATTAAACTTATGACGTAAATAGGCATTTGAGATCTACAAAGGCGTAAATACGCCTATGAAATCTTTTCACAAAATCTACTCAAACTCAACTAATACGGCTTCAAAATGTGAATTGAGTAAATAACATATTAGAAATAAAAATTACATGTTTAATTCAACACATTACCAAACAACCGGTAAATAAGAAATAAGATATGTGATAAACATACTAATAAACATGTTGATAAGTGATAATTATATTCTCGCATCGTACAATCATACGTAATAATGATTTTATGAAAGTATAGTCATTAATATACTTTTTTACTTAATATTTATTTTTTTTATTCAATAAATAATATTTTTGGGACTAAAAATATTAAAATATAAGTTTTTTAAGGAAAAATGGTGAATATATAATTTTTTGAATTTTTATAAATTTTTAACGCAAGATTAATCAGAAGCTGCCACATGACAACCATATAAATAATGGAGCCGACTCTGCAAGCCACGTAGAGACAACGAATCGTAGATCGACGCATGTGAGGAGTGATGCAGTGCATGACATGTGTTAGCACGACGTTCAATTCGAGTTTGAAGTGTTGTCGAACAACACTACCACGTGTCGTCATGCGATTGCTCCCTACGATCCACCAGCGCGCCGCACCATCTGCATCCGCGAATCATATTTCACCGCATGGCGATGACTTAACATGCATTAACTCAGACCGATCTCCCCTACCACGCATCACGCTTTGATTTGCCTTGTGAATTATGCATGCCACATGTCACAATGTGATTGGCTAGTGTTGTTAATTTTGCTTGTTTTGATCTCAACCCTTGATCTGAAACTGATCTGACAATCCAGATTGCACCATAGCTACATTTAAGCCCTTAATCACCTTATATACCCTAATAAGTCATCATTAGCATAATTTTGATCAATTTTAGAGCTACAAATAGAGAAAAATACAGAAAAAAAAATAAAAAAGAGATACAATTTTGGTGGAAATTTAAAAGTAGATTAGTACTACAATTCAATAGATTGATTGTATTTATTATTTTACTATTTTTTTAATCAATTTCCATGTCTTTTTTATAAAAAATATGAGTTTTATAAATAAAATTATGTGTAGTTAATTTATTAATTTAGGGATCTTATGAACCCAATTTTTATCATGTGATGATATAATATTTTACCCTAATTATGATTTTAATTTAATTATATTATTTAATATGATTTTTATGCTATTAATTGTTTGACCAACAATTTATCTGTAGAGGTAATTAAACAGATTTAAAAGAATTATTTAATTATTTATCTTGATTAAATAACATGTATAAATTTTAGTCAAAGATGTATGATTCTTATGTATGTGATCCATAATTGATGAACTTAACGAGTAGTATGTAATTTAATTGACATGAGAATGTAATTAAATTAATTACTATATGATGTGTAATTTACTTGAAAGAAAAATACATGTTAAGTTATATTCAATTGATCATGTAATTAATTGATAATTATATTTGAGGGAATTTAGTTATTTATAAAATTGGGGGATTAAGTATTCTTAAATATTTTCTCATATATCTTCTTAGTTAACAAATATCATTTAACTAATTATTGTTATTTATTATTAGTTATTTTAATTTTACTTCCTTGAAATATAAAAACACATAAAAATTTTAATTTTAATTTTTTTAGTTTTAAAAATTAGTTTCTAATAAAATAATATCTGTGTAAACCATATTTTCTTATCATTATATTATTTGTTGCAATATGTACATTTACGTATTCATTGCACATACTTCGTGTATAGTCAATTACGTTTTTGGCGCCATTGTCAAAGATTATTTAACTCAAAAATTAATTTATTTTATTTTTCTTAATTTATTTTCCTTTATTTTAATTTTGATCTTAGTTTACTTATATTTTTATTTTAAATTTTAATTAATTTGTTTAATTAATTATTTTAATTTATTTAATTTTTATTTAGATATTTCATTTGGTATTGTATAAACAATAGTTTAGTTTATTGCATGAACAGAGTTTGTGAAGAATAAATCTTACATTTAGATCTTGAATTTGAGCGTACTTTGAGGTTAATAAGTAAACAACAAGTTGTCACCTAAGAAAAATAAATGGCTAATTCATTATACATAAACAATAATGAGTTAAATTTGAATAATCACATACTTTTGGTGGATGATAGGGATAAAAGTATGAATGAATATGCAATACCTACGTTGGAAGGGTTGAATCCAAGTATTGAAAAGACAAACATTCAAGCTAATCAGTTTCAACTAAAACTAATAATGTTTCAAATGCTACAAACAGTTGGACAATTCAACAGATTACCAATAGAGGATCTTTATCTGCATTTTTTATTCTTTATTGAAGTTGTTGATTCATTCAAATTTAGTGGTGTGATCGAATAGACATTTAGGCTTATATTATTCCTTTATTCTTTACGAGACCATGCTCAAGCTTGGTTAAACTCTTTGCCATCTAATTCTATTACAATTTGGAATGATTTGATGGATAAATTTTTGATGAAATACTTCCTACCAACAGAGAATGTCAAGCTTAAGAATGACATTACCTCCTTCTAACAATACGAATGAGGATTTTTATATGAAGCATGAAAAAGATTCAAGAAATTGCTAAGAAAATGTCCTCATCATGGTATTCCTTCTTGTGTTCAAATAAAAAATTTTTACAATGGTCTCAATGCTCAAACAAGAATTGAGAGAATGATTAGCAATAATTATCAATGACTAATAGATAGAATGATAGCCACAAGAAGAGTAGTCGGAGTGCACGAGGTAAATGATATCACGACACTTACAAATCAAGTATCATCTTTGGTAAATCTTTTGAAAGCTCAAAACTCGCCAGTAAGTATAAACCAGGTCCAAGATTCAGAGGTGTCGTGTGTATTTTATGGATGAGCTCATTTGTTTGATAACTGTCCAAATAATCATGAATTAGTATTCTGTATGGGTAATGTGAATCAAAACAATAATCCATACTCAAATACATATAACCCAGGATGAAAACAACATTCAATTTTCTTTTGGAATAACAACAATCAAGTTGGTAATCAATTCAATAGTCAATCGTTTATACCACCTAATTTCCAACAATTACAACAATGTCAAGCCTAAGAAAAGAAGTCACCTACAGAGAACAATACAAATGCTTTAATAGGGACGATGAAAGACTTCATCCAATCAATAAATACAAAAGTGTTCACTCAAGAAGCTTCAATTCAAAATTTAGGAAACCAAATGGGGCAACTTGCCTAAGTCACAAGTCAAAGGTCTAAAGATAAACTTATAAGTGACACAATTGTAAACCTAAGAAGAGAATGTAGGAACCATTGCAATGCCATAGATTTGAGGAGTGGTAAAACTCTAGTGGATAAAGAGAGCATTGGAAAGGAAATAATTCAAAAAAAAAAAAACAACCTCTACAAATCTACTATAACATTGACTAGAGGTTGTAGTGTCATCCTTACTATAAAACTACCCCAAAATTGAAAGATCTAGGAAGTTTTAACATTCTTTATATAATTGAGAACATCCATTTTGAGAAAACATTATGTGATTTAGGTTTTAGCATCATTATCAGTCTTCAAAAGACTGAGGTTGATAAAGTCAAACCTACTTCAGTAACGTTACAAATGGCATATAGATATATTAAGAGACCTTGGGGTGTGATGGAAGATGTGTTAGTAAAAGTAGACAAAATTATCTTTCCAATGGACTCCATCATGCTAGAAATAAAGGAGGAACATGACATTCATATCATACTTGGTCGCCCATTCTTAGTAACTAGAAGAACACTCATTGATGTACAAAAATGTGAACTTATAATGAGAGTGCAAGATGAACAAGTAATGTTTAAAGTTTTTAAAGCATTTGAACCCCTTGATATTGATAATGCTAATGAATGTTTAAGGATAAATGTTACTGATTGTGAGAATAACTTAAAAGAATCTGTTGAGTCGCCCATATTTACAACTTTGACATATGATTCTATGAACAAGGACATAAACTCGCCATAAAACAACTTAACTTGTTTTTAACTTTGAAAGTATAGAATCAAAGGTTGATATTGTGGATTGTGTGAACTTTTTGGAGGACGCGTCTCTCATGTATGTATCAATGGTGATTATGGAAAATTTTGAGATAAGATCTAAGCTTAAACCATCAATTGAAGGGCCATCAAGTTTAGACCTCACACTTTTACCCTCTAATCCTCAATCAAGTAAGAAAATGGAAGAATCCAATAGGGAGGTGAAAAAGATGTTGGAAATACGTAAATTGGATGAGTTAAGGTGGAGTGCTTATAAGAATATCAAAAAGTTTAAAAATAAAAATAAAAATATGTCATGAGAAGAGAATTAAGTACCATATTTGTGAACGAGAACATAGTATTATTGAACAAATCAATAAACAAATTATTTACAGGCAAACTCAAAAGTAAATGGACATAAATAGATGTGCTTTGGAACTTGATATGATCATCTAGTCAAGGATATTAAATGTGATACTAATTGGGAGGTAACCCACCGTTATTTTACTTATAATTTCTTTGTTTTTGTTTTATAGATGAATAAATATGGAGAGAAATGGTGCAACAAGATTGAACATTTCAACGACAGATGTGGTATGCCATAACTAAGAGAGTTTTATTTCTTTTACTTTCTCATATTTATATGTGCACATTAGAGACAATTTGCAATTTAAGTTTGTAGAATAAAGTTTTATTCTCTACTTTAATATTTACTATGTGTTTTAATTTTTTAGGAATTTTTTTATTTTTTTTATTTTTAGGATAATTTTAATCATGATTTTGATAGAAATTGATAAATATATAGAAATTAAATGCATACATGCTTGATGTGAAATATATAAAATTAGTGATAAAATTGGTTGTCATGACTAGGATAAGGAATGCAATATATTTTTTAAGATACTTACATTAATTATGTGATATACTTGTTAGTTTTGATTGAATTGATTCAAATTTTTACGCACATATTCATGATTAATTTTGATATTCTTATTGAGAGAAATTTATAATGAGATATGTGAGTTGATAATATCTATCGGGTTTTAGAATCTATTTGATTATCCATTGAGATGAGATTATGGATAATATTAAGCAAGAGAAATGATTTAAGTTTTATTTGAATCGATTGATTAATTTCAGCTAACTATTGTTAATATATTAGGATTTTATCTTGCATCTTATATATGTATATATAGAAAAGTGCCTCTGGCTTAAAAAATTACCTCACACATTTAATATATTTGATATAATATCAAAGTTGAGAGTTTTTGTATTCTTTGTAGCCATTATTATAAAACATATATATGGTCTCGAACATTTAGTTTTTAGCCTTATTTATTTAAAAATCGAGCTTATAAATAACATTAAATTTTTTTATTAATTTATTTTTTCTTTTTTAACAATTTCACTCTTATTTTTCATTTTCCCTCCCTTTCTCTTTTATTTTTTCCAACTTACTCTAGAAACATTTAATATATTTTATAATATGTTATATTTAAATATAATGCATATCATAATTATATTATATTATTGTTTTAACTTAAAATAAATATAAATACTTATAAGAATTTAAAAATTATACATATATATATATTTATCTTTTCTATTTTTTAATTGTGATTATAAATAATAAAATTTGTTATAAAATATCAATTTAAAATTTTAATTAATGTATGTCATGTTTTATACGTTATAATAATAAATTTTAATATTAATATGATTTTATTTAATTTAAAAAATTATAATATATTCAGATTTATTGTAACATCTAATAAAATCCAGATTAAAATTTTTTAAATTTAAATTGATTCAAATTTAACAAAAATAAATAATTTTGATACCAAGTTACTTATTAAACTAGAGAAATTTAAAATACGAAAGCACGCAAAAAAGTAGATTGAACTAAGTAGGACATGAAAACCAGTATAAAAAGAGTGGATTAAGCCATATGCGGATAGTAATTATAAATTTTTTTTAGTACATTAATTATTAATTTTAAAAATAATAAAAATACCAATTATATATAATTATATTATTTTTATTATTATAAATTTTTAAAAAATAATTTAAATTATTTTATTTAAAAGAATATAAATTAATTTTTTTAAAAAATAATATTATATTGTTTCATTTAAAAATTAGAAACAAAATTATTTCATTTTTTTATTCATAAAAATCAGTTTTTTCAATTATAATCCACTGAAGCAAAAAAATATAAAAGTATTTAATAATTAAAAGAATACAAACTAAAAGTATAGTTAATCCTTAGAAAAATAGAAAACCCTAGGAAGGTGCTTCAACGAGAAATTTCTATTTAAAGGAAACGCAACCGTGTGTCGAAACCCTATCACCAGTGAGCCACCTTTCATTTGGTTCGGCTTATTACCTAAATAGTTTACCCCTCTAAAACCCTAGCTGTCTATCTAAACTGGTTTCCTTTGCCGATCGAGTAAATTCTTATGTGAGTTCTCTAATTTTTTTAATTCTGATTTTGATTTGGATCAACGCCATTCTAACATTCCTTGGAATCAGGTTTCCGGGCTTGTTAAACATAGAAATGATTTATTTCTGATTATGATTTTGTGTCCGTTTTATATTGATGAGATTTTTTGCTTTATTGGTTTTCAGAGTCGGAGTAACATCGTAGTTTCGTAACGATGTCGGACGAAGAGAGGGAAGAGAAGGAGTTGGATCTTAGTTCTCCAGAAGTCGTCACCAAATACAAAAGCGCTGCAGAGATCGTTAACAGTAATTATCTTTCTCGGTCTCTCGTTTGTACACCTTACAGATGAATTTATAATTATGTTATTTTTACTGGTATATGCGTTCATTATTTCATTTATTCAATGATTTTTTTTCAACTTCAGTTGTTTTTGTGTGTAAAATATCTTATATTTTGGGTCTTTGTTTAAATAGAAATTTGTAATTTTTTTGCAGAGGCTTTGCAGTTAGTGATATCAGAATGTAAATCAAAAGCAAAGATTGTTGATATTTGCGAGAAGGGCGACTCCTACATTAGAGAGTAAGCTCGTTTCAACGGATTACTTTATATCATTTTGGATTTATCTTGTTAGTGGTCTTAATTCCCATACTAGGATATGAGATTGAAATATTCATTGGTTTCATTTATCCAGGCAAACTGGCAACATGTACAAGAATGTAAAGAGGAAAATAGAAAGAGGGGTTGCTTTCCCAACTTGCATTTCTGTGAACAACACTGTCTGCCATTATTCTCCACTTGCAAGTGATGAAACATTGTTAGAAGAAGGTGATATGTTGAAGATGTAAGCCTTCTCTCCCTTTTTTTAACCTTTTCTAGTTTCATTGTTGTTTTTAAGTATCTGTGCATTTGAGTTGGGAAAATGAAACTTAAGCTTGGAATAAGTAACTATATGTTCTTTAGACCGTGGAAGAATGGGGAAACTAATTCTTAGAATTTGGATGATTTATTACTGACCTTTCTTTATGGTTGCAGTGACATGGGTTGTCATATAGATGGATTCATTGCTGTAGTTGCCCATACTCATGTTCTTCAAGAAGGATCACTGACAGGACGAGCAGCCGATGTTATTGCAGCAGCCAATACTGCTGCTGAAGTTGCCTTGAGACTTGTTAGGCCTGGAAAAAACGTAACTATTTTCAGCCTCTTGTTACTCTCTCCATCCTTTATAATGACTATTTTAATGGTCACAATTTTACATTTTTGATGTTACGTTTAACTTCTATATTGAGCTAACACTGTAACTGAAGTTCATTTATACGGCCCACACATGTATTGTTTAATGGTGCCTGGAATGATGTCATGGTATTGTTACCACATTCTTTTTATTGTTCTCAAAATTGTGAGTTGAAAGGGTTTGTGGTCCCCATTTCCTTTTCACATGCTATTTAATGTGAAGGGGTCTTATTATTCCTAGTTTTGATGAATTCCCCAATGATGAACGGTTTATTAAGTGATGGGTTTGCATCCAAATGTTGCTTTGTCATAGTTATTCTGGTAGGGGATTGAATTGATTTAATTGTTATAGTGCGATAGCATTTTTGGGCTTATTTATTTTGTAAGTTAATATTTTTACTGTTTACTTTTAGTTTTCACTCAAGACTGATGATTACACGTCCACCTAACATTTTCCAATGTTTTCACATTTTTTTAACAACTCATGCATTTGCAATACAATTTTGCCAAGGTGATTGATTGTTTGTCGGTTTTCTCTTTTTCCCTGTTGCCAAAATTGTTCTTTGCCATAGATATGGTGTATCAGGTATGATTGAAATCTGTTGCCTTATGTTGGCTGACATGATCTCTATCCTTGGATAATTTTCTAATAGGTTTATTTGATTTTTTTTCCTTTAGTTGGGTATGAGATTAGTGCTTTTCTTTATCATGAGACTATTAAATTCTCATTCTATTGTAAAAGGCAACTTTGCCGAGGTGATTGATTGTTCTTTGGTTTCCTCTTTTTCCCTGTTGCCAACATCGTGCTTTGCCAAACATAGAGTGCTTCAGGAACGTTATTCATTATGACTGAAACCTGTTGCCTTATGTGGGCTAACATCTATTCCTGGGTCATCCTTCAAATAGTTTGTTATGAGATTCGTGGTTTTCTTTCTTGTACCGTGAGACAATTGATTCTCATTCCATTCTAGAAGTCTGATTTTGTACTCCATAGCTCTTTTGGCTGGCTGTTGAAATGATCTCTAAATGATGAAAACTGTTATTAGCTATGGATTATGTCCCATGAAGCTAATTTTGTCATAGTTACACTGATAGATGATCATGGTTAAACTTAAAAGCTTAAAAAGGTTATCAGAATTTATGGTATTTTTTTTCATGTAACTGAATAAATAATTGATTTCTCTCATTTGTTTCCTTCCTTTTTCTAGTCTATTAATAACAAAATGGATTCTTAGTATATGAAATTAATTTCAATGACCATGCAAAAAACGCATGAATCAAGATCCAAGTTAGGAAATTGTGATAGTTATTATAACCATGTGAGTGAGTGGAAAGTTGGGGGATCTGTGGCTCTGATTGATTGTTATTTTTTTAATATCTTGTGGTTTCTTATTTTGTTGGCATTACCTTTATATTCTTGTTATTAATGTTTTGATTCAACTATCTTCTTTCCCTTGACTTTTGGTTTTTTCTCCCCTTGTGTAGTTTGTATATTGGATGATGTTCTTTTAGATTTTTCCATTCCTGAGCCTTTGCTTTTTTTAATTATTATTTTCAATTGTCAGTGTTGCCAGATTAAAATTTTAAATGACTGCTAGGATAGCTGTCTATTAACTGTTGCAACTTTGCCGAGGTGATCAGTGCTCTTTGTTGGTTACCTGCTTTCCCTGTTGCCAACATTGAAGATGGCTATGATATATTGTTTCTATTGACATATTCATTAACTGTATGCTGATAATTTGTTATAGCCAACTATTGATTTTGTTATTGAAATTTACCAATGCAAGTGTGGTGTTGTCTTAATGCTTTTTCTATTTATTTTGAACTTTTGTTGCCAGAACAAAGACGTAACAGATGCAATTCAGAAGGTTGCTGCTGCTTATGATTGTAAAATTGTTGAAGGGGTTCTTAGTCACCAGTTGAAGCAGTTTGTGATAGATGGAAACAAGGTTGTATTGAGTGTTTCCAACCCAGAAACGAGAGTTGATGATGCAGAATTTGAAGAGAATGAAGTCTATGCTATTGATATAGTCACAAGCACCGGGGAAGGCAAGGTAACTGAATCAACCTAGATACAACCCTAATCCTTCTGGAGCATTTATCATACTGAGTGTACAATATATTATATTAAACTTGTAGCCTAAGCTGTTGGACGAGAAGCAGACAACAATATACAAGAGAGCTGTTGACAAGAACTATCACCTCAAAATGAAAGCTTCTAGGTTTATATTCAGTGAAATAAACCAGAAGTTTCCTATTATGCCCTTCACTGCTAGGTCTGTTTAATTATTAGCCCTCAACTTTTGCAAACATATAAATTTCATTTGGGTCTTTGAGCAGTTTTCCTTATATTGATAGAACCTTCTGTATAGGGCTTTGGAAGAGAAAAGAGCCCGTTTGGGACTAGTGGAATGTGTTAATCATGATCTTTTACAACCATATCCTGTTCTTCATGAGAAGCCTGGTATGCATACTTTTTTTTGGGCTTTGCATCATAATAAAAACTTGTTTTTGACTATGATCTTCTGCTGTCTTTCGTTCCACCAATTTGTTTATTTGCAGGTGATCTCGTTGCTCATATCAAATTCACAGTTTTGCTTATGCCGAATGGATCGGATAGGATTACATCTCATCCATTGCAGGATTTGCAGCCCACCAAGACAGTAGAGGATCCTGAGATCAAGGCTTGGTTATCCATGGCTATAAAGAAGAAGAAAGGTGGTGGGAAGAAGAAGAAAGGCAAGTTTCAAATGAAAGAAACTGTTTTCTGTACTGATTGAATTGTTTTATGTCTGGCTTTTTGGCGAATTGTTTGAAATCAACATTGTTGCTTGCCCATCATTGCAGGTAAGAAGGGAGAAACGGCTGAGGAGTCCGGGGAAGCTGAGCCAATGGATGCAGCAACAAATGGTTCTGCATCTCAAGAATGAACAATTTCTTTTATCATTTTATATTTTTAACCTGTCTCAATTTTGGTACTTTGCTGCCTTCCAATGTATGTTGTGGGATAAGTCATTGAATATAGTGTCGAGACACTTGATCCCAGATGGTTCTTGCCAATTTGCGCTGCTTAATTGCCCTTGTATCTTCTAAATGTTTCATTTGCGATCCTGAGTTTTTTTTTTAAATAGTTTTTATTTTCGGGTTTCAGAATCACAAATGGAATGGATGTTTCCTGGCAGCCTTGGCAAGAATACCTAAGGCTTGCCTTTTCATTCCTCCCCTCTTCCCCTCAGTAATTTGTTTGTTATTATTATTTTTTAGAATGGATGGTCATAATGGTCTAGTGCTATTTAGTTTTTCTACAAAAAAAACTTTGTTTCAAGTTAATTAGAGTAATTTTTTAATTTTTAATAAAATATGAATAATGATCTTTAGTTTATTTTTTATTTTAATAATAATAATTAATGGATGCAATATTCCTAGATTTTAAAACGGTTATAAAACAAAACCTAATACTTGATTTTGCCTTCCAACTTGGTGATTTGTTTATTGTTATTATTTTTTAGAATGGAGGGCCATAACGGTCTTGTGTTAATTAGTTTCTTACCAATTTTGTTTTTCATCATATAAAAAACTATAAATGATTTTCGTTTTATTTAATGTAAAATTTGATGATGAAAAAATTGATTAGAAAAATAAAATATTGTGAGTATTGCACTTTTTTCACGTACAAAGAACAATTTCTAAACTATGAAATTAAATAGTACTTGAGATTTAAGTAAAGAGTCAAATACTGTTAAGGTGTTTATATATTTTTTAAATAATGATATAAGTTATATATATATATATTAATAATTTAATCTTATTTTATTAAAAAATAATAGTATACAAATAACATGATTAAATTATTATAAAAATAAATATAAAACATTTAGTTTCATCCTTTCTTGAATAAAAGAGAAAAAGGCTCGCGAATATTTTTATTGTTTTCCACTTAGAACTTTCTCTAAGGTACCGAGGACTTTGGTAAGTTATATTATTATTATTTTAAAAGGTACCGAGGAAGGATTCGTGTAGACAGTAGAGTTTAAATGATTTCGAATTTTGGTCGTGAAGTGACGAGGTTGTGTGATCTGGACCACAAATTTTAACGAGTAACAATTAATAAAATAAGTTTACATAAAAAAGTATAAATTTATTTGAGTTAAAAAGTTAATAATGATTTTTATTTTACCAAAATTGTATCAAACTTTTCCTTTTCAATTTTATTTTATTTAAATAATAAATTTATTAAATATAAAATTTAAACTTAAAATAATTCACTTATAAAAATGAATTAAAGAAAGGAAGAATTTGTGTTAAATTATAATCCAATTTTCACAAAAATTATAAAATTTTATATCTAAAATTATATTTTTAATAAAATAAGAAGAATTTGTGTTACTAATTATCACATAATATATTCTCTTCTAATTGTGAAGGATTAAGTATAAACAGGTGACACACTCGTCGGTACACAAATTATATATGTAATGAATACGCAAATATACATATCACAACAAGTAATATAATGATAAAAAAAAATCGTTCTCATAAAAATTATTTTATTAAAAATAGATTTTTAAAACTAAAAATTTAAAAATCAATTTTTTTTTGTGTTTTTATATGTTAAGAAAACAAAATTAAAATAACTAAAAGTAAGTAGTAATAATTAATTAAATCAGATTTGATAACTAAGAATATATATGAGAAAATATCTAAAAATATTTAATCTATTAATTTTTTAAACATACGAATCGCTAAAATCTCTTAAACATAATTATAAATTAATTACATGATCAATTGAATCTAACCTAGTATGTATTACTCTATTAAGTAAACTACACACTATATAGTAATTAATTTAATCATATTCTCATGCCAATTAAATTACATATTATTTATTAAGTTTATCAATTATGGATCACATACATCTATTCTTAGAAACTATACATGTTATTTAATCAAGACAAACAATTAAATAATTCTTTCAAATCCATTTAATTTCCTTTATAGATAAATTGTTGGTCAAATAATTAATAACATAAAAAACATATTAAATAATATAATTAAAATAAAATTATAATTAGAATAAAATATTAGATCAACACATGATGAAAATTGGGTTCATAAGATCTTTATATTAATAAATTAACTATACATAAATGTGTTCATAAATATCATATTTTTCATAAAGAAAGACATAAAATTGAAAATAAAATAGTAGAAGAATAAATACAATCAATTTCTAGAATTGTAATGTTAATCTTTTCTCAAATCTTCACCAAAATTGTATCTCATTTTAAATTTTTTTGTATTTTTTTCTCATTTTAGGTTCAAAAATTGACCAGAATTATGCTAATGACGTTCCCTTCAAGTTCCATCAATACAAGGATATGCATGATTTTTGAAAAAAATGATTTATGTGTATGTTGCACATGATATCATCTAATACACTCATGAAATCAACCTATAAAAGTATGTTAATCAAGTCAATCTTAGAACAAGTCCTATAAGTCTATTTTTCACATATTAATATGGACTTAGCTAAATATCAATAAGAATTTTACATGATTGTAATATAAGCCTTAGGTGGGGGTCGATAAATGAAGACACTTAAGCTCTTTCCACAACTTAAATTTGTTTTTTTTCTTTTTATTATGTACTTTTTAATTGTAATTGAACTTCTACTTGATATTTCAATGCACCATCTTTTGTCATTCTTTTCATATTCTTTTATTACATATCTTTTTTTTTCTTTAGAGGGATAATTGTCTTGTGATCTTTGCTTATTTTTTTACACGATGCATTACATTTCACCTTATGCTATAGCATAACACAATAAATGTTCTTTGTTAGGCTCAAAGGGGTGACTAAATATATTAATATGGTTAACTTGAAAGGTTTAATTAATACAAATAAGGCATAAAATAATTTTTCTTGCTAAATATTATTTAGGATTTAACCTCAAGGGATGATCAAAAAAATTCTAAAACCTGGTAGATCTCATCGACTCTCATAAACTACTACAAATTTTCTCTCAATTAGAACACCAAAATTAATCATGAACATCAACATAAAATTTTGAATCAATTCAATCAAAATTAGCAAGCATATCAATTGATTAATGTAAATATCTTAACAAATATGTTACATTTTTTATCCTAGTCATCACAACCAATTTTTATCATTGAGTTCATATATTCCGCATCAAGCATGCATACATTTAGTTTTCATATATCTATTAATTTCCACCAAAATCATGATTAAATTATCTTAAAAATAAATAAAAAAATCCTTAAAAGTTTAAAATGCATACTAAATACTAATGTAGAAAAAGAAGTTCTATTCCACAAACCGAAATATACCATTGTCCTTAATGTGCACATATAAATATGAAAAGGTAAAAGAAAATAAAATTCCCTTAATCATGCCATTTCATATATGTCACTGAAATACTCATTCTTATTGTGTCATTGCTCTCTATGTTTATTCACCTACAAAACAAAAACAATGAAAATATAAGTAAAATAACGTTGGGTTGCTTCCCAACCAGCGTCACGTTTAACGTCCTTGAGTAGACGATCACATCAAGTCCTAAGGCACATCCCTTTGTTTCCGCCTCGAAACAATTTGAGTCTTGATATTTTTAATAATACTTTATGCTCTAGCTCGTAAACATGGTGCTCAATTCTCTTTTCATGCCATATTTTTGTTTTCTTTTTAAACTTTTTGGCATTCTTATAAACACTCCATCATAAGTCATCTAATTTATTATTTCTAACAACTTTTTCACCTCTCTATTGGATTCTTTCACTTTCATACTTGACTGGGGATATGAGGGTAAAAGTGTGAGGTCTAAAATTGGTGGCTTCTCAATTGATGATTTGAGCTTAGATCTTATCTCAAAATTTTCCATAATCGCCTTTGATACATATATGAGAGGCACGTCCTCCAAAAAGTTCACACAATCTACAATATCAACCTTCAATTCAATACTTTCAAAGTTATTAAAACATGTAAATTTGTTTTCTGGTGAGTTTATGTGCTTGTTCATAGCATCACATGTAAAAGTCTTAATTGTGGTCGACTCAACAGATTATTTTAAGTTTTTCTTACATTCAGTAACATTTATCCTTAAGCATTCATTAACACTATAAATGTTAGGGGGTTCAGACGCTTTAAAAACTTTAAACATTTCTTGTTCATTTTGCACTCTCATTGTAAATTCACTTTTTTATACATTAATGAGTGTTTTTCTAGTTGTTAAGAATGAATGATTAAGTATGATAGAAACGTTACGATCCTCTTCCATGTTTATCACAATGAAGTATACCAGAAAGATGAATTAGTCTACTTTTACTAGCACATCTTCTACCACACTTAGATGTTTATTAATTAATCTATGTGTCATTTGTAATGTTTTTGAAGTGGGATAAGAATGTTATGTTAATAATTATAATAATTTCTTATTACTATTCGATAAATAACTATCGATTATGAATCAATAATAGTTTTCTCAAGATTTAATCACGTTTTATTTTTTATTTTTTTAACATTTATTCAAAAATATATTTGAATTAAAAAATTAAATATTAACTTTATTCTTATCTTAATATATTATTTAAAACATTGACATTAATTTTTATTCTTTTAAACTATTTAGTACATGATTTTAAGTAATAAAAAATAAGAATAAATAAAATTTAATCTAATTATATAAATTGTTGTGTGTTTTATTATTAAAATTATATTTTTTTATATAATTATATGTATATAAAATAATGATATTAATATATGTTTGATTTTGATTAATCACAATTTCGATATCGCAATAATCATTTACATCTCATATCTCAACACTTGATTGATCATATACTTGGTATACTATGAGTCGATAGTAATTTTCTCACGATTTAAACATATTTTTTATTTTTTAATATTTATTTAAAAATATATTTAATTTAAAAATTAAATATTACCTTAATTCTTACCTTATTATATTATTTAAAATATTGATATTAATTTTATTTTTAATTAAAATAAAAAAAATATAGAATAAGAATAAATAAAATTTAATCTAAAATATTGTATATTTTATTATTAATTTTTTTTATATAATTATAATAATATTAATATATGTGTAATTTTTTTTTAACATAAAAATTTATATTGTAATAATCATTCACATTTTTTATTTTATTAGTTGAAAAAACGGTATGTGATCCAAACATTGATTTGTTTGACCTATTATACAGTAACCTTTGCATGAGATGATCACGTCCATATGCTTGGTGAGCTTCCTTAAGTAAAGCCGAAATTGTAGATCTCTTCTTCTTTTTTTGTTTGTTTTTACTGGATTTTTTTCGCTTGGAAGCAAAATTACAGAAGTAATTATTTAATTTAATTGATTTATTTTTATAATTATTATATTAAATATTAAAAACCAGTTCTTTTTAGAGGGTAACAATTTGCACAGAATATGTCAGTTTCAATTAATTCGAATTAATCTAATATAAACTAATATAGTTATAACTCAAATAAAACTTAATTCAACTAAATAAATAAAAATTAAATTTAAAACAAACATAAATAAATTGAAATAAATTAGACCAAATTATTAATTAATTTTTTTATAAATTAAAAATATATTTTATGATATTAAAACCCTTTAATACAAACATCATTATATAAAACATAAAAGTTAAATAAATAATGTTACAATAATTAATCAATCAAAAAAAAAATACATTAACAAAATCTTATTACATTATTATTAAAACATTAAGATTTAAAATAATCTATAACATATTTTATACTTCGATAATTTCAAATCATAATATCATTGATAATATTTTAGATATCTATTACAAAATTAAAACATTTTAATTTATATTGGTTTGAACTTAACTTAATTTTTTTAACATATTTGAACTAATATGAATTTAATTTAATTCGAGTTTGATTCGATCAATCCAACTATGAAATAAATTATCACCTTTATTAAAATTTTCATATTTAAAAAAAATATATATATAAATAAATATTTTAATTATATAATTTTTGAATTCAACACCTAAATATTATTATTTGTAAAAATTAGATACTATATTATAAAAACTGTATAATTATAAATGATTAATTTTAATAATTTTAGTGTTCTATAAGTATTTATTTTAATAAATATAGGATTAAAAATGTAAAATTTTCAAAAAATAATAGCAGGATTATAAACTTATAAATTAGATTTTAAAAAATTAAGATACTTAATATGACTAATTTAATAATTATTAAAATAAAGAAATTATTTGATAAAAATTATCGGATCTCCAAACTTTTACCATTTTTATTTCGTTTATTTTTTCTTTTTATTTTGTTCAATTTTTTTTTATTTGCCCACCTGCCTTTGTGATTACCAGCGACTCTTGTTGCGGTTTGCTGTTATATTTAAAACCAGTGGATTCACTAATTCAAAACCTCGTTCCTGGTATTCTCCGTACCATGCTTTATTTTATTGATTGATCCACATATCGTTTGTTTATATATAAAGTTTTATAGTAAAAATAAAAATAAATATATAAACGGAAAGCTAAAACACAATGAGTAGTGGGAGAAAAAATCACATTGCAATTTTAGTTTTAAATTTTTTCTATTTTTAGGGAGCATTTTTTAAGAAATCACAAAGTAATAATTTTTTTTAATATATAAGTTTTTGAACTCCATATTTTACGCTCCCTTAATGTCGATAATATCTTTATATTAATGTTTTCCTTTTTTTTAATTTTAAATTAACTAACTACGGTGTTTGACGAGGGGTTGACATTTGGCTCTTCAATAATATTTTTTATGGAGATGGTAATAACTGAATTTTTTAACCTTTTAACTGTAAATAGACTTTAATTAATAATATTGCATCTAAATTTAGATCTGAGAAAAAAGTTTAATAAAATACGTCCAATATCATTATAAATTAAGATTATGTGAGGAAATTATCACAATAAACTTAAATATATAGAATGAAAAATCACAAAATAATTATAATAATATTTAATATAAAATGAAAATAAATAATAATTAATTTACTAAAAATTTTCTATATAAAATAAACTCTCTTTTTTTTCGATACAAAAGAAAGAAAGAAAAAAAAGAAGGGAAGAATAATAAGTCCAAGATTTTGTTAAAAGAGATAATAAGATATTTTTTAATAATTAAATTAGGAAGTATTGTTAATCTCAGATGAGGAAAGTAGTGGTTAAGTGGCCTATGATGTGTCGTGTCTTTCTTATATATACTTTTTTTCACGTGCTATTGATTATAATAGGACAGGACATAAATCACTCAGAAAATTATTTAATTTTTAAAAATAAATATTTTAGTAAATTTATTTTTGGAAGAGAAAATAAAAAAACAGCTGTAAATCGAATACGACGTTCCAAAATTCTACTGTATTACTTGCGTTCATTTCAAGAATATAGATTCCGGGTTTTGCCCATTGAACCGCTTTCAAGCGCGAAACCTGCCCCTAGTTATGCGATCATCGTGTAGACTCTCTCAGAGTATACTATGTATGAGAGTTTCCCATTTCCCATTTCCTCAAACCCTACGCTGTGAGAGCTCCCCTATAAAAACCTTTGTTTCTATTCCCACTCTTTTCCATACTTACTCACCAATTTCCCTCGAGTCACTCTATAATAAATACAAACACTAAATATTCACTACGGTGGTGTATCTTTTCTATTCTCTGCTTATTTCTCAACCCAATTCTCAATTTTTTTCAGTTTTGATCCTACGGTTCCCGACCTCCCATTCCATGGACACCAAGATTGGAACCGTTGACTTGTGTAAAGCCCCAAACAACGATGTGGGTTGTCCTGCAAACTGCAACGTTTATACCATCCAAGATTCTGTTCCTTCCACCGTGATCGCCTCCTCTGATTCCACACTCGGTCGTCACCTTGCCCGCCGACTCGTCCAAATCGGTGTTACCGACGTTTTCACTGTTCCTGGCGATTTTAATCTTACTCTTCTCGACCACCTTATCGCCGAGCCTGGCCTCACTAACATTGGTTGCTGTAATGAACTCAACGCTGGCTATGCTGCTGATGGATATGCTCGTTCTCGTGGAGTCGGTGCTTGTGTTGTCACTTTCACCGTCGGTGGTCTTAGTATTCTTAACGCTATTGCTGGTGCTTATAGTGAGAATTTGCCTCTGATTTGTATTGTTGGTGGTCCTAACTCTAATGATTATGGAACTAGCCGAATTCTTCATCACACTATTGGATTGCCTGATTTTAGTCAGGAGCTAAGGTGCTTTCAGACTGTCACTTGCTATCAGGTTAGTTTGTTCTTGTTCTTGATTTCTTTTCTCCAACAATTTGGGGTCCCCCCCCTACATTTGATGACTTATGATTGGTAAACTAATTTTTCGTTAATTGATGTATATAAACACTATATGTTGCTATTATTTTGAAGAATTTTGTTTCAACGTGATCGGATTTTGGTATTGCTAGGCTGTTGTCAATAATCTGGAAGATGCGCATGAATTGATTGACACTGCGATTTCAACTGCTTTGAAGGAAAGCAAGCCTGTTTATATTAGTATAAGCTGTAACTTGGCTGGTGTTCCTCATCCTACATTTAGCCGTGAGCCAGTTCCATTTTCACTCTCTCCAAAGTAAGATCTCGATGCTTACTGATGTTCTTCGACAAATGTATTTCTGTGTGTATGAACCGTGAAAATTTACTAATTGATTTTGTGCCTTTTGCAGATTGAGTAATAAGATGGGATTGGAGGCTGCAGTGGAGGCCGCTTCAGAGTTCTTAAACAAGGCTGTGAAACCAGTTATGGTTGGAGGGCCTAAACTTCGTCGTGCAAATGCAGGTGATGCCTTTGTGGAACTTGCTGATGCCTGTGGTTATGCTGTTGCTGTGATGCCGTCTGCAAAAGGGATGGTGCCAGAACACCACCCACATTTCATTGGGACTTATTGGGGAGCTGTGAGTACTGCCTTCTGTGCTGAGATTGTTGAGTCTGCTGATGCTTATTTGTTTGCTGGACCCATTTTCAATGACTATAGCTCTGTTGGATACTCACTTCTATTGAAGAAAGAAAAGGCCATAATTGTGCAGCCAGATCGGGTTATAATTTCCAATGGTCCTGCATTTGGATGTGTTCTGATGAAAGATTTTCTCAGAGCACTTTCAAAGAGAATCAAACGTAACACAACTGCTTATGAAAACTACAGCAGGATTTTTGTTCCTGATGGAAAACCTTTGAAGTGTGAACCCAAAGAAGCTTTGAGGGTTAATGTTCTCTTTCAGCACATACAGAATATGTTGTCAAGTGAAACAGCTGTGATTGCCGAAACTGGGGATTCATGGTTCAACTGCCAGAAACTGAAATTGCCGCGTGGTTGCGGGTAAGGACTCTAAAGAACATGATCATTGTGTTGAATTTTTAATATCAAAATTGTAGATTTTATTTAGAATAAACTTTGAACATGGGTTTGCAGGTACGAGTTCCAAATGCAGTATGGTTCAATTGGGTGGTCAGTTGGAGCAACTCTTGGGTATGCACAAGCTGTTCCTGAGAAGCGTGTCATTTCTTGCATTGGTGATGGAAGCTTTCAGGTGAACTTTTTTGGTTCATTGTTCAACCATTACTACTTACTCCCATAATTTTTGTGAACCACTTAAATTTTCTAACGCCTTAACGTTTTCAATGGTTTGGTTCATAGGTAACTGCCCAAGATGTTTCTACAATGCTGAGGAGTGGGCAGAGGAACATAATATTTCTGATAAACAATGGTGGATACACCATTGAGGTTGAGATCCATGATGGGCCTTACAATGTGATTAAGAACTGGAACTACACTGCTCTGATTGATGCCATACATAACGGGGAGGGCAAGTGTTGGACAACCAAGGTGAGACTTGATAGAGCTCTACAACGTGGTTTGTTTTGCTATATGATTCTCTGTAAAAGGGCAATGCTATATATTGCTAGTGATTAATATAACTATCATTTCATTTTGCTTAATTCTCTTTTGCAGGTTCGATGTGAAGAGGATCTGATTGAAGCAATTGGGACAGCAACAGGCCCAAAGGAGGACTGCTTGTGCTTTATTGAGGTGATTGTTCACAAGGATGACACCAGTAAAGAACTGCTTGAATGGGGTTCTAGGGTCTCTGCTGCCAATAGCCGTCCACCCAATCCTCAGTAACTTTTAAATGAATCATCATCCCACACCATACATTAGATTGTTCTTTTGTGTCTTTTGAAATTGAGCAGTTTCAGAGTTTGCACTAGTCTTGTTTTATTGAACCTTATTTCGTATGTGATGAGTATATTTCCTCTTATTTGTGCTATTGTTTTTGAATATAGGATAATGAATTTTATATCTCGGATGTGGTTCGAATTCCTCCTATAGTGTAGAATAGCCAGTTAGTGCATCTTAGAGTGAATTGTAGCGATAAGGTATACTAAAATCATATAAACTTCCGCTCATATCAATTATGGTGACGTGGTATAATCATATTTAAAATGATGAAATTTTTTCATTTTTTTTTTAAACTGGCATATGAAATTATAATTGGTGTAATTGCAAATAGAGTTAAATGAGTTTGGTTAACTAAATTTGTTCACGTTAATCTTAATTGAGTCATAATTAAGTTGAAATTGAATTCGGTAACTCATTTATTTATTTTTTATTAAATTTATTTAAATTATGTAAAGCGTTTATATTATATTTGATAATTATTTTAATTTTTAATTTTAAAATATTTTGAAAAAATTAAAAGTTATTTGATTATCGATTTCTAGTTTCAATTTTAAAATTGGATATTAGCACAATGTGTAAATTTTTTTATTGAAAATTTAAAATCATAAATAATATTAAAATTTTTTTTTAGAGATTTATAATGATATAAGAAATGAATTATAATATTTGATGAATTAGTATAATTTATATTTAAAAAATGTTTAATAAATTATCAACTATATTTAATAAAATTAGCATGATTTTTTTAAAAAGATTTAAAATTTTAAAATTTAATATTTCTAATAAAATAGACATATTTTTAATGATATATAGATTTAATTATAAATTATTGTAAATTAATACAATTTAAATTTTAAAAATTGAGTCATTGAATCTCAGTTATATTTTATATATTTTTTAAGTTATTATCTGTCTAAAATTTATATATTTATTATAATATTTTAAAATAAATTTAATTTAATTTAATTTTATCTTTTGTTTTATTTTAAAAAAAGTTATTTATTTATTTGATTAATATTAACATTTTATCAATTTTATTGAAATAATTAATAATTTTTTTATTTTCTTTTTTTTATTAACTTTTTAATTTAATAAATCTTTATCAAACGACTTAGTAGATAGCATGATCTCAAATGATTTTTTTTAGCTCACAATTCAATATGTATTTTAAATTAACTGAATTGAGCTAAATAACAACATTTCTCTTTATAGTTTAAAAAGAAACACTTTTGCGTATAAAGATTGATGCATTTGTACCTGCGCTAAATATTATCTTAAAAGTATTTTGTGAAACCAACGTGCTTAAAATCACTTTTAAAATAATCGCGACAAACCATGCAAAACCAAGTGCCCCATAACTCTTGACAAAAATTCAAGACCAAATAAGAAATTAAGAACCAGAAAGACATAAAAAAGGCAGTGAGAGGTGGGCTGGGCTTAGCTCTACTCTATTGACCCATACTTGTGAAATTGGATTGTCCTTTTAGGTTTTTTTCATTACTATGAAAATTGCTTTGACTCCAATTGTACCATTTCAAGAAGAGTAATGTTATAGATATTAATTTATTAGACGGATTAAGTGACGTTTAAGTGTATCTTGATATTAAATTGGTAAGGTGAATTTTTTTATTAATTTTGAAACTATTAATTAACATGAGATAATTATTCATATATTTGAACTAATGAGTGCATTAAACTATAATAAAAAATAATTATGTTCAAAAAATACGTATAAAAAAATCATAATTTAAAAAATAAAGATAATTTATTTAAAACTTATAATCATATAATTAGTATTCATTATTTTCACTATTTTTAACTCATATTTTAATTAAAAAAAAGTTTTAACATTACATATTAAACGTTATATAGTTAAAATCTTACTTATTCTTTCTTATTCAAAATATATTACTTTCTTGAAAATTGATTAAATTTCATAAATATTAATTGAATTAGTTAAGAAGTAAGAAACAAGTAAAAATTATCTTGTAATATTATGATATATATTTTTCATGTACGTGGAACATATTATATATGTATGAGCGAGTAGGAATAAGTGTAGAACTCATAGGAATAATTATGTTAATAAACATAATTGTATCGTATTCATCTCAAGATTTTAAGTAAATTCGGATAATACTTATTGACTTTAAGTGGGTAATAATTCTCTCATAATTTAATTAATTTTTTTTTATATTTATTCAAAATATATTTAGTTAAAAAAAATTAAAATGTTAATCTAATACTTAATTTAATTGGGATGGAAAAAAGATACACTTGATTGAAACTCTATAAATATTTGCTATATATGATTTGGTTCGGATTGGATCGAAACAAAATTATTTTAGATTGATCAGATCATGATTTACATACAAGATTAATGAATCAAATTGGTTTAGGAGTATCAATCTATGAATCGGTCCATATCAAATAGATATGAATAATCATTTTAAAATTTATCTTTATAATAAATTTATAAATATAACTCTTTCTCTTATAATTTTAATAAATCTATCTATTATTGTTTAAAATTTATTAAACTAAAATTCAAATATTAACATATTAATACCTATTTATTTCTTCTTATATTTCTTATAAATGATATAATTCTCTTGTAATTTTTGAATAATTAACTCAAATTTTATTTTTTTATTTGTGAAAAAATGAAATCTCGTTAGTTTTATTAAATGTGTATAAATTATGCTCAATTTATAATTTTAGATGAGATCAAGTTAATAATATAAAAATAATAATCATTGTAATTTTTTTTTAAATTTATATGATTATAATATTAATAAAAGATGATATATAAAATTTAAAGTATATTTATAAATAAGTAAAAAAATATTTCTATAAAAATTAAGAAAGCATTTCTTACAAATATATAATGTTGTTTTCTTATTTCTTATTTTATTTCTTAAATTTATAATGAAAAATATGTAATCCACGACATTAAATAATGTTTTAATTTTAGAAAAAAAATTCGAATAAAATTATGCTTATACATTGATCTACGAATCAACACGTGATCCAATCCATATAATTCATGGATTAAAACAAGTTAGATTAAACTAGATATTTTGAATGATAGATTATGTCGGATTATAACTGGATCATATAGGATCTAATCTATTTCCATCTATATCCAAAATATCTTTTAAAATAATGGTATTATTTTTCATCTTATTGTTATTTAGCACATATTTTTAAGTAAAATAAAAAATATAAATATAGAAATAAATTGTATGTTTTAATTAAAAATTATATTTTTTATATAATTATATGCATATAAAAAATAATATCAATATATATTCATTTTAATTAAACATAATTTTGATATTGTAATAACTAATCGTATTTCATGTCTTATTGGTTGTTATTATTTTTAAGAAAAAAATTATTGAGTTATGTAACTAACCATAATTTTGATTATGAACAATTAAAATATCTATCCATAAGAATGCGAACACATATATTTAATTGTTATTAAAAATAAAAATAAGTGTTTAGAAAAGAATAAGAAAATGGGATCCACTTTCACTCATAAGTTGTAAATTAAAGATTAAATATATTTTTTGAACATTGAATTTTATGTTTGTTATAAAAATAATATCAAATTTTGATTGGTTACTTTAATACTATTAAATTTTATAAATATTATAAATATATTATTTAATTTTTTTTGTTACTTTTATATTATTAAATTTTACAAATATAATAAAAATATACATACGTGTAAATTATCATTAATTATCACTGATTATTTGACATCGATAGTATTTTTATAACATTTTATGAAGTTTAATAGTGTGAAGTAACAAAAAATATTTAATGATATTTTTATAATAATTGTAAAGTTTAAAGGTATTAAAGTAATAAATTAAAGTTTAATAATATTTTTGTAATAATTATCATAATTTAATAATAAAAAAATCTATTTATTTTAAATTATATATTCTTTTCTCTCACTTTTCAATTCTTTAGTAGAAAAACTTGTTAATTTTATCTTATCTAAAAAATTAAAAAAATGATATGTATATTGAATTTGGGATATAATCTCCATTTAAAAACTAAACAATCTTAAAAAAAAATCTAATAATTCTCTCATCTACGTTCATCTTCTTTAAATATTGCCTATCGTAGGAGAACTTTTTCCGAGCGGAGTCCGCTCTCTAATAACTTTTCTTTGGTTTTTATTTAGATAAATAAAACTAACCATGATTTATGGTCTTTTTCGTATAGATCTAGGATGACATTTCTACACATGAATTTTACCTTGTATTATTTGTTCGCATGTTTTTGTTATTTTTTATACATTTTTTTTGTTCAGATGTAATTTTATAAATAAACCTGACGAATTTATTGAAAATAATGATACTTTGAAAGCTAAATTTATATAGTTAATAAATTTGGTTAAAGATATATATATATATATATATATTTTGTGTGACAATAAGATAAACAAAAAAATCATTAAATAAAACGAATATTATCATATTATTACTAAAATAATTCAAAAAAGTGTTAATATTATAATATTTTTATATATTGTTATTAATTGGGTAATTAAATTCTTAATATTATTAATTTTAATGAATGGAATTATTTTTAAAAAAATCCACTTTGTTATTTTCATCAATTGTAAAAAATAAAAAAAAATGTAAAAGCTTAAGAATTGGGATATTATAAGGAAATTACTCCCAAATTTTATGGGATTGGTTTTTGAGTTTTTAAATGAAAGTTTGTAAAATTAATGTGTTTAATAATTAATTATATTTTTAAATTTAAAATAAAATTTATATTTTTATACATATTTTTTATTATTTTTGAAACTTAATTTAATTTTTTTTTAAAATTATATTTTAATTTTATATTTCTTTATTATGACTTTGGAAGAATTAAAAAAAATAACTTTTAGCAAATTAATTTGTTTTTTTAAATGAATTAAAAAAAAGAAAAAAAACCAGTTTTAAATATAAAAAAAATTCTTAAAATATAATTCGTTTGAAAATAGCATAATAATCGTGACTTGCCAAGTTTATTATTTGAATGGTATGAATATGTCATTATATCATAAATTGGTGAATTAAACTTTTAAAATGCATAAACGACAAATCCACGTACCCCAGATATTGAAATTAGAAATTAGATGGTGGGGACGTTTATTCTAATTTCTATCTAACTATATATTTTTATATCACGTTCTAAGCCATTTTCTCCGTTTCCGTCAAGTCAAATATTTCATTTTCCAAAATAAAAATAATAATATTATCCATATATTTAAATAAATTACAAATTATAAATTTATTGGCATCCCTTACAAATTACGTGTCTACATGAGTGATAATTTGTATAAATTGTGAGTGTTTATATTATACGAGTTTATGTTCGTATTATTTGAACTAAATTTACATATTTTTTTTAATCGTAAAAAAAAATATTATGTTTAAATAATTTAATTATTTATGAAGATGAGATAATATAATATCTCTACAAGCATATTAAAAAATTAGTAGATTGTTATCACTAAAAAATAATTTATGTTGTATTTTTCTGAGTTTTGTTTCTGAATTGTGCTCTGATTTTTGTTTTCTTAGAAGCAGCTGTTCTAATTTTCTGGAATTTCATTTCTAATTTGATTTTAGTCTGAATAATTGACAAGTTAATTAAATCATAATCTAGATTATTTGACGGTTTACTGGAATTGGCTGAATAATAATGAACTTTGTGGGCCTGTGGCTTTCATTTCGCTAATTTACCTTTTGACATTTGTGTCGTCCATTGATCTGTTTTTAAAGCTAAAAAAAAAAAAAAGAGACGGCATTACTGCACCAGTAAGACTAGGTTTAAACTTTAAACTATTACTAGTATGGCTTTCATACTACCAAGGAATGCTGTTCTAATATATGTGATCAAATAAAAAGTAGTGTGTGGGTGTTGGTGGGTATTAGTCCCACATTGCACGTGTCTTAAAGAGAGTTTTAATTTCCTTAATTTCAACTATTATTTTTATTCTATTGATATAGTTATTATTTTATTAAAAAAATTATGACTATTTTATCACATATTTGTTACAATAAATTAATTTTTAATAAAAATCATCGATTAAAAATAACCTAAAAATATTCATATTATATTATCAATAATCAAATACAAATATTTGAAAACGTTTGAGTTACTTAGTATTCTGGATCTACACTTTTTTTGTAAAAATTTATTTAGTTTTATATTTTTTTTCTTTAATGATAAGATATCAAATAAGATTAGAATAATACACGTGAGTTAGAGACCATAACTATTATATATATAGTTAATAATGTTATATCTATTTTAATCAATCATTAAAATATACATTAGTTTTAGGTCTCTACACATTAGATGTAACATCTTATGGAATACATTAAAGTTTAAATTACTTAAAACTTAGCATATTACTTTTAAATGGACCCAACATTATATAACAGTATACAACACATAATTATTCATATATAAGCTCAACGTTTGATCAAGGATCTAATAATCTTTCACTTGGGCTATATGTGTAATCTTATAATCATGCATCGTAAAAATAATTGTATGAATTTAACTTTACTATCATTATCAAAATGTATTTCTATCTAATCTGACCCATCAATTATACCAACATAAGATCAAAGCAATTTTCGTTATATTTGTTGTAACTCGACCCATCAATTGCCAGAGATACATTTAAATAACATGGATCATGATATGAATGTGTAGCATGAAAATTTCATGTAATGTGATCTTAACATACTTATTTATAACTTATCCAATCTTAAACCTCAATGAGATTAAACCATACCAAAATCAAAGTGTAAATAAATTTAAAATTTTATTTATGCAAAAAATAACCTCAAAATGTATTTATATCAAATAAACATTGAAAATTACAAAGTTTTACTAAAATTGAATATTCTCAAATATCATGACACCCATATAAGCAGTGTTCATGAAACACTTTGGGTAGCAAACCCTTAATAAGTATTTATGCAATCATGGAGTTTGTATCGATTTGTTTTATAGATATTTGTACACTTTGAACTATTTTCTTAGCCACCAGTAACTTGATCTCTATATGCTTTGACTTCTTCGAACTCCTTTTGTTAGTGGAATATAACAATGTTGACTTATTATCACAAAATAACTTAAGTGAATTTTTAACACCATCTACAAAATTCCTTAGCCATATTTTGTGGTTAGATGTCTCATAACATGCTACGAATTCTACTACCATAGTAGAAGAGGTTATAATAAGATATTGCTTAACACTTTTCCAAAAGATAACTCCCCCAACTAGCAGGTAGATATAACTCAATGTAAATTTCATATTATCTTGACATCTAGCAAAATTGGAGTTAATATACTCAATGATCTCAAGCTAATTTGACCTTCAATACGTGAAAATGTAGTCTTTTGTTATCTTTAAGTACCATAAGACTAATCTAGTTACCTTTCAATGATTTATTCTTAGATTGCTTAAATATCTACCCAACATCCTAACAATGTAAAAATATCTAGACACATACATTAGACTCCCCAATTGACGTATAAGAAATCTTGTGCATTTTTTCCCCTTAAAATCATACTTAGGGCACTGATTGAGACTAATTTTGTCTCCCTTAGCAATCATATGGTTTGTAATTCTACATGCCTATCTCTTGAGAATCTTTTCGATATAGCTCTTTTATGATAATCCTAAAATATTTTGAAAGTGATCTCAAAATATCTGTATGACTAATACAAAAGAGAAGTTACCAAGATCTTTTATCTTAAAATTCTTAGCTAGAATTTTTTTGATTTCTTGTAATAAGCCTATATTGTTGCAGGTAAGCAAAATGCCGTTGACATATATAACCAAAAGAATATATTTGTTACTATAGAAATTACAATATATATAATTATCGATCAAATTTATCTCAAAATCAAATGAGATGATCACTTGTTGAAACTTGAAAAATCATTGTTGAGATACTTGCTTGAGCTCACATATGGATTTCTTAAGTTTACAAATCATATTCTTTGAGTCACCAAATACATTTTTATTGCATTATATAGATTATCTCATCAATGTTACCATTGAGAAACATGTCTTTACATCCATTTGATGTAACTCAAGATCGAAATTTTCTACCAATGTCATTATAATTCTAAAAGATTCTTTTGAATAAACTGGAAAAAAGTCTCTTTATAGTCGATGCTTTCTTTCTATATAAAGCTTTGTGCGATAAGATGAGCATTGTACCTCTCCATATCGCCTTTCGAATCTCTCTTGGTCTTAAATATCCATTCATAATTAATGAGTTTCACACCTTTTGGCAATGGGATAAGATCCCACATGTCATTGACCTTTATAGACTTAATCTCCTTATCCATGGCATCAATCTACTTTTAAGAGGTAAAACTTTTCATGGCTTGACAAAAGTTGATCAGATCTTCTTTTATCATTCAAATATCAAAATCATGCTTTTGGAGAAATACAATGTATTCATTTGGGACTGCATATCTCATTTCTTTAGTAGATATCCTTAATGTCAAGAGTTCTCGAGGTGATAAAGTTTGTTTTTCTGGAATAATTTCTTGAATTAAAAGTTCTTCGAGATTTTCTTAATTTGTTGGGTCTTGATCAAAGTCAGGAATGAGATCCTAATCAATGTCAATAGAACTAGTGGGAATATGAACATATTCTTCTTCAAATACAAAATCTCTAACTGTATCTCCCCTTACAAACTCAGCATTCTAAAAAAAACTAGGCCTTTTTTGACTTGAAAATCGACTTATATGTGAGATCATAAAAGTTATATCCCTTGCATCATTTAGAATATTTAATTAAATAGCAACTCATCATCCTTGAATCTAATTTCTTTTCATTAGGCCTATAAGGTTTTTCCTCACCTGGACATCCTCTGATGTGCAAGTGCTTTAAACTAGGCTTCTTACACATCCAAAGTTAAAAAATGGTTTTAGTTGTTACTTTAGTTGGAATCCTATTCAGGATATATATGATAGTCTTAAACACTTCTCCCTAGCGTGATTTTGATAAGGTAAAATGAAAAATCATACTCTTCACCATATCTTTAATTGTTATGTTTCATCTTCCAGTAACACCATTTATAATGAGCGAACTCGACATAGTGTATTATGGGATGATACCGCATTTCTCTAAGAAATTAGAAAATGGTACTGAATGTTGTTCACCTAAACCATCATATTTGTCATAGCACTCATTACCACAATCAAATCTGACGTATTTGATCTTTTGATGGGTTAGTTCTTAACTTTAGCTTTATAATTTTTGAATATAACCAATGATTGTGATTTTTTATAAATGAAAAATAAATAATTATATCTAGAAAAATTGTCTATGAATATTATAAAATATTATTGACCATTTCAAGTGATTATAGAAAGTGGCCCACAAATGTCTATATGTATAAGTTTTAAAACTTCTAAACTTCTATTAGATTCAAATATTATTTTATTGGTTTTTTGCCCCTTTATATAAATATCAAAGTTTGTGAAATCTATGAGGTCTAAACTTTCGTCAGACACAAGTTATTTTATTCTCCATCTAGAGATATAACATAATCTCTTGTGTCATAACATAGTCAAATTTTCACTTGTTAATTTTCTTTTTATACCTCGTATATTTAATTGTAGTTTTCTTATCCTTCTTCATTTTCCCTTTACCCTTATCATTGTCATTGTCTTTTCAAAGGTAAAGTCTCTTTTTGATAATTGTTACTCACCTTAAACTAGCTATAGTGTGTCAGTAGTGATATCAAAACTAGATATGCCAGCAAGTCCTTAGAGAGTTCTAGCTTAACTTCTCTCAACTTGGAAGCAAGATGAGACATCTTTATGATGTATTCCTTGATATTACCTTTGCCCTTATACCTCATTGAAATTAGACTTGTCAAGAGTGGCTATTTCAACCTTTTCATTCTTGACAAAAATGTATCTAAAATGCCTTATTCATGATTATAATACACACGTGATTTAATCTCTTTCATCTTTTCTTTTCCTTCTTTTCATCATAAATACTTATATTTGTAAGAGATATAGGAAAATTAACTCTTATCGTAATGTCTAAATTCATGACTCCAAGAATTATCAAGAGGTTCTCTTACCATGATTTGAATGTGGTATCATTTAACATATGAATAGAGTTGATATTAGTAATAATATTAGCAAGATTATTCATAGTTAATTCCAAAAAATAACAAACAAATAAAACAAGCTCACATAAGTCTCAAAACTAAAATAATAAATTCAAATAAAAATAAATCCTATCTTAAGATACCAGACACTCCATTAATATTTTACCTTTAGACAAAAGATATTAATTTGTAAATAATATTTTGGTGTAATAATCAAACATTGACAATAATAACATGTTGAACGATATATCTTTCCTCCGATTGAATTATTATACACGTGTAAAAATTGAATAATCATTACATGTTTATTATCATAGATATACATACAATTATGTTAAATATTAATCTTTCTTTGAATTAATCAATATTTATATAAGTTACATGTACATTATTGTTCATATTCTAAAACAAATTAATTTTGATGAGAAATGTCACTTTAGTTATATGTCGTTTCAATAGATTCATTTCAAAATATACATGAACACATCAATATTTGAATTTAAAATACAAAATAAAATTGGGTCAAAATCAATGGTCAACTTCGATCAAAATCGATAAAAAGAAAATCAATATCTATAAATTCTTATTGGGTCATAAAATTTATATCTATATTTTGATCAATTAACACAAATATATATATTTTGACTCATTAATCCAAATTCATATAAATTTTTTCTTCTTCAAATTATAAGGTAATCAAAACCTTAATTATAGCATAAAAAAACCTAATTATAATACAAAAAGGAAACTGTAACTGTAATAGAAAAAACCCTAGTTGTAATATAACAGTTGTCGCAGGCCAAAAGATGAATGTTATTCATCTTTCTGAATCCAATTCCGCTAAATCCATTATATATAAATATATATATTCAAAGATGAACTTAACACATGTATCTGTTTCCTTTTGTTTTCTTAATCAATATTTTCGAATCTTATTTTAGGTATAAACAATATGTAAAATATCTTTCTTAATATGTATTTAATAGTAAAAAAAATTACCTATCAAATCTAAAATTAAATAATTATAATTATAAAATATTATTGAATTTCAATCCATAATTTTGAAACACAACAACAATTATTCTTAAATATAATAATACTAAAACTAAAATCATCAGATTTAAAAATATCAAAATTATCATATGTCGAACATAAATTCAATTATCAATGATTCAACATGAAAATGTTCTAATACCATTTTTTAAAACAAAATAACATTTGATAAAATTTATTATCTAAGAATAATCTAGAAACATTCATGTTATATCACTAAAAATCAAAGATAAATATACAAAAACATACTTGAATATATAACTATTAATTAATTTTATAACTAAGTGTTTAATATTCTAAATCTATATGTTTTGAGAACCCTTTAGTTTTCTCTTATCTCTATCTGAAGTTTCAAATGAGACTAAAATAATAAGTGTAATATGTGGACCATAAATACTATATATATAGTTTTTAACCTTATTTTTATTTTAACTCATCATTAAAATATACATTAATTTAAGTTTTTATACATTAAAGACATTAAAATCTAAATTATTCAAACATTAACATATCACTTTTAAATAAGTTTAACTTTATATGACAATTTAAAACACATAACTATTCACCTAAAAACTTAAAGTTAGATTAAAAATCCAACAATATTACCATAATTAATAAGAAGAAATATTAAAAACACATAAATTTATACTTTTTTGTATTTATAGTGCTTATTTCATGATATATGATAGAATTATTTAAAAACTAAATAATTGATTCGTTGTTCTAATGGATTTTGTCATGTGTCATAACATAAGTGATATGTGTATAAATTTATATACTTTTAACAATTTTTAATTAATATAAGTATAAATATGTATATATATAATATTTCTCTAACTACAATAGCATAACATAAGCTAAAAGTATTAGTATTATTAATGACATTTTACTAAAAACTATAATGTGATTTATTAATACGAAGAAATATTAAGAATGAATATATATATATATAGTTATATTACTTATTTTGTGATTTTGTAAAATTATTTTGAAAAAAAAAGAATTGATTCATTTTTATAATTGATTCTCTTGCTATATTATTATGACATAAGTTAAAAGTACTAGTATTATTAATAACATTTTAGCTCAAACTATACCTAATGTGATTCATTAGTAATTTACTGGACAACATTTTATATAAAAAAACACACACTGATTTTTTATAGGAAAAAAACTTACAAGTCAAACTATTATATGATAAAATATATATTATTTTTATAATTATTAGATTAAGTATATTAAATCCTATAAATTTAAAAAATTAATCAATTTAATCAAATTATTACTAAGGTATTAAAATTGACGTTAAAATTAATGAAATTAACACATGATTGTCCGCATAATTTGTAATAGACAATTGAAATGAGGACATTTTTATATATCTATCGCATGAATTATATTATAAGTAAGTGAATTAATCTATTAAGTTTTTACATATTAATATAAATTAAATTAAATTAATTAATTTTCATAAATTATGTGATATAATATGTATAATTTAAAAATTTATAGATTAATCTGTTAATTTTTAAAAATAATAGAATTATTGTTACTTTTCACATGTTTTTATATGATTTAGTTATTTATATAATTTTACTTTTAATTCTCTCTAAAAAAATATACATTTACCACATTTTTATATATAAGAAAAAATATTTTACATCATAAAAAATAACATATAAACTAAGTTTATAAAAATATCATGCGATGTAATTAAAAAAATCTTTAAATTTACTCTAAAAAAACTAATTAATTAAAATCCATCATTCTTCTATAAATTCTAACTAAGTTCATACATAGATTTTTAGAAATTTAAGACATATGAATTAGTCCATTATATTTTAAAATTTCATACATATATTTTAAAATTTTTAAATTTTTAAATCTTATAATTTAGTATAAATTTTTAAAATTTTATACATAAATCTTAACTTGATAATTAAAATATATATTTTTGAATTAAAAATTAAGGATTTATATGTGAAGTTTTAAAAGTTTAAGAATTAAATTATATGATTTAAAAGTTTAAGAATTTATATATAGAGTTTTAAAAATTTAATACTTAAATTATAATTTTAAAAATTTATGTAAAAATTTAAAAATAAATGAGAGAAATTTAACGTGAAAAAAAGGAATAAATTTTGATGGCTTACTAATTTTGCGTGAGAACGGAGAAGCAATACAGACTACTACAGAGTGCAGAGCCATAGTGGAATATGGAAAGAATCTTTTTTGCATGTGAATTTGAGATATATCTAGTGAGGTATAAAAATTTATTAAATTATAAAAGTGTATCGAATTATTTTAATTAATTAAAATCTATCAATTTAATAAAGATAAAAGGATTTTAAAAAATTAAAAAAATTATATTAATAAAAATAATACTTTAATAATATTAAATAATATATAATTGAATGTATTTTAATATCACTAAAATTAAATTAAATAAATTAATTTAAATGAATTGTGTTTAAAATAAAATATTATATTAACAATTTGTTGTAATAGTTAAAATACATGAGATACATATAATGATATAATAAATTATTATTGTCAAAAAAATAATTTATTAATGATAATTTTATTTAATAATAATGACACTAATATATAATTAATACTAATGATAAAACTAATACTTTATATATTTTTATTCTCTAAGTATTTTTATTAATGTATTTTTAAAAAATATCATAAATATAATGATATAATTAAATTTTATAAATTTAGTTATATTATTTAATTAAATTTTAATACGTTATTTAGTATCTATCATAAATGTATAGTAATTAAAATTTTATTATTTATTAAAAAATTATAATATTTAGAATTTTCTAATGGGAAAGAACGCGTCCTAATTCCACCAACTAATCTTCATTCAGACAAATACGTTTCTCTGCAGCTAACCAATGACCGATCACCAACCCCGCCACCATATTATATTCTCTCTCTTCTTCTTCTTCTTCTTCTTTATCTTTCTCTGTTTCTTCTTCCTGACTCTCTAAAACCCACCTCTCTTTTTTTCATCTTCTTTTTGTTTATTTCTTGCATGGGTGTCTCTGACATTAATTTCCAATGAAAATTTCACTCTTTTCATGGCTTGTCTTGCTATTCATGTGCTCTATATTACTTAGATTAGACATACATGGCGTGTCTAGTCAGTGTCTTAATGATCAACGGTCTTTGCTGCTTCAATTGAAAGATAGTCTCATATTCAATTCGAATAAATCAAGTACTTTGGCAAAATGGAACCAGATTTCTGATTGTTGTAGTTGGGTTGGAGTCACTTGTAATAATCTCGGGCATGTCACTGGTCTCAGCTTGACAAGTGAATCAATTTCAGGTGGGATTGAAAACTCTAGTCTTTTTAATTTGAATCATCTTGAAAGACTTGATCTGTCTTATAATAACTTAAACACTACTATTCCACCAAGAATTGGTAACCTCACACACTTGATTTATCTGAATCTATCAAATGCTGGATTTAGGGGACAAATCCCAACTGAGATATCACATCTGAAAAGTTTGGTCATTTTGGATTTCTCAATCAACATATTTTTGAGACCTTTTACTTTGAAACTTGAGTACCCAAATTTGATTATGCTGATTCAGAATTTCAGTGTTCTTCAAGAACTATATCTAGATGGTGTAAATATATCATTGCCTGGGAAGGAATGGTGTGATTCCCTATCGTCTTCACTGCCTGAATTGCGAATCTTGAGCTTATCCAATTGTCATCTTTCTGGCCCTATTTATCACTCTCTTGAGAAGCTTCGGTACTTGTCAGTGATTCGTTTGGATAACAACAATTTGTCTGCTCCGGTTCCGAGATTCTTTGCAAAGTTATCGAATTTGACTACCTTGCATCTCAGTTTTAGTGAGTTGTCAGGAACATTTCCTCAAGAAATCTTCCAGTTACCATCATTACAAGTTCTTGACATATCACACAACACATTACTTGAGGGTTCTGTGCCAGAATTTCCCCAAAATGTTCCTCTTCAGATACTGGTTCTTAGCTACACAAGTCTTTCAGGTAGTTTACCCGCATCTATTGGTAACCTTAAGAACTTGTCCAGATTGGAGCTTGTAAAATGTCAATTTAATGGAACACTTCCACATGCAGTGGCAAATCTTACAAAACTCGTTTATCTGGATTTATCATTTAACTACTTCACTGGTTCAATCCCATCTTTTGAGTTCTGCAAGGAACTCATGAAAATAGACCTCTCTCATAATAATTTAAGTGGTGCGATTATATCTGCTCATTGGGAAGGTGTTGTGAAGCTTGCTGATATTCGCTTGGGATATAATTTTTTTAATGGAAGTATCCCTTCCTCTCTGTTTGGACTTCCATTGCTGCAAAAGATTGAGCTTTCCAACAACCAATTCAGTGGAGAACTTGAAGAGATTCCAAATGTTTCTTCAGCAATATTGGATACCCTTGATTTGAGCAACAACATACTAGAAGGGAAAATTCCAAGGTCTTTCTTTAGACTCAAAAGACTCAACATTCTCACTTTCTCATCCAACATATTCAATGGCACTTTACAACTAAATATGATTCAGGGGCTTGGTAATCTTACATCTCTTGATCTTTCATATAACAGATTATCAGTCAATTATATTACCTTTGCTTCCTTTCCTAAGTTGAGCACATTAAAACTAGCTTCTTGCAAGTTGAAAGAATTTCCTTATCTAATTAATCAACCAAAATTAGTTACTTTGGACCTTTCAGACAACCAAATTCATGGTGAGGTACCAAAATGGATTTGGGAAGTTGGAAATGGATTTCTTCAACATCTGAATCTTTCACGAAACCATCTTATCGGCATGCAAGAACCTAATTCTCTGAAATCACTTTCTTCTCTAAGCATCCTTGACTTACATTGTAACCAACTTCGTGGGAAGATTCCCATTCTACCACCTTTTGCTAGCTATATAGATTTGTCCAGCAATAACTTCTCTTCTTCCATTCGAGAAGACATTGGCAATTACATTTCTTATACTATTTTCTTATCTCTTTCAAACAATGACCTTACAGGACTAATTCCTAATTCCATATGCAATGCAAGTTACCTTCAAGTCCTGGATTTGTCCTTCAACGGTTTAAGTGGCAGCATACCTTCTTGTATGTCTGAATTGAGTCCGACTCTTGCAGTACTGAATCTACGGAACAACAAATTAAATGGCTCAATTGCTGACTCATTTCCATTTGATTGTGGATTAAGGACATTGGATCTTAATGGAAACTCAATACAAGGTAAGGTTCCCAGATCTCTAGCTTATTGCAGTAAATTGGAGGTTGTAAACCTTGGCAATAATCAGGTACTGGACACCTTTCCTTGCTTGCTGAAGAACATATCTGCCTTGCGAGTCCTTGTGTTGCGATCAAACCAATTCCATGGAAGCATTGGATGTCCAAATACCAATGGTACATGGAAGATGCTTCAAATTATCGACTTAGCTCACAACAATTTTGGTGGAAAGATACCTGGGCAATGCTTGGAAAAGTGGGAAGCAATGATAGGTGGAAAAGATGATGCCCACTTGAAGTTTACTCATCTCCAGTTTAAGATTTTCAGATTCACATCGTCAGGATATTATCAGGATGTAGTGACAGTTACCAGCAAAGGTCAACAGATTGAGTTGCTGAGGATCTCAACTGTTTTCACCTGTATTGACCTTTCAAGAAACAATTTCAGTGGACCAGTACCAGAGGAAATGGGAAAATTCAAATTACTATATGGGCTCAACTTGTCTCATAATGGTTTAACAGAACCAATTCCTTCAGTTCTAGGTAACCTGCGACAACTCGAGTTCTTAGACCTGTCTTCAAACCAACTAGATGGGGAAATTCCAACATCTCTTGTGAACCTTAATTTCCTCTCTTTACTAAACCTCTCATATAATCAGCTGGTTGGAACTATCCCAAGTGGAAAACAGTTTAATACATTTTCAAATGATTCCTTCATTGATAACAAAGGACTTTGTGGGTTACCTTTGACAGTAAATTGCAAAAATGAGACCGCGTTACCTGATGGTGGCACGCAATCGAAAGGCGGGGAAGGAAACAGGTTTGATTGGCAATCCATATACACTGGCATTGGATTTGGAGTTGGATCAGGAGTTGTTGTTGTGCTTGTAATGCTTTGGCAGGAAGGAAGAGATTGGATTGATGATAGCATTGATAAAATTCTTCTGATAATTCTTCCATTGCTGGGATATTCTTACAAAACTCGAGACCAATGGGATGTTGAGACAAATGTGGATTTTGAAGACCAAAGCATAGATAATTCAATTGAAGACTGTTATGGAGATGAAATGGGAGATAGTGAATTTCAGGGACAATACTGTATTTTCTGTTCAAAACTTGATATTAGTAAGAAGAGGGTCATACATGATCCCAAGTGTAAATGTCATTCCTCACCATCTATTTCTGTTTCTTCCTCTTTATCCGTGTCTTCATCTTCTTCATCTTCTTTTTCATAGGGACTTCTTACAGTTATAGTTTGTTTTTTTTTCTTTATTTCCATTTCTTTTGTTTTTGTACAGATACATCTCAAATGATAGTCAACAGTGATATTCAAGAGGACTGAGCCCAACATGAGTATATATATACTATTATTCGCTGCCTTGCTGGTCAGCATCATACCCTGAAACTATAAAGAATTTTGTTTTTCATTTATATTTTGATTGATCTGAACTTACATATAAATAGTTTTTTTAAAATTAATTCTTATGTGAGGGCACACCTTATAACCAATTATTTATGGTAATTAATTGCAAATTAAATGCATGAGAATGTAAATGTATTGTAGAACACTAGCACTCGTTTTGAACAATGCCTCTTTTCCAAAATCTTAACTTTTTATCACGACAAGAGAATGGTGAGGGTTAAAAAGAGAAATTTGTAAATTCATACAATGTCATCATTTTTCTCCTTATGTGTTTGGCAGTGGATTGCTTAATTCGAATTTATTAAAACAATTCATGTACTAAAAATCATAAAAAATTATGTACGTCCAAATAATATTTTATTTTATAACATTGAATAATATAATTAAATTAATGATGATAAAAATAATTAACAAGATATGATCATGAATTAACATATTATAGTTTTTAGAGTTGTGTAGATTTTTTATTAGTTTAATATTTTATTGAAAAAACGTGTTATCATGAAAAATATCATTTAAGAGATTATATGAATTGATTTGAAATATAATTATAATGTATAAATCAATTATATATTATATAATTTATAAAATTATAAAATAATTAAAACTATAATCAAATTATAGATAAACTAAAATTGTTGAAATCTGATCGAATTATACGTCCCTACACATATTTATAACAACAAAGGGAATTATTACGAGTTTTGATATATTTTTTATAAATTTATTATGTGTGTTTCGATAAAATCTTAAAATTGGTGCTATTTTATTAAAAAAAATGATTAAATTGATAGAGCTATGGGGTGGACATACAAATTTGTAAAACGGATTGAATTGAAAAATTGGATTGTATTAAACAATTTTGTATGATTTTTTACTAATTTTGGTTTAGTACAGTTTACAAAATTTAAAAATTATTTAAATTTGATCAAATCATTATAATAAATATATACATAAAATAATAATTATTTAATATAATATGTGGTATAATTAATTAAAAAATAAGTATTGTGTTTATTTTTTTTATTATTACATTGAAGTAAAAACATAAAAAATAAAAAATTGCTATTGTGAAATGTGAAATCTATAGTGCCGTAAGAAAATAAAATACATTTATGCTATATTTATTAAATAAATAATAATTTAATTATAATTATATATTTAATAATTTAATTATAAGAATAGTTTTGATTTTATCATTACACTTTGATAATCATAGACAATTCGGTCTGATGTTAATAATTTTTTTGAAATTGGAATGGATGGTATCCACCCGTATCAGGCGGTACTGTCGGTTCAAACATATTTCCCCCTTTTCCGGAAACCCTCCGAACTGGTGTCATTTTGACTTAGTGAGGTAAGATGACGATGAACAATAGCTCAAACCCCAAAGAATCCATGTCCTTGCAGAACGAGGAGGTCGATTGGGATATGAGGCCTGGTGGCATGTTAGTACAAAAGCGGGAAAACGACGAGGAAGATGGTATTGTTACTTCATCACTTGGCCCTTTGATAAAAATCAACGTCTCTCACGGCACCACTGTGGACGAGGTCTTTGTCCCTGCTCAATCCACTTTTGGTATTCCTCTATTGAACTCTACTAAATTTCTCTGTTAAACCTCAGTAGTATATTACTTTCCACTATCTATTTTTGATGCATTTCGAATTCAAAGTATTTACTTTTGCTAATTGGATTTGTACTGTATTTAGGGTTTTTCTGTAGCTTTAAGTTAGGGTTTCCAAGTAGAGTATCTGGCTTAGTAGTAGTATATGCTGTTAATGGTTCTGGTAGAAACTTATTGGTCACTGATGTATGTGACGTGATCCATTAAAAAATGAAAAGTTATGTGAAAGTTGATTTCCTTCAACGGACTAACTTTTGAATTTCTCATTCTTACTTTGCAATGAGATTTATCATAGCTTGCTTTAATTAGTTTTTGAAACAAAGGTGATGTGAAAAAACTTTTTTCACAAAAAACTGCTCTGGAGCCTGATGAGCAGAGGCTCTTGTTTAGGGGACAGGTGAAGGAGGATGCTGAACATTTGCATGGGAGATGTGAAGGATAAATCGAAAATGATGATCCTGGAGGACCCATCAAGCAGAGAGAGGAAGCTCGAGGAGACAAGGAAGAATAATGAGATTTCAAAAGCTTGTGAAGCAGTTGCTGGAATCAGAGCAGAGGTTGACAGGCTTTCAGAAAAGGGTAAGCTATCTTCTCCCTTGCAAGCTCTTCAGAATGGATTAAATTTCAGGGCTCACTTTGTTTGTATAATTGTTTGCAGGTTGCTGCCTTGGAAACGGCTGTGGGTGGTGGAACCAAGGTTGCCAAAAAGAAATTTGAGGTATATTATGAAGGAATTGCTGAAGTTGGATGGCATTAAGGCTGAAGGGGAAGCTAAACTGCAGCGAAAGGCTGAGGTTAGTTATTCTATGGTTTTTCAGCTTGTCAGACAAAAAATATTATCTTGAGTCTGGCCCGGGAAATGTCAATGTTTGTCCTTTGATTTCAAATTCATTAGTCAAAAATGATTTATGAATTTTTTTACAAATTCATACTCTAAATAATTAAAATGGTTTTGGATCTTTTGGTGATATGTTTGGATATGATGGAATTTGTACTAGATAACCTTTCAGCATTTATAATACAGAATAAAATATTTTTCTGAAATTAGTAGTCGAATAATAAGCACTGCTCCAACTGTTATTGGATTCTGTTGAACAATGTTAATGTATATTATATTTGTTAATGTATATCTAATTTATTTTAGACATCTAATTTACTTGTAATTTTTATATAAAGACACCATGTATATTCTTTAACACACAGAATACAATACAATCATTAAGTATTTCTAATATGGTATCAAAGCTCTGCTTCTGGTCTCTATGTGCTTGGACCTTGGGCTCTCCCACAGTCTCACTGTGGTGCTTATGTTCACCTCTGTCTGCCGTGTGGAAGAGGCTGTTAAGTATCCTTGTCCCATATCAGAAACCTAGACTCTTCTCATACATGGTGGAACCATCAACTATATGAATATTAAGAGGATGTGATGCAGGGTCAAGTTTGGAGAATAAAAATGAGTGAGGTGTCATATGATTACAACAAACAGAATCAAAAAGCCAAGTTTGAGACTTACCAGGCAGAGTTGAGAGAGTAGTGGAAAGAGATGCATTACTAGCCATTTGAACAGCTTGAGTTATGATCTTCTATAGTTCAGTAGGGAAGAGGTTGATAGTGGATCCAGAAGATTGGGACTCAGTTGAAATGGAAGGCATCATAGAGTAGGCTCAATATTAGCAACAATAACAGTAGATTTATTGCGACGGTAACAAGTCTCAATGATGTGGCTATGACGCTTGCAATAATTGTAGAACTTCTTGTAGATCTGCCTGCGACGATTACTAGAGCAAGAGGAATCACCTGATTGCCATGGTTGCTCAATGGCAGGAGCAGGAGCAGGGGCAGAAGTAGAAGGAGTAATAACCAAAACATTGAACTTATTCTGGGCTTGTAGGGTTGCAAGCCGAGTTTCTTCTCTAACCAACTTGTTTACGACAGTATCAAGAGAGGGAGGAAGATTATGATTGAGAAGCTGACCCCGAATGGGCTCAAAGTTCTTATAAAGTGACATCAGGAACTCATAGAGACAAAACTCATCTCTATCTGCAGCATATTACTGAGCATCCTTTGAGCATGCCCAAATTGGATCACAAAGGTCAATTTGGTCCCAAAGAAAACGAAGCTGATCATAGTAGTCATTGATGGATTGTCCTGGTTCTTGTCGAAGTTGATGCAATTCAACTATTAACTGATATTTCATAGATTCGTGAGTAATGAAGTATCTTTTGGCTAACATATCCCATGTTGATTTTGCATCATCAAATCTGCCCAATAGATTGGAGATGGAGGGAGTGGAAGTATTTCGAATTCATGCGAGGATCATGTGATTGTGACTATCCCATTCAATCATGCGACCAAGGTAGGTAGCATCTTCTTCAATTGCTTCTTTGACAGGAATGGTAATTGCACCAGTACAATAAGTCCAGAACATGCGACCCTTAAGAAAAATGTGCATAGCTTGAGACCAGGATAAGTAATTCTTGGTCCCCTCCAATACAGTATTGATGGGGCGAGGAAGAAAAACATCATTATTATCCATTTAGAAACACAATATGCAAAAACGGACTGCAAAAATGGTTGAAACATAATTCTCCAAACATATCAAAACTTTTCGATCTGATAATGCTCTTGAATATACTCAATATGTTTTTTAAGCTCTGTTACATTCCTATGACACTGTACATCATCTAGCCTGTCTAGGCTCTTAACAAAATGGTCGAGCCAAAAGAAAACTTCGTCATATTCTTGACATTGTCTATGCTCTTCTTCTTTCTGCCAAAGTTTCTGCCCCATTTTGGGATGAAGTCGCTCTTCATGTTCATGCCATTAATCGCATTCCAAGTGTTGTCATTCATAATTAGACTCCATATAAGCGCCTTTTTGGATCATCCCTTGACAATCATTACCTTCGCTCATTTGGATATGCCTGTTTCGTTCTACTTTAGCCTTATGAGCACAACAAACTTGAGCCTCGCTCTAGACTTTGTTGTTTTGTTCGTTATGGTGAAACTAAAAAAGGGTATCGATGCTATGATCATGTCTCGCATCGTCTTCGTGTTTCTTGTAATGTTGTCTTTTGGGAACATCGCTTATTTGTTGAACTCTCTCACTTTCTTCTTCCCTAATTAACTCAAATGTTTTAGAAATCTTTTCAGATGAGTCTCCTGTTCTTTCTACAGATACCCTTGATCCTCCTTTGGACTTCTTTATTCAATCTTCAGATATTTTTGATGATTTTCCTAAATAGGTTGTAGAAGAACAGGTTGATGACGAGTTATCCCACCTTGAGCATAGGTCCCCTGTTCTGCTTGAAGATCCTTCACAAGACACTCCACCTCGCCACTCAACCTGGGTAAGATCAATTCTTGCACATTTGACTATCATTGTTACACTGCCCTTGCTACACTCCATGAGCCTCACACCTATTGTGAGGCATCTACTAACCCTTTATGGCAGATTGCAATGAAAGAAGAAATTGATGCATTAACGAAAAACCATAATTGGGATCTAGTTACTCTCCTTCCTGGTCAGTTTGTGGTTGGTTGTAAGTGGATCTATAAGATCAAGACTCGCTCTGATGGGTCCATCGAGTGCTACAAAGCTCGTCTTGTTGCAAAAGGTTTTACACAAGAGTATGAGATTGATTGTGAAGAGATTTTTGTTCCAATTGCTTGTATCTTCTCTGTTCGTGCCCTCTTAGCTGTTGTCGTTGCTAGTAAATGATACATTTTTCAGATGGATGTCAAAAATGCATTCCTTAATGGGGATTTGCATGAAGAAGTCTATATGTAACCTCCTCTTGGTCTTTCTTTTGAAACAAATAAGGTTTGTCGCCTTCGACGTGCACTCTATGGCCTTAAACAAGCTCCATAAGCGTGGTTTGCCAAGTTCAGTTCCACCATCATTCGCTTGGGTTACACTACATGTTCTTATGATTTTGCCTTATTTCTTCGTCGCAATGATAAAGGCACCATTTTGCTTCTCCTATATGTGGATGATATGATCATAACTGGTGATGACCTCAGTGGCATTCAAGAATTCAAGGATTTTTTTAGTCATCAGTTTGAGATGAAAGACCTTGGACATCTCAACTATTTCTTGGGTCTTGAGATCACTCGTTCCATAGATAGTCTTTATATTACTCAAGCCAAGTATGCATCTGACCTTTTATCTTAAGCTGGACTCACTGACAACAAGTCTGTTGACACTTCAATTGAACTTAATGCGCAACTGACACCCTCGGGGAGAAATCATTGTCTAATCCTTCTCTTTAAAGATGATTGGTTGGTAACCTGGTTTATCTTACAGTTACTCGTCCAAACATTTCTTATGTTGTTCATCAGGTGAGCTAGTATCTGTCTGCTCCACGATCGACTCACTATGTTGTTGTTTTGTACATTCTACGATACTTGAAGGACATTCTCTTCCATGACATTTTCTACTCAGCTCAATCTCCTCTTGTACTTCGTGCATTCTCTGATGCTGATTGGGTAGGAGATCTCACTGATTGCAGGTCCACTACAGGTTATTGCTTTCTCCTTAGTTCTTCTTTGATTTCTTGGTGAAGTAAGAAACAAATTTTCGTGGCCCGCTCCAGTATTGAAACAGAATATCGTGCTCTTGTTGATATCACATCTGAGCTCCTTTGGCTACGATGGCTTCTTAAGGCTTTAGTTGTGTCCACATCCTCTGTTACTCCCCTTTATTGTGACAATCAGAGTGTCATTCATATTGCTCATAATGATGTCTTCTATGAACGGACTAAATACATCGAGATTGATTGTCACTTTATTCGTTCTCATCTTGTCAATGGTGTTCTCAAGCTTTTTCTCGTCTTCTCTAACGATCAACTTGTAGATATTTTCATTAAGGTACTTCTTAAAGGACGTACTCGTAATGTATATCTAGTTTATTTTAGACATATCTAATTTATTTGTAACTCCTATATAAAGACACCATATATATTCCTTAACACAGAATACAATACAATCATTAAGTATTTTTAACAAATAGAAAAGAAAATATAGACAAAAAAAGGGTGTGATGGGTTTGAATTAATTCAAGATAAAAGATAATAATTTGCAGGTTTTCATGCACACCAAGTGTGCTTGATTTTTATAGGGTAGTTGGGTTGCAAGCTCATAGGAATTTATATTCTTCCACCTACTGAACAAGCACTAATTCAGATTGTGCAGATTCTTATTGAGTATAACTGTATAAGTACCTTGGAGTCTATTATATTCTTGTTTGCTTAGAGAAATTGTACTCTTTATGTATAGTGGTTGCTATGAAAAGTTTGACGAACTAGCTCTTACTTTCCCCCAGAACTTGCCTTTAGAGTGTTTCATCATACATCTTATTAGTGTTTTGAACAGGTTCGTCTTGTCCAGAATTTTGTGGATACGCTTGATAACCTAAGGGTGAGAAATTCCAACCCATCTAACAATGGTAACAATGTTGCATCGGTAGCAACCAAATGGGAGACCTTTGAATCTGGTGTGGGAAGCTTGAGGGCCCCACTCCCAATGTCATCTTCCACAAAAGTAACAGAGGATTGGGAACAATTCGAATAGTGTAACTTTTTATTTATAGTTCTCGTGCTATAATTTTCATTACAACACAGGAAATATAAGCACCCAAATATTATTCACACTTTTTGTGCTATCATAATACAAGTTTGATTGTATCAAAAATCTTATGAAGAGAAAGGAAACTACCTTTTATAGTTTTACTAATGAATATATGGGAGTGGTAGAAGCTCGATATTGTCCACATGGTTGTGCTGGTTATTATGTTGTATTGCATGTCAATAAAGAAACGACTCTTGAGGGAAAAAAATATTGCTTGAGTAGAACTTAGGCTATCCAAGCCTTGAGTTTTTTTTTTTTTTTTTTAAAACAACTCAAACTTACTTGGAATTAATTGAGACTTAACTTTAAGCTTTCTATATATGTCCAAGTGAGTTAAGCCACACCTCGTGTGACTATCTAAACTTAAGTTAGAACTAACTATTGCAATTTCACAAGGAAAGTAAACTATTGAGGATGTTGGGTAAAGTAGTTGAGCTGAGAATCTTGTAAAAGATTTCCCCTTCTTTTAGTCCTATTTCTTCTTAATTTAGTCAAATTTGGTAGAATTATGTAAAAAGTTTCGCTTTATGTCTTTATTAAGTCTGTGTGCATTTACGTGTGTATCGTGAGTTTGTAATTGTAGGCGAAGGCTGAGACAAGAGTGGAATCTGAGTCTGGATAGGTGACTTTTGTAAATCGAATATTAATTAGGTCCAGAAGCAAAAAGGTAGCCCCCTTTGTTGAAACTGGAGTGCTTGATTTGTTGATCTTACCAAACGTCTAGCGAAATATCCACGAAAAAGAAGAAATATATAAAAGGCTAAGCTTTATTTGTAATGCTCCTTAGTCTTTATTAATCATCCTATGTGAATATTAGTGCTATCATTGTCTTAAAAATACTCGGACAATAATATATCTGTAGATAGTAGGAATATTTTACACTTCACCGTTTGTAATATACATGCTACACATGTATAAGTACTTTATAATATAAATTGATGCGTTATTAAGGGGAATATCTTTTCTTCAATATTTGGGATTATTTTAAGTGAATATTATGGCTAAAATGGAGAGAGTTAAGGGCTTGGTCTCCCAAATGATTTTTAATAATCAAAATGATACTTTCGAAGAATCACCTGAACACTTGTATCAAAGTAAAGGAACAAACATGATTGAATCATCATACCAATTTTATCTCATTTTCACTTAAAAAGTTATATCGATTGAACTAAAAAAAATTATACTTACAAGGATCACACTCATACATTGACAAGATACAATTCATTCATTCAGTCTCCCCACCCCACCCCCAAAAAAGAAAAAGAAAAAAGAAAGACGACTTAAAGATTGATAGTAACACCTCTAGCACCATTAATATAAGGAGATGGGGCAATATCCTCAGCATACAAAGAAGAATTCCAACCATGCTTAGTTGGGTCATATTTTTCACCATCACCCCAAAGTGCATAAGCCTCTTCTCCATGAACAGCATCATCTCCAATCATAAGTTGCTCATCTGGCATTCTTAATGGTATAAACAATCTTATGAATAAAAGTATTATTGTTGTTGAAATCAAGTTCCATCCAATTACAAAAAGAGCTGCCACCAACTGTTTGATGAATTGCAAGCCTCCACTTCCTCCGTAAAATGCACCCCTTGAGTTTGTCACTGGTAGAATTAGCCTGCATAGTGCTGGCTCTGCTAATAGCCCTGTTAGGAGTCCACCTAGTAGCCCAGCCACTGCATGTGTGTGAAACACCCCTAGGGTATCATCAACCTACATCCAAAAACGAAAAAAAAAAATCCATAATTAATTATATATTGTAGCAATTTTATTTATCATAATTTATTATTATAATATGACATATTATAATTGAATATGATTTGGCGTAATTTCAAAACACATCCTTTGTGACAAAAGTTTTATATTTGTTATAATGTTTTCGTGAATATTCTTTAATTACGTATATTGATTTTTGTCAAATTAAAAAAAAAAAGGTTTAAGTTTTGGATGTTATTATCCTATTAAAAGTCAAAGAAGGACGACGAAGTTGGAAGATGTATGCAAAATGAATAGAAAAGAATATCCTGTCATTTTAAGAAAGGGTCTAGTGGCGTCAATTCGACAATTATTGATAGGGACATGGGATAAAATTAACTAGTAAATTCTGCCAAATGGGGCATCTAAAAATCAAGTGGAGGAATTGAAATAACGAAAATAAATAAGAAGACGATAAGACAGGAGCAGGCCTACCATACTATTATTTTTTTTTTTGGCTATATACCATACTATTTTTTGTTACCTCAATCAGTACTTGTTTTTTTTTTTTGTTTTGTTTTGTTTTTAATCTTACTTTTTTTTCTTTCCAAATTAATTACTATGTTTTTTTTATTGTGAAATCGCTGTAAAATCTATATTCAAACCACTACACATCGAGGTTTTTAGTTCTTTAAGATAAGTAAGATGTTAATTATGTAATATGAACGAATAAAATGGGGGAAATAGAGGAGTACATATATTTGAGATAAGGCTTAAGTCAACATCATGCATGTTTTCCCATTCAAATGTGTGCACTGGTCCCCAACCTAATTCATCTAGAAAACCCATAAAAAAGCAAAAGTACTGGTGGGGACAAGCAGGTAGACTTTCTTTTTAGCCAAGTTTTATTTGCGTAATATGTATGTATCACAAGATAGATACATATTTTTATAGGATATTAACCACAATTAATGAAGTAAAAAAAAAAGAGAGAGAATAATATAAGTGTTTTAATTAATTAAAAGTAAGTTAGTCACGAAATGGGTGTTACTATTCAAATAAACAAGCTTCAAGTAAGAAGCAAACCTTTTGTAAGAGACTTGACTTTTTGTGTAGAATCATCATTGACACCCACGGAACGCTCCCTGATAGAATTCCCATTACTATAGCCGCCCATGACTGCACCAAACCTGAAAGAAAATTAATCAAACACATGTTCTAATTATAACAATTATTAAACTCTGATATCAAACAACATAGTATGCATGTATACCTAAATTATTGTATACATTGTGCGTGTGCTAGTATGTGATATTTTAAGATCTAGTATGTACCTGCTCCTGGAGTAATGCAGACAAGTCCAGTCATCATACCCTGAACAGCACCGATCACAGATGGTTTGCCAAAGAACACAACATCCAGAGAAGTCCAAATAAGAAGACTAGTAGCAGCACATATGTTAGTGTTTAAAACTGCTATTGAAGCATTAATGTTTGCTGCATATGGGGCTCCACCATTGAATCCTGACCAACCCATCCACAACAGCCCTGCCCCAGCAAGCATCAGCAACACATTGTTTGGTGGAAATCTTTCCCTATCTTGCTTCAACCTTGGTCCAACCTAAAATTGTTTATACATTCAATTCGATAATCAATACTACTAGAAAATCAAAGCAGCTGGCTTGATTAAGTGTCTTTTTGCATGTGCTTCTTTTAGAAGTAGTTTTTTTTTTTAAAATGATTTCAAAATAAAGTGCTTTTAAGAAGAAGCATATGATTTGTATTTTTATCATTAAGTATAAAATATGTTTTCTTCGCCCTGAAAGCAATTATTGCAATTTTTTCCCTTTAGAACAAAATTGTTAGAAATACTTTGTAAAAAAATTGTTTGGACATTAGCTTGGTATATATCTACCATTGTAGGTTGGAGTGCAAACATCATCGATCCAATCCGATACCAACAGTCACGTGGATGCAATTACAAGAGTTAAGATATAATTATTAATTTCTTATTAAATATATTTGTAACTTATGATTTAATGATATGTTTACTATATTGACTATATATGTATACAATAAAAAGGATACTATTTACAAGACATTCATTCAACTATCTTACGTTAATTGCATCTCTTTAGATAGATTAGAAAGAAAAAGAAAATCTTGGAGAAGCAAAGATAAACTGAATTAAGTAGTACATACCCAATAAGCAGCAGTGAAACCAGCAATTCCAGAAGAAAGGTGAATAACATAACCACCAGAATAATCAATAACTCCCCAATGATAGAGAAAGCCACCACCCCAAAGACTAAATGCACCAACAGTATATGAGAAAATGAGCCAAAGAGGAACAAAGGCCATCCAAGCTTTAATATTCATTCTTCCAAGAACAGAACCAGCTAACAATATCATAGTAATGGCTGCAAAAGTGAATTGAAAGTAGACTAGAGAAGCCATGGGATAAAAGGGCTCGGTAGGTGAGGATTCAAGTTTGCCATTTTTGTGATAATGGCCACTTTCTGGGACTTTAGCTCTGTGAATTAGGAACCTTTGGCCTAGAGATGGGGCACCTTTACCCCAAAATGGAAGGAGTTTATCACCAAAGGCCATTCGATAACCGACGAGGACCCAACAGATTAGTACAGCAGCAAAGGCATAAAGAGCCATGAAAGCTGAATTGACTGCCCATTTCTTCTTAACTATGCTGGCATACAGAATTACTAGGCCTGGCATGCTTTGAATTCCCACTAGTGTTGCTGCTGTTAATTGCCATGCGTTGTCTCCTTTGTTTAGCCACTTGGGTACTGCAGGGGACAGCTCTTTTACTGTATAAGCTTCCATTTTGATGCCTTAATATTATTTAGCTCTATCGACTTCTTAATTGTAACTGCTTATAAGAAGGCCAAGTACTTTTGATGGGTAACTTTGCTTAAATAGGCTATTGTTGGGTTGTTGGATAAAATTAATGGTGAAGTTCGGTTTCTTCTGAACTTCTTTTACTTTTCTTAATTATATTTGTAATGATAAAAGCTTGAAGACTTTGTAGTAAATGATGAATTCAAAGGAAGTTTCCCACGTGGTGAGGGGGGTTTTCACACCTGTATAAGATACTTTGTGTTATTCTACCGGAATCTTACAAGACTTTGAACCCGTGAGTATCGTGTGACATAATATAGAATATGAGTGGTTTAATTGAAAACCATTTATTTGCTCATTATGAAACTTGGTTGAAGATTCAGACATTGACGAGATCAATGTACAATTTTTGATAAAAAAACTTAATCCTATTATTTAAATTAATAATTCAATTGAAGAATTAATTTGATTGTTAATTATAAATTAAAAAATAAAATTTATTATTTTAATTAATAATTATTTATTGTTTCATACTCAATATGTAAATAGTCACACTATCTCGCAAACTAAAGACTTTTATAGTTTGATCTTGTCATTTAAAATGAGAAACACCTAAATTAGTTACAGACGTTGGGATTGAACGACTCGTAGGTAGTCCTTCCAAGAACTCTACATCCCAATAAGGGAGGTACCATGTGACCAATGTTTCATATTCTACATGTAAACAGATACATTATCCCGTAAATTAATAACCTTTATAGTTTGACCTTGTTATTCAAAACGAGCAATACCTAAATCAGTTATAGATGTCGGGATTGAGCGATCCATGGGTAGCCTTCCTATGAATTTTACATCCCAATAGAGGGTGTACCATGTGACCTAAGGATAACAACCTGATCTTGTGTAAAACTCTTATATATAGGTACTCTAACATTTTAAATAGAGCATCTATCAATGTAATCTCGATACCTCTTTCTTAGGTGTTATATATATCTTCATTGTGAAAAGAAAAAGGGAGGCTGATGATTATCCATATTCTATACTTTTTTCTAGAAACCTTAAAACACTATAATCTCTCCAAATAATTGGCGCCCATTGTGGGGCAATAAATCTTTCTAGTTCATAGTAAACATTTGAGACTTTGCTTCTTACATGCTTTGGAAAAATAGCTCGTGTCATAGAAAAATTCAATCTACTTGATATGGCAAGCCCGCAATCTCGTCCCAAACAGTTCAACAACCTCACTTGCCCAAATCTAGAGTTCAATCTTAATGATCAAATACATCATTCTTTGCCAATCAGGACTTCACATCAAGACTAGTAACATAGTCGAGGTATAACAGACTGGTAAATCAACCTTATCGCCCCAAACATTTCCAATCATGTAAAAATATTTATCCTTCCAACCCAAAGTGCTATCAGGGAGTTTCAAGTGTAGTTTGTGTCCAACAATACACAATATATACGCCCTCCCTTTATCCAGGTTGTTTCTCTTTAAGTAGTACATACATTCGATCTAATTGTTTGTTAGATTCATCCCGTGTTCACCAACGATGATCGAAAGACACAAGAGAGTTCACTAGTGATGATTGAGGACACGAGCCACTATTATGAGGAATGGGCACTAAAGTTCTATTTTGAAAGGAGCCAACTTTATCACCCACTATCCTATTGAAGAATCATCGACGTCAAAAAAATGGCAGGATATTTCCATCAAATATACATAGGGTGGGATACCATATATATGCTTGATTTCCATCATATCGTTAGCAGTTAAAACATTGGGCATCTTTTCTATATGATGTTTGTCCTTAGTTTGATAGATAGGCTAACCACGGCTATCATGTTTCTTCTTATGATGGGGTACTTTTGCCACCATAGATATAGGAAAGCAAATGATGAGCACCAGTCCCGAAAAGACGATGAGGAAGTAAGGCGAGATCCAGAGGAAGCAAGGAGAGCGATGAAACTCTCCTTGATGGTTGGTGTACCTTCACGATCTATCGAAGTATCAACATGTTACTTAGCTTGTTCCGAGTTCATTGGTAAATGAACCAAGGCCTAAGATCCTTCTCGTGGTGTATCTATTCTTAAAAAATACTTTCATTATGGCCTAAGAGAACGTCTTTAGAAGATGATAGGTGGGATATATATTTTCTTTTATTAGAAGACATGATAAATAAGAAACAAAAGAGGAAGAACTTATTTAATAGGTGAATGTTACATATTTGATGAAGAACGGCTTGGTAATTATAAAACAGATTGATTTTTCAATGAAATTGTTGTTGGTGTGTGTTGTGGTGCATGCTGCAACAGTGGCAGACACCAATGCTCAGTGGAGTAAAACATGGAGCATACAATAATAGTAGTGGAGCCATAAAACATGGATATGCAGGAATTATGGTTATTGTTTAATTTTCGTTTTCTTTGTATACATATATCTCAACACTTGTATAGAATACAGAACAGAAATAATAATGAAATATACTGATAATTATCAGAGAAACACAATATTTTGACATGGTATCAGAGCAGGATATTGCTAACTAATGAACTACCTGCTGATTTCTGATGAAACTACCATATTTTGATTTCTGATTTCTTTGATTCTTTGATTCGATTTCGATTCGATTTCGATTTCGATTTACGGTATGGTGATTGTAGGCTGCTTTTTCGTTTTTTGAAGTTCGATTTACGCGTGTGGCTGCGATTGTAGCTGCAGTTTTTTGTTTTTCTGAGTTTTAATTTCTGGTTTATATTAGTCCCGAAGCTGTTTCTGGTTTCTGATTCTGAAACCAATCAGTTGCAATACTGGAAAAAAAGGCAAAACAACAACATCAGTGTGCTCCAGAAGGGAATAAAGTACAAAGAACATTGTTGAGAAAGGCGTAACAACAGAGGTTGAAACCTGAGGGGATGGGTAGACAGTGCAGCCTCACCAATGCTCCGACCATCTAGTATTCAGAGTCACCATTTCTGCTCAGCTTCAGTCTGTCGTCGCAACCTCAGTATAACCCTTCAGAGAGCCATACTGATCTAGCTGCTCATTGGAGCCATTGCAGCTTACCTACGGTTCAGGTCTATCTGCTTGTTGAAGCCGTCACAATTGGCCAGCGTCGCTTAATCGTTGAGGCTGGTGCAATCTCTCTACGTATCAGTCTAGTAGTCATCGTAGAGAAACTTGGAACGAAGCAGAATAAGGGCACCGCTTCACAGAGATAGAGGACCAGGTACTTGTAGTCGGCTAGGGTTCTTCCATCAGAAGAAGAGAGGCGCCGCAAAGGGCAGCGTGAAGAAAGCGCAGAGGGTTGCGCGAATGGAGAGGAAAATGATTTAGGGTTACGAAGAGGGCTGCGCGAAATAGAGAAGGAAATGATTTAGGGTTACGAATTTTTCTTTATATAGTGTACGAATTGAAGGAAAAACGGAAGTAAAAAAAATTTAGATTTCATGGCGGAATCTAGAGATTTAACTACCAATTTCATGTTGGAAGATTTGACGGCAAAAATGACGGAAGTTCTAACTAGAGCTCAGATCAGCTCACAACCTCCGCCAACTGAAGCGTCGACTGCTCCCATTAGTATCAAGTTGGGAGGATCCAACTATGCCTTGTGGTCCCAGGTGGTGGAGATGTATATCTCTGGCAAAGATAAACTGGGATATATTAATGGGGATTTTCCTCAACCTGTTGAAACCGACCCCTCATTTAGGAGATGGCGTACTGAAAATGCCATTGTCAAAGGATGGTTGATCAATTCGATGGACCCCTCCTTGATTGCAAACTTTATCCGATTCCCAACTGCGAAACAGGTTTGGGATTCGGTTGCTACCACTTACTATGATGGGACAGACACGTCTCAAGTGTATGATCTTCGCCGTCAAGTTACTCGTACGAAGCAAGCGGGTGGATCCATTGAAAAATACTACAATGACCTTCAAGGGTTGTGGCGGGAAATTGATTTCCGTCGTCCAAATCCAATGGAGTGTGCGATTGATATACAAAAATACAACTCCATCGTACAGGAAGATCGAGTGTACACCTTCCTCGATGGACTTGATGATAGATTGGATAAAACTCGAAGTGATGTGCTTCAGATCAAACCATTCCCCACGGTGGAACAAGCCTATGGATTCGTCCGTAGGGAAGAGGTCAGGCAGACCGTGATGATCACAGGTGTAGATACGACACCCGGAATAGTTATGGCTTTTAAAGGGGTCAAGGGACACCATAATCTAATGCCACCAAAAACAGGACCTTTCTTGGGTAGCAAGAAATCCACGGGAAATCCACCATCTCTTGACATGAAATGTGGCCATTGCGGAAACTCCAAACACACCCGTGAAAACTGCTTCAAACTACATGGGTATCCAGAATGGTGGAATGATCTTCAAGCACGGAAGAAACGGGACACCACTGGGCGAGCAGCTGTGGCTACCAATAATGCCTCACTATCCCTTACTTCTCAGGCCGAATCTTCCCAAGATCCAGGTATTTCAAGTAAAGCATTTCACATCTCTACTCGTAGTGAGAAAGATGAGTGGATTCTGGACTCTGGAGCTACAGATCACATGACATTTGACCCAAACGATCTCTCCAATACAACCCAGCCAAGACGGAGCCGTGTTGCCAATGCAAATGGGGTCACTTATCCAGTTACAGGAGCTGGAACAGTGACCTTATCTCCTTCATTATCATTATCTAATACTTTGCTTGTACCCTCTCTGTCAAACCGACTAATGTCTGTAAGTCAGGTCACTTCAGACCTTAACTGTGTAGTATTGATGTATTCTACTTTTTGCCTTCTACAGGATATTCTCACCAAGGAGATCATTGGGCGTGGTACTAGGAGAGGAGGGCTATATTATGTGGATGACCTCAGTTCAGGAAGAGCCAATCACATGCAACATACTGTTGGTAACAAGGAACGACAGATTTGGCTATGTCATCGTAGATTTGGGCATCCATCATTCGGGTATTTAAAGCACCTACTCCCCAGTTTATTTTCAAATATCACACATTCAGATTTCAAATGTGATACTTGTATCCTAGCAAAAAGTCATAGGGCGTCTTATCCTATGAGCATGAATAAAAGTATGACTCCTTTTGCTTTGGTACATTCTGATGTTTGGGGACCTTCCCCGGTCATTACGTCATCGGGTCATCGTTGGTTTGTTATTTTTGTTGATGATTGTACACGAATGACATGGCTTTACCTTCTCAAACATAAAGATGAAGTATTTGCTACATTTCGCCTGTTTCACACCATGGTTCAGACACAATTTTCTGAAAAAATTAAGATACTTAGGTCTGATAATGGAGGGGAGTATGTTAATCAACAATTCCGGACATACTTGGACAACCATGGTATTCTCCATGAAACCTCATGTTCACAAACCCCACAACAGAATGGTACTACGGAGAGAAGAATCAACATATTTTAGAAACGGCTCGGGCCTTACTAATCGGTGCACATATGCCTAATAAATACTGGAGTGATGCTGTTACTACAGCTGTGTATCTACTGAATCGAATGCCCACAAAAACCTTACAATTTCAGACTCCATTAAAGGTGTTATCTGATCATCTTCCCTTGCCTACTATTTTGATGCTTCCGCCCCGAATTTTTGGATGTGTTGCTTTTGTCCACCTCCATAAAAATCAACGAACTAAGTTGGATCCATGTGCTGTCCGATGTGTATTCTTGGGGTATGGTGTACAAAAAAAGGGGTACCGATGTTATGATCCAATTACTAAAAGAATCTATACTACCATGGATGTCACTTTCCTCGAATCAGAATGTTTTTTCCCATCACCGGTATCCAATTACACTCTTCAAGAGGAGAGTTATGGTGAAGAACGAAATTGGCTTGATGTTGAAATATTAGACACGAGTCCAACATACTCGGATCGTGCCAATAATATTGAGGAGCCAGTATCTAGACCCGAGCTTGAACTTCCAAGAATTGAAGCTGAAGTAGTAATTGAATCTCCAGAAGATGAAGTGGTTGATGTACCCCTCCATTCTCTAGTACCCAATGATCATCCTGCTGAGAACACTCCTGAGGTAAGCTATCCTATCACACCTTTACAAACTAATGCTATAGATACATCTGTTGGTTATGTTTTACCTTTCAGACACAATCAAGGTAAACCTCCAAATCGATACTCCCCAGAAAGAGAAGAACGACAACCCAAGTATCCAATAGCAAATTATGTATCTACTCAAAGGTTATCAGAACCTATCAGGGCATTTGCACAAACACTCTCCTCGTGTTAAATTCCGAGTAGCATTGAAGAAGCCTTATCTGATCCAAAATGGGCTCAAGCTATAAAAGAGGAATTTGAGGCATTGTAGAAGAATAACACATGGGTGTTAAGCGAGTTGCCTTAAGGGAGGAAGATGGTAGGATGCAAGTGGATTTTCTCCATTAAGTATAAAGTAGATGGGTTAGTTGATCGATACAAGGCGAGGCTTGTAGCAAAAGGATATACACAGAAACATGGGATAGATTATCAAGAAACCTTTTCACCTGTGGCTAAACTAAAAACTGTGAGAGTTTTGTTATCTCTCTGCAAAGAAATTTAGATTGGCCATTGCACCAACTTGACGTGAAGAATGCCTTCCTTCACGTGACCTTGAAGAAGAGATTTACATGGATATCCCACCAGATATACCGTTACATCAGAAAAGAAAGCGCATGTAGATTACAACGAGCATTGTATGGACTAAAACAATCACCTCGAGCGTGGTTTTGTAGGTTGAGTTCAAAGAATGAAGAAATATGGGTTCCAACAAAGCAACTCGATCATACTCTTTTCCTAAAACATCGATTAGGGAAGATAATGTACTTATAGTCTATGTAGACGACATGATCATTACAGGAGATGATAAAGAAGAAATCTCTAAGCTTCAAGAACAACTGTCAAATGAGTTTGAAATGAAGAATTTGGGAGGGCTCAAATACTTCTTAGGTATTAAGGTAACAAGATCAAAACAAGGCATATGTATTTCCCAAAGGAAATATACTCTGGACCTACTAGCAGAGGCAGGACTACTAGATTGTAAACATGTCGATATTCCAATGGTTCAAAATCATAAACTCGGAGAATATGTGGACCAAGTACCATCAGATAAACAGAGATATCAACGATTAGTAGGTAAACTCATATATTTATCTCATACTCGACCTGATATTGCTTATGCTGTGAGTGTCGTGAGTCAGTTCATGCACTGCCCAAGTGAAGACCATATGGATGCGGTCATGCGAATACTTCGTTACTTAAAATCCTCCCCTAGGAAAGGACTTATGTTTTCAAAGAATGGTCAATTGGAAGTCCTTGGATATACAGATTCAGACTGGGCAGGTAATATGAAGGATAGGAAATCTACTGCTGGATACTTTACTTTCGTGGGGGGCAATCTTGTTACATGGAGGAGTAAGAAGCAAAATGTAGTTGCCTTATCTAGTGCTGAAGCTGAATTTCGAGGAATGGTTAAGGGAATATGTGAGCTCCTTTGGTTAAAAAAACTTCTAACTGAGATTGGTGTTGCTCCTAACTCTGAAATGAACTTATTTTGTGATAACAAAGCAGCCATTGCCATCTCTCACAATCCAGTTCAACATGATCGCACGAAGCACGTTGAAGTGGATCGGAACTTCATCAAACAGAATCTTGAAGAAAAGATTATTAAGCTTCCATTTGTTAAATCAGAAGATCAATTGGCTGATATACTCACAAAATCTGTGTCTGCAAGGAACTTCTACAACTCACTTGACAAGTTGGGCATAAGAGACATATATGCACCAACTTGAGGAGGAGTGTTGGTGTGTGTTGTGGTGCATCTTACCGCAATGGCAGACACCAATGCTCAGTGGAGTAAAACATGGAGCATACAATAATAGTAGTGGAGCCATAAAACATGGATATGCAGGAATTATGGTTATTGTTTAATTTTCGTTTTCTTTGTATACATATATCTCAACACTTGTATAGAATACAGAACAGAAATAATAATGAAATATACTGATAATAGAAACACAATATTTTGAAAATTGTTAACAAAACAGATTGAAATTTAAATAAAGTGCAATTTAAATAAAGTGTTTTTTTAAGCAGAATGATTACAAAGATGGGTATAGTAAAAAACCTTTACCGAGCTGAGATTTTATGACGAATTTTTTTGTGTAAAATGTTATTTTTTTCGCTATTTATAAAGTGGAGATGGAAGTTAATTGATATTCCCATTAAAACCAGTTACGTTCCACAAAGCCTAAAATATATATCTAAATGTAATTAGAATTTCCTTTTAACTTTGATATAAATCAACTTTTACAATTATATTGTTTTTTTACTAGCTAATTGTTGGCAATGTTATCAGTCTAAGGAAATTACAATATAACATATTAACATTGGTAAAAAGAGATATTTAGAATTGTAGGAAGTCAGGGAGATAAATAGGCCCATCATCTAGTAAATCCACTTTTTCTTCGACTCATTTTTTAAAAAGAAAATAGGTCTAATTTCATAGAATAATACTTTTATACATTAAATTTTATTTTATTATTACAATAAAGAATTTAACTGACTTAAAATTATTTTTAAGTCAATTCAACGATCGAGATGATTTTAATTTTTAAGTTAATTTTATCTTAGAATCGACTTAAAATAATATAACTATTAAATATATTTTAGTCATTTTTTATTAGTATTCTTGTTTTAAATTAATGCAGAAAAATTAGAATGTATTTAAAAAAGTTTTTAAAGTTTTTTATTCACTTAAAAACTAGATAGTAATTAATTATTTAAAAACTAAACTTATAGCAAAAAATAACTTGCATACAATATATATATATATATAAAAATTTAATTTAATTATGATATTATTAAATATTATAAGTAAATATGTATGCACATGATATAGTAGATATAAAATTATATATATATATATATTATTATATGCAATTTTACAAGATAAACACATAATAATAAGATACTTATGTTATTCAATATCATCGTATTCTTATTCTGGTTCTTTATGAGACTTTATAATGTGAAGTATGTGTTCTATTTATTTTTTTTTGTAAATATTCAAAAAAAAAAATCATATCATAGCCTGTTTTACTCCAATTAAAAAATAACATATATTTAAATTCAAAATAACAATTTAATATAATGAATTTATAAAAAATAACTTATATATATTAAAAGATCAATATATTAGTTATTTAACAAGTATATATGCAGTATTACATGTTCTCATGGCTTCAAATGAAAAGGCTTAAAAAATCGACCTAATTTGCATGCTATGTGAAATATTAAATCTAAAGCCTTTGAGACTAACAAATTTAAAGTATGGTTATGAAACAAATGAGCACATCAAATAGCATCTCATAAGTATTACGACTCCAAAAACGTAAATGAACAAAAACTTATTTCATGATTAACATCATAAATGCATTAAAAATAACTTATATGTTAAAAGAATATATTAATAAAATAGATTATTACGTTTTTAATTGATATGTTGATATTTGAGATGATCTTACTCATAAATTTCATAACAAAGTAATTACACATAACTCCATCATTTTGTCGTAGAACCTATAAAAAAATAAGTGTATATGGTTTATCAATTCAAATATACTTATTATTCAAAAGTATAACTCATTAAATTAATAAAAATCATTCGTAATTTGAATTTGGTTGACCTATACTATATCCTACGTGCCATGTGTAGCATTAATTGACGTGTAAAACCAACGTTTTTATTTTTATTTTTTAATTTTACATTCATTTAAAGTTGGGTTTTAAATTCAACCGATTTTAAATTTTAAATCAATTTATAAACATGTCGATTTATAATTTATTATAAATTAATTTTTCTTAAAATTAATTTTAAATCCTAATTTAAATACTTTTTATATTAATAGTGTAACTTCTCTCGTGAAAAGAAAAATATATGTTTATTTTTTTATAAAATAAATAATCACATGTTTTTTAATATTATAAGAAAATGAATATATATTTTTTTATTGGAGAGATTAAAAGTAAAATTATTCAAAAAACTTGATTATTTATGCATAGAGAAGAACATGTCATAAAAATATCAGTGGTCTTTTTCAGGAGTTGGGCAAGAGAAACAAGGATCTACCAAGCCAATCATTTTTTTTTTTCAATATTTTCGTTAGAGGCCCAGCGAATATTTTAATGTATGTGAATGCCTAACGTATTTTTCATATCATAAAAATTAAATTGAAAATAAAAATGACTGAATAAGGTGAAAAGGGATTCAATTCTCGTGTGTCACTGTCTTTGTGCCATCAATGTACAAAAAACATGTTGAAAAAATGACAAAATTTACATTTTGATGGTCGAATTGTTGAGTTGGTATAATTACAATTAATCTTTTTATTTTTCTATATATGTTATCGATATCTATGTAATTCATAGATTTTTAATATAAACATAAACTTTTTTAACTAAACATTAACATAAATTTTTTTGTATAATTATGATTAATCTTTTTATTTTTTGGTATCGGTATCTAAGTAATTCGTACATATTTACACTAAATTCATACATATTTACACAAAAGATGAATATAAATTTTTTTAACTAAACATTTTACTTGATCATGCCATAAAATTAGACATTTTTTTAACATGATATTACTTTTATGGGTAAATGTTAAATCCAAAAAATCCCTCATATATTAGGATGATAAACGTATCGTGTTAGTCTTATTCATATAGTCTTTTTTACATATTATTTATGTCATATTTTGACATTAATCGTATCTAATTTTCGTGTTAGTTGATATATGAAAATATTTATTTGATTTTTGTTAGTGTTGTGTATTTATAATAATAATAATTTTAAAAATATTAAAAAAATTATTAATTTTGTATGTGTGTTGTATTATGTTCATATCACGTTATAATCCCTACCTATTTGTATGAAAAGTAAAAACATAAAAATGAAATACTAGATAAAATGTTTTTTAGATATTAAAAAAAAGGATGACTAATTAAACAAAATAGAGTAGCAGAGAAACACTATTTATAGATTGTTCAGAACAAGTACCGCAAGATCTTACTTAGAATATATATGCATTCATATAGTGAGATCCAGAGTACTTGCCCTTTTTTCATTCTTAATATTCTTATTACTAATAATGTTGTACTTATCCACATCTTCATTATCATAATTCATCTGTCGATCATTAACCCTAGATGTTAGGCCGAGAGATAACTCAAGATCAACGTTATTAAGATTATTATCTGAATAATTAATTTTCCTTTTCAAGACCTTCCTATTTTTCTCAATATTACCAGTACTGCTTCTGAAACAGCTCGTAGGGTCTCCTTCGGCTTTTATAGAGTGGCGGTCAATTGAACACCATTTGGTTTTTGATAATGAAGAAGATTCTTGATCATTCTTATCTACTTTCCTGGCTGATTGCTCTGTACTACTGGAAGGGCCAATATAATTAATACTATTACTACCCCAAGCAGCAAAAGTACTATTACTAGTAGTCCAGGGCTTCTCATGATCAGTTACTGATCTATAAAATCTAGTTGATGATATGGAATTCCTCAGGTTTCCATTATAAGCTCCCAAAGTGGAATCATCGTATCTGTATATTGATATAGAAATTATTAATTATTAATTTAATTATAAATCATAAATTTATTCTTCTATTATAAAAAAAATTAAATTAAATAAAATATTTAGTAATGATTCAATTAAAACTTAAAAATCTACTCTATCTTATAAAATTATTAGGTATATATTAATTATATGTTACAAATATAAACGTGATTATTTTTTCATTAAATATATTTATCGTGTATTCAATTGTATCACTTAGAAACTCAGGCTTAACTTTGAACCCAAAAGCTAGCTTGTGAGTTAGAGAATTGCACAAACTTATAAGCAATGCTATTGGCTTACTCTTAATCAATGTGGGACTTAACATCCCCCTCCAAATCGGCTAGAGTCCGGATTTACGGTACGGTCCGAATTTATGGCACGAGGGCCAATGGGAGTACGAAGAAGCCAAGAGTCTAGCTCTGATACCAACTTAGAAACTCAAGTCTAACTCTGAATCCAAGAACTAGCTTGTGAATTAGAGGATTAACCAAACTTATAAACAATAATATTACTTTATTCTTAACCAATATAAGACTTAATAATATCTATCAATTAATTTACAACATATTATTTGATATTCATCGTAAACTAAAATACACACAAAGATTTTTTATTACTTTAAGGATTAAATCCCACCAAATTAATATATGGTTATAATAAAATTGTAATTACCTGATCAATGACGAGTTTGGATGATAAGATTGAAATATTGGAAGTTGGCTAAGATTATAAATATCTCTGTATGCACCCGAATCCACGAGACGCCTATGCTCTTGATCTGCTACTAATATCAACAAATTAAGGGGTTAATTATAATTAAGCAATCATACTGGAATTTCTAATTAAAGTTTAGGTACAAGAATTGAGAATTAAGAAGCAGAAAATTAATTTGAGTACCTTTACAGTTTGGGTCATCCATCTTGTTGCTTCTGTACATCTAATTAGTGATCGATATATAAACAAAAGAGGGGAGATAATATTAATAATAATATTATTATTCGATGTATGAGAAATTAATTGGATTAAATGGCGCTGATAACTATACAACTTAACAATTAGTTAATTTGAATATATAGCTATTAATAATTAATAAAAGAAATTAAATTACCTGCAAATGGCTCTTGACATGTGAAATACTAAGTCCTTTGATGTTCATCAATTGAAGAACCAACTTTGGTGTAGCTCCTACGTACGAATATCATACTAATTAATAAACTATCATATTATTAATAACTAAGGGTAGAGGACTATTGTCAAAGTAAAGTTTTTATTTTTATAAACATTTAATCATTAAATTAAATTGTGAATATAAATTTTAAATTGATTGTTATTTCCAAATTAAGCAATATTAAAAATTCTAAAAATATAAACTTTGATTTGAAATTATTGATAGCCATAACTAATTGTTGATATAATTAAAATAATTGAGCTAATTAAACTCACTTTGTTGTCCACCAAGTCTTTGAATAGCATGAAGAAAACGGAGATGAAGATGAGGAGTCCAACGGAGTCTAGACAATTTGGATCTGACATAAGGCCTTAGTGAAGATGAATTAGATGATGTCTTCTTCTTCTTTTCAATACTCTCATCCACACTACTACTGCTTGAGCTTACACCTCCTTTAACGATCTTAGCCTTACTATTTTCATGATCATCTTTTTGGCCAAAACTACATGCCTTTGAACATTCAGATTCATCATCGTCACTAGGAAGTACCTCTTTGCTCATAAACTTCTCCATATATATATATAGCTCTTTATTAACTAAATAACATGAAAGGACTAGCTGTAGTAGTACTCAAAATATAGCTACAAGCAGAAGATGATTAGGATCGATCAATATCATCAGGCTATCAGCTACCTAGGCCTAGCTATAGAAAGAAAGACACAAATTGGCTGATGATCGAGTTTGAGTTTTTGCAAACTTAGAGAGAGGATATAGTAGAGTTTGGGAAACCCTAGATCTTGATGAGGAACATAATTAATTGACTAATTAATAGTAATGGAAGACCTGTCTCTCTCTTGTTGGGACGACTAAAAAGTTAATTAATTATAAATATTTCTCTCCCTTTATTAACAATTATTCGCTATTTTTTAATATATATATCGTGATTTAAATTATTTTCTCTCCATATTAATTATATATTGAATAGTTTTTTATATAAAAATTATTTATATTAATTTTATATTTTATTAGTTTGATATACTACTTCATCATTAGATATTTTATTAATAAACATAATTTCTTTATATATATAACAAATTACAATGCAAAGAAATATGATTTTTTTTTTACTTTTTTTATAAATATATATAAAAAAAGAATAATTCTGTTTAATTAATAATAAATATAATGTAGTAAATGTAGCTGATCATGTGTGATGATTAATTTCAAGTCTTAAACGTTTAAAGGTATATAAGATTCAACCATGTATGTTTTGAGTAATGATCGTTACCGCTATTAAAATGAAAAATTAAGTTGGCCAAAATATGTGAATATATACTCCATTAATGTTTGACATGTTGGTTTAATTAGTTAATAATATAAAGATAATATTTATACTTTATACTACGGTTTTATGTAATAATAGTAAATACGTTTTCCGCAATTTTTTGTACTTTTTGAGTATTTACACTAGTTATTGGAATTAATTTACCAGCATAAAAAAATAAATAAATAATTACTAGTGTGAACAACACCAGAAAATGACAAAATTGGTAGGTTTACTGTTTTCAGAGAAAACTAAAGGATTTTATAATAATTAAATTGACTAATATTAAATATGTACGTACGTCTTAACAACTTTTAAGAGGCGACTTTTTTTAGTTTCGGTATTAATTTATTATTTTTACAATAAAAATGATAAAATTGCATAATTTTATTTTGTATTTACATTCACATCAATAAATAATAATAGTGTAATATTTATATAAATTTTATTAAAAAATAAATAATTTTTTCATTATAAAATTATTTAATCAAATATTATACTATAATTAATACAAAAATAAATATAAATATAAATTTATGTATTCTTAGGATTCATCATTTACACAAAATAAATTATTATTATTATAAAAATATTTTATCGATCATAATTTTATATAATATTATGAAAATAAAATGTAATTAATTGATATGCGTTTTTTAAAAAAATATATTGATAATATATTATAATATTTATAATTTTTTACACTACGAATTTAGATAAAGATTAAAATAGATAAAAAAACATAAACTTTATAAATATAAATATGATATAAATTATTATAGATAAATATCTAAATGATAAAAAATAAATTAATTAGAGTTAAGTAAAGAAATAACACCATTACGTATTTTTATTCTAAATAACTCATAAGAATAAAAAAAATAAGTAAAAACAAAATGGTGTCAGAAAATAGTGTAATTATATACTTTCTCTCAAGATGGAAATTATATCTTAAAAGAAGATATAGATATATAATGTTCAATATATGAAGAAAAAATTCCGAATCAAGGGGATTGCTTATTTGCTTTGTTACTAGTACATTTTTTCAAGCATATTATTTAATCATTTTGGTATATAAATGATATAATTATTTAATATAATTTTACTTTTAATTTTTATATAAAATTATTTATTTATTTTTATATAACCTTATTATTAAAAGATGTATGTATATAAATATATCCTAATGATTAAAAATAAAATTTTATGTTTAAAAAAAATTATACTACATTATTAAATTTTATATAATTTTTTTTTAGTTTTATAAGAGAAATAAGAAAAATTAAATTAAATTTAAAATATTAAGTTTGAAAAATTATTTAATATTTTGTAATGAACGATCCTATCTCATGTTATTAAATTTTTGTTTAATGATCGCCGTGGTCACTCACAAGTCACATAACTCACGGGGTTCCCAATTGTAAGCAAAATATATACAAGCATCAGAGTGATGATTATGAATTGGGCGGGTAGGGAGTAAAATAGTTAAGTTAATAATTATAATTATTTTATATTAATTTTAGATATATTTGATTAATAATTATTGGTTATGAGTTGTTGATAGTTTTTTTTACTATTTAAATAAATTTTTTATTTTTTAATATTTACTTAAAAATATATTATTTTAAAAAAATTAAATATTAATTTAATTCTATATTATTTAAAATATTGATATTATTTTTTATTTTTTTAATATATATTTTTAAGTAAAATATAAAATAAAAATAAAAATTAATTTAATTATATAAAGTATAATATGTTTAATTATTAAAATTATATTTTTTAATGTAATTATATGTATTAAAATAATAATATTAATATATGTTCAATTTTAATTAATCATAAATTTGATATTATAATAAATATTCTTAACAGATAACTTATTAATTACGATTATTTAAAAAAAATGATTAAATTCTTATAAATAATTATAATTTTAATTATTTATGAATAAAACGTAACTTTTACAGTTTTTTCGAAGAAAAAAGAGAATATTTAAAAAAAAATACAAAATTGGACATAATGTTTTTGAAAATAATAAAATGAATATTACTCAAGAGGGAACAGCACGTAGCTTGGGAAGGAAGTCAACACTCAACAGTAATTTGATCTGTCTTTACTCTTAAGTCTTCACACATATGTTATTTTATTTAATAAATAAAATAATCAATATTGGTGAGATGTATTTTAATTTGCATGCCTATTATAATGCGGATGGATCGATCTCATAAATTAAGAATGGGGATGTCTGTCTGCTTCTACGTACCTGAACAAATAATTAATTAGAGTGATCACTTATTAATTAGCATATATACATATATATTTATATTTATCCTGATATATATTTTAATGATTTGGTGATAATATTAATTATTTTAAATTTTTATTCAGAAATTTAAACTACATCAAAGTTTTTTTTATTATTATTAAATTAGTTACATTAACATAAGCAATGCCATATGTATATATAACTCGAGCTTAGAGTTAATTTAACTAAAGATGACGGAGAAATACACAATATATAGTGCAATACAAGTACTTTTAAAACAATTCAGTAGCTAAGCATAATCTGCTACTATTCTAAGTGGTATATAAGTAATTAAAAGGTATATATATATATATATATATATCCACTTCCCATAGTCCCAGTATATATATACGTAGTTCAGCTCAGCAATTTTATATGGTTACTAGAAAACAGCAAGCACCAATTTGAAGCAATTAGTTATATTTTTAAATTAGTAGATGGACAAGTTTAAATAACTTAGTTTTTCTCTAAATAATTATTAGATGTAATTTCGTAAATTACACTCCTACAGATAAAAAATGATCTCAATAATTTTATAATTCAAGTTCAATAAACAATGAGTCATGAAAGTTATATACTACTTGTATTTATGTATTATTTCAACATTTAGCTGGTAATTAATTTGAACATTAATTAATTTGCACCTACCGCAAATTCTAATATAATATAGGATATATTGGTACCAAAATATTATTTTTGCAAGAATTATCATCAAAACAATTTGAATAAAAAATCTGAAAATATTCTTTATTTTAATGCATATATATAGCAATTAATATTATTATTTTTTTAAAGTAAATTAATCTTATAAATAATCAATTCTATAATGTTTAATTATATGTCATAATTCTTTTCATACATGGAATTTTATTTTTAATTTTCTAGGAAAAAAATATATGTTTATTTTTCTTACAACATAAATAAACATATTTTTTTTTTAAGGTTTAAAAATGAAAATCAATTCTTTCACTTATCCTTTTTGATTCAACGAGGAGGTTTACGTTTGTAAACTCATGACCATTTTTTTAGGATAGATCATATGTCTCTTATACTCGCATTTTCTAAGGGGTTCATTTGGCCTCTTTTTCTATATTAGGAGGTTATCACGTTATTTTATTCACGAGACAAGTGATAAGGATAAGTAAAAAAATTAATTCTTCATCTATCTTTTTTGATTAAAAGAGGATGTTTACATTTGTAAACTCACGACCCTTTCTTAAGAAGGGTCATATACCTTTAATACCCACATCCTTTGTGAGAAGGTCCATTTGGCCTCCTCTTTTATATTAGGAGATTATCGCGTTATTTTTTGGCAAGATCAATTCTTTAATAGTGAATCTTCTTCAATTTTAGGCTAGCACACATACCTTTTACATCTACATCTCGAGTGGACGGATAATGTTTAGCTTCCTCACTCCAAACTAAGAATACATATTTCTTCAAGTAGTTATTGGTCTGGGTAGTCTACATGTTTTTGTTTGATAAAAAATACAAAGAAAAGCTTTACTAAAGTCAATCGATCATACCTTTTTTTAGTACAAATTCACTAACTTTCACATCTTTTCTATCACTCTTATAGGGTGTCAAAAGCAAGGGATGGAGAGGCACGTGGAAGACATTTCTCTACTCGATCTTCTCCTACAAAGTTGATAGGAGGTACCTTTTTGATAAGTAAGAGATATCTTGATGATAAGAGGTACCACTTTCATAAAATATACCTCAATGACAAATGTGCCTTGTTGACATGAGGTATGTCGTTGGTAGGAGATACTTTATTTGTAAGAGATATCTCATTTATAAAAAGTATCTTACTAGGAGGCGTCACATTATTAACATGAGGTATTACATTGATAAGAGATACCTTATTGATAAGAGGTACCTCACTAGGAGGTGGTATCTTGTTAACATTAGGTATTGCATTGGTAGGATGTTCCTCACATGGATGGGGTTCCTTATTGATAAGAGGTATCTCATTCTGAATAATTTTCTTTTAACAAACGTGTGTATAATTTCTTAATTGTCATTTTGTGATTTGATGAAATCTTGTAACAACTACTTAACTTATTGAAGTTTTTCCATGACATCACTTTCTAAGGATGCATCCTTAAACTAACGCTCATTGAACTAATAACACGTGGGATCATCTTTGTAACCTTTAACCTTTTAACTTCTAGGGCTGATGGCTGAATAGAAATTTACCACAATCCATGGTATAGTGTGAGATGAGCTGTATGGTGAGTTACATGATCATGCGTATCACTTTCAAGAACTTGATGCATAAGGTGGTTCTATTTTTGCTTCTTTTTTAACTGGAGATTGTGTGATGGGTGGTCATGTTGACAGATTTGTATTTTCCTATGGCATACTGTGATTCTCTTGTTTTTTAAATGAAATAAAGGTCTCAAATTCTCAATATAGATTGAAAATTTTAAGGTTACATGATGGTCTCTAATTGTTTGGAAATAATTATAAATTGCTCCACGATTTAAAGAAGATTAAGAAGAAATTTGAATCTCTATAATGTATCACATTAGTTCATATTTATAGACACCATCATCCTAAGTGTCGACACCTTATTACAACAATCATATTTAACTTACAATCAGATCACCAATACATGATGAGATCATGTTCATATATCTTTATAATTCACATCTTTTTGTCCTCTTATTAGTTCTTATACCTTGTATACCTTATTGGAATGGTACACTTAAAACTCATCGTATATCAATATATATCTTATATATATTATATACATATTTATTTAAACTAATTGAATTATTTTAGCATTTAAATCAATAATTATATTTGCTGCGACTTGTGTACTCAAACCATTTAAATTATTTGATCATTTAAATAAATAATTATATTTGCTGCAATCAATCAGTATTTATATAGTACTAGGTAAATTCAAATTATGAGTAAAAACCTATAATTGGCGTTAGTAGTTGGTCATCTTTTACCTTATTAATAAAGAATCTGTTCCAATAAAACTAAATATTGTACTCAATCTCTTTTATTTATTTATTTTTAGATTTTTTTAGTTCAAAGATAAACAATCATTTTAAGTGGGATGAGGGGTTGAAAATTTGGCAGTGTACCCTTAACTACATGCACTAAAACTTGACAAATTAAACTATCATGCTGTAAACTTTAAATCAAATTAATTTATAGTAGGACTAGATCTCAAAATCAAGAACAATTATCATAAGAATATTAATACTTTAGTCTTAATATTTACTTGTGGTTTGGAGTGACTCTGTGCACCTATATTTCTTCTCTTCTATTGTCATTTTTTTTTCCAACAACTCACATAAATAAATTATCACACCATTTTGGTCAAGCACAAAAAAAAAAAAACCGAATTAAAACAAAACAAAACACTACCATTACTATTATTCTTTTTTTTTATGAAACCATGTGTCGTTATTCCTCATAGTCAAATGCGGCAACTACAACTTCCAAAATGAGAATAAATTTCAACCATAAAATTGGTGTTTGGTCTATCATTTTCACCTATCCTTGTAGCTTGTTGGCTGTTAGTACTTGTAAATTTCGATGATTGGTGCAGAGAAGAAAAGGTCCTTTTCACTTTTGAATAGAGATTAGTAGACATTTTTTGTATGAAAATGAATACTATCTCAATACTGCCTATCAAATTGTCATTGTTTTCCTCCTGTATTGCTACGGCCCCAATTGCAAATTAAGTGTAGATTTCAATTACAAACTAATAAAACCTTGAGTGTTTATAAAGATCTTCTATAAGCCCAAGTGATATATATATCATTAAACCACCTCTAGTTTACTTCTTCTTTTTTTCTTACTTCATAAATCATACAACATTAAGGTCAAAAATGGTTTCTAGCAAAAAAAATATGCAAAATTGCCGTAAATTGTAGCATTTACATTATACTCAAGGTAGTAGATCCCCAAATCCACTAAAGGAAATGGATTATGAACCAAAAATATGTTATATATTTTGTTGTGTAAGGTTAAATGACAACGTTGCTCTTGTTGTATCAATCAATAACAAATAATTACAATCTTTTCTTAGCCAATCACTTTTATGGAAAGTGTGGATTTTGTGCTCTTTAATCTTTGACATCTCCGAGATATGCGGAACTGTAAAAGACAGATAAAGAGAGTGGCCGTTCTAACGGCCACCTCTACATCCGGTTATCCTTTTTCCAGCCTAAGTTCTCCTTCCTCCAATAATCCAATTCATTTCCATTTTCTCGGGGAAAAAAATAGAGAATTAAACTTGAAAAAATATATCCCAATAAAAAAAATTTCTTTTTTTCCTGAAGCCCCATTTCCCTAAATCACCAATTTGTTGATATTGAAAATCTTTGAAATATGTACCCAAACTGTTGTGTTCGCTGCGCATAAGGTAATATTGATTCAATTTTCAATTTGAACGAGATTCATTTGATATTATCTTCAGTTATTATCCAAGTTAATATCTTTTTGGGGGGGAATTTTAGAATCGTGTTAGAAAGTTGAAATCTTTAGTAGAAGATGCAGCATAATATATTCGCAACAATGCGAAGTTTAAAGATAATAGATGGGTGTAAAACCACTCAGGTCTATGCTATTAACCCATCTGGGCCTGGTGGTGGTGACAATCTATTACACAATTTCCAAGATCATCTTAGAGCCAATTCAATTAGATCCAAATCGAATAGGGTTTTCCATAGCTCTAACACAATACCCACTAATGTTATAGCTGAAAATGTTCTTCCATATGGGCTCCCGGAGACCGATCTTCTTGAACCCCATATCGATTGTTGTCTCAAGCCCATTGATTTCGTCGAAGCCTTTGCTGATATGTACCGTAGGATTGAGAATTGCCCACAATTCGAGAAATCTAGGATCTATCTTGAGCAATGTTCTATATTTCGTGGGATGTCTGATGCCAAAATGTTCCGGCGGAGTCTCCGATTAGCTAGACAACATGCTGTTGACGTTCATACTAAGATTGTGTTGTCTGCATGGTTAAGATATGAGAGGAGAGAGGATGAACTTACTGGGTCATTGGCTATGGATTGTTATGGGCGTAATATTGAATGTCCTAAGGCTGCTTTGCTATCTGGGTATGAACCTGAAACGGTATATGAAGCTTGTATGTGTTCAAGTGCTTCTAGACATGAAGATGATAATGAAAGTTTGATGGGGCATGAGGAGTGTTCGACTTCAGAGGAAGATGGTGATATGTCATTTTGTATTGGAAATGATGAGGTTAGGTGTATAAGGTACAATATTGCATCTTTGTCGACACCATTTCGAGAAATGTTGTATGGTAGCTTCATAGAGTCTAGAAGGGAGAAGATAAATTTTACAAATAATGGAATTTCTGTGGAGGGAACGAGAGCTGTTGAGATATTTAGCAGGACTAAAAGGTTAGGTTCATTTGATACCAAAATTGTTTTGGAACTACTTTCTTTGGCAAACAAGTATTGTTGTGATGAATTGAAATTGGCTTGTGATGCTCATTTGGCATCTCTAGTTTGTGATATGGAAGATGCATTGTTGTTGATTGAGTATGGATTGGAGGAGAATGCATATCTTTTAGTGGCTGCTTGCTTGCAGGTGTTTTTAAGAGAACTGCCAAGTGTGATCCACGATCCTAATGTGATGAGAAATTTCTCTAGTTCAGAGCGTAGGGAAAAATTGGCTATGGTAGGGCACTCCTCTTTTGTTTTGTATTACTACTTGAGTCAGGTTTCCATGGAGGAAGAAATGATGTCAAATGCAACAGTCATGCTCTTGGAGAGGTTGGTAGAATGTGCATCTGAAAGCTGGCAAAAACAACTTGCATACCACCAATTAGGTGTTGTGATGCTTGAAAGGAAAGAATTTAAGGATGCTCAGCATTGGTTTGAAGCAGCAGTTGAGGCTGGTCATGTTTATTCGTTGGTTGGTGTTGCAAGGGCCAAGTATAAGCGTGGTCACAAGTATGGTGCATATAAGCAGATGAACTCTCTCTTACCTGCTTATAAACCGGTCGGCTGGATGTATCAGGAGCGCTCTTTGTATTGTGTCGGGAAGGAGAAGATTATGGATTTAGATACTGCAACAGAGCTGGATCCAACTCTACCTTATCCATACAAGTATCGTGCTGCTTCACTGTTGGAGGAAAGCAAGATTGGAGCTGCTATATCTGAAATCAATAAAATAATAGGATTTAAAGTCTCTCCTGATTGTCTTGAGTTGAGGGCTTGGTTTTTGATTGCCTTAGAGGATTATGAAGGAGCTCTAAGAGATGTCCGAGCCCTCTTGACTTTAGATCCAAACTACATGATGTTTCAAGGAAAAATGCATGGTGACCATGTGGTAGAGCTCCTTAGCCCTCTTGTCCCACCAATTAGTCAGGCTGATTGTTGGATGCAACTCTATGACAGGTGGTCCTCTGTAGACGATATTGGCTCTCTGGCTGTCGTACATCATATGCTGGAAAATGATCCTGGAAAGAGCCTTCTACATTTTCGGCAATCTCTTCTTCTGTTAAGGTATGAATAAAAAACCAGTACATAAGTTTTACTTGGTTTTGGGGCCTTTTCAATGCATAATAACCGTAGTTTTCTTAGATATTATTTATCTATTTCGAGAACCTCCTTTAATACTTTATCAAAATGTGTAGGCTGAATTGTCAAAAAGCTGCCATGCACAGTCTGCGATTAGCTCGAAACCATTCCAGCTCTGATTATGAAAGACTTATCTATGAAGGATGGATATTATATGACACTGGTCATCGTGAACACGCTTTAGCAAAGGCAGAGGAATCAATTTCTATCCAGAGATCATTTGAAGCTTTTTTCCTCAAAGCATATGTCTTAGCAGACTCGAGCCTTGATGCTGAGTCTGCAAAGTATGTGGTTCAGCTATTAGAGGAAGCTCTCAGGTGCCCTTCAGATGGCCTTAGGAAAGGACAAGTTAGTAGCACTTTAACATATTAATAATCCTATTTATATTTGTTTCATGCACCATGGTTTTAATTCATTGCTGGGTTTCTACTGTCTGCAGGCACTAAATAATTTAGGGAGTGTCTATGTGGATTGTAATAAGTTGGATCTTGCTGCTGACTGCTACACAAATGCGCTTAACATTAAGCACACACGAGCTCATCAGGGTCTGGCACGTGTATATCATCTTAAAAATCTAAGGAAAGCTGCATATGATGAGATGACAAAGCTGATAGAGAAGGCGAGGAACAATGCATCAGCTTACGAGAAACGATCAGAATACAGTGACCGTGACATGGCAAAGAGTGATCTTATTACAGCAACTCGACTAGATCCTCTAAGGACATATCCATACAGATACAGAGCAGCAGGTGACTTTTAAAACTCTATTTATATATTTCTACATCCAGCTAGATTTTGTAAATATTTTTTAACAACTGTCTTAATAACTTTTGTACCGATGTAGTTTTGATGGATGACCACAAAGAAGAAGAAGCTATAGCAGAGCTTTCAAGAGTCATTGTATTCAAGCCTGACTTGCAGCTGTTACATCTTCGAGCAGCATTTTATGAATCGATGAATGAATATGCATATACCATCCGAGACTGTGAAGCAGCGTTTTGTCTTGATCCTAGTCATGCTGATACTCTGGAGCTCTATAACAAAACCAAAGAGCATCTTAGTGAACAACAAATATAAGGAAATGTATAGATGCCTATTATTTGTTGTCATAGTTGGGGGCAAATTCCCCTGCTGCTAGTATCTTTAGATATGCGCAGATGCAGATTTTTCATGACCTTTGTGAAAAGGAGGAATTGAAAAGAGAAATGAGAGGGGAGCAACATTGAAGGATGTAAATATATCTCTGATCTCTTCTTTTGTGAGCTATGTATTGGATCAAATCTGCATCAACTAGTGCATATAGCTTCTGCTACTGCTGCTATGTCAACCATACCAATCCACAAAAGATGAGAGTGAAAGTAACCACGGTGAAATAAACTTGTACACGAAATTTCACGAACTTGTGATGCAAGTCCTATCTAGCAGCCCACCATTTATTATTAATTTTTTTTCCAAGTGATCTGCAATGTAATTTAACCTTGGCATATAGTTGCTCTTTTTTCCCTTATTGAATTAATTATGTTTCATGTCCTCGTGTATTATAAACATAATCATAATATTTATAATGTTGAAAACATGTACAGAAAACGCTTATAAAGTTACAAATATGCTCATAACATATCTAAAAGTATACCAAATATCTTGGAGTTTATAAAATTTATGAGTATGTTTGTAACAAATATGTCTATAATTTTAAAGTTTTAAATGCATTATGTTTGTTATTTTATACATGTTTGTAACAAACCTAATACGTTACTACATAAAATATAATTAATTTTTTTTTATTCATGAGATTTAATATTTAATTAATCTTTTTTTTTCGTAAGATTCAATATTTTTCCTTATAAAGAATTGGAATATTGGAGAGTCAAATATTGAGATTAATGTTGTTATTAGCTTTGCATTCATAGTTACAAGGATTTGAAATGAAAAGAAATGCAATGTGGAATAAAAATGAGCAAAAGTATTTTAAAAAAAGAAGATTGTATATGTATTAACAAAGGAAGTATCTCATATAACTTAGATATGATAATAATGTCAGATTTATAAATAAACATGAGTATTTCAAGCTCAAAAAGTTAACCTCTACAATTTAGCGGTGGGAGGCTGCTGATGAATTCACAACCCCATACAGAAAAGAAAAGCATCTTTTGTACCAATTCACCTGTGACATGTTAAAAGGTGATATGTGGTGTTTAATGTGCAACACGGGATACCCATCTATAATTCTAACTGTCTTCTATCAATTCATTACCACCACAACTGTCTTTTAACCATTTTTTACTTAACAAAGTAGTTTAATCTCCCCAATACCTCTTGTACTCACTTCCATTCCAATCATATATCTCATGGAAGATGATGAGAATGAGAATATTGCTACTTGTCCCAAAAAGCTTAACTTCAATGCCCGTTTCTTATCAACAAGACGCCTTGCAAATCTCAACACTAATAATAACACAGATCAGTTGTCCTACACAAATCAACAAGACTACTCTAATTCATGCAATACAAGTAGTATTGATAGAATCCCATTTTCTTGGGAACAAGCCCCTGGCAAGCCTAGATTTGTGAAAACACGCCAAAACTCACATGACAATGTTGAAGATATTACACCTCGGCTTAAGCTCCCACCAAGTTGGTCTTGTCCACCAAGAGAGACACAACTTAATGATGATAACGATGATGGTTGTGATGGAGATGTTGATGATGATAACTGCGACGACAACGATGATGATTGCGAAGAAGTAATTGGTTACAGAGATTATGACACTTCATCTTTGGATGAAATGGATGTGTTTTCTTTGTCAGAGGCAATTGATATTGTGGAAAGATCTCAGAAATTTGAGAAACAAAAAAATCATAGTTTAAAGCTAAAGCTTGAGGAGTCCAAAAATGAGTATCAATCCCCAAATTTCATAATCCAACGTTTTCTTCCAGATGCTACTGCATTGGCTGCCTCATCTGCTTCATTAAATAGTTTTAATCAATCATGTTCAACAAACAAGACTGAAACATCTGAGGCTCAGCCAGTTGTACACAGTCACTCATACTCTTCTAATCCTAAAGGTTGTGGTTTTCAAGTCTTTTTACCTAATTGGCACATGAAGCGCAGAATTTGTGGTATTAAGAGTCCTGTTAAGCTATCTCACCGCCATATTGTCAAACACAACAGTAAACACTAATAATAATTTTAGTTTTGAAAAATTCTATTTGTTACAAATTTAAGATGTTATTAAATTATACATCACTAAATTATTGATAAGTTGAATGAACCAAAAAACGACGTACAATAATAAGTCGACATGCCAGTATTGGTAATTATCAAGAATTTGTGATATATAGTAGTATTTTTTACGTTTAAGTGTCATTACTTGTTATAATTTATACTTACTTTTAATGTTGTTTTAATGTTGTGTATATACTTAATTTATTAAACATATGTTTATATATATGTATCTTTTACGGGATGAATTTCCAAGTTAGTATCATTTATTTTACTTATTAAGATATTCTAGCTTCTTTAATTTGATAGCATTTTGTGGGTGTTTGGATACATGGGTTGGCCTAGAGCCCGACCTGTCTGACAATCTGATTCAACTTTTGTATCTATGGGGTCGATCTCAATTTATTAATGTACCTATTTTTACCATTTTGTTACATATGTTTATCCTATGTAATTGACATCTTTACATATAAAACTATATAAATACATAGATTCTTAAGAGATCCATACATCCAAACAATTGCTCTGATTTTTCTCTAGTTTCTCTCACTGTAAATTAGATCAATCCTAACACATTGGTGTCTATCGTGGAACTCAGATTCTGAGGTCGAGCTTTGGCTTTTGACCCTGCATTTTCTCGAATTCACCCCAAATTCTAAGAGATTTAAAAGACCAAACACGTGTTCCATTCACTAGTTACATCTACAATCACTTGTTCCATATCACTATGGTAGGAACACGTGTCGAAGGACGATTAATATTGGCAAATGAGGGAGCAACAATAGCATTCAAAAACATCTCGTTGACATATAATGAGGCTAGAACGGAGGCTAACCTTCATCAAGAGTTAGCTCGTCAATTCCTCAAGATAAGAAGAGGGCATGAGGAGACCAGGTGAGAAAATAGGTTGTTGCACTCCCAGTTAGGTGGGGGAGCCTTTGATAATCGAGCCACCAATCTGATTGACAAGAATAGACCAAAACGCATCTTGCTTGAGCCTAATCAAGGTGAGCAAGAATTTAAAGGGAACCCTTTTTCTAGTTCGATGAGACCTAGTTATGAACAATGGATACAGGAAATAAAATTGGGAGGCACGATTGTAGGCATTGGAAGAGGCCAACAAAAAGCAAAACCAAGCTATGAAGGTAGCCAATGAAAGGCATGAGAAAGGAAAAGCCTCCTATGACATGGATAGGGACTGTGAGCAATTATGTGTCTTTCCATTCTCCGATGAGATAGAGAATGATGAACTACCAACCAAGTTTAATGCTCCTAAATGCTCCAATTATTTTGGAACTAAGGATCCTGTAACACATGTACAAAACTTCAAGGCGGACATAGCTCCTATGAGCTTCTCATAAAGAAAGAGAGATGACATGATGTGTAAGTTATTCTCTACTACCCTCTGTGAGGGTGCTCAGAAGTGGTTCAACAACCTGGAACCTCGCTCAATAACCTTCGTATCACAATTCGCTAGATTATTCATCACTAATTACGCTTGTAACAAGTGCTTGAGGAAGGGATCACATTACCTCTTCTTAATTATTCAAGAAAAAGGTAAGTCCACTGAGGGGTATATTGATGGGACAAAATCGGCAACCGTTTAACAATACTAATTTTGCATATATTTTGGTTTATATTTGTAAAAACTCTTGCAAGTGCATGAATCATTTTATAAAGTATATTCTCAATATCGATCTAAGGAAGGAATATATATGATTTTTAATTTATTATTTAAATTTTTAAAAACGAAATTAAATCATAAACATTTTGTCACGATATTTTGATTTTTTTATGTTTCATAATCTAATAACATAAAAAAAAATAAACATAATATGGATTCAATAAACAATTATACAAATTTTTATCATTCATAACAGTGAAGTATTTATAGATATAATAATTAAGTTAATTATACTTACTCATATTATTTAGGTTATTAAAGATATAAATTGATATTTATTGATTATCTATTTTTTATATAAATACCACATTTGGTAGGGTTAGATATTCTTTATTAATTAAACAAATCAATTAACACCTATGGGTGGAGTTGATAATTAATTTGGTTAATTAAATTAATTTCTTCTTTCTAAGAAATTAAAAATGAACCATTTAAATATCACATTTGGTGAGGTTAGACATTTTAAACTTTATTCAAGGTTTTCAAATTAAACCTAAAAATTTAATTATCTAAGTATTAACTTTCAAGTTTTAAAACTATTACTCAAAATATGTTGTCAATATATTTTCGAATAATAGTTCTTATAAAAACTTTTGAAATAGAGTTTCACTTTAACTATCAGACGATTGTATAAAAAAATAAAAGAATATTACTCTAAATCAGATCGGATAATTAAACCTTAAAATCTAATTTTCATATTTAAGTTTGTAATGAAAAATAATATACAAAATTTTAATGCTAATTCTTTTTTGGAAAACCTCCAAACGGATTTTCATTTTTGTTTATTGAATCAAAAACTAGAAATTTACAATAACATAACTAGTTCTTCTAAAAAAAAAGAACTTTAAAACTAAAAAAAATTAAAAACTAAGAAAGCTTTCTAGAGATAAAAGAGTTGAGAAATTATGTGTTTTGAGATTGGAAAAAATGGTCCTTTTATATGCGAGGAAAATGTTATACAAAATAAAAATGAGAAGGTATTCACCACAAGGTTGCGTCAACACAAAAAAAAATAGGGCTAGTTCACCATCACAGCAAATGCCTCACACCTTCCCCCATAGTATGTGGAAGGGGTCCGAAACTTAGAAAGATCTTGAGGTTTATGAATAATCCTAAGGGGGCTCCACTAAACCATACCTCATCAGTCTGCATGCAACAAAATGTAGGGTATTTAGCAGATGTCGCCATAGAGGTTTCTTAGAGAGATAGTTTTGGATATCAACTAACCATTTCTTCACATCCCAACTTCATGTCATGATGAAGAAGCTCATATTCCTTATCATGAGCTTAGTCGCATTCCAAATGCTCAATATTAACCTGGTGTCACTGGTGAGGGATTCCCACCAGCCTGAGACATAGAAGAGATATTTCTTCCAATTCTTCTCATTCTCAAGAAGGATTACATTTATACCTCGGTCGTGCTTCACATACATATATACCCTTCTCGGGTCTATTAGGTTCTACTTCAGGACATAACCTTCATTAAATTTGGGTATCTCTAAATCCATCTCGAGCTCTTGGCATATCACTGTAAGGTTGAGAAGATACCCCCACCCATTAGGCATCATTTGACCCGACGCGAGCTGAGTCCTAACCAAGAGGGTACAGGGGAAAACCATAAAGCCTTCTCATGAAAGACCATCTACCCAAGTGGAGGTTGGTTGATGTCACAAGCCCCCTTCGGTGGAATCATTATTTAAACTGAGGAGAGGATGTTGTAGGTTTTCCTCAACCTCTCCTCATCCTATGGTGATAGTCCATTGGTCTTAATTTTGACCGACCAACCCTTGGTATGATCTGTAGGTTCCCTAAACCCTATGTTCCTTATTTTCTTCCTCCATGTCCTAGCCACTAATATTTGAGTGTGGGGCATGTTCAACCTAATGGTTGGAGCGTCCTGAGGGTAAGTGGTAGAGGTAAAGGGCTAATGAAGATATTAACTCACCTGCCTGAAAGTGTTTGTCCTGGAAGACTCTGAATCGTCACTTACGCTGGGCTATTGGGGGTTGTACCAAGAACTGGAGCCTGAAGTCTCTTCTTTGTGCATTGTCTGCAAAAAGCCACACAACATAAAAAAAGGGTAAGGTATGAGAAAAAAGAGATTATCTAGGGTCCAATTTGAAAATAAAGAGAAGTGATTTTTTAAAATCGACCTTAAAAGAAAGCAAAAAAATGTTAAACTCATGAGATTTGTATTCTAAAATCCCAAGCAAATAAGCTATATTTTGAGCTGAATTCTTACCATCAAATTAAAATTATTTTAATGACTCGAGTTAATGCGACAGAACATTTTCTTTATTACTTTTTGTCTTAAGTGTAAGAAATGATTAAAAGACTCGCCCCTAGCACCTCCTTATATAAAAACATACATTTTTTTCTCTACAACCAACTTACGTGTATTTATTATTGGAGTTGAACGGTTTAGAATCGATGCTCGAGTTAAAAGAATAAGAGGACTTGATGTTTGAATACATAGGTTGTTTAGAGTTCGATCCGTCTCACAGCCCGACCCCAAGAGACAATCTAAGATCCACACACCGAGTAATTGATGTGATTTTTTTCTAGCTTTTCTTCTTACTGTAAATCGGATAAATTCCAACAGTGAGGATTGATATTGTCTGTTTCTAAATTTGTCAATAATTTAGGAAAGAGTGACTTGTTATGGATAGAAGTCAGTCAATACTCTGTCGGACTTTAGGCAAGGTGCTTTGGTCATTGGTTTTTTGCAATTGTGCTGTACATTCCTAGTTTTTAGTCACTTTATTACAGGGACCAGATATATTATGAATTGGAAAGTTGGAATTTGGGATTAAAAAGGTTTATTTGTTTGTATTTTTGTTAAAAGTAATTTTAAAAGGAAAATACGGATAGTTTGGATGTATTTTTTTTAGAAGTAATTTTATGAAAAATGATTTAGTTAAAAGTGATTTTAAAAAAAATTATTTAAACGTTTGAAATAAAAACATTAGAAGTTATTTTGAGTGATATTTTAGTAATTATTTTAAGAATGAAGCATACATAAAAAATTACTTATCTCAAAAATATTAATAATATTTCACAAAATTTTAAAAACATTTCTTGAGATTATCAAACACTTTAATAAATACTTTATACCATTAAAAACTACTTTCAACCAAAAATAAAAGCAGATACAAACGGACTCTACAGGATATTTCTTCTTACAAAATGTTATTTTCCAAGACTAAAAGCAATTTTGAAAATAATAATAATAATAATTCATGAGTTTATTTAAATAGGAAAATGAGCAAAAGTTTAATATGTGAAATACAATCAAGTATGATATGATAATTAAAAAAATTACATATGATTTCTTGTGCGATATTTTTTTAATAATAATATAATTATACTTTCATATTATTTGAATGAGCAAAAGTATGTCATATTTTCTTAATGAGCAAAAGTTTGTTTTTTTTTTCTTTGTTAAATTGCTTAATGTAAAGGACACTCTGTTGAGTTATAAAAACAAACATGAAAGCACTGAGAGGAAAACCAGCCAACCGTTTGACCGGAGCCCCAACACTACCTTATTAATTGAGAATCTTATATGATACGAATAAGTTATAGCATAATCCGATCACATTCTACAAATTCGTTGCATATATTGTTGGAAAATCTTGACAAATAATCATCTTAGTTATAAAATATGAATAAAAAAATGAATTAATCTCATCTAATATATATATATTCTTTTAAAATAGAAGTTCATCTTACCGCAATAGGAGAATTCTTTGTAACAATGAATTAGTATTAAAATAAATATTTGTCATCTTGAACTAATTGATAAAATGTATATTTTGGTAGATTTAAAATGAAAGTTTCTAATTTGATGACGAAGGTGAAGATGAACTCATTTTAAAATATAAAGATGTTAACGTATAAAAACTTTTAGAAAATCTTAAAATATTATTCAAATAAGATTATGATTAAAATTTAAATGATTTAATAATTAATTGATTTGAATCAAAGTATTAACTTAATAAAACTAAGTAGGTTTTTTTTTAAGGATGTATTATTTATAGATAAAAACAAATAAATTATAGTCGATAAAATATTAATAATAATATAAATTTATAAGTATATTAGTGATATCATTCAATAAATTATTTTTTTAAAAGAATAAAAGCTGTTTATCTTGTTAAAAATAATGGAAACTTTTGAGCCCAACAAATATTTATCCCCATGAAACCCTTGTAACTTTACCATAAAGTTGCGTAATTTATAGGTTTTCAAATATCTACCCAAGTCCTCAGTTTCACAATCCAATAAGGTGGACCAGTTAGATTTAAGTGTACCTATCCATAAATAAATATGTATCTTAGTCACTCAGAAGGTCCAAGTTAATACTTATGGTTAATTAATACACCAATTTGAAAGATACCACGTTTAATATAAGAGATTTTTATAAAGATGTCATATTTTTTACAATAATTTAAAAAAGGTTAAGATTGTTTTTAATTTAAAAAAAGACACATTTTAACCTTAAATTTGATAATATATATTTTAATCAATTTTATTTAAAAATAAATAAAAATATATATAAAATTTATTTTACAAAACATAATTATTATAAAGATAAAAAAATATTAACATTTTATAAATTTATAATTAATTTTAAATACATAAATCTCTTTTATTATATTATATATTAAAGTTTTATTTTAAAAAATAAAAATAAATTATTTTATAATAAAATAAATATAAATTTATATGAAAATGATACGTTAAGTATTTTGATAATTCATAAATAATATAATATATTATTATTTTTATTAAATATAATTATAATTACATTTAATAAAAATAATAATTTTATTTAATAAAAATTATAATTATAATATAAAAAATAATATTCATAAAAATAATTAAATTATTAAAAAATTGAAATCCTCTATATACAATTTTCTGCAAGATATAAATACAAATATAGAACATTTTGACGCAAACTTTATGTTAAAATATTATCTAATATAATATTATTATAATTATTTTTATTATTAATATAATAAAATATATCTAATTAATTATATTTTAATATTTAAATAAAATTATTATTAATAAATATTTGTTATCTTAATAAAAATAAAAATTATAATAATATTAGATATATGTGTTATAATGTAATCTATTTTTTAATTTTTTAATCTTAAATAATTTATTTTAAAAAAATATCAATAATTTTTCATAAAAATGGTTGTAACTATTTAGTAAAGTTTTTAATAATTTAAAATTTTATAATTTATTATTATTATTTTAAATTATTTTATAATAAAATTTTGATAAGTTATTTGTTATAAAAAATTATATATTTTTTATTATATAAATATTATTTATTTTTATTTATAATAAAAATAAATTATTATTTATTAAATTTAATAAATGAAAATATTTTATTTTTGGTTTTTTTTTTTTAAATGTAGAGTTTGATTTTTTCAAGAAGAAAAAAAAAGTGGTTGAGAAAGAGGGGAATAAGAAGAGAAAAAAAAATGGCTAAGGAGAGAAAAAAAAATATAATTATCTACAAATTGTTGAATAGGTTTCAATATATCCATTTTTAAATTAAAAACAATATATACTATTTTTTAAATTATTATAAAATATATTCACTTTTTAGATAAATACCCTTTAATATACAGGCTACATCCAACACACTCTTGTCTTCACAACTGTTGCTTCATGCTGCTATGTTGATTCATGTTGTCGTTTTTCTAAATTAGATCGTATAAAATGGAAGGAAAGAGGAGGTGGAAGAAATTGGAGAATCCAATGGAGGTTTGGAAGGCCTGGCTATGCTTCAAACAATATCTTCTTCTACTTGTTCTTTCAAAAAGAAACAATAATAAAGGTAAAAAGGTTTCTAGTTAATTTCCTTATTAATCAAAACCACAATTTTCTCTTACCTTATTCATCAATCTCAAATAGCAAGGAAAGGAAATTGACTAGTGACTCTTTATAAAGACATGGAGACTTGTGGTGAATATGCAGATATACGAGTGATGTGGGAGATTATTCATTCTTCTCCACAAGGTATCAGAAACAGAGGAAGGAGCAAGAGGTCTTCTTCGTACTGGAAAATTTGTTTCGGCCCATCTTGAGTTAGAAATTTACAATCACAACAGTCCCTTCCTTATAGAGAAACTTGCATATATATAGAGATTCTTAAGTATCATCGATATCAGATTTAACCGTCATTTCTCTAGTTAGAACTTCAATTTAATATAGAACTTTCATGTAATATAAGGAAGTTAAAAGTGTGAATATGTAGGACAAACGATTACAAGAATTTGAACCCTGTTGAAGTAGGTTTTGCACTCACCGTGTTTCCTCTGCACCTGATCTTGCAAACAGAAAGAACACAGGAGGAATGACATCCCGTCAAATCAGAGAATATCCTATAATATAAGATATTATCTAAATTAATTAATTCAAACAATATCTTATGGGGATTATTTCATGAATATGCCTTCTGCTTCAAATTCACCCTTATCTACTAACTAGTCATTGGCTGTGTGTTTGACTGCACCCTTTTGAACAATCAATCATAACGTGGACGAGTGCGCCACAAACACGATAAATTTGCACCAACAAGGGTTTACTAGAGAAGAACAGTTGTAGAAGAAAGCTTATTCTGATATATGAGTTTAAGATGGAAGCTAACACGACGTGTGAGCTTCAATTATTCTCTAGTTCTATTACAAAACACTTAACAACCAGGTTCAAGATTAATACTGTTTCTGTAGTACAAATACAATAGTCCTAAACTAGAGCTTTAGCAGCAAAGACTAGATTAAAAGATATGATATAACAACAGACGTGTGGTTCTGCTTCATGGTGCATTGCCTTCTTCGTGAAGGAGCATCTGATCAAAGTGCCATACTCCTACAATTTATCAACAACAAAAAAATCTCAATTAGACAAAAAGTTGACTAATTAATGTCAGAACTACAAATAGTTTAGGTTGTTCATAGTATCTAATTACCGTGGCCTTTTCCAACCCTCCTTAGCTGAGCTACAAATTCTGATATCTTCTTAATGGCTTCAACCTGTAAAAGCAATAACTTAGCACTATTCAATGTGCCATTCAGGATCAAGTGGTGTGAATAATTATAAAATGCTTTCTCTTCTTAATATATATGTGTTATGTTTCTTTCACTATTATTTATATATATTTAGTATCAACACTAATGATTGATTAACCATATTTAACAATAGTGTTGGTACCCCATGAGATGGATGTACCAACTTTTGGCAAAAAAAACAAAAACAAAAATAGAATACCTTATGAGTTTGATATTATTTTGTCCAATTTTGTAGTTAAAAACACCTCTGCTAGAAACAACTTGTCACTAATATTCTTCTAGCTTCTCCAAATAATTGAGGACTAAAAAAGAAATATAACAGTTTTAGATTCACCTGCTCTTCCAAATACTCTTTTTCTATGAAATCTTCCAATTGGGGGTCACAGTTCCGTTCAGCCACCTGCGTTTAACTCAAAATGCAATCAGGGCATGGTGGTTTCAATATCATGGAGAAAATACCAGAAAAAAAAAATGCATTACACTGTGCAATTTCAGTAGTTTCTCATTTGTTAACTTCTCCAAAGAAAGTGCTAGCTCCATAGCTGTACACAAATCACATGAAGAAAGAATTAATAATAATTTGTTCCTAGCAATTTTCCAAACTAAAAGAAGGAAAAAATTAAACATAATTGGAATTAATTTTTCCAAACAAAGATTAAAGGGAAAAACTGAAAAAGAAAGGAACAAAGAAAATTAGCAAACTTACCAAACAGTGCATCTCCCTTGTCTTCATGCTCATAATCTGAGGGGGGTTTCATAATAGAGTGAAGCTTCACCTTTCCTCCTCGAATATTCTTTTTAATAAAATAAATAAAATTTAAGAGACTGACATCAAACCAAAGCAGAATGAAAACAAAGATGATATCTTCTTCTTAAGCACCTAAATAAAAATTAAAGTAGATATATAGTATAAAGAAGATGCCTGATATCTAATAAGCTTTTCAGCATGCTCTCTTTCTTCACCACTAGACTCCTTGAAGAACCTGATTGCAATAATCCTAATCGTAATTAATTTGAACTTCTTTTGAATAAAATAATAAAATTAAAAACAGGGTTAAAGACTTAATTTGGAGAGTTTCAAGTATATTTACTTGGCAAGACCCCTGAGAGCTATATTATCCCTGTCAAAGTATGCAAACATGGCATGGTACACGTAGGACACACTGTATTCAACACTGTAATTCAAGAAGCAAAATTGGATTAAGAATTTAGAAATTAGATCAAAAGAATGAAAACCTTGTAATTCTTGGACCTTTTGTATAAAAACAGGGACATCCAACAAATACATGGTGTACTAAACCCAATTAAAAAGCATGCAATGGTAAAGGATATATAATGATAAAGTTTCATTTTTAACTCACTCCACCGCATGAATCTACCTGTTATTGTTAAGTGTAATATTTATATAATTAACGATAAATTGTTTAAATAAAATGGAATTATACGTACTAAATTTTATCTTTTAGTTTTTATTAATTAATAATTCACTATAAATTTAATAATTTTAACATATTTATATTTAAATAATTACATATCATATATTTTTTATTAAATAACAATAAATACACTTATTATTATATTTTTTTTATTACTATAATTATTAAAATAAAAATTATAGGATTAAGAAGCAACTATTTATATGGTGCTACTGCACACAATCGACGTATGTTATTTTCTTACTAAGGTGAGGTCTCTTTGTTCATTAAAAAATATATATACTTTAGTTTTTTTAAATGCTACTTTTTAGGTCTTTATTTTATTAAAAAAATAAATATATATTTAATTTCTTACTTTATTTTTAATAAATAATAAATATTATCTTTTAATAAAATAAAAAATACTAATAACACATAAAACGAAAAAACATTTTTTTAGATAATTATATAATGTGAAATCATATATCATATAAATAATATAGTTGTAAAGTTGTATGGATTATGTTTTAATAAGTAATAAAAATAATTATTTTATCTTAATTAATTTATTGTATATATGTTTTTTCTAATAATATAAAATTAAACTTATTTCTAACTTTTAAATAAATAAGTACTATATATAATAAAAGAAAGAGACCGTACTTCTTAATAAAATTGTGTTTTTTAAAAGTTTTTCACTTTTTTTACCATGTTTTTCGTAATATAAAAATATATATTATTTTAAGAGTTAAAAATAAAATCAATTAAATAACTTATCGTATAAAAATATGAGTAAAAGATTACGCACTTGATCTGCTCATTTAGTGCTATCTCACACTCGTCTGAGTAATACTGGCGGCCCAATGAAAGCTGAGGGTCTTCTGGAATATGAAGATCTTCCTTCTTGACTTCTTCAAATGGCTGAAACAAGAATCCCTCCATTAATGGCGGCACAATATTTGAATTTGATACAGAAACCAAAAATTTCTTCATCTTTTCCGGGGAAGAATTGAAACCATAGTTGCACGAAAAAGCATGCCTCGAAAAAGAAGAAGACCGTTTAGATATTAAACAAGGGATGCTATGACCATCCCTTTGCATGGATGAGAGAGAAAAAGATGAAAAGGGTTTCAGAAACATTGCTTATAAGAAAAATCGGAGATTTTCGGTGAAGAAAAAACAGATATTGAAATGAAGATTGGTAGGCGATCAAGAAAATGTGAGAGGCTGAGAGTTGGTGATAGGGCATATATAGGAATGTGAAGGAGTTCCAGTCAGCTTTGCTTTTAGCTTAGTCCGTTGGATTAGGAAACAATTGGGTGGTCAAGATAGGTAACACGTGGGTGGGCGTGTGGTGAACTTGTGGTCTATCCATTAGTGTTACGAAAAATCACGTAATGTCGGTTTACCGATGCTGTCTTAGTCGCCCAACATTTTTTTTCCTCTTGCGATCATCTATTACTACAGTTGTGCAGATATTTTTTTTTCTCTCTCCAAATGATGTATTTATATTATTAATTATTATATATTATATACAAAAGTTTGAAAAGAAAACACTTATATTTATATAATATATAAAATTTAAATTATATTTTAAATAATTTTAAATAATCATATATTTATATTTTAAAATAATAATATATCTTATCTTTTATATTTAATTTTAAATTTTGAAAAGAAAAAACATTAAGCCAAGCATTTACAATATTAAAGTGTATTTTTTAATAGATATATTTTTACTATTTTTTTCAGAATTTATTAGAAAAATAAAACGTATATACTTGTTAAAAAATTTACAAAATTTAATTCACCAGACTTAGTATATCCATTTTAACATTTATTTTTTTTTAAATAACCATAATGTATCTCTCATGACTCAATCTTGTTAATTTTTATTTATTAGTCATTGTATTACATTATAAACAATTATTTAAATTATACTTAATTCACTTATAATATAATATTATTTTACTTTATTTAAATATCATCTTATCTTATCGTATTTTATCTTATTTAAATTACAGTCTTAATATATTTAATTTTAAACATAATATTTTATAGTTTTTATTATTAAATTTTCACATTATAAATAATTATTTAACATATTTTTATTTATCTCATTTAAATCTATATAAGATAAATAAAATATCTCAATTAATATAATTTTATTGTCAACAAAGTAGGACGGGACCATATATCATTTCTCGTTATCCATTCACAATTTAGAATTGATCATCATCTCCACTTAAAATTCTTACACGATGTATCAAAAGATTCCAATGGAAAAATAGGATCACAAATGGAAAACAAGAATGCAAATAATATTATAAATATTATTTTATATTTGTTAGTAATTTTTTATTTTTATTATAAAAAAATTTAGAAAGAATAAGCAAATAAAAAATAATATTTATATGAAAGGTAGAAAAATAAAATATATGTTACAATAAATATACAATCTTTTTATGCTAACAATATTAATAGGATCTTGTTACAAGTTAGTTTAAAATAATAAAAATAAATTATAAAATAATTATGATTTTATAATTTTAGAATTTAAATAAATAGTTTACATAATTTTTATAAAAGAAAAATTATTCATGTTTTAATAAAATAAAAAATAAAATAAAAATAAAATATATAATATATTATTTATGATTAGTTTGAGTTTAAATGTAATTAAAACTATAAAAATATTTATATATTTCTTAAAATAAGATATATAATTTCAAAGAATAGGATAAAAAATACAATCATTACCCTTATCCCGTCTCATATTATAAAATATGAATTCTCATTTTTTGTTCCATATTTTCATTTTTTTTGTCTTCATCCTTGCATCCAACTAGATAATCTTTAGAGAGATTCAATTTTAACACAACAATTTAAAAATTGGTCATGAAATAAGGAAGGTATTATACTTCAATACTAGAAAAGTCATCAAAGATTACGAGTGCATTTATTGCATCAAAGATCGAGAAAACAAAAATGTTTTATCATCAACATCTTCAAAAGAACTCTCGATAGAAAACAAAAAAAAATAATAAAGAGAGAAACTATCGACAAAATACGACAAAGAAAATGAAGATGTAATCCTACATCTTAATCGGCAGCATGTGCTTAGGAACACAAAGCAAGGACTACCATTTAAAGCAAAAAAACAAATGAATTAGTGAAGTAAGGAGAAAATATAAATTTTTGTCTTATAAACATAAATTACTTATTCTATAAAAAGAACTTTTATTTTCGTTTTAAAAAACCTTTATTTTCATTTTAAGACACAAAAAACCAGAGCACACTACTATGAAAAAACACACAAACTCTAGCATAAAAATCTCCTCTATCTAGAAAATAAAACGCGAGTAATGATATACCCAATAATTATGCGTGGTTAAAAATCCCTTTAAAGTTTTTAGTTGATCTTAAGTTTATAATAATTATTATTTTATGAATAAATTGGAGTTCAATTACTCTTTCCTAGTAAATCAAAAATTAGAGACTATTTATGTACGGATACAAAAGGTCCAACATTACCAAGATGGTGTTGAGGTTTGAGCAATTTTTAGACATAACTGGTGTAACAAAAAGAATCGAATAGAAGAAAAGACCTTAGCCAATCCATTAAATTCACGCATAATAATTATAAATTTAACCTAATTTAGAATATTAAATGTTTAAATATTTACTTATACTATGTGATAATATTGATAAACAGAAAATAAAGATATAAATATCACAATATTATGATAAGAAAAGTTAATAGGAATTAACAAACATTAAACAATCAGTTTGAAAAATAAAAATCTAATTTTATTAGAAAATTTTGATAAAAGTTATCACTTGACTTGAAATAAATATTATAAAGATGAGATTATGAAATTTGTTTTGAAAATTTTAGAAAGTTTAACACCTTATTAGATATTTATACAGATTATATTAAAACTATTACAAGCATAATAGATTATCTTGTATAAAAGGTATTGAAAGACTATTTTAATCAAAAATATATTTTCTTAGAAGAAAATGAAGAAGGAAAAAGATAATTTAGTAACCATATGTTTGGTTATTACCTATTTGAAAATTATAGATACACTATATGTACATAAACATGTAGTTGTGTGAATTTATACATTCCATTTTAATAATTACAAAAATTAAGAAAATAAAAATGATATTTTTAAAAATTACAAGAATTAACAATTAGCGTTAAAATAATTAATCTTACATCGGTATTAAAACCATAGGAATATTAACAAATATAAATGTAAAAGTTAACACTATTAATATTAAATACATCAATGATATTAATTATAAAATTATAATATTTTAAAATTTTCTATGAACCTCGATAATATAAGTAAAAATATACTTAACATTTTAGATATATATCATCCCTTACATTCATTTTTATCTACAATGTTGCACTCAAATCAATAACTTATAAAATAATAACATTTTAATATGTCATAATTATATTAAAAATTTATAACTAATGTATTAAATTTTTATTAAATATAATTATATTTATTAATAATATTAAGTTATATTATTTTTAATTTATCATAATGATAATGATAAACTTTTTTACAAATAATTACTTATAAGATATCATCATTCCTGATGTCTCTACGGTAAAACATTGCTAAGGATTAAAAAATTTATACAGATGCATCATGCAAAGTGACAACAATGGCGGCTTCTTAATGAAACCAACATAAATCAAACCACGTCATCTTAGTATCTGGAGTATCCTAAAAGTTTGTCATTGATATTTAATTACTTTATTTTTATAAATTATACTTAAATCAAATATTTTATAAAAATATAATATTTTATTCACTTTTTTAATAATAAAATATTATTTTATTAATATAAAATTTAAAAATAAATTTAATAACAATTTAAAATTTAATTTAAACAATATAATATTTTTTTATCAATTATTTTATAAATTTTTATGTATTTTTTGAACCATTTTATGTATTATGCTTTCTATAACCACCGTGTTTTGATAAAAAACTTAATTCAATAAAGTGTCCAAAAAATACAAAAAAAATATCATAAAATATAAAATTTTAAAAAACAAAAAATATTATACAATTAAAATTCAATTTTATATTGATAAAATAAAATAATAATTTTACGATCATTCAATTTACTTTTAAAATTTTTTATTAATAAATAATATTTTATTGTTCAAAAAATGACTAAAGTATAAAGAGTTACTAAAATATTTTTTATGAAAATAAAATAATTAAAATGTTTACTTGATATAAACAAATTGACTTGAAGAGACTTCAATATGAACACAATTATACATTAAAATTACAATTGATATCTTAATTTTTTTGTTAAATATTATTATATAAGTCTAAATATACTCATCAATAATATTATATCACATCATTTAAAATTTATCTCAAATTTAGTATGTATAGATCTTTATTTGAAAGAATGATAACAAAGAACACTAATTATGATAAAAGTATACAAAAATCTATTAATTCTTAAGTGTAACATTATAAATCCACTAACTATAAAAAATTACAAAAAAATATCAAAAATAAAACACTTAAATATATATATATATATTTGTATTTTTTTAAGTTGTTATATATTTTTAAATTAATTGTTATGTGTTTAAACTAATTCAAATTTATATTTTCTGTATTACAATTAATTTAAAAAATATGTAATAACTCAAAAAATATATACATGTATATGCACATATTTTATTTTTTACTCTTAATATTTTTTTTTATAGTTAATGAAATTATAATATCTCACTCAAAAATTAATAAAATTTTATATAGTTTTACGTATCTTTCTACTACCTTCCAAGAGTTTTTGACCGGTTCCTTTTGGCTTGTCCTGTAACACGTGTTGTCTTTATATAGATTTTTCCTTTCTAATCAGAGACAACACATATGTTAAAGGACTAGGCAAAAAAAGTAACCGGTCAGAAACTCCTTGTCTCGATAACTTTCTATCGTCTTCTACCATAGAAACTATATTTGGTAACAAAGAAATACATAATCTTGTATTTTTATGCTAATTAACTATATAATCTTGTAGGTTCAAATGGAAACTGCTTCTCTGTCTTCATTAACACATCAGTGAAACAACAATTACATAATAAGAGCATTCACAGCTATTCAAGATACAACAGAAGCATTTATAATTTGATTCAACTCAACGTTTTCTACTCACAGCAATCATCAGGAGGACAATACTGAGAGTTCAAGTCTTTGACAACCGAGTAACAGGGCTTTATAAACAAAAAAGCTCATAACCATCCTCTTAAAACTTGTCGATAGTGACACCATCTCTATGTACTTCATAAACATCCCTACTCCTGGTTTTCTTCATTCCAGCTGTGAAATGGAGTTTCGATCCCTCGCTTATTATGGCAGTGACTTTTACCCATATCACCACCTTCGTCTTTATCCCCTCTATATCAGTAAGCTTTCCTTTCTCTAGATATCCAGATACAATGGTAGTGAACCGTAACACAGATGAGTCCTTATAACCAACTTCACATATTGAGGGTATGTAGACAATTAGCTTTCTCGTCTCCTCGTTGAACTCATAGTTTGTAGCATCTCGGGGAAAGATTCCCACCGGTAAGTCATACTCCTTAAGCAGCTCAGGCAATGGCTTTTGCATCTTTCCTAAGAATATATCAATCCTTGTCATCAAATGTCACAGATATATTTAAATAAGAAAAGCAAACTCATAAACGGATCGGTTCCCCAGTAAAGAAAACAGTTGCAAGAAAAAACGACATAAAATTTTAAAGTAAAAGCTAACGAAGTAACATATTATTTTTCATGTAACTGCAATATAAAAGTTTCTGCAACATGCAAAGAAAAAACTCAGAAAAGTTGAGAAACTTGCCTTTAAGTTTATTAACCAACCATTTGGCTCCATCTTGAACGCTATTTTGCAATGACTGGTTTTACAGACAAAGGGTCAGAAGAAAGAATGTCAGAGAACTTAAGCCACAGAAGCAGAGTGCAAAGTCAGTATCTGTGGAACGGCAAGCAACGCCAAGTCACTAACTATACTACGTTGAAATAATGCAATATAGTAAAGTTTCCTTTTCTCCACAATAAGCGAAAAATATTACATTCATTGACAATAGCACCTCCGTTAAAAAGTAAAAGGGAAAGGTTGTTTAGTGCAAATGTGTTTCAGATTGACAATTGACAACATATCAGGAAAGCTTCTATTGCTTCATCTATTCAAGTAAGGAGTTCAAAAACTACAGTCTAGAAATAAATCCATATATCCTCATTTGTATAGCCATCAAGCCAGTCTTTTGGCTACATTTATAAAATAAAACAGTCAAGTAAGCAAATTGAGAACACTCAATTACCCGAACTGATGTTGTCACTTGTCAAGGGAAGAAGTTCGTATCTTAGCTCAGTAGAAGCAACGAAGACTGCTTGTTCCGAGAACAGTTGCCATGCACAGTATAAATTGATAATATATGTGCAATGCAATTTGATGAGAAATTTTTCCACGAAGCATATTATCCTTATTATTCAAGCATCTAAAGTCCAAATGGACATTGGATACAAAGAGAATTTAACTCCATGCCGCTTCAATGATTTCCTCTCAAGATAGTGGTCGTAGAGATTCAAAATTTCAAATAGGTTTTTGAAAATGCCTAAATTGTTCAATTCGTTACAATGCTAATTTAACAGCAGTTTTTAACAAATCACACTATCCTAATAATCTACCGAATTCCAAATTTCCGAATCAATGAGGGAAAAGATGTATCAAAATTTAGACGAAATAATAAATGCCGTAATTCGTTTATTGGTAATTAATAGGCATAATTTGATTTCCTAAAATGAAAAAGAAAACCCTAATTTCATAAATAATCAAATTCAAAGAAGAATGACAGCACGATTTGCTAACAAAACGTAGAAACAGAAACGAAATTTTCAAAGCAAAGATAAAAATCAGAGGAAAAAAGAGAATGTTCTGAATCTTACATTGATATCATCGCCGACGGAGCTGACCTCCTTAGTAAGCTTCTTGTTGAACCAATAAGAACCCATCTTGTTCATTATCTGATCCATTTTTGGTTTCTAAATGGGCTCTCTCTCTTTTCCTCTTCCTCGCTATTTCTCTGTATAGAGATCGATGAGAAATTGACGCGTTTGATTGAACGATTTCTAGAGGAATAGGGTCAATTTCTTCGTTCATCCGCCAGTATATTAGTAACCACCCCTCTCTCTTTGTTGAATTAAGGTGCGGGTCCGCTCCGATGGGGGTAGATTTACTATATATAGTTAATTAATTCAGACAATTAATATCCAACTATCAGTAAAATTTCACCGCTCATTTTTGCCTTCTTTAACGTCTCTGTTGAACTTTTCTTTTTGCTAGTATAATAGCACTTACTTAGGGAAAGGTTATAGTCTTTTAACATAAAATGTTATATTTTGTTGAGCTTAAGAATATTTATCAATTAAATACTTTCATCATCCTGATATATATATATATATATATATATATATATTTACAAAACCATACAATATTAATTTTATTTAATTAATAATAATTAATACAAATTCAAGATCTAATAAAAATTACAAAAATAATAATAATAGAAGACAACAATCTTAACTAAACCAGAGCACCCACAAAAAAAAAAAAACTTTTAGATAAAAGCCACACTGAATGTCGATCGTAAATGATACCACCAATAAATATACTCAGATCAAACACCTCCCAATTGAAAATAGCAACATTCATTCCTCCTTTTTAAAACTCAATAAAGATATAAAAAACAAACTAAAAACTAAAAACTGAAAACTAACAGAAAATTCACTCTCTCATATATTCCAAAAAGTAATTAACAACCTATTACTATCAGATCTCATCTGAATCTGCTATAAAAAAAATTCTTGTAAAATTGAAAATAAAAAAAAATCCATTATCATAATTGTTGGATTTTGAAATTAGGTTCAAAGAATTATTTATCAATATGTATCCTATCCAAATTATAATATTTGAATTAAAATTTATAATAATTTAGTATATATTTATTAGTAAAAAAATATTAAAAAATTATAATTTTTAAAAATTAAACATGAATTGATAAAAGACATAATTTTTTGTTCTCTCTCTACTAAATATAAAAACAAAAAAAATAGAATTTTGAATATGAATTGATAAGTTATAATCTTTTTTAGTATTAGAATTTTTTCTTTCGACTATGTTAATATTTCAATGACATAAAACATTCAATATATCATCAATTTTTATTAATTGATTAAAGTTATTCGCTATAACTATTGTTATTATATTATTAATATATATATTATTAATTTTATAATTATTATGAATATTTTAGAGCTTATATATATTTTGAATACATGAATTATAAAGAATTATTTTTTAAAGCATAAAACCACATATCAACTTGCCTTTTTTTATTTTTTATTCTCTACTTTTCCAATCACCCACGTGAACTTTCACAAACTCCTACTTTTCGTGATTCTGCATGTTGATATGTAGTTTCAACACTTATCTGTTTAGCCAGCCGTTCAAACTTGAGATACGCCAACCAAACCACATCTCTCTTTCTCTTTCATCCCCATTGGTCAAACCCAAATCACACTTCTCTTACCGCGCGCGCACATGATTTTTATAAATAAACACAAACCCAATAGAAGAATCTAAATCCCCAACTCAAAGTCCTCAATACAGTCTAGTCTAGTCATCTTCTTCATTTTATACACAAAATACACATCAACCCGGTCATAATTAGAATTGAAAATGCCATCAAACCCACCAAAATCATCAGTTTTAGTCCACCGAATCAATACCAACACAAACACAGACACAGCCTGTAAATCAAAGTGGTGCAACGTTAGTGAGCCGTGGTAACGGTTCGGTTTCGTCGGAACCGTACGTCGGTTCCGAAACCGAATGAGGTTCTTGATGGAAGAACCTTAATAAAGTATCGGGTCCTCTCACTATTAACTGTATAACAATTCAGATTACACCATCAATACGCAGAGAATAAGTGTGAGAAACCAGTGAAAGCATCGAACAGAAAATCCATTGGAATTCCGTGTAAGTCTTTGAAAATTGATCAATGGCGGAGGTATGTTTTCAATCCAATTTTGTTTCCATTGCATTTAAATTATGAGTTCATATGATTTTATGAACGTTTAGATTGAATTGAGACTCTAACATTTTGGTATCGAGCCATTTGAAAACAACTCTGTTTTGCTATGTTTTACGAGAAGTGAAATTTTGGGTTTTTTATATCGATTGTTTTTGATGCATATGGAAATTATAAAGTGTTTCAATATTGATTTTTGAATGATTCTGTAAAATTAAACTAGAAAAACAACGAAGAAAATAAATTCAATTTGCCGTGGGTATTTATTTTCTTCATTAATTAACATTTTGTTTAAAATAAAGTTTTTACTTAAAATTAAGATCATGAATCACTTGGAAATTGAATTCTGAGAATTTTGATAAAAGAACGTTGGATTAAAATCAGGAATAGAAAGATACTGGCCGGGTATCCGTTAGTGTAAAAAGCCTGATCGACCCGGCTAGAGGTTGAAGATGAAGTTTTATTTAAAAAAAAAAAAAAATCAAAACAAATGTTGTCTGGGGGACTCGAACACGGATCCTACGTGTAATTTTGATTAGTCTCATCCAGTGGGCCGCAACATATATTTCGCTTATTTTGTATCAAACTTATATTTATATATATTCCGAGTTTGATTTTTAAATAAAAAAAAAAAAATACAAATAAATTTCGAATATAATTTTAATTTATGTTTATCATATGTATAATATTTATTATACATGTTATATTTATTTAAATAATTTTTGGACACATTAAAATTTTATTTAAATACATTATGCTTAAATTATTTGTTTTGTATATTTATATGTATAAATTTTGCAATTAATTATACATATAAAATTTAGTTAAATAATTTATGTATAATTAAATTAATTTTTTTTAATAGCTCTTATAGATTTAATTAGTGCTTATATTATTTAATTTTGCTTGTATAATTTATTGTCATATATGCAATTTAAGATAAATAATATTTGCACATTTGATATTAAATTAATATTGCTTATGGTTTTATGCAATAATTGAGCATAAGAATTTAATTAATATTTAAGTGATTCATATAGTTTGATTAATTAGGGAGTAGCCACAGCATCTTTAATTAATTAAAACTATAATAAAGTTTGTTTAGGATCACGTTTAGAAAATAAATATTAATTATAATTAATCATATGTGATATAATAAATCTTATCCCACAGAATTTTTATTATATTTTTCTGTGATTAATTAGGATATAATATCAAATTATATTTTCTAATTTACCCACAGGAATTAGGAAAAAGAACATAATTTGATAGTTTTATTATAAAATTAGGATGAATTTAATTGAATTAAAACTTTAGCCCACAGGCAAGTTTTATGTCACTAGATTCATATTATTCATGATGTACATTGGTAAAGAATGACTATAGTTTAGGCCTCAAATTTTAATAAGCATATAATCTTTAATTGCAGCTTCTCAACCTGTAAATTTTTCTGATATCCGCTGTGATATTCCCGATCTGAAAGGGGATAACTATAAAATATGGAAGGAAAGAATTCTCCTTCAATTAGGGTGGATGGATATTGATTATGCTATTAGGAAAGACGAACCACCTAAAATTACTCAAACCAGTACTCCAGAGAATATCATGCTTTATGAACAATGGGAACGATCTAATCGCCTTAGTATGATGTTCATTAAGACTAAAATCTCAGCTGGTATTCGTGGTTCCGTTGATCAGCATACCAATGTTCAAGACTTGCTAAAGGCCATTGATGATCAATTCGTCACTTCAGATAAGGCTTTAGCAAGCACCCTTATTATGAAGTTCTCTTCTGTAAGACTCACCAGTGTGAAAGGTGTGCGCGAGCACATTATGCAAATGAGGGACATTGCGGCTCAACTTAAGCATCTCGAGGTTGAAATGTCGGAATCCTTCCTGGTGCACTATATTCTTAACACTCTCCCACATCAGTACGGGCCATTCAAAATCTCGTACAATACACATAAAGATAAATGGTCAATCAATGAACTAATGACCATGTGTGTTCAAGAGGAAGGGAGGCTTGTTATGGAATTTGGTGAAAGTGCAATGTTGGCTACAACGTACCAGAAAGGAAAATCTCAATACAAGCATAAAGGAAAAGGGATAATTCCACCTCAAGTCGATATTAAGAAAGAATCCAAGTGTTTCTTTTGTAAAAAGAAGGGACATGTGAAGAAGGATTGTATCAGATTCCAGAAATGGCTTGAGAATAAAGGTAATCCAACCTCGTTTGTTTGTTATGAATCTAATATGGTTAATGTTAATATTAACACCTGGTGGATTGATTCTGGATCTACAATCCATGTTGCAAACTCCTTACAGGGTATGCAAAATCTAAGGAAGCCAGTGGGAAGTGAGCAATACATCTTATCCCAGAACAAGATGGGCTCACATGCGAGGCTGTAGGACATGTAGTTTGATTTTAAGTAGTGGTTTTATTTTAAAATTAGAAAAGACCTTTTATGTTCCAAGTTTCTCTAGAAACTTGATTTCAATTTCAAGACTTGTACCTTATGGTTATTCCTTTCACTTTTCAGAAACATCTTTCAATTTATTTAATAAATCTGATTGTGTTGGGAATGGTATTTTTGTCCGATGGTCTTTACTGCATTAATTTACAAAATAATGCCACTCATAACGCTATGCATGTTCAAGCTGGCACTAAAAGGTGTATTATTGACGATGACTCTTCTACGTTATGGCATAGGAGATTAGGACATATCTCCATAGAAAGAATTAAAAGATTAGTGAAAGATGGGGTACTTAGTACTCTAGATTTTACTGATTTTGAGACATGTGTGGACCGCATTAAGGGAAAGCGGACTAACAAGACAAAGAAAGGTGCCAATAGGAGTTCAAACATATTAGAAATCATACATACGGATATATGTTGTCCAGACATGGACATTCAAGGTCAGAAATATTTTATCACCTTTATTGATGATTTTTCTCGATATATGTATCTCTATATGCTTCATAATAAGAGCGAAGCATTGGATGCCTTCAAAAGCTTTAAGGTTGAAGTAGAGAAACAATGTGGAAAGCAAATAAAGATTGTGAGATCGGATAGAGGTGGTGAATATTATGGTAGATACACCGAGAATGGACAAGCGCTGGTCCATTTGCTAAGTTTCTTCAAGAATACGTGGGATAGTTGCCCAATACACTATGCCTGGTTCACCGGACTGAATGGTATAGCGAGAAAGAAGAAACCGAACACTTTTGGACATGGTGCGGAGTATGCTTAGCAACTCCAATCTTCCTAAATCCTTGTGGATTGAAGCTTTAAAGGCTACTGTGTATATATTAAACCGAAGTTCCAACCAAGGTCGTCTCAAAGACACCATTTGAATTATGGAAAGGTTGGAAACCGAGTTTGCAACATATGCGCGTTTGGGGATGCCCGTCTGAAGTCGGGATTTATAATCCACAAGAGAAAAATCTGGACCTAGGACCATTAGTGGGTATTTCATTGGATATGCCGAATCTGCCTAAAGGTTATAGATTTTATCGTCCATCTCACAACACTAGGTTTGTGGAATCAAGAAATGCAAAATTTCTTGAGAATTACTTGATTAGTGGGAGCGATCGATCCCAGAGCATTGGTTCTCGAGAAAGATCATTCAGATGCTCAATATGCCACTTCAAGTAAAGCGACTGATCGTTATTGTTAACAACATGCCTCGAGTACAAATGCATGTTGAAGAACCGATCTTAGAAGTACCACAAGCCGCTGATCCTGATCCGGTAGATGTTGAAGTTCAATAGATGCCTACAATCGTTGAACAACCGGTTGAACAACATGATCTTGCTCCTCGGGAGAATGTTGATGCAACATTAAGAAGATCTACTAGAGTAAGGAAATCAACGATTCCTAATGATTATGTTGTGTATCTACAAGAATGTGACTATAATGTTGGAGCCGAAAATGATCCCGAGGCGTTTTCACGTGCCATGAGTTACGAGGTTTCGAACTTATGGTACAATGCCATGAAAGAAGAGATGGATTCTATGGCGTCTAACCGAAGTCCTGGGATCTCGTCAAGTTGCACGATGGTGTGAAAGCCATTGGATGTAAATGGGTCTTCAAAACAAAGAAAGACTCAAAAGGCAACATTGAGAGACATAAGGCAAGACTCGTTGCCAAAGGATTCACTCAAAAGGAAGGAATCGACTACACGGAGACATTTTCTCCTCGTATCTAAGAAAGATTCACTTCGTGTGGTCATGGCATTGGTTGCCCATTTTGATTTGGATTTGCAACAAATGGATGTGAAAACGGCTTTCCTTAATGGTAACCTAGAGGAAGAGGTTTATATGAAACAACCTGAAGGATTCTTCTAGTGATGGTGAGCATTTGGTTTGTAAGCTTAATAAATCCATATATGGATTAAAGCAAGCTTCCGTCAATGGTATTTGAAATTCCATAACGTCATCACTTCATTTGGTTTTGAAGAGAACGTTATGGATCAATGTATATACCAGGAAAGTTAGTGGGAGTAAGATTTGTTTTTTGGTGCTATATGTGGATGATATTTTGCTTGCAGCCAATGATAGGGGTTTGCTACACGAGGTAAAACAATTCCTCTCTAAAAATTTTGATATGAAGGATATGGGTGAGGCATCTTATGTCATTGGCATTAAGATCCATAGAGATAGACTTCGAGGTGTCTTGGGTTTATCTCAAGAAACCTATATCAACAAAGTTTTAGAGATTTCAGATGAAAGATTGTTCACCAAGTGTTGCTCCATCATGAAGGGTGATAAGTTCAATTTGGACCAATGCCCAAAGAATGATTTTGAAAGAGAACAAATGAAAACCATTCCATATGCTTCAGTTGTTGGAAGCGTAATGTATGCTCAGTGGTCCAGCACGCACTGACATTGCATTGTTGTTGGGATGCTGCGGAGATATCAGAGTAATCCAGGTGTTGACCATTGGAAAGCTGCAAAGAAAGTGATGAGGTACCTACAAGGAACCAAGGATTATATGCTCATGTATAGACGAACCGATGAATTGGAAGTAATTGGCTACTCCGATGCGGACTTTGCTGGCTGTATTGATTCACGAAAATCAACATCTGGTTACATTTTCATGCTTGCCGGTGGAGCTGTGTCTTGGAGGAGTGCGAAACAGTCCTTGACTGCTACTTCCACCATGGAGGCCGAGTTCGTATCATGTTTTGAGGCCACATCGCATGGTGTATGGTTAAAGAGTTTCATTTCCGGGCTTAGAGTAGTTGACTCTATTTCTAGGCCATTAAGATTATACTGTGACAACTCAGCTGCTGTATTTATGGCTAAGAACAACAAAAGTGGTAGTCGTAGTAAGCACATCGACATTAAATACTTGGCCATAAGAGAACGTGTTAAGGAAAAGAAAGTGGTCATTGAGCACGTAAGCACTGAGTTGATGATTGCTGATCCTTTGACTAAAGGCATGCCACCAATGAAATTCAAGGATCACATAGAGAAAATGGGAATTGGTTCCACTTTGTAAATGTATATATACAATTTATTAATGAAACTCTTATATATTGTGATATTTTCTCATATTCATGTGCACCTTAATTTATTTGAGAAAATATATATATTTTATTGGACCAAGAATAAATATAGGATTTATTCATTAAGTTTAGTTACTACATAAAGTATAATACTTGAGAAACTAAATACATTGTAATACATGGAAGATAATACTCGCTCTTAGAGGACCTATCGCTATGATTCATGTGTTTTGTTACTCAAGAGAATTTCACTTAACGTTTGCACCAAGTGGGAGAATGTAAATCAAAGTGGTGCAACGTTAGTGGCATTAACGGTTCGGTTTGTCGGGCAAATGCGTCGGTTCCGAAACCGAATGAGGTTCTTGATGGAAGAACCTTAATAAAGTATCGGGTCCTCTCACTATTAACTGTATAACAATTCAGATTACACCATCAATACGCAGAGAATAAGTGTGAGAAACCAGTGAAAGCATCGAACAGAAAATGCATTGGAATTCCCGTGTAAGTGCTGAAAATTGATCAATGGCAGGAGGTATGTTTTCAATCCAATTTTGTTTCCGCTGCATTTAAATTATGAGTTCATATGGTTTTATGAACGTTTCTGGATTGAATTGAGACTCTAACACAGCCATGCTTTGCCAAGAGTTAAAAAGGAGTACTCCTTTACCAGAAACTGTGGCGCGTCATCACACGCACTCAGTCGGTCAGAAACAGTGTTGCTCCGCAGTGATTCAAGAGATCGCATCTCCAGTGTCCACAGTATGGTCCGTGGTTCGCCGTTTCGACAACCCACAAGCCTACAAGCATTTCATCAAGAGCTGCCACGTCATTGATGGCCAAGGAAATGTTGGTACTCTCCGCAAGATTCATGTGGTTTCTGGTTTACCCGCAAACAACAGCACTGAGCGTCTTGAGATCTTGGACGACGAGAGTCACGTCCTTAGTTTTAGTGTCGTAGGAGGTGATCACCGACTTTCTAACTACCGATCGGTCACAACACTCCACTCATCAAACGGAAACGGTACCGTTGTCGTAGAATCCTACGTGGTGGACGTACCAGATGGAAATACTAAGGAAGATACGTGTGTGTTTGTGGGCACAATTGTTCGGTGCAACCTTCAGTCACTCGCTAAGATCGTAGAGAATTAATCAAGCCAGACGCAACATTAAGAGATGCTCAAGAGTATCATTTTTAATTATTAATTTGTTATCATTTTTGTCTACTTTTTGAGAAAAAATAGTTTTTATCTTCTCCCCTACCCTCGTCATTATACATAACTTTTTTCATTTTCATCAAGTCTCTGTAGACTCTGTAATCTGTAGCCTGTACCTAGCGATACGCCATCGTTTAATCCAGCTAAATGACATATTAATTCGATCCTTACATTTTATTTTTTTTTACTTCTCTTCTTTCTATTTTCATTTAATTAATTATGAAAATGGGTTGCACTGCACATACCTAGCTAATTGCTTAATATTCCTCAATCACAACCATGTTATTATTATTAATCTTTAACCTAGTTTAACCAACTATAATATATAGTTAATTTTTAAATAAGCTGTTACACATGTACACCATTGAATAAAGCTTCACAATGGTAATTAAATATAGCATTGCATTTTCTATTTTATTTTTTGAAAAAAAAATGTAGCTTTTTGAAAATTAAATTACTTTTGTATTTTTTTATACAATAAAAACTCACACACAAAATTGGCTATTTTGTACTATTTGAAAAATTCATTATTTTTAATTATGATAATTCAAAGAGAATTGATATTTTTAGAATAAAAATTATTAGTATCATAGTACGTAGTTAAATATTTTATGTTATAGTGTTTTTAAAAAAATTGAAATATTGCTCCACAATGGTAATTCAGATTATATGTCCAAGTGATAGCTTAATATGATTCTATGCAATTAATGTTTTTATACATCTTCCTCACGATAATTTCTCAGAGAGTTATATGTTTAATTTTGCGCACCAATATTATTTTATTTTGTTGTTAATTCTTAATAATTTTTTCTTATATTTTGTAAAATTTTAGCAGGAACTTTTTTTCCCCGTGATTCTTGGTGTATAAATAGTACGTAACACCATTTTATAAATTTATATTAGTTAAATAGACTGTTGTACTCGTTAAAATGTATAACATGTATGTATATAACTAATGTATTATACCTCTAGCATAAGTTTTATATATATATATATTTTTTAATTTGCCAACTTTTTTGGAGCTAGTAAATTTTTTGTCACTTTACGTTTAATGAAATATATCATTTATGCCAAGGATATTGATACTAAATATAGATTAATAAGATGCTTATAATAATTAAAAATATTATTTTAACTAAAATATTAAAGTTTTCATCTCCTTTATTAGCATATAATAATATTATAAGTATCTACATCAAATAATATATTAATATAAAAAATAAATATAAAATGTTAAAATAATTATAAAATTATTTATTAACATAAATTAATATTTTACAAAACTAAAAAGTACTATATAGATATAGTCCAAAAATAAAGTTTGATAATTCCAAAGTGACGGTGTCATGCATATAAAACTTAGCTGGAAATTTCCGCAGAGGTAAGCAATGAGGTTTCGTAATAATTTGTAATAAAAATATGAATAACGTGATGTGGGATTGATTGATAACTAGCTGCAAGTTGGGGATTTGATAATTTAAGAAAAAAAGAAAAGTGATAAAGATTGTTGCAACTTGCATATGATCATTTTGTTTTTATATTCTTTTTTGGTGATTCTTATTTTTTCTTTTTTCTTTTATAACACTTTTTTTTTTTTGGTGATTCTTCAAAGTTAAGCTATCTTTCTTTCATTTTATTTATATATATAAAAATATATTTATCATGTAAATTACATTTAATATAACAAAATATTATTGATAATAATAAAAAAAACATGTTTTTAATAAAAGAATTTTACTCCCAGCTATCCCATTAGGCACACTAAAATTTATAAATTATTAAAAAATATATAAAATTACAAAATACCTTGCTGTCCCTTATCTATCCTAACAAAATTTTCAGAGTATACCCTCCCCTCATTCAGCACCCTCGCTCAAAGCCCAGACATCCCACAAAGCATCCCAATCTTTTTCTACCTCGTCTTCGATTTAGACTTCCATCAAACACCCAAATTTCATCTCTCACAAGAACCCATTTTAACAGACAAAACAATAAAAAACATCTAAACTTTATCTCTCACAAGAATCATTTTAACAGATAAAGTAATCAAAATCAAAGACAAGGAAGAAATCAAAGAAGCTCGAACTGGTTGCGAACTGGCTATGCCGCAGTGGCTGCTTGTGTCACGCAGTGGTTGTAATGCTTTGTGGGGTGTCTGATTGGGGTTTCAAGTGAGAATGTCGAAGGAGGGATGTATTAGGAACATTTTGTTAGAATAGGTAAGGTAAGGGATGGTTGTGATATTTTTATAATTTCATGTGCTTTTTTCAATGATATACAAATTTTAGTTTATATAAGAGGATGATAGATGATAAAAAGGAGAAATTTTTTACAAAATTTCTTTTAATAATCCTTGTGTACTATTTATACATTTTTTTTATTTATATATTTTTTATGTTACGTTCGATATTAATAAAATAATGATATTTGATCGCAAAAATTTAATTTTGATTTTTTTAAAATCGAGATTATAGAGTTTTGATCATGATCGAATAAAAATCGAGACTATAGTGTATACTAGGGGTGTCCATAAACCGGATCGGACCGGACCAAACCGTAAAACCGCACCGAATCGGACCAAACCGAACGATTTTACTAATCAAACGGTCCGATTTGTATTAATTTTAAACCGTTCAAACCGGATCGGACCGGTTTAATAATATATTTAATTTTTTACATTATTCTTCATTAAATTATAAAAAAATCGAACCAAATCGGGAATAAAACCGGACCGAACGGTTTTATAAGTCAAACGGTCCGGTCCAGTTTTTATTTCTTAAAACCGTTTCAAACGGTCTGATCCAAGTAATATGCACGGTTCAGTCTGGTTAATTTTTTTTAAGAAAAACCGGATCGGACCAGACCATGGACACCCCTAGTGTATACATATAGCTTCGATTTTTATTATTAACCGTGATCATAAGTTAAACTATAAAAATTATTTAAATATAAATAAACTTATATAATCACGATTATTAAATGATCGTGATTTAATTAAAATAAAAGAATTCTTAGTATTTTTAAAATCAAAATTAAATAATATATTATGTGTATTATTCGTTTAAAAAAAATACAAAAATTACTTTACAATTTTTCATTTCTCTATTAATTTAATTTCAATTTTCTCTCTTTTACATCACATATCAAAATTTTTCTCTCTCTTTTTGTCTTTTTTTTCTTTTCTCCCCTTCGTACTCACATTGGATATTTGTTTAGAATTTTGGCACAAAATTCACACTTTTTGTCACCTTATGTGGCTCTAGTCCTCGTCTCTGCATCTCGCCTTCATGGTCTCTATACGTGGCTTATACAGTCCTAACAGCTGTCATTCAGATACTTTACAATCTCTTTCTAATCCCTAGCTTGTGTTTTTCTATTTTGTGAATCCTTAATTGTATTTTCTTATATGTATTTGGTGTTTTTGCTATCATATGCATTTTCTATGTTTGTGAATTTGTCTAATTATTTTTTAGTAGAAAATTATAAGTACATCTAACACGGGTGGAAGTCAGTCCACCATGTATAGATTTGTGGTAAAATTGATCATTTAGCAATCAAGTACAAGTGTAGATTTGATCACTTTCTTTAATGTTTATAATAAATAATGATTTTTATTCCATGAGTCTTATATATATGTTCTAATTTTTAAAGATATAAGAGATATGCCTATGATATATTAAAATGTAGTGTGGTTGATGGGGATAGAAATCATGAGATTGATAGTATATAACTTTAAAATGATGAAATTGTTTGTGAACAATTGATCAAGTATTGAAATTTTACACTGTTTGTATGCAAATATATGGAACACAATAAAATAATCTTTGTAAACATGCATTTCTTAGGCATATTTTCAAATTATAATGTTTTGTTTCAAATAAAATTAGAATGGTTTATAGTTGTGGATATTAGTTTCTACTTTCTTACAAAACATTCTTAATGGTTTCTATTAATATTTTTGGCTTTTTGTTAACTTTCTCTTATTCTTTGTTTTCTTTCTTTTCCCTTACTAAACTAAAACAAGTCAAATATTATATGATATGAACTGATTTATTCTTTCACCACAAGGGATAAAGAGGGAAGAAAATTTGACGAAGAATCGTTTGATTCTCCTGATGAATGCATTGTTACATTCTTGCTTTAATAGAATCACTTAATCTTCTTACTTTGTAAAGTAGAGATATATACAATATGTTTATGTTTCTTTTTCATAAAAATATGAAATATGTGGAACATTCCTCTTTTTGTTTCTTTATTCTACGTGATAATTATTGATAAAATGATCTATATTGTTTAAATTTGTGATTGAAATAATTTTATTAAGAGAAGATAATTACAGTATTATTTAAGGAAGATAATATTATATCTTATTTGTTCACCCAATTTTCTATTATGTTTATGCAAAATCACTTTTGGGGTCAATAATTGAGAGTCTATTTGCAAGTGAGATAAGGCTAGAAATGTCTTCTTGTCAACATGTTCAATCCTTTCGATATTCACAAGATTATTTCTCTTTCTTGTTGCTTTTTTTCACTTACCTTATTATAATATGATAGCTTGTATAACTGTGGTAGTAATATTTTTTTGATGCCTATGTCCACTCTTTTATAAAAATCTTATGGCATTGGTCTTATAAAAATTGAGACCATAGATGTATCTTATGACCTCGAACTTATAAAAGACTGAGACCATAAAATATGTCTATGATCTTTGTTTTATAAAGAACAAGACCATAGGTCATAGGTAACAATTTATGATCACTCTCACTTAAACTCATTTTTTATAATTATGATTATAGGCCTACGATCATAGTTAAAAATTAAGACCATATATTAATATTATAGTTGTGGTTATTGCCTAGTGGTTCGATGGTAAGATTTATCTCTCATTTATATTAAACTATATAAAAGTATCATTTGATTAAAAAAAATTAAATGTTCTTTCTTATATAGCAATATTAGGAATGAGAGTAAATAGCAATGATCAAGTTGAAATACATCAACTAGAATACAAAAGATGACAATAGATGGTGTTGAAAAATAAAATTATATATAGATAAATAAATATGCATATTTTTTCTAATTTAACCCATAGTTAGTAAGATACATAACATATATTATTGAATAAATATATGTATGAATATAATACATTTTTTCACATAAAAATATATTAAAAATTCAATATAAAATATGAATACAGTAAAAATATGAAAATATATAAATGCGAGTATGATTCGTTTTATTTTTAAAAAATATGTTATTAAGAATATGTTAATATATATATATATATATATATATGAATAAAAATATTAAGATATTATTTGATTCTTATAATATAAGATATTAATAATAAATTTAATATTAGTAGATGATAAGTGATAATAAATTAACTATTAATATTAAATTTAATTCAATGTTAAGTTTGATTTGTCTAATTGTTTGATAAATAAGATCTTTCTTATTTCACTTAAGAAGTTTGAACTACAATTATTAATATTTGATCTTAAAACTTTTTAATATGTGTTTTATAATTCATAATTTTATTGTTAAATATTTAATCTATATATTTTGATTTATTATATTGAATTTTATTTATTTATTTGTATGAATTCTATAAATGAAATTTTTTACATTTCAATAAACTATAAAAAAAGTTATAAACTAAATATAATCAAAAATTAATTTTATTATATGTGATTGCATGAAAATAATAATAATATACATATTTATTAATAAAATTTAATATTTGAAAAAAAATGTTTTTCATTTATTAATATACGAAAAAAATATTATTCATATATAATATTTTTTAGATTAAAAATATGAGTATTTTTTTTATATGTTTGAAAATTCTTTAAAAAAATAAAAATATTTTTTATTAATTTATTATATGTGTAAATATAATGAGAAAAATTACTATGTACGATTTGACATGTGATGAAAAGTAATGAAATTTAAAAGAACAAATAACGAGTAATACCATGCTATTGTCAATAATATTTAAAGAATTTTTATAAATAAAGAGTATGTTTATCCACGTCATCATCATAACATAAACACTTTAGCAGATCATTTAACCAGTATAAGCGACTAGTAGTGTTATACAATAATCTATCTTATAACGTACTTATTAAGAATTGATCATTAAATATCAATAATTGCAATAAGTTATTTTATAACAATAAATTTTTAAATTTTATCCGAATATATCATCATGGTCGTAAAATCGTTGAATACATAAATATAACACGTGTGTGGCTCAAAACTTTTAAGATCATACTGCCTCAAACTTTCTTAGTCTAAAAGATCATTGTCCCTAGCGATCGATAGCTACAAGGGGTTTGTCACGAAGTATCCTTTACATAGCAATATAGCACGCTAAAGTCGCATTTCTTAACAAAATAAATTAGACATCACTCCACCAAATAATAACGATTATGCCCCATGTGCACCGCTGTCTTTTTCCTTCCAAAAGAAAGACAGTGGATGCCATTAATTACTGTATTTTGAGGGTTTTTTTACTACCGGGAGTAATTACATATAATATTATTTATATTTATTTTATATATTTTTAATATTTCAAAAAAAATTATTATATTATTTAATTTTAAATACCTCTTAATTAAATACCGTTAAAAATTAAAATATGAAAATTTAGATACTTTATTCAATTAGATAACTTTGAATTAAGGTAACATTTTTTATGGTTATAATTTTTTATGGTTATAATTTAACTTATTTATTTTTAACACAGGGTTGTTTCCTATCTGCTTTTATTTTACATGAGAAGCAGAAATTTTTTGTACCAAGTACAAATCCAACTTTAAGATAGCGCTAGTTAAGGTTCATTACTTAATGGGCCTACTGGCCTGAATGCATAATAATGGGCTTTACGTTGTTTATTAGGCCACATCAAAGACGGCTTAACTCGGCCGTGTAAATAAAAAGTTTTCTCTTCCAATAACGAGAGAACAACTAGTGCTGAGCATTTTATTATATCTCTAAAAATTAAGGGAAAGGAGCATCGGTCGTTTAGGCAAAGGATCACATTAAGTACGTCGCTTTCAACTGAACTATTTTTTTCTTATAATTTTTTTAAAAACACGTTTTAATCTTTAACATGTATATAGCTTTAAGTTTTTAATATTAAAGTATATATTTTTTTTAAAATTATAATATTCAAATTAAAAATAACACTATTAAAATATTTATTTTGAAATAACTAACCTCTCTTATAACACACCAAAAAATCAATGCTCATTTATGAATATTTTTATGTAACCCCAAATTTTTAATAAAAATAGTAAAAAAAATAAATAAGAATAATTACACAAATTGTCATTAACAAAACCCTAAATCACAAAAATTAGATAGGGTGTTATTTTTACAATTTTTCGAAAAGTAGCACAAAATTTGAACCACATGTAATAACTAATATGCAAATGAGTTTTCTAGTAACCTGATTTTCAAGACTTCTTAATCAGATCTCCAACTCCTGCAGATGGAGCGCTGAAAAAAGTGGTACTTGCGAATAGTTAGATGGCCTTGGCCTCGGAGTTATGGGGTTCGCAAGGGAGGCTTGGGCATATTGGGTAGCTTCTGAAGTAAATCCTGAAAAGAGGAAGGTTTTTTTTCATGACAATGTCACTTACACATCTCTGGTAAGTGCAGTACCTGCCATTAACTTTTATTTTTTCTCATAAATATCTTATAATTATATTTTCAAAATATAATTATATAGATATAATTAACACATTATTGAAATTCTATTTAAATAAGTATTAATTGATGTCGATTTTTATTAATATATTTCCTTTAAGCAAGTTAAAAATATAAAATAGAAGTAAATTTAAACTATTAAGATATAAACATATTTTTATACTTCAATATTTAAATAAATTTAAATAATTAAAAAAGAAAGAAAAATAATATCTATTTTTATGATGTAAAGAGATGTAGATATATTTTAAAAAAGATTAGGTATTGTAGTATTTATCTTTTATAAAATTATCCTTAATGAAGTATGTATCATGAATATATATAAGAGATGATATTAATTTGTTATGATTGATATTTATTATGATAAATTTATTTTAATATCAAAGTTATTTATATTTAATTTTTTTTAAATAATTAGAAATTATTTCCTAATCATTTATCATCTTACAAGATATCTAGAAGATTATGTATTGTTTTGTTTCCATACGACAAGACATGAATCACATTCATCATTCTACAATGTTTTTGGAAAAATACGTACCATGATAATATCTTAATAATCATATTTACATATTGTAAGAGAACCATACTATCTAATCTTAATAAAAATTAATATCAATAAATATTTAATAAATAAAGAATGTCAAATATGGAAAGATATGTCAAACACCGTCCCATCAAATCGAGATATTATGATAATGTAAAGTGTAGACGAAGCCAGATTTCTTCCCCCATTTTTCCGCATGGGCTGCCGCATCTTTGATAATTGAGATGGTAGCAACGTGAAGTGTCAAAATTCGAAAGATATGTTGAATTCTATGTATTGTGAACCTTTTCTTGAAATATATTAGAGTTATTTTAAATTAAACTATTAATATTATTTTATCTAATTATTAAAATTTAAAATTAATTAAAGATAAATTATATTATTTTTTATTAAATATTTTTTTTAAATGAAAATTAAGCATAAAAGTTTCATATTTGTCTAATTTAAATGATTTAGTCTAATAATTAATATATGAGATATTAAAAATCTCATCACTTTTTAAAAAATATCATAATATTTTTTTTCATTATATACAAATAAATAATTTAATCGTATAACTTTTCAATTAATCATTTATATTTTATTTATTTATAAAAATTAGATATTATAAATATTAATTTTTAATATTTTTATTAGACTTTAAGTGATAACTTTTCATAGATTTAAAGTAATTATTTTAATAAAATTATAATGATTAAAAATATATATTTTTTATAATAACATAATTATTATTGATTAATTCATAAATTATGTTATTAAAATATTTATTTTAAAAAATTATTGTTATCTTTAATACTTAACATAATAATTATAAAATTAATATATTTATTTTGTAAAAATTACGGATCTTAATGATATTTTTTTAAAATATTTAAATTTAATTTAAATAATTACATAATATAAAAAATATATAAAAAAAATATTAAGAATCACTCCCAACAAAAAAGAAGAAGCTATATTCTATTGACATTTAAAAAATTTCATTACGTAAACTTTGACACCGCCGCGTATTTAATACTAATTAATTAAGCACGAGGAAAAAAATAATGAATACAAAGGGCCATGATGTAAGGTAAAATTTAAGAACGACTAAACAATGGAATTAAAAATTACTAATACAACTGTCAAATGGAATACTAATTCCCAACTCAAATAAATTAGGTGGGAAAGGGAGTATTTATATCCGTTATATTAAGAATTTTTTTTATTCTCTTAATTATATTATTATTATTATTATTTAAATATTAAAATCTTACAAAATCTTTATTATTATAATATTAAATTCACCCTACATCTTAACTATGAAAACATTTTCATTAATTCACTATTGTTGTATTGAATATATTTTCACTGACAATTAATTTAGTCAGGACCATTAATTAATTAGAGGGTCAGAATTCTGAGCCAATAATTTAATGAATATTCACGCTGGAGAAAGTTGTACCGCTTCAGATATACATTATGGTTTGTAATTTCTAACAGATCATTGATTATGAAAGAGGATGATGCTTAGTGGCATCTTTGTTCACACCACTAATATATTTTGGGTGCATTCAATATATTAGTTTGTGTTGACTATAAAAAAATTATTTATTATTTTTAAAATATTTAATAATATAATATTTTAAATTAATATATATTTTTTAAAAAATAAATAAATAAACAATTTAATTTATCTAAAATACATTTCCAAAATAATCAATAATATCTATAATCTATCAAATTTTGATAGAGTAATTATAAACATAAGCAATAAAATTATATCTTTATTAATGTATTTATTCTTATTGATAATTATAATAATATTAATTTTTAAATAAAATAAAATTTATAATAATTAATAAAAAAAATTAATTTATTTTTAAGTGAAGATGTAACGAGATAATAATAAAAATGTTTAAAATTTAAATTTAAATTATAAATGTATAAGTTTTCCGATTACTTAAAAAAAATATTTTAAGTGTAAATTCTTTTTATACTTTTAGGTATTTATTTATAAATTCAGACTATATTATATATAAAAAAAAATGGGTATAAATGTAAATCTTACTTAAATTATATTATTATAATAATTTATTTGAGTTAATAAAAAACTGACAGTAAGTTAATTAAAAAAATAAAATAAAAGGGTAATCAAATTTGTCAAAGAAGTTCAGTATAAGTTAGCTAGGTGGGTAAATTGAGGTATCCAGAAGAGCCAAAAGCTGACGTTTGTTTGCATATCCCACGTTCTGATCCTGTTGAAACTGCTATAAATATCTCTGTCAATCTTCACATCCTTACCCAACAATTTATCAGAATCATTAATTAATAACAATAAACTTCCTCACTCTCTCTCTTTCTCTTTCTCTTTTTTTACCTGTACTTCTTCCCCTTTTTACCGTTGTTCAAAATTAAGGACTCTGTGTGTATATATATTGAGGCTAGCTAGCCTCATCTCATCTCATCTCATCTGGTGTGATATGTTCATGAACAATATAAGTAAAGAAGATTCTGTAAAGCTCAGGAGGGATAGCGCCATAGATGCATGGTCTTGATCTCATTTTTGTTTTCATATATATCCTCCATCTCTAGCGCTATCCATCCTGAGTTCCACGGGCTCTTCTTGCTCTTTCTCTCTCTCTCTCTCTCTCTCTAAATCTGCAGATTCAGTTCTTCTTCTCTAAGCTCAAATCTTTTTTTTTATAAGGAATTTCTATATACAGGGTAGGCATTCTTAGTACAGTGATCAGAATGATAGTCTTTTTTTTTTTTTTTTTTTACTTTTTGTTATGTATATCTATAATTTCTTATTTATCAAATTATCTATAATTTCTTTATTTTTGTCATATAATATGATTACTTTAATTACTTTTGGGATTGTGCATGAAATTAGAAGCTTATTTTACTCACATGGATACGTACGTGTTAATAATATAACTTAATAATATTGAAATGAGTTAATATTACACGTATATTTTAACATTAAATTTTTTAAATGATTATAATTTAAGTTAAATATTGAATATATTTATTATAATAAAAATATATAAAATTAAAAAAAAAATGATATTTTATTTTTATGGTCATAACCTTTAATTAATTCAGCTGTTTTTGTAGTTTTAATTTCTTTAATTAATAAGCTTGAAAAACTATTTCATTATAAGTAATTAAGCAGTTTTAAACTATTAATTCTCTCTCTCTAATTTGGTTTGGTTTGGTTTGGTTTGGTTTGTGCGGTATATATAAATCATCGCCATGATCATTTTCTTCATCTTTTGTAAGTTGGTTTTTAATGCAAATGACAAAATAAACACTTATTTTTGAGTTGATGCATGGGGGGACATCTCTCCCTCCAATCTATTTAAGGAGTGTGATGTAAAAGGAATAAATTTGTGCTTTTTTTATTTTTATTTATTAACTTTAAATCATATATTATTAATTTAAGAATTAAATATTATTTTTTTATTAATAATTTCAAAATTAATATTACAAAAATAAATATAAAATAGATCGAGAAAAAAACAAGCAAGAATTCTATGACAGATAGAAAGGGTGGAGGGAGGGGAAGTTGAGTTATGCACAGCAAACTTCGTGCGAGTCACGGCGTTAGATAATTCATTTTCTTATTCACGCCTGATCAAATAGACTGTATACTGTTTAGGATTATGGAAATTACTTCTAAACGAACATTGAAGAAAAAAGATTTTGTCAAAGAGATGTTGGAAAATCAGATTGGAAAAAAGAAAAGAGCATTTTTATATATATATATATATATATATTTATTTTTGTTATTATTTTAAAAAAATATTTATTTATTTTTTTAAATATAATGTATATTTTTTTGTTAAAAATTATTAAAAGTAAATTTATATTAAATAATTAAGTTATTTATATATGTGAGGTTTTTAAATTTTTTTTTTAACAAAACAGATACAAACGTGAAGATTTTAAAATACTTTGGTCGAAAGCATTACCAGTTGGTAGTTCAGCATGTATTTCAATATTTTGGTCAAAGTTGAACCCTAAAATTACTTTTTGGAAGAAAAAAAATCATCGTTCAAGATTACCCTTTCAATATTAGACCGTACGGTTGGGGATTTGAATATAAAAGATTGCTGTTATTTTATAGAATTATGAGGTATTTGGTCGAAATTTTAAGAGTTTTTTTTGTTAAATGAGTAAGCAAAATTTTTTTTTCTTTTGGTTAACTATAGTTTAATGATATAATACTATTAATTAGTCAATAATAATAATAATTTTAAAATTTTATATAAAGTTATACAAAATAATCTTAAAATAAATAGATAATTAATTTTTTATTTTAATAATGAATAAATATATAACAATGTTTATTTTATTAATAAAAAAATTATTAATTTATTATTTTAATGTATACAATAATAATTATTTTATGAATAATATATATGATATTTTGCGTCATTATACACAATCTAATTATAAATAATAATTTATTTAATAAATAAATTAAATATATTAAGATGATACATATTAATTTAACACGGTAGATAAAATTTTATCGAATTTAATAAATATTTTTATGAGTATTTTTTTACTTAAAAATAATATTGATTAATTGAATATGTATTATGCTTAAAAAATATCATTAATTTAACTTTAAAATAATAATATATAATTAATATATAATAAAAAATATAAATATAAATTATATAATTATTATTTATTATAAAAATATTTTGATATTTATTAATAGTAAAATAATAAACTTAAAACTTAGAAAAAAAGAGCAAAGGAAAGCATATATAAAGGTAGAAAAAGTGGGAGAAGAAAAATAAAAAAAAAGAATTGCAGCTCGAAGGATCAAAATAGTGGGGCTTTTTATATATAAACAAAAAAAAAAAGGAAAAAGAGATTATCCTTAGAAATTCCTTAATAAATTTTGAGCCAACCACAATCTCCATTGCGTCGCAAAACCAGACGCTAAAAGCCATTACAAATTTGCAAAATCTCAAGCTCTGTCCTAGACATTTAAAGATATATTTTAGGGTTCAAATTACATCTTGAACCCCATAAAAGCCATTACAAATTTGTTCATGGATAACTCTTACCAACAAACCACTGAATAAATAACAACAAAATTAAATACTACAAATAATTTTTTGGCATATTAATTAAATACTTATTTAAAACAAAATTGAATATTTTAAGTAATAAATCGAAATAAATGCATTTTTGTAATAAAAACAAAAACAAAAACATGTTTGACCTTATTTTGTTTGCAAGCTTAAAATGTGGGCTGGTACCATCGTATCGGCCCAGAAAAAAGTTATCCGGCCCATAAAATCAGATGATGTCACAAGATATTTAACGACGCGCGAAATCTAACCGTTAGTTGCAATCAGATAAGAATTATAATGAAATTTTTATGGCTATAAGAGCTTTCTTCTTGTAGAAATCAGAGTCCTTCTTCTTGTGTCTTTGGGCTCTGTACATTAGCTATGGCTTTCCGTATTTTACAACACCTTTTCCTTGTACGCTCTCCGCAAATCATTATTAATCCATCTTTAAAACCACGAACACTCACCGAAAATAGTCCAATTTGCTGTGTTCGGCTTCGGACACAGCTCAAATCTTTGCATCCCAAAAATTCGGACTCTTCGCTGCAAGAACCTAAGCCCACAAGCGCAACCAAGCTAGACGATAGGCCCAGTCCAGACCCACCCGACAAATCCTCCTTACTCGATTGGATTTCAAATCGCCTTCCTCTCTTAAAAAGGTATGGTTGCCTTTTCCTTTTACGTGGATGTAAGATCTCTTTTGGAGAATGATTAAAATTTTTATTTGATGAAAACTCAATCGGTTTTTATAGACTTATAAACATAAAAAAAAACAAGAAAAAACAACCCACTTTCTCTACTACTATCATCGTGGTGAAGCTGTTGAACAGAATAGAAAAGCTTTTAACTAATTTCCTAAACAATAGGGATGACTAAATCAACATAAATGACACTAATTCTAAGTTTAACATCCTGCAATAAATTCTGCCTAACCACCAGTTGCTTCTTAGATAACCATGATACCACAAATAAGCGAATGTGCTCTTTCTGTCATCAAAATCTCCACCATAGTTACTATCTGTGTAGGCAATCAGTTCCCTGTTTCCTTTCTTCTTGTAAAACACATCAAAATCCAAGGTTCTTTTAGATATCTCAGTATCCTTTTTGCAGCTACCAAATGAATTTCAATAGGTGATTTCATGTATATGTTGACGAGATTCACTACGAACATAATATCAAGTCGAGTAGCAATAAGATACATAAGACTCCTTACAATTTGTTTATACAATGTGTTGTCTACCTTCACCCCTAGCTTATCCTTTGTGAGTTTGAAACCATAAACAATCAGGTTGTGAATTGAATTACAATCTCTTATTTCAAATCTTTTTAGTACTTTCTGAGCATATTTTCTTTGGCTAATAAAGATCCCTTTGAACCCTTGTATAACCTCAATACCTAGAAAGTACCTCATTTTTTCAAGATCTATCATCTCAAACTCATTCATCATAGATTTCTTGAATTCAACAAACATTAGTTCATCATTTCCAGTAAACACAAGATCATCTACACAGAGTCAGATTATGAGAGTTTTACCTTCAGTAGTTACCTTTGTGAATAGAGTGTGGTCATAAGGGTATTTTTGGAAGGTGCTTGTTTGAGTCCATAAAGAGCTTTCTTAAGCTTGTATATTTTGTTTTCTTCTCCTTTAATGACATAGCCTGGTGGTTGCTCTACAAACACATCCTCAATTAACTCACCATATAAGAAGGTCGATTTTACATCCAATTGATAAAGAGGTCACTTCTTCTGAGCAACAAGAGATATTACCACTCGAATGGTGTCTAGTCGAGCTACTGGTACAAAAACCTCAGCATAGTCTATGCCATGCTACTGACTATACCTTTTTGCAACTAATCTGGCTTTGTACTTGTCAACCTCCCCTAGCTCATTTAACTTTGTTTTGTAGACCCATTTTACCCCAATTCTTTTTTCTTTTTGCAGCAACATCATTTTGCTGTGGTGTGTATGTTGCTGTCTGTTGTCTACGAATTCCATTTTCATTGCAAAATTTTAAAATATTTGAAGATGTGAACTCCCTACCCTTGTCTGTACAAAGACACTTTATGTACATACCCGTTTCCTTTTCGACTAGACTTTTGTAAATTTTGAAAAAACTGAGAGCTTCTGTTTTTCAACTAGAAAGAACACCTAAGTCTTTCGACTATAGTCATCAATAAAGGTGAGTAAGTACATTTTTTTGCTGTTTGAGATGGGAGTGATGGGTCCATAGATGTCTGCATGTATGAGTTGAAGAATTTGTGAAGCCCTCCACGTGCTCTTTTGTGGGAATTGGTCTTTGTGTTGCTTTCCTACTATGCAGTGCTCACACAGCATTATAGTATCCTTGATAAGTGGTAATCCATTCACCATTCCTTTCTGTTGGAGAAGTTTCAGACCATTGTAACTTAGATGTCTATAACGGTAATACCAGAGTCGAGTTGTGTCTTCTCTAAGGGAATTAAAACATGTCTGCTCTGCAGATTGCAGTGGAGTGGGTCTAATTTGTCCCATCACAACAAACATCCTATTTTTGGACATTTGTGTGTCCATGATCAGTCCTTTTGTAGGATGAAATAGCTTGTATTTTCTTTGTTTGAAGAGAATGGTTATTCCCTTCTCTAACAATTGGTCAATGCTCAACAAGTTATTCTTTAATTCTAGAACATAGAAAACCTCAATCACTACCTGAGTAATCCCATTTACCATCATGTGTATACTTCCTTTCCCTGTTATTACCATTTGTGAATTGTTTCCAAATTTCACCGATTCCTTGAAGGTTTCATCGAAATTAAAGAACATTTCCTTCTTACCACACATGTGATTACTGTAGCCAGAGTCAAGAAACAATGTTTCTTCATTGTTTGGTTTATGCACATCCGTATAAGCCATCAGTAAGACTGCTCCACTGGATTCTGCACAATTATAAACTGCTTCACTAGATTCTACATAATGTGCTCTGATCTGTTTCTTTGGACATTCATACTGAAAATGCCCAAAATCATGACAATAATAGCATTCAACAGAAGATTTGTCAAAAATTGATCTGCCCCTTCTTCCTCTTCCTCGTCCTCGGTAGCTCACACAACCTCTTCCTTGTCCTTCAAATTGATAGCCATGAACAATCTTCAACGCTTGTTCTTATGCGTCATGTCCATTTATGCGCTGTTCATGAACAAATAAGCTACTTTGCAGCTCATCGATTGACATGGTGTCTAGATTATGTGACTCCTTAATGAAGGAAACAACGTAATCAAATTTAGGGTTTATAGATCGCAAAATCTTTTCGATGATGGTAATGTCTCCCATCTTCTCTCCATGGCATCGCATTTTGTTAGCGATGGTGAGAGTACGAGCGAAATACTCATTTATAGATTCACCCGCTTTCATATTTAGAATTTCAAAATCCCTTCTAAGAGTTTGGAGCTGGGCACGTTTAACTCGTGTTGTGTCCTGATATTTCTGTTTAAGAGAATCTCAAATATCTTTGACTGTATCTTTGTTCAGAATTGTCTTGAGAATGGAGCGATCAATTGCTTGAAACAGATAATTTTAGATCTTTCAATCGTTGTTCTTCAATAATTTTCTTCTGTCCTTCAGGGAGCATAACCCCATCTGCTACCGAAGAAATCCCAATTTCAATCAAACCCTAATATTCTTTTGAGCGCAAAAAATTTTCCATGAGCATGCTCCAGTGATCATAGTGTCCATCAAAGCGTGGAATTGCAGGTTGAACGAAGCTTCCTTCAGCTGCCATTTGACAGTTTACACAAAAGATTACAGTGGCTTCAAGTGATGGTTAGACTCGCAGGCTCTGATACCAAATGTAAGATCTGTTTAGGAGAATTATTAAAACTTTTATTTGATGAAAGCTCAATCGGCTTTTATAGACTTACAAACATAAAGAAAATAAGAAATAACAACCCACCTTCTCCACTCCTATCATCGTGGTGAAGCTGTGAAACAGAATAAAAAAGTTTTTAACTAATTCCCTAAACAATAGGGATGACTAAATTAACATAAATAAACGGAGACTAATTCTAAGTTTAACAGTGGAAACTTTGGTTTTTTGCTACCTTCTGTTTTTGGTGGCTGATTTGTGTTTAATACGTGATTACAAATGTGGATTTTAAAAGGAAGTTTGTTTTTCGATCTTATAAAATCAAGACGTACGGCTTAATAATCAGTACTTACGATAACTTTGGAATTTTACAGTGATGGGGTTGTTAAATCTGATGGACTAATGCTGGAGATATTATCAATTGCATTGCCTGCTGCCTTGGCTCTGGCTTCTGACCCAATTATGTCTTTGGTTGATACAGCCTTTGTTGGCCACATAGGTACGAGTACGACCTTGAATGAGATCCTTTGTGAAATTAGTCTGAAATGAATGCCAAAGCTTAGTTTAATGACTAATCAATTCATTCGCATTCAACAATTGGGTAAATAGTAATTATGCGAGTTAATCCTGTTTGGAAGTCTCTACATTCTGAATTTCTGGATGTCATAAAATTGTGGGACTTTGGAATAGAACACGTTTTTTACCGAATGGGTTATGGGTTATGTAATTGGAAAAAAAATTGAGGCCATTCATGATAACAATGGTTTTGTTGACGTCAGGCTTGGTAACTGTGAGGTCTATAAATAAATTTCTGCCTTTTTGTCCTATATTCGAGTTATGATAGAAAATTCTTATTTGTTATTTGTTCTTGCTTAGGATCTGTTGAGTTGGCGGCAGTTGGAGTGTCAGTGACTGTATTCAATTTGATCTCCAAGTTGTTCAATGTTCCATTGCTCAATATCACGACTTCTTTTGTTGCTGAGGAGCAAGCAGTAGCTTACAAGGGCGATGATAATTCCAATCAAAATGGTAATTTTTTTTCTCTCTCTAACGAGTTTAATTGGTCGTATTGCATTATTCTGTGTTTCTCTTTTCTATTTATTTGAAGTTTTTATTTTTTATTTTTTTATATGGTATGTAAAGATTTGCAGGATGTGAGCCAAAGCCTTCCTTCTGTGCCAACTTCTTTGGCACTTGCTGCAAGCATTGGCATAGTTGAAGCTGTTGCTCTCTCTATTGGCTCGGGCTTCTTCATGAATATCATGGGTATACCTGCTGTATGTCAAACTTGGCCATTCATAGAATTTGATCTTTCAGGCTTTATAAGTGCAACTAAATTTGTTTTAATTTGACTGTCTATGTTTATGCTAAGTGTTGTTATGAAATAGGATTCACCAATGCGAGTACCTGCTCAGCACTTCCTTACCTTAAGAGCTTTTGGTGCTCCACCAATTGTAATTGCACTTGCTGCTCAAGGATCTTTCCGTGGATTTATGGATACAAAAACACCTCTCTTTGCCATTAGTAAGTGGTGTCCTGTCAGTGTCTTGTGTCACACTGAGTTGTAACTTGAGTATATTACTATTCACATGTAATCTAAACTTTTAATGTTTCTAAGTCTGTTGTCTTAGTGTTCTTGTGACGGCCTAATCCTATTTTGACCTCGTTATCATGTACCTCCCCTCTTCATCATTATAATATTGATTTATGTTCTAATCTTTGCTTCTTGTTACATGTACTATACTTTATTTTTTCTTGGCTCTTTAAATAATATTTGCTAGTGGTGTAAATGACGAGTTGACGAGTATCTTCCCTGGTCCATCAGGTGCTGGCAACCTCCTTAATGCTATATTGGATCCGATTTTGATATTTGTTTATGGTCTAGGCATTGGTGGTGCTGCAATTGCTACTGTGATTTCTGAGTATGTCAATCATGTGGTAATTTAAGTACAGTAGTGTACTTTAGAGGATGTTTTCTTCAAAATTGTGGAGTTCTTATCTGAAATATTTCTTACATGTGTTTTTCATCAGATATTTGACTGCTTTTATTCTTTTGAGGAAATTGAGTGGTAAAATATCACTCATCCCTTCTAAAGTTGATGGAAGAAAGATTGCTCGCTATCTTAAGTCTGGTATGTTCTTATTGAACCCCTCACTAACTTCTGGCATAAGTGGAACAAAATTGATCGAAATGCATTTCGATTATACAATTTCTTTGTAGACTATAAAGTTCGCTATGAGCCATCCTTAGAGACACATATTTACCATGAATAATAGGCAATGGAAGAAAATTGTTGCTTAGTAAATTGTTTCAGATACCTGATTTAGCAGAGCTCATACAAGAAGTGGAGATGTTTTTGATGATTGCGTAGAGCTAACATCTATGTGCTAAGCATTTAGTAGGATAAGGCTAACTAACAATACTTCAGTATTAACTCAGTTTCAGCATTACTTGTTTGAGAATTATTCTGAAAATTTGAGTACTTTGATGAAGCCCCTTAGCTTGTTTTTTAATTTTTTTTCCTACACATTTTTTAAAAAAAAAAAAGGAAAGAAAAATTTAAACGATGTTTTTGGGTTAACTATTGTCTTAAGTGCTAAATTAATTTGTACTTTGCAGGTGGTCTTCTTACCGCCAGAACCTTAGCTGTATTTATTACTATGACACTTGCAACATCCATGGCGGCCAGGAATGGTCCAATTCAAATGGCTGGTCATCAAATTTGCATTGAAGTCTGGTTGGCAGTATCTCTGCTTACTGATGCTGTAGCACTTGCTGGTCAGGTGTTGGACTTTGTTCTCAGTCCTGTTATTATGTGACATCTTTCGTAAATTTCATGGAACGAAATATCCAAAGCATTAACAAGTCCATCGATATTTTAAAAAGCAACAGTCTCTCAGTATTATCCATTGTTTTCATAAAATCCAAATAATAATATTGAAGTTATGAGGTGTCAAACTAAAATGGAGTAATGGACAACATAGTGTTTAAAATTCCAACATGTATGACATTATAGTGGCAGCATTGTAGTGAATTTCTCCAATATAATGTTTAATCAGGTTGCAGTAAATTGTATTTTGACTATAGTGGTGCTTCCTTGCAGGCACTTCTTGCCAATAATTACTCACAAGGAAATTATGAACAATCACAAAGAGTGACTTATGAAGTTCTAAAGGTCAGTGATTTAATTTCTGTAACATTTTAATGATACTTTGATTTTCCAGTTTCCACCATACTCCTCTTGAGATGGGCTTGGCAATATTTGCTGATTTACTTTATTTTCTTCTTCAACCAAATGACATATGAAATAAAAATAAATTAATTAATTAATAAAATCAGAGCCCCTTTTGGGTCATGCCTCATATTTTAAGGAGTAAGGATGAAATATGGTTCATAAGTTCCCAAGTGTAGCTTAGGAGATGAAAACTAAGAATGAAATAATATTTTCCTTTTGCCACCATTACGACAAAAGATTATAGCTGACCTTGAACTTCTAATTTTTTGTTACTCAAACTTTGTGTAGATTGGTACACTGGCAGGAACTGGATTGGCTGTTATATTATTCTTTTGTTTTGGAGCCTTTTCTAGCTTATTCACCTCAGATTCACAAGTTTTGGATATCACCCAGTCAGGTTTACTGGTAGGGAAATTTACTAGATGCACATCAATGGCATACATTGTTTGGTTAGTTTCTGAGATTGATCTGTCTGTACGATGGTATGTTAATTTTCTCATATGTGGTTGACTAGAACAATTGTTGGTGATTATAAGTGCAACCTACTATAGGGATCTTTCATTGCAGCTTGAGATTATAAGTGCAACGATTCTTTGTTCATGCAGCTTGAGATTTTTGGACATTATGCTGCTTTGGATTTATGGATGACTTGTAATTTTTTAACATATCAGTTTGTCGCTGGATCTCAGCCTGTGAATGCACTTGCATTTGTTCTTGATGGGCTTTATTACGGAGTTTCGGACTTTGGATATGCTGCCTATTCTACGGTAGTTCCCTTGCATTGAACTAGGTGAATGGAAAATCATTTAATACATTTTTTTTCCATTAGCCCCCTCTATGTTTGTTGAATAGGTTCTAGCTGGATTGATTTCATCCATATTCATACTTTTGGCTGCTCCTGCATTCGGACTACCTGGAGTTTGGACAGGGTTATTTCTCTTCATGACATTGCGTGTAGTGGCTGGAATTTGGAGGTAAAAGGAACTGCTGTTTCTATATTACACAACATAATCGTGAAGTAGTAGTAGTAAGGCATGTAGAATGAGTTTTTTGGTGGGTGACAGTAGAGGTCCAATAATTTTTTAAAATGGAGCATTTAAGCTTATTAAATTATTTTTTGTGACAGTTTGTTCATCGGTTTTGAAAAAGTGACACCACAAAAGTCTTAATGGTCTATTTTTATGGTTTTTTGTTTTTTTTTCTATTTAAAAAAAAAATAATTGTTTCAACAATTATTCATGTTAAAAGTTTTATTTTCAAATAGAGTTGAAGAACAAAAATAATTTATAATAAAAAATAAAAATTTAGATTTGTGGTGTCATTTTCTCAAAATTGGTGGACTAAACTGTCACCAAAAAAAATTATTGGACCTAAGAACTATAACTGCAATAATAGTTAATTGATTGCTTTGGCCTTTGCCTTTTCAAATTACCAAATGCTTTCCTCTAGACTTATCCTACTATATAAGGACTTATTATTATTCGCTGGCAACTTGTAATGCTGATCCCATCCATTTTGGAATCATATATTCATAACCATGACTTCTATTGGAAATCATGGCTTGTATCTGTGTTCCAACATTTTAACCACAATACTCCATTTTCAGGCTAGGCACAAGAACTGGACCGTGGAAAATGGTCTGGGTCAAGATGGAGGAAGAAAGCAAGTGATGCCTACTTGAAATCGTTTTCACAAACTTGCTTCTTTTCCTCCATTATTCAAATATTCGTGGAAAAAACTTATACTGCTTATATTGTATGTACTCCCACACTCTCACATAAATTCCTTGTGGGGCCCTATTTGTTAGACGCGAATCCATTCTATGAGAAGAGTACCTATGACAGAAGTACGGTAGATTTTTCCTTCCTCGAGGTTTTGCAATAATATACGACTTTGTCTAGTTGGATGCTACTCAAGCCACAACCTATATCAATGTTCCAGTTAGGACAACGGTTGCATCGGTGTTAATAAAATGCATTTGTGTCATTGAGGCGATGGATCAAGTTTATCTTCTACTGTTTGGTATCCAATTTTGAAAGGATACATAAATTGATAAGGATGGAGGACAAATTAATTTCTTTTGTTTCATCAGTTACATGATTCTTCCTGAGTTTTCTTGTAGGCAAAGAATACTTGGTTATATTATTTAACAGTAGTACTGTAACTGTAGTGGTACCAAAAATGGCTTGGGATAAATTTTTCTTTGTACTAGGATTGCGTTATGTATCATACTTTGATTAAGTTTTATGATAACTTGGCAATATTTTGCTCAGTGTAAACATTTCAATAAAAAAGAGATGCACATTTTTTAAGAAAAAAGGTTGAGGAAGAATAAAATTAATTTTTGAATTTTTTTTAATAAAATTTATCATAACTTATACATGATTTGATTAATTGGGATTCGAGTTATTATTTTAATAATTATTTATGCAATAATTCAACAACACTTTCATCACCTTAATTATGACTAATTCATAGACTACAGATTCATTTCACTTAATATAGGCGAGAGGGCAATACAGGCACAACCAATAAAGGTGTTGATGTGTAATTTTGTTGTACTGTGTAGTTGTGAGAGAGTTTCTATTAGGGGAGAGAGAGTCAATGAGAAGAATATAGGCAGCATAGATGGAATGTAGGGGGCATGGAAATACTTTGTATTGATTGACCTCTCGAATAAGCCTCTCGAATGCTTAATATTTACTGGTTAGATTTTATCTGATTTAATAAGAATATATTCTATCATTTTGGTATTATAACACTAACTTGGGAAGATGGCTATATAAAGAATGTTGCTCAACTTGGATACAATGGAAGAGGTGGTTGGAGCCGTACAAGAAAAGCTCCACTGTGAGGTGCGTAATTTCTGTAAAACATGAACAAGCGACTAGATCTTCTCATCGAGTTCTAAGGAAGACTCAGCCCCAATTTCTTCATCGTTGTTTGGCAAAGCGAAGGAAGTTGTGATGCTCACTCCGATGATGACAGATTCACAGGGAAACAATGACACTATGACATTTTCAAGTTCACGATAGGATTCTTTATTTCGAAAATTAGAGACGTTGGTGTTTGATGTGCTGAATCCAGATGATTGGATTATGAAAGCAGAAAGGTATTTCTCTATTCATTGATTCACAAACGAACAAAAATTGGAAGTGATAATTATCAGTTTTGAGGGAGATGCTGTGGTTCCAATGGGAAAACAAAAAAAGATGAGTGGTTAAATTGGAATTGATAAAAATGATGATCATGCAGCAATTTTGAAACATCTAAGTTGGAGCACTCGATTGGCTTTAAAGCAAAAAGGAAGTATTCAAGAGTATCAACGAATATTAATTGAGTTTTTCGTATCTCATATAATATTAAAAATTTATAAATTATAGACCTAATTAATCAAGAAAAGATGAATAAATTATTTTTAATTTTTACCAATTTATAATTTAATAACTTAAACAAAACAACCACACATGTAATCGTGTGTAAAAATAAGTATGAAAATAAAATAATAACACACGATATTTTTAGGTAGAAACAACCTAGGTCACAACCATGACTTAAGAGGAAAACCACCGATCCAGCGAATTACCTAATTTTTCACTATGAAAATCAAATGTTCAAGTATAAAATCGGTCTTATGCTACCCTTCCTAAGATACTGTTCCAATGTACTTTACTTACGAGCCCCTGCTCTGTTTTCACAGTTTCCAATGTTAGCGTGAGCGGTTTCTAGACCCACGTTACAATAAGCTTAGCGCCAATCAAATACGTTCTCGAAGTAACTACAAAATAGTTAGTACAAAAACACAAGTGCCTGTGTGTGTTCTAGAATGGATTTAATAATGAATAATCCTAACTAGATAATTCAAAACATATGTCATTTAAATTAAATCAACTAACAAATCTTAGAGCAAAAAGATCAAGAACAAGTTCAATAAAAATAGCTTCTTTAAAGATTAATAATCAAATCAAATAATTATAATATGACAAAAACAATTATTTGATCTAACATTTTAAGAACAAAAATAAAGAAGAAGCCATAAGAACATATTATCAAAATATCATAAAATAATTAGACTTATTAATCAATCAAACATAACCACCAATATTTAATAGATTAACTAAATAAAAAAACTTAAAGAATTATGATCTTATATTTGTAAAATAAAATAGAGAAATTAAGAATAATAGAATAATGCTCTTGTGTGGTTGATTGAAATAATGAGCAATATGTTTTATTTATAGGAAAAATTAAAACTCTTAATCCTATGTAATTGATAAATATTTTTCTATTATAAATAGGATTAGTAATACTCATTAATTAAGACAACTCTTATATGATTGATAAATATCTTTTCTATTATAAATAAGATTAGTAATACTCACTAATTAATAAGACTCCTATTTATAATAGATTTATTTTAAAATAGATTTTATGTTATCTTTTATACTAAAGATTTCAGTTATAATTTAGAATATATCTTATCTAATATCTTTTAAAAATAGATTTTATGCTATCTTTTATGATAAAGATTTCAACTATAATTTAGAGTATATATTATCTAATATCTTTTAGCATATCTTATTTTAGATTATATATTATCTAATATCTTTTAGCATATCTTATTCCATATTTTAACGCTAAAAATAATTTCAGATTTATAAGCATGTGCTATTAAATGCATAAATGTAATCCTATGTGTCGTAGTTATCAAAGATATACCTGAAATACAATTATCTAAAATTCGAGTATTTGTTTGGCTTTTCTTGATAGACTTGATAGTAGGCTTAAAAACAAATTTATAGATAAATATTTTGTCCACGAAAATAGCCAACAATCATAGTCCTTACAAACTCCCCCTTTGGCATTTTCGTGTGGTAAAACTTTTCTCTCACTACATTACACTTATAGGAATAAGATAAAATACAATGATGTCCCAGACTCCATAGTAGAACTATCCTGTGGTCTGGTGAATCCATCTTCACTGCAACTTGACAAGTTTGTAAGTAACTGAAAAGACATATGCAAAGCAAACAACAACTTGGCTTGAAAGCCTCATTGTACATTAGTTCAGTTTATATATAAATAAGTGAAGTGTAAAGAATAATCATGTAGTGTGCATATCAATAAAATTTAATTAAATATATTCTCCCCTTATATGTATAACAAAATAAAAACATGGAAGTAAAACACATTATTCTCTCTCCTTTTTGACATACGAGAATGACAAAACATTAAACAAAGTAATGAAGCTAAACACCTTCTAAAGATATAACAATGTAAAATCAGAGTAATGCAAAAGTGCAATGTGTTTTAAACTCTCCCTAAGTTCTATGACTCTCTAACTTAGAAACTAATGTAATAAATTAAAAGTTGATGTAAATAAAAAAAATTTGATTTTGATTTTTTATTGTTTTTATTTTTAAATTTGCATAAATAACCACATAAGATATTAAACTCATTTAATCACAAACGAACACATAACCAATTGAGACTTCATTATTTTTTAACTCAAATTTTAAGTATTTATCATATAAATAAATAAGTAGAATAGAAGAGGTACACAAGCACACTTCGCACATATAATGACATATTGACATTTACTTAAAATAATATATATAATTAAACTCCACAAATATGTCAATTAGTTCATTTATGACCTATCAAGAAAGACTCAAAAGAAAAAATATCACATATCATATAAAATTATAATCGAGTTTTCAATCTTACAAAATAAAATATATCTACCAAAAAAAGATTTTATTATTATTATTATTATTATTATTATTATATGAGATAAATAATATATATATATATATATATATATATATATATATATATATATATATATTATAACCTCTATTGGCTCTTTCTTTTTGTGCATTCAATGGACAAGATTTATAAGTAGTCACGTTTTGCAAAAAAAAAATTGTTTTTTTGTGCACGAGCCATAAACCTAGCATGATGACTTTCACACTAGTTGTGAGGTAGTCCTTTACGTTCACTGCGGTAGCTTCACACATCACAGTAGGTAGCCCTCTCAATACTAGGTGCCTCCATACGATAAAATTTTAAAAAGCAAGAATTAAAACTCAACACAATTTTACAATTAAGATTAGTTGAAATCCTAGAGTCTTTCAAGAAAATTCATAAACTTCAAGCATAACATATATGTATATTCGTGAGTGTATGAATAAGTTCGTGTCAACATCGATCATCACATGTACAAGAATATGTGTGTATGCATAAGCCAAAATTGTAGAATAATTTATACAATAAATATCAAAATTAGTTAAGTAATTAAAAATAAGGTTATATGTTTGTAAGTGTTGAATAAGTTCAATACTATGTTGACCAAATAAGGATTTTGTTTTTTTTAGTTTAACTAATAAATAAAATAAAGACAATAAAGATTGCTCACCTAGGTTCATTTAAGCACTCTAACAAAAATACTTAGATGAAGGAATAAAAGACGGTCAAGTGACTAAAAAAAAACAATCTTTCCTAATCCACATTTTTTTGCATTTTGATTTCTCTATATCATTGGGTTAGGACTCAACTAACTTAGGTTTCATAGGTGTGTTTTTGGACTTAACTATACTTTTCTCATTCATCCCAAATGAAGATGTAGTATGCATAATAGGATGATGATAATGAGTCATAGCATTAAAAGTACTAAATTTTACTTTCCTTTTTGAACCTAAGATTTCATGCTTTTTAGTAGAATTTTTGAACACGTTATTATAATTTACATTCATCCTTGAATATGATATAGCATGCATAGATGGATGGTACTTATGGGTCCTACTATGTGAAACATGAAAATAATAATTAAATTTAAGAACATTCTTCAAAAATCTACATTTTGATCTTATATGAACTTTCTTATCACAATGATGACAGACAAGCACAAACTTAACAATTTTTTCTATCATAAGTATATGAGAAGGCAAAAGACCGGAGTTGAGATCGAAGGTTGGGATTGACCCGAACCGGCGGAATTGGAAATTGTGAGGGTGGTGGTGGTTAGTTAAGGGCAGGAGATTGGGAGTAACGGTGAAGTTGGTGCCGACATTTTTGTTGGCGAATGATCTATTAGAAGGCGAGAATTACAAATTAAGTACCGGGAGGGAATCTAATTGTAAGTGAAGCGTGGTTATTATTGGATGGGAAGGTGGGTTATGTTTAGAGATCGGATCATTGATGAGTGAGGAGATTTCTTATTTTTGGTTTCTTTTCTTATTTTTATTTTAGGAAACATATGCTTCATGGTTATTGCTATTCTCAATTCTCATTAAGGCTTCAGATGTGAATTCTGGGCAGGTTTAATCTACCACTTCTAACTTTGTATAGTATTTTTAGCAAGTTTATAAACCATTTTTTTTTTCGAAAATAGTTCACTTATCCAATTAATTTTAAAAATAATCTCCTAATCCACCCCAAAATTACCCCCCACCTTTTATAACCAACATAAGTTTTAAATGTTTAATATATATATAATCATTAAACGTATTCTTTAACATGTAAAACACATTTTTTTTTATGTTACATGAAAAAAAATAAAACGTATAAAACTTCATTGGTAAAAGAGTTATACAATACAATTAAACCAAAATAGATTAAACCCAATAGGATTGTAGGATTAAAGTAAGTTACCATCTGTAATTTAAAAAACTCACCCCTACAAAAAACTTACCATTTGCTCAAAAAAAAAGACAAACACAGAAAGAAGTTGAAACTGTAGCTTATGTCAATCATAAGGATTAATTCTAGTACCAGCTTTGTATAAGCAATTATTATCCAGAATATAAATTAAACTCCAACGCAACAATGACTGCAAGCACTACAGGTTCCAAATGATTAGTAATTTTCATGGCTACATACTAGGGATTCAATGTCCTCTGATATCAATGCACAAATAGAAATTATGCAATTTCCATCTGATGTAAAAGATAGTAATGTCACAGTCACCAAATTAGCATAAAGCCCTCTGAATAAAGGATGAAACCCATAAGAAATCCAACACTTAGAAGGTAGAGCCATTCCAGCCAAAGTTCGAACCCTGCAAAATAGATGAAGCATCATCACTTTTATAAACGGTACCAAATCAATTGTCAATAAATAGTTCACAGTAGCAACTAGAATAATGGGGGAAAAGTAAGATGACTGTCTATTGTGAACAAGGTCTTCGACAGTAAAGATTTATTTACATTATCTAATTCTGGTGTAAAGCATGTAAACACATTGCATATTCTTAAGTTTGATTGGCCTAAACAAGCAGGAACAATGCAATGAGAATATATACATGCATTATAATTTCCAATCTATCTTAGAAAATTGGGGACAGTTGAGAGGCTTACCTTGGTGTCATAGAACTTTAAAAAGAAACGTGACTTGGGCACTGACAATTTGGTTTCAAGAATATTGGCAACTGCAGCACTGAGCTTCTTGTTCACATCCGGGTTAAGGCCACCAATGGAGACCAACTCTCCATAGGCTGCTGGCTGCTCAGTCCCACCAAAGGACATTGGTACTGATCCCTTCAGCACAATCATCACGTACTACATATCAACAAATACAAAGTACTCAAGTTAGCATTTTGATGGAAAATGAAAACGAAGCAAACAAAAAAAAAATAAAAGGATTTCAGAAGAGAAGTGACTGGTCAATATGTCATATCAAGATAGCAATACTAGATATTCCACTGCAACTTGTTAAGGAAATCCAAGGATCCAACAACAACATATGACTAACATTATATCCTTCATATTAACAACTAGATTCTATAGATCAATATAATTTAGTAATTAGCACTTGATTTATGACACAAAATTAAATTCAAGGGTCCAAACCTTGTCAGCCTAGACATAGTGTTTGAATCTTAAATAATAAGATGTGAGGTCTCACAATCTTCATTGCCATAAGCCTCAAGGTATGAAATTAGAGTTACTACAATCCATCATTTTTTCCAAAATTGTCTTGGTGTTTTGACTCATACAGACACGAGTAAGATGGGTAGTCCTTACCATCCAAGAGAAACTGATCATGAGAACCGAATATGACAAAATGTAGGAACCGGATTGGTTTGAAACCCCAAAATAGTACATATATACTGTACATAATTGAATTGTTCTAAAATATAATGTGAGTTTGTACATTAGCGTGTTTATATCTAGTTTACATAAACTTTGTGCATAAATGAATGCACATCATATATGTGTGTAAATATAATATATTTACATGTTATATACAACTCACAAATTATTTTAAGGTCAATTCGATTATGAACAATCTTTAACACAACTCCGCTATAACACAACTAAGTTTTTCATATCGGACAACTCACTAGCAAAGCAAATATAACCAAAGGCACAATATGAAAAGACATTGCCAATGTTTAAATTAGCCGAGAAAATGACTCGGTTCCTCCAGACCTTCATTTTCGCCGGAATTCATGCACCCACACAGAAGAAAGCTACAATAAGTTCCAATCGCATGACTCGGGTATAACTATGAGAGCCCTCATAGGTGAAAAGTTAGCTAGATATAGAAACGAAAGAAGGCCCATATAATTTCCCCCATTTCCATACCAACACAAATTAGTCTCTGGTACTTGGTACCTAGAAAATTTTCGAAGCAAAAAATAGACAAACAATACGGAAATACTCAACAATCAACCTAATAGTATAAAAAAACCAAGCCGCGGGTTCAGAATACAAACCTAAATCGACTTAAGCTGAAAATCGTAACCAAAACGATGTTCAACCAACGACATAACTCATCCAGAAAAAGAAATGATAACTAACAAAAAGCATTAAGGGGAAAGTTAAACAGCTGAATAGGGAAGAGATACAAAAATCAAGAGCAATTCAAGCCAGCATCAAAGATAAACTTTACGAGAGTGAATGAAATCATACAGCTTCAGGTTTGCCGATAAGCTTGGCAACGGTGGAGGTAGCTTCAGAAAGAATGGAGGAGGTGTCAATGCCATCGAGGTTGACGTTCGTTGAAATGTTAAGGCACGGCATCGTCTCTCTTGCTCTCTCACAAACGAACACTGCTTTTGTTTTTGCAACTAATTCCCAATTGAATTCAACCGCACCTCACTCTCTATCTCCTCTTAATCTCTTATGGTACCTACTGTACCCACTACCTACTCTCTCACTACCGAAAATACCCCTGCATTAGAGGGTAGTCAATAGTCATATACAACATTCTAGAAACTTCATACGGCCCATGCTTAAATCCCTTCTTAGCTTAGCTTAACTTAACCATTGATCGAATAATAATATAAAAAAACTAACTTGTTTGCATGGCCTTTGTTTGTTAAAAAAATAATAATGAGAGAATGTTAAATACATATAAACTTAGGTTTTTTTTTCTTTCTATATTTTGATATTTTGATATTGAATTATGTATTAGTATTATTAAGAAAAATAAAAACTTTTAAAATAATTTTAATATATTACACTATATAAAAATTATAGCTACAAAATATGTGTATGTTTACATATTTTTGTTAAGACTTTTTTTAACTCCATCAATCTATTTATTCTATATATAAAATTTTAAAAGATACCTAAAATAATTTTGAATAAAAATATGCTTGAATTTAAAAATAATTACATATATTATCCTCTATATTTTATTTTACATTTAAAAATTAAGTTAAATACTTTGAATAAAAATATTTATATAATACTAAGGAATGTATTTTTGTAATAGATATCTCTTCTGTGTTTTTCTAACTTATTAGAAAAATATATTCACATGTTAAACAAAGTTTAAAAATCAAAAATATTAATTCATAATTAGTATCATGTTTATTTTTATTATACATATATGGCTTTCGTTAAAGATCTTTTAAAATAATTAATCTTTAATTGTTGAAAAAATAGTTTCAAAAAATTTAATTTTCTATTTTTATTTCAAACAGATAAAAGACATTTAATTTTCTATTTTTATTTCAATTAGGTGTAAAGTTTAACTAAAGAGAAGAAAATAAAAAATAAAAAGTATAACAAATGTCTTTAACTAGTATTTTTATTTTATTTTATAAAAAATCAAATCTCTTAGTTTTTGTGTTGATATGTATTTTTAATAAATATGAGACAATGTTTTTTAAATTGACTTATTGTAAAATATTATCTCTTTCATTTAATTTAAACTATAATTTTAATATAACTAACTTTAAATATATATTATATTTTTTTTATTAAAATTACATTATAAAATATCATTTATAATATTTTCTATTATTTTTTATATTTTTACTTTTCTTATTTAGACTCGGTAAGAATAAATATAAAATTTCTCAACTAGTTTCATTTCATTATTATATTATCTCTATAAAAATTAAATAAGATAACATAAATTTTAAAAATTAATAAATTATATTAACATTTTATCACAATTTAGGTTTGATTACCATATGCGTACGGACTTTGAGGAACATACGTAGGCATAGATAATATATAGTATGTTAAAATTTATACACCCGCAACATTATTTCTCGGAAGAATTTGTACAATTGATTTATCATATGAAAGGAGCTTTTTTTTTTTTTGGGTTCCCAAACGAGGCACAACACTACCTGTCAAGTTTGAAGTATAACTCTCTCTCTCTCTCTCTCTCTATTAATATGTCCTTGGTTATTGTGGGTGATATAGATATAGCAGGTGTACTCGGGAGTTAAAAATAATCGAGATAAAATAGTGGTAGTCTATATATATAGAGAGAGAGAGAGAGAGAAAGTAGTAGCACATGTATTTAATTATCATATGAAAAATAGAGATAATAATGTATGTCATAATTTTGGATAATGTTTACGACCAATGGTGGTGTCATAAACTTTAAGGAAAAATCGGGTGTTGGGAATGGACAAATTGGAATGTAGAATAGAGCCAATGGTAGCTATAAGTTCCTTCTTCACAGCTGAAGTAATTCCACCCATTGAAACTATCTCCGCATATGCCGCTGGATCTTTGTTTCCCCCAAATGATATGGCCACTGACCCCTTCAGCAGTACCATCACATACTGCAGAACCCAAATATATAATAATAATAATAATAATAATAATAAAGACCTTAATTAAATGACTGAGGTTTTATTTAACTAGAAGAGCCACCACGTTTCAAATAGGTGTGAATGTGGTTTAGGGGAAAGCAAGTCAATTTATAGTGGGACATTTTTAACTAATATATATATAATAGATTACTTGTTCTTTAAACCTCAAATTCGTTCTCTCTAGCTAGTGGAAAATAATTTATGAATTGTGTCCCAATAACGAAACTCTCCGTCCACCAAGTGGGAATATCACTTTGAATGGATCAGAATTCACAATACATCCAGAATGATATATAATTCTCATAATTGTTAATATAAATAATTTTTCTTTTCAAAAATAGCTTCTGAAATTCATTCATCGATCCAGAATATCCCTTCTTCTTTTTTGTTGCTAAAGTACACATTCTAGTAAGGAAGCAGTCAAGCAGCCCCAGAGATTTTTTTTTCCCGAAAATTTATAAAAATAATAATTAAGAATCCGATTCGATTGGGAATCATTTTTCTCTTGCTTATTTTTAAGAATAATTTAAAATAGAAAAAAATTATATTAATCTTGGTGACAAGATGTACTTCGTTTACTGGTGTAAAATTAGATACTAGATCTTAATTAAACTAATTTAAAAATTATATAAATTGGTCTTAATTAATTTTAGCCGAACAAAGCAAGCTAGACCAATCGAACTCATGAGTAACTTTTAGATAGATCTATAGTTCATGAATATGGTGAAAAAAAATAAAAACTCTTCGGACTTTACTTTAATATAAATATTAATTATATATGTATTTTTTTTTTAAATAATTAATACTGCATGTATTAAAAAAAAATATCCAAAAACGCATTTGAGCATTTTGACTTGCCGTATACAAACAAAAGTAGCAATTTATATCAATTATATGCTTTTTATCTATTACGGTGTTGCTAACTCCGTATTGTTTACATTTATAAAGTCCGCTTAATTATTATAAGCTGCAATCAAATTGATCAATTTGTAAAACATATGAATCTATCATTATTTCTCTGACTCTGGGTATGATTAAATTAAAACCTGTATTTGTAGGTGATCATAGTTTAAGCATAAAGTAATCAAATAGCAGAGACAACTGAATATAAGAACAAACTGAAGCTTAATTTTTTTGTTATCGGCCCAAAAACACAAAAACACAAAAACCCCAGCACCAGAAGATTGAAGGAGAAAAAAAAAGGTAAAAATTAAAGAACAAATTAAACAATATATATATATATATATATACACACACTAGAGATTATGGGTTTAGAGAGAGAGAGAGAGAGAGAGAATGTTTTACGTTTTCAGGCTTTCCAATAATGGTAGAGACAGCTCTGGTGGCTTCAGAGAAGATTGAATCGGTGTCAATACCATCAAGATTGACGTTGGTAGAGATATAAAGGCATGGCATCTTGATGAAACTATATATAAATACTAGCTCTTTCTCGATCGTTAATTTTTTTTCTAGATTAAAACTGATGGTTGCAGTTTATTGGATCGAGGTACATAGAACTTGAACGTTTTGATACTTTTTCACAACTTGTATGGGTTTATATAGTTGTTCACATTTGCTTTATTCCTGGGCACGGCACACCATCTACTAAAAGCGAATATATTTTTTTCATTACTTTTAAAATATATTCATAATTAATAATAATGATTTCTCTGTCTAATTTTTATTATGTATTTATTTTTTTCGAATAAAAATCTATATTTATCTTAAATTTTATTTACTTAAAATATCAAATTATTATATACTTTATGAGCAATAAATAATCTATAAAAATGAATATGAATTGATATATTATTAACATTTTTCTATGATAAATTTAAGTCATTAAAAATATAATTTCTTTTCTTATCAAAATTATTAGGCTTTATTTTTATTCTTATAAATTAAAATGTGTTATCTTATTAATACTCATATTAATTTTTTAGTATTTATTATTATACAAATTTTTAAGCATTATCTTAAAAGTATCTAAATTATCTAAAAGGTACTTATTTAATCAAAAATAAATATAAACACAAAAATTTAAATATATTTTAGGTCTTTAAATTATTATTATTATTTTCTCTTTTTATCAATTTTTTTATTTCATTTTTTTAACGATACATTCATTTTTAATTAATTATAGTTTTAATATTAAAATAATTATTAATATATGACGTATTATTAGTTATAATTAATTATATATTATTAAAATATTTATTAATATGTATTATGTTTTTAATAAAAGTTATTGGATTTATTTGTCACTTCATTTTCTATATCACATAAATGATTCAAGATTGGTAAATAATTTTTTAACTATGAATATCAATATCATGTAATTTTATAGTTATATTTTTATTCATATTAATTATAATATAATATATAATTAAATTAATTATGTATTATATTATAATTAATGTAGATATAAATTTAACTCCTATTTTTTTTGTTTTTTTGTTATGCTCGCGTTACCCTCCTTTAATTACTTTTACTATTACTATTGAATTTACGAAAACTTTAATCATTTCTATTAATCATTATGGTCTCCCGCCTACTAATCCCATTATTTTTGTTTTATCAGATAAGTTTTAAGGTTTGGTTATCCGCTACTAAAGGACTTGGATTAATTAGAGAGAGAGATAATTAATTTTCGACTTGGGATTTAGCAAGTGTTTAGCAATCTTCTTTTTGAGCTTGAAGAGGTTTTATGGAGAGTTGAAAGATATATGTATGATAGATTATAGGAAATGATAACTCCATTTATATTTGGAATGACTCATATATGGGTTTCTGATAACCCATGTTTAATTTAAACAAGTTTTCGTGCGTGTACGTACAAGGCGTTGATTTTGTAAGTAATTAGGATTTTTTTTTACTAGAAGATGTGTTAATCTATTTTGCTAACTTCACTTAATTGGGGACAAGGACAAGGATAAGGATAAGGACAATTTGATATGACATTTTACTAGATAAATTCAACCTATCTTAATGTTTCTGAGGTGGTGGGATCAAGATCTATTGGGAAGGCCTCTAATCCAATGGAACGATTGCAATGAAAATCTGTTTGAAAAATCAATGTACTGCCTAAGATGCATGAGACACTTTTATATGGTGGTGTCTTTACGAGGTTTTAGCTCCTTAAGTGTAGGTGTAGGTGTCGGTGGTTGATGCATCTTTCCTCATGTTTAATTTCAAAGTTTGAATTTGTTATTCATGTATTAATTGAGATAAGACAAGTATTATTTAAATTTATTTTTATTATAATTAAAATTTTTTTTTCAATATGATAATTGTTTTTATACTCTATTTTATGCAATCTTATATTGTTAATCATGTATTATTTATAAAAATTATCAATTTGTAAGTGTTATTCTTGCTGTTAGGTGCATTTGAAACTTTCCAAATGATTTGTTGTTCAAAAATGTATATTACTGGTGGCTTGACTTAATTTGTAACTTGAATTTTATTTAACATTGCATACTTTTTGTAAGTTTACGTTTTAGTGGCTGCAAATGTATCTTTATAGTTTTATAAGATGTTTGCTCCATTATACTGTTTCGTCCTCGTCTATAGAAGTACTTATTAAATATCATGACCAGTACCATAAGTTTGGGTTTAAAAAAAATTAAAATTATACATTTTCATTCCTGTCTTATTTTGATTTATGGATATTATGAAATAATAATATATATCAAAATAAAATGAGTGAAAAATATATGAAAATCCTAGAAATGGTAGCATTAATTTGTGCAATTTTTATATATTTAGAGAGGAGAAAAAATTTATCACAAATATTTACTAATCAAAGGGATAAATAATTTGCTAGGATTATGCATGACTGCAAATTTTATTTTACAGATGTTTATATTAAGGATATGTTTACTAATTTATAATAAAATTGGAAAGGAATTGAAAATAAAAATCGGAAATAATTAAATTACTTTTGGGAGTGTGTACTTATTTCATTATAAAATCGTAATAAAATTAATTGTTTACAAAATGTGTTATAAATGTAAAAGTAATTATTTTAATTTAAAGATTTTAATTTTGGGAGATAAGATTTAATTTTTTTTTTTTGGAGAATTTAATTCGAGCATCTTACATGAAAATCAATAACTTAATTTATTAGATTTGTGTGGTACCTGAATAATTATTTTGTTATTAAACTAGCTAGTGAAATAAAACCATTATTGGTAACTTAATTTCCATTACAAATTAATAAATCTGCTCTAAAATTTAATAAGTTCCTTCTTATCGGCATAATTGATAGATAGTGAGTCCAAAAGTGATAAGGACAAACAACCTATATATTTATTTTAAAAACAATTAATTTAATTACTTTAATTGATGAAGACTAATCACCTAAATGAGATTGAAATTAAACGTTGGGAATTAGGTCTATATTTTAACTTTTAATTATTATTATTTTTCATGGAGAGTGGTAAAGTATTACTTTGTTATATTAAAAATAAAATATAGGAACAATTTAAAAAAGAATATTAATCGAAAAACAAATACCACTGTCTACAAGAGAAATATATTTTATACAAAACTGGGGATTTGATTCCAAATTTTGATTAGACATAACTATTGAAGTTATAGGAAAAAATTTTTTCTAATAAAATCTATTCATAACCCAGACTAGATAAAATTCTGGATAAATTTATTATTTTCATGAGATATATATAAATGTAAGTTTAAAAGTCAAATTCTTAAGATTTGTGAGTTCTGTAATATATATATATATATATATATATATTATTAGTTATGCAAATTAAAAAATTATATATAGTACCATATTAGTCACCTAGGTGAGTATTCCGGAGATATTTTCTTTCAATTACTATGTTGGTTTAACGGTCATAGACTTACGACAATATGATTATACGAGCAAGGAAATTTTTAAAAAAATAATTGGTAATAATGATATTATTGTGATATTAAATTTTAGATACTTTAATATCCGCATGTCATGTCTAAATGATTCCACAAAAATGCCAGTAAAATGGTTATAATAGTGATATAATGGCTATAAAATATGGTCGAGAAAACCCAAAAGAAATTACTTCTTTTTCTTGATAAAATATTATGAATATTATAATAATATTGTTGAAAAGTCAAAAAATTTCATTTCTTATTAAAAAATTATTTTATTTTTTAAATAACTTATCTTTAATTTTATTTATTTATAATTATTGTATTTCAATCAAAACATTTTTTTGAATTTAGAATATTATTTTATTTCATTATCACATTTATTTTGTTAATCTTATATATTATAAATTTTTAATAACCTTTTTAAGAATTAGATATTTTTTTTATTATCGTGATAGTTTAAGTCTGAAGCATGAAAAACTCATGATATATATCTACAAATATATTCATTTTTATCATTTATTTTTGTTTTTAAAACTATTTTCCAATATTATTGTGAAGTATCTGTTTCGATTATCATTTTAGCATATGACCTTGGATGATATAAAGTTGGTAAATTTTTTACGTGTGCTTTTATTTTATCCATATATAGAGTATCTTATTATATCTATTTTTGAATATGATATTTTTTTAATTTTACTTGTAAGAGTTTTTGCATTTATACAAGTTTCTTGATGATATATACTTCAACATATATCAAATATTCTAGAAATCTTTATAATTGGTTTTTATTCTTTAACTTCCTAGAAAAACCTTGAATGTTATTTAGTATATAGGATTGTACTTTATGTTTTCTATCTTCAATTTCTAATTCTAAATACTTAATTTTCTATTGAGTAATTACTACTTTTATTTCAGATAGTATAATACATTCTTTTCTATATTCTTGTAAAATACTAATAATATCTAAATAATATTTATTTAATTCTCTACTGAAAATTAAAATATCATCTATATAAACACAACAAATATTTTGTAATTTTTTTAAAATGTTATCTATATATATTCGAAAGATACCTAGAGCTTGTTTTAATCTAAATGATACAACAGTTCATTGGAATTATAGAACAACTAAATACTGTTAATTTTTTAGATTCATCATCTAATCTTATTTGCTAAAATTCACTTTTGCAATCAAAACTTGAGAAGTATTTATTTCTTTTTATTAATAATAATAGTTCTTCTTTCTTTGAAATAAAGTATCTATCATCAAATGGTTTCTTTATTCAATGCTTTGAAGTTTATTATCATTCTCTTTTTTTCTCTTCTTTTTTCAACTTCTTTTTCGATTAAGAATGTTGGACTAGAATGAGGTAAATTACTTGATATTATGACTTTTAGTTTTAAAAGTTATTAAATTTATTTTTCAAATTCAATATTGTCTTCTCGAGTATAAATCATTGGTTTTATTATAATAACCTTGTTATGTCTCTTAATTTTATGTTGGCAATATTTTTAGATTTATTAATTTTTGGATCTAAAGAATTTTCTGAGTTAACTATTTTTAATAATTTTTTGATATTTATTAGGACTTTATCTTCCTGTATTTCATTAAGAAAAGAGTTTAGTTTCTCTTATATATCTAATAAAATAGTTATAAATAAGATTTTTGTTGTTTTGTGTTTATCTTACCACGTTTTCGCTTTTTATGTTGTTGCATAAAAATTGGGTTCTATGCAATCAAAGGTTTTCTTATTTTTGATAAATAAATGGTTTCACCATCTAATATTATTAGATTTATTTTGTCTTGATATTATGTAAAAAGTTGATATAAGTTTAAAAAATTATTTTCTATTAATAAATCAACTCATGTTTCTTGTCGATATATGATATGAATATGAAAATTTTCTCTTCCTATTATTATATCTATATCTTTTAAAACCCTATATTTATTGTAGTATTATTAGAAATTCTTACTATTAAATCTTTTGGTGCTTGTTTCTAGTGTTTTAGGAATACATATTTACTTATTACACATATATTAGCCCCTATATTTACATATGCATATAAATGATAGATGTTTTAATCTTTAAATTTCAATCATACCTTAATATATGTACTATTTAGATTTGTGATACTATACAAATCATTCATATTCTGGTGAAGAGTACGTGTATTCTGAATGTTCATATTTTGAGTTGGTTTATCTTTCTCAATTTCTTCTAATAGATACAAAATGTAAATATCATCTATTGTTGGTATAATATTTTTTTTATATTTTATAGTAAATTCCTTATATATTTCATTTATCACTATATTTAATTATTATATTTTTGTGGGAGCATTCCCTTCCATTAATAAATATTGTTGGTATGTTAAATTTGAAAATTAAACTTTAATATTTCTTGTCATTTTATGAGCTACTAATACCCTACAGAATGAAGAGTTTGTTTATGTAGTTTGAGAGATTTGAATGAGTACACTCATACAACTAGCCCATTCATCTAAGACTTTTTTTTATCTCTTATAGAATCTAGATCTAAGAGAGTAGATCTATAATTTTTTTGGAACTTGAATTCTGGTAGGTTACTACCTCTAGTTTCCCAATGTAATCTTTCTTTCATTTTGGGTGATTGTCTTCTTCTATTGGAAATATCATATTCTCCTAACTTTTATCTATTTTTTCTTCCCTATGTGGGTTAGATATTTCTTCTTAATAAAAAATTAATAATAAAATTGGTTTTATTTGACATTTTAGGATCATGATTTCTGGTTCATAATCAATTTCGCTGATTATTATCATATCATCTTTCTCTTTGTTTGTACAAAGCTTTTCATCATAATATTTTTCTAGTTCTTGATTAGTTAGTGTTAACAAATTAATTGATTTTTGTATATCTCTATTTTTAAGATTTATGAATTATTCTTTTAATTCTTTTATATATTCTATTAAATTGGAATTATATATTCTTTAGATTTTTCTTCATTTTTCTTTTCTCATTTTTTGATATCAAGGCATCTCATCTTCTAAGTAGTTCTACTTTTAATCATCATAAGAGATCATGACTTATAATATCATTGTTTCTATATATGTTATATACCTTTTTTCTTAGTTATGTAAATTTTATATGTATATCTTGTTATAATTTACTATAACCACATTTCTTTATTTTTTAATAATAATTTTTGTGTTACAATTATACCTTATAATTGCTTCATGTTTGATTCTTATACTAAGTTCATTTTTTTTCTATTAGAAGTCTTAAAACCTTCATTAATGTTGTTTATTTTTTACTACACCTATGAGACTTTTATCTACTTCTAACGGTATATTTTTAATTTATCTTTAAATATTATTATCTTCATAATATAACATTATGAACTAATGTATTTATTACTTGAATTTCTTCTTTTAGTTTCTTAACTTCTCCTTCGTTAGAAGTTTCTCCTTTATGATCTATAAAAATAAATCTTAGTATAAATGCTCATTTATTTATTACTTATTCTGTAATAAAATATGTATTTTTTGGGAATAATTTCCTTAATAATGAAAATAATGGATCTTTTTTATGATTTAATTTTACCTTCTAAATTTCTTTAAACTTCTTTTTACTAATTACTATTTCTTGTGAAAAATATACTAAGATGTTTTCTATTTTTAATTCTACTATTCTTTGATTTCTTATTACTTCTTGGTTTTCTATTATTTTTTCTTCTATTTTTGTTTATGAAATGTTATTATTCACTCATGTTAGATTTAACTTCCATTGTATTTTAGAAGTGTTTTTAAATTTTTTAAAACCTTAAGGATATTTTTAAAGATATCTCAAAACTTGAGAGCATTTTTGAGGTTATGCCTTTTTATAAATAAAATTTTATTTTAAATTCTTTCAAAAAAATACACATATTTTTTAAAACATATATATATATGTATGTATATATTATATGGGATTAAAAGTAAAATTATGCAAATAACTTGATTATATAAAAATTATGATTAATTTTATATAGGGCATATATGGGTATTGGTAGGGATGTAAAGAAAAAAAAATCTACGTCACTCAATGTGAACAAATTTAATCCAATTTTGTCTATTTTAAAGAATTATTAACTTGTTTTGGTTTTAATATTTGAAAAATAGTATTGATTAATTCAATTTTAAAGTGTTAAAAACACTCAAAAATTAACATGACATATATATATATATATATTATACTAATTTTATTTATATAATATATTATTTTAAATATAAAATTATTATCAATTTTGTTATCTAACATCATATAAAATAATTATAATAAAATAAAATATAATTTAATATATTATACTTTACATGTCTAATAGTGAAAATATTGCAATTAATAACAACCAATAACTGATCAGAATAGCCAGTGCAGCTAGCTTTCTTCCTAACATCACGAAAACACGGTATATATTTATTTATATGCAATGTCTAGCTTTTAGAAGCTTTGAAGAATCAGCAGCGCTAAAGAGCAGCAAGTATGAGCTGTCATTTACCATTCACTTATTATTATAAACCTCATGAATCAATTAATTCTAAATCAAAATAAAAATTGAAGATTAATTATACATAAGAAAACCTATTTCAATTTATTGTCCAACTAGTGCTTCATTCTTTCTTCAAGTTTCTCACGTTCGCATCGAGTTCAATTCACTCCTGATTTCAATTTCGAATATCTGAAACGATGTCGGAGGAGAGTCGAGAAACAAACGACGTCACATCCCTACCATCTGCTCCCACCGCCCCATCGGCTTCACTTGGTACCGCGTTTGGTGTGTCGGGTATATTACGGAGATGGAGAAGAGATGACCGTTTGAAGAAAAGCTCTATCGTTCTAAATGCATTGGCTTTTCTTTTCTCATTACTGGCTTTCATAATCATGGCTAGTAATAAACATGGCCAGTGGAATAGGAATAATTGGTTTGAAATGGTGGTCCAAGCTCTATGGTTCTCAATGCATGGGTTTCATTTCTCCGATTGGAAAAACTTTGACAACTATAATGAATACAAGTAATTTCTCTCCATCTATTCCTCCTCCATTTGTTTGATCATAATAATTAAAAGAGTTTTATATTAGCATCGGCTGAAATCAAAACCGTCGAAGCCCTTTGGGGCTAGCGGCTGAGCAGGGTCGAAACACGGTCTATGTTTTGAATAAATATTTTTTAACTAAAACAATTTCCCAACTAATTTTGTTTCATTACTATTTTTTTTTAATATTCTGAACTATTAATATTAAATGAACTATTTATTTTTATAATTATACAATACATGAAATAAACATTATTTCATAATCATTAATTTTTTATGGTTTGAATCATTATATAAAACCATTATATAAACTATTTTATATTCGTTTTCTTAAATAAAAAAAAAATATAAGTTTAGGTAATGATATCTTCAAACTACTTTTATTAATATAAAATTGTTAAGTAAAATTTAAAATACACAACTCTAAACTTATTAATATTGGACCTAAATAAGTAAACAAATTATTTGTATTATATACACAATAAAAGATATTATAACACTTTTCAAAGATTACTCACAATTTGAATAAAAATACACTAAAAAAAAATCTCATAACTCACATTCAAACTAAAAAATACAAACACTTATTTTTTTAAGAGATGTCTAACCCAAATGCAATGGAAACTATTTATAGTCCTCATCATACAATGTACACCACACAAATATAAAATTAAGAAATAATTATATCCACACATTATTGCCACATTTTACACACTTCTCTTAAAAAATTTCTTTTATATCATTCTAGAATATTCTCTTAAAAAAACTTTTTTCATTTGTTGATAAGCTTCCATTGTATTGGGCTTTAGATAAAATGGATTGAGCTTTGTAATGGGCTGGGGTTGATCTTCAACACTCCCCCTTAACATTAACTCTCATTATTTTTACTGTGCCAAGATGATAGTGAAATATTTCGAACTTGCCAATGCTCAAACTTTTTATGAAAAATTCTATAACTTGATCATTTGTCTTGATTTGCCTCATCTCAATTTATTCTTGTAGAACTTTTTATCTGATAAAATGATGGTGCACTTTAATATGCTTAGTTCTTGTATGAAAGACAAGATTCTCTACCAAACAAATTGCCAATTAATTGTCATAGTATAAGTAAACTGCATAATCTATTGATTGATGTAGATTTTTTATTAGTTTTATCAACCATGTACTCTCTTGAGTTGTCATTGTCGCTGCTCGATACTCAATTTTAGTGGTTGGTAATGATATCGTCAGTTGTCTCTTACTACACCAAGAAATTGTTCTAGAACCAAGTTTAAACACATACCCAATTGTTGATCTCTTGGTATCATGATCTCTTGCATAGTTAGCATTGTAGTAACCAACTAACTTGTTGTTTTCACCTTTCTTATACAAAAGATGATAGTCAATTGTACTCTTCACATATCTCAGTATTTGTCGGACTGCTTTCAAATGAGGCTTCTTTGAATTTTGCATGTACCGACTCATCACATTAACTGCATAAGAAATGTCAAGTCGAATTAAGGTTAAGTAGATCAGATTGCCTACCAATTTTCGATACATTGTCACATCTTCCAAATATTTTCCTTCATGTGCACACATTTTGGAATTTGGTTCCATCGGCGTTGAAATTGGCTTGTATGCAAACATTTCAAGCCTCTTCAACAAAATCTTTGGAATATTTTTGTTGACAAAGAAATATTCCTTCTTTTATGCGATCAACCTCTAGACAAGTGCTTGAGTTGTCCAAGTTTCTTCATTTGGAAATGGATTGATAAATTCTCCTTTGTTTAAAGAATTTCTACCTCATTATCATCAATTATGATTAAATCATCTACGTCTACTAGAACAATAGCTAGCTTTCCTTCATCAGCTTTGAAAAATAAGCTAAAATTATAGGTGTTACTAAATGACCACTTTGTGTTAAAAATTGAGCAATCTTACCATACCATATCCTGGGTGCTTGTTTCAATCGATAAAGTACTTTCTATAGCTTACACACTTATTCATGATAATCTTAGCTCTAAAAATCCATTGGTTGGATCATATAGATATCTCAATCCAACTCTTTATAAAGAAAAACATTTTTTACATCTATCTGCCACAAATTTCAGTTTTTGTTAACTGTAACTGCAAGTAGGACTCGTACATTTGTTAGTTTCACCATCGGACTAAATGTTTCATCATAGTCTAGTCTGTACTATTGAGAGAAACCACGAGCTACCAATCGTGCCATGTACCTCTCAATTGACCCATTTGGACGACACTTTATCTTGTGAATCCACTTACAGGATATGAGTTTCACATTTCCTGGCTTTTGCACCAAATTTCAAGTTTGATTTTGCTGAAATGTATCGATCTCTTCTTTCATAGCTATTATCCACTCAGAACTTTGTGATTCTTTTTTGAACATCTTAGGTACTATTATAGTTGTTTCTTCAACTATGGCTGCAATGTCGTATTTGGGATTTGGCTTTCATGTTCTTGTTGACCTTCAAAGTTGAGATTGTGGAGTTGATTCTTTCGTTTCACTAGGCTTACCTTCTTTGTTTTGTTGTTGATATATACTAGTTTGTCAAGGATTCTGAGTTACTTTTTGTTCTACATCATTATCGTTTGGATCTCCTAATTCATCTAAACTTTGTTAGAATTGAATAGTATGCTCCCCCATCTTTTGTTGCAACTTGTCTCTAAATTCTATCTAGTCTAGCAACACCTCCTTCTCTGAGGACCACTAAGAAGATGCTTCATCGATCACCATATCTCATGAAATGTAGCATCCTTCACTCATTGAATCGCAACATTTCCACCCCTTTCTTTGGCTTTCATATCCCATAAAGATACATCTAACAACTTTCTTGTCAAACTTGCTCTATAAATGATTAGGAACAAATACATAATATACATAGCCAAATACTCGAAAGTAGCTAATTGTATGTTTCATGTTCCACAGTTTCTCAAAGGGTGAAACAAATCCTAACCTCGGTTGAGGAAGTCTGTTGATCACAAAGGCTACAGTCCTCATTACTTCAGCCCAAAACCTTCCAGGTACATTCTTTTCTTGTAGCATACTTTGACAAATTTCTACAAGATGGTAGCTCTTTCTCACTATTACACCATTTTGTTGTGGCGTGTTGGCACAAGTGTACTAATGATGTATTTGACATTCTTTGAGGTATTGAGAGAACTCACTTGAGCTATATTCTCTGTCGTTGTTTGTGTGTAAGCAACTGATTTTTTTTCCTACTTCTCCTTTAGTTGACTTTCTGAACTCTTTAGACTTTAAGAATGTGTCAGATTTTTCTTTCATAAAGAAAACCCACACATACCTTAAGAAGTTATCAATGAATGTAACCATGTATCACATACCGCCAATTGATGGTTCCTTAACGGGCCTGAATACATTAGAGTGAAATAGCTCCAATGATTTTTTTGCTTCAAACTTTGATTCCTCGTATGGCAATTGATGAGCTTTACCATACTAGCATCTTGCACAAACTATCTGTTCGTACGTCTAGTTTAAATGCATCGACTTATTCACCATCACACTTAGCTTGGAATAGCTAACGTGACCTAACTGTATGTGTCATAGATCTGTTGTTTCATTTTTTCTTGTCCTATTTATATATGCAGATTTTGTTGACATCACGTAGACTAATTCCAATCGTAATTTTTCCATTGTCGATGTTTATAAGATTTTGAGATTAGGATGCACCTTCACGTCTCGAGGATCAAACAAGACATAATAGCTTGATGATATCAATTGAGCCACAAATAGTAAGTTTTTTTTCATTAATGGGACATGATAAACGTCTTGAAGTGACACCTGGTTAGAATTATATCGAGGTGTAACTATTGTCTTATCGATGTGAGCTATTGGTAACCTTAAGTTGTCAACTATCACCACTACATGACCTCTTTTATACTCAGACAGGCTTTGCAACTTCTATTTATCACTTGTCATATGATTTAAGCAGCACGAACTATGATCCAATCATTCTTGTAGTCAATCTGTTCCGGCGTTGTTACCATGAGAGCTAATTCTTCTTTCTTTGTAACAAATAATGCTTCGGCATCCCCACCATCTTCGCTATTCTCCTTAGAAATAGAAGTAGCAGTATTACTTTCAACAGGATTTTTCTTGGTCTAACAATCTTTGGCCATATGACCCATCTTCCTACAGTTGTAACACTCACCATCAAATTTTCTACTGTTATCACAATTCTTTGAAACTTTCCCTAGACGAGAACTTCCATTTCCTTGAGAAATTTTCCCTTTGCCACCATCCTTTTTAGATCCATTACCATTGTACCGCTTGAAAAGGCCTATGCTTTTACTGGTGTAGAGTGCTTATTCCTTACTCTTTAGTGAGACTTCTCCCATTTGCTTAGCTATAACTTCTTGACCGACTAACAAATTCTCAAACTCAACAAGATATGGTTGTGTCGGTCATCCTTGTATAACAGTAACAAACTCTTGATATTCAGATCTTAAGCCATGGATAATTATTCTCTTTATCTTGATTTTCCCAATAGGAGTTTTCAGATCTAACTCTGAAATTTTACGACATATCTACTTCACCTTATGAAAGTACTAGGAAATCGTCATGTCATGTTGTCACATCGATAGCAGCCCGTTCTCGAGAAGTTGCAGTCTTGTATCATTCTTCTTTGACAAGAGTGTAACAAAAGTGTCACATGTTTCCTTTGGTATTTTGACAAGACTTTGACTATACCGAATAAACTTGACTAACAAACTTACAGAGTACCAAACTCATCACGACTCAAGATAGCTCAACTAAGAACGATCTCCGACCGTCCTACTCTGATACCAATTGTTCAGTAAAATTTAGAGTATACAACTCTAAACTTACTAATATTAAACCTAAACAAGTAAACAAATTACTTGTATTATACTTACAATAAAAAATATTATAACATTTTTCAAAGATTATTCACAATCACTCAAAAAAAAAAAACTCACAACTCACACTCAAATTAAAAATACAAATACCTTTTTAAAGATATGTCCAATCCAAATGGAAAGGATGTTATTTATAATACTTACTATGTAATATACACCACATAAATATAAAAATAAGAAATAATTCTAAACACACATTATTATCATATTCTATTACTCCTAAAAAATAAAATTCCTATATCCTTCTAATTTTTTTTAAAACACTTTCTTCGTTGTTGATAAGTTTCTATTATATTCAGCTTAGATTAAATTGATTGAGTTTTTATTTTTATCAAAGTTTGTAATAGATTGGGTTTATCTTCAACAAAAATAAATTATATGAATTTACTATTTTATGTTATAATTAATTATATTTTACTTATGAAAATAATAACTTTTATTACAATAATATTAACACTCCACATATTTTGTGGTAGAATGGTAATGTCTGCAAAAAAGTTTATATTGGGATTTTTTTTTAGAATGATATGTTTATTTAAAATTAACTCTCTCGCTCTCTTATTACCACTGTGAGTAACTTTATTTTAAAATAAATAAATTTTTGGGGTATGGAATTAGGTACGTGTTGGCGATTGCGATATTGTCGACGTTGTACACGGGCTTTCAAATTTTACGACACATCCGTGAAGCTTCTACTGGGAAACCGTTGCTTCAGCGTCCAACATCATTGCTATTAGACTTCATTGGAGATCAGGTTTTTGTACCTTTTAATTCTCATTTTTTGCGTTTTGTTTGCTTCTCAAAATGTGCGATATTTTTTTATGAGAAAAGTCATTGAATTTTTTGAAATGTAGCTGAGATTTCATGAAAATAACTGTGTAGCTTTAACTAAGGACATGGTGGTTCTGTGTCATCAAGAGTACTTATCTTAATAATTTACTAAGAAACTAATTTTTGATAAAAAAAATTGATTATTTTTTGTTTGATTGATTGAAAATTTGATAAACATGTAAATAAAATTGGTTGTAGAGTATGGCTTACCTGTTGATATCAGCAGCATCGTCGGCAACTCCTTTAACGAACAGATTTAGAGAAATACAAGAAAATACTTTTATAGATTCCACAGTCTCTGCCATAAGTATGGCTTACCTTGCATTCTTCACTCTTGCAATATCAGCAATCCTTTCAGGCTACGAACTTTCAAATCAGTCTTCTTTTATTTGACCCTTTCAACAATTTGCTCTGTCACCCTTTATTTCTTTCCTATCTACAAATAGTTTTTTTTTTAATTGCATGTATCATGTGTTTACGCTTTTAGAGCCTCTAGCTTGTTGAATATTTATTCTGATTGTATAGTTGTCTCAGGCATTAGCTATTGTGGTATAAACTATACTAGTAAAGATGATGGCATTTTAGAATGGGCTTGCCTTTGTTTTGAATAGGCCTTTTGATGAAAGTAGTACAATATAAATTAAATAATTTTAACGTTTTATCATATGACCTTGTCTTTTACTTTGCCATCTTGGATTCTATATTTGTATTGCAAGCTATGTTTTATAATTGGTTTAATACGGTATCATAACCCTCTTTATAAATAGGATTTCATTTTTAATATTCATCCACAAAGTACGTTTAATAACATAAAAAATACATGTTTTTTATGTTTTCCTGAAGTTCAGAATTATTCTGAAATACCAAAACTTTCTTGGCTTCTCACCATATGCAGAGTATATTATGCTTGATTTTCAGACAATGAAAGTCTTGTACTGTGAACGGGGTTTGAGTTGCTTAAATTGTTGGAATAGTAGACCAAGGGTAAGGGCCTTACTAGCACAGTCATGATATTGGTGCTGCTACTGCTTGCAGGTATAGGGCGATTCACCATATGACCGCCCTATCTCTGGCTGGAGGAATATCATGACTATGCTACCCTTTATAAGCAGTGATCACTGCCCTTGTATCATGAGATGCTCGCTCCACATGTTTTCTCACTTGAAAATTAACCTTCTGAAGTGCATTTGTAGTAGTTCCTATAGTTTAAGGGGACCAAGAGAAAGAAATTAAACAAAATTGGTAAAGACTAAGGACTAAACTTTTTCTTGAATTAGTGACTTCAAAAGTGAAATATCATCAGAATGTGAGTCTGATAAGAGCAACTTGCTTGTGATTATGCTAAAAATGGGTTTAGTCTGGGGTAGACATAAATGGGGCATAGGAGGGGTACGTGATCCCTCTCAACTCTTGACAAATTACGTCCATAAAATGAAACTATCTTTCCCTGGATTTTTATCACTCAAGAACTTACTATAAATTCAACAATTTGAACATTTTACACTCAAATAATATATATATATATATAACATCTATTTTCAACAAAAAGCAAGTAGTATTGGTTTTAGTCAAAGCAATTAGAAACCACACTCTTAGGAGGTCCCAGAATTGATATGTTGTATTTCTTCTTATCAAAGACACATTTTTGGAAGATATGTAGGTCAAAATCTCTACCTCGGATCTGGATTTCCCTTCACAACTTTTTGACCATACTTTCTCCATCTATATCCATCATCCAGAATATCAATTTCACTGAACGTTTGGATTACAAGTACTCTAGGTTCTTTTGCAATTCTAGCATTCCCTGAAGCTGAAAATCCCTCATTTTCATTATCTCCTTTCCTGCAAAGAAAAAAAAAAGTTAAAAACAAATCCCAATTTCATACTTTGTCTAAAAAAGGAGAATTTAAATCCATTATAGTTTTTTTGAGTTTTACCATCTTTTGCATTCAGGATCATTTTCATCATTGTCTTCTCTACAATCAAAGGCCGGTGAATTTCACTCACATTTATCTTCTCCTATAGAATCTGAAGAGAATCATCCAGCATTGTGTTAGACAATGTGTGGCCTGATTGATAAAAAATTCCTGAATTTTGTATTGGTTGAGAGCTACTCGATCTTTTGTTGGGCTGAGCCTTGGGATGACTATGGCTTTCTTTATATACAATTTCATTAATCTGTCCATCTAATGATCTTTCAACCTTTTGTCATCTCTGTTGACAAACCAGCTTCTCTTGTGGGTTTGTTGAATTCCCATTCTTCTTTAGTACTTCTCACTGAAACTTGCTGTCAAAGCATTATGTTTTTATCAGTTTAAAGTAGATTCAAGGATAAATTAGACACTAAACGATGAATTACACCAGATTTATCAAATTTGTGCTTATGCCAGGTAAATTATGCAGAGTGCATGTTCACCATTGTGGATCTATCTCACCAAGAATTTATATTTTCTACTTATTTTATTATATTTAATTCTATTGTGTTACGTATCATTTTTTTGCAAGTGTAATTTTCTTTTATTTTTTTTGGGAATGAGGTCCATTATTATTATTAATATTTTTTGCCCCTGTTGTAAATTAGCACTTACGAAAGCGAAGATCGGGTTCAATTTTGGTTGTACAAATTAATAATAATGGGTAATAGCAAAAGTAATAAGCAATAAATGGCACACAATGATTTAAGTGGTTCAACTTTTCAATGGCACACAATAATTTTGGTTACTCCACTGACGACGGCACACCGAGAAAAATCCACTAATAATCAAATGTAGATACAACCACTAATATTTTGAGAGCTTCACAAAATACAACAAAATACAAATTTATACCCAGATATTTTCTGCACAAAAAATCAGTAATCAAACCCAGCAAATAAAATCAGAAATTTTGCTGATATTACCGAATTAATGGAGAACAAGATAATGGAGGCTGGTTGATGGCTGCTTTCTCTGCCAATTCATTCTTCACGCAGCTGCATAAACACTACCAATAGATACGAAGGAGTAAGATGTGCATCAGCTCTCTGTTCTTCTCCTATTCGTCAAGTTCTGCTCTCTGCTTCCTTTTCTTATTTTTTCCAGCGACGGCTAGGAAGGCAAAAGGTAATATATATATATAAGAAAAAGGGTTTATTTGGTTAATGCAAATGGAGTTAGGCCTGAAGTTTTGGGCCATTATTAACAACCCCATTAACCTGTTAGAGTTCTGATATCATGAAAATTTTATAGGGTTATCAAAAGATTAATCTTGAGTATAAGCAATACATTAATATCATTATTAAGTAATTTAAGAGGACACTCTCTTCGTACTCTAGTATGTCTTAAATCATAACGGCATTAATGGCCTTAGTTGAATGACGAAGATGGAGCTGGGTTAGTTGTTGTTGGTTAGAATTGGAAATTCGATAAGAATTTATCATCCACCTGTTGATTTTCTTGGTGGTTGTCATTGGAATTATTCATCCAACTGATAGATCGATCATCAGCAGAAGCACCTGTTGGAGTTGGAAGTAGCCGAACACAACATAAGAGAACCAACCCAAACCCAACGTAAACAGCAGAAAATTATAGAATTCCACTTCTAATAGAAAATAACACGAACTCAAAACCTCACAATTTGTCACTTCAAATTTAAAAATACTAGTAATAATAGGAAGACTTCGTTAAAATGGGTTTTGCTAATCAATTGCGCTCCACGTCTTATAAGCTTGGTTTATGGATAAGTTTTATACATATGCATTTAATTGCTTATAAAATAATTCATTTTAATTTAAATAAAAAAAGTATTGTATAATTGGAACAATTTGAAAAAATCCCACATAGATTAGAAACCATGGAGGGTATTGTATTTTAGGCTGTAAATAATACCCCTTCATGTACTTTGAAAGCATCTTAAAATTTGTAAATCTTTCTCTTTTTTGTAAGGGTAATTGATTAGTTCAATTTTATCCAATTAGTTGTAATTTTATAGTTAATACATTTAGAGATAGGGGAAGTGGTTAACGACACTGAGAACATAGGTAATATTTATACCAAAACTCGTTAAATTTTTTATGTTTTTTTTTGCTTTAATATCTACTTTAGTTTCTTTTAGCATTATATTTTCAATAGCATTATTTTATCGTGCTAATTTAAATTCTATTCATTTAAATCATAAGTGAATAGTAACTATATAATATAGGAAAAATATACCCGATTTTTCCAACAATTGTTATCAAAACCAAAGGTTTCTACCTAAACATTTGTTTGTAATCTGAAGAAATGACAGGAAAAAAGTCTCCTTCAAACAAAGGCCAATCATCCACGTCAGACAGAAGAATGATTATGAATGCAAGGTTCGAGTGAAAAAATATCAACTAATTGGCATGTGGTACAATCCGTTTGTGTCTCTTAAGAGAAAAAAAGTACACGTTCATGAAGAAGACATTCGTAAGTAAGTTGTGGAAGGCATTGGAGAACAAGTTCATGAAGAAGAGTGGACATAATCGACTCTATTTGAAGAAGAAGTTGTTCCGTTTTGATTACCTTCCAGGTAACACAATAAATGACCACATTATTGTTTTTAATCGATTAGTAGCAGATTTGTTAAATATGGACGAAACTTTTAAAGATGAAGATTTAACCTTGATTTTGTTAGCCTCACTTCCTGATGATTCTGATCACTTTATTACGAGTTTACTCATTGGGAAGGATAAAATGTTATTTGAGGAAGTTTGCACTACTTTGTATAGTTATGCAGCAGAGACATTGTCTGTAAGAGGGCATCCGCAAACACAATAGAAAGGAGGAGTGGTAGATTTCTTCCTAAAGGAAGGCTTAGTAAAGATGAATGTGTCTTTTGTCACGAAAAATACCATTGGAAGAAAAATTGTCCAAAGTTGCAGAAAAAAGGAAAAGTTGTGATGCCTGATGCATGTGTAGCTGAAAACAACTCAGATTCAGATTTTGCATTGGTTGGTTCGTCAACAACATCCCATCCTAGTGATTGGATTTTTGATTCAGCATGTACCTTTCATATGTCTCCTAATAAGGAATGTTTCTTTAATTTTGAAGAACTAGGCGGTGGAGTTGTTTTCCTGAGTAATGATTATCCATGCAAAATTTTGGGGATCGGTACTATTTGTTTGAAGAATCAAGATGGTTCAATCAAAATCTTGACGGATGTTCATTATGTTCCAGATATGAAGAAGAATTTCATTGCTATCAGAGTCTTAGAATCAAAAGACTTCACTATGACCATACAAAATGGGACATTGAAGGTTACTTCGTGAGTACTTGTGGCGATGAAATGTATTTGGAAGAATAACTTGTACTACCTTGGTTATACGGTTATTGGGATAGCATCATCAACAGTTTCTAAGGAAGAAAACGATTTAGAAACTAGCAAGCTATGACATATGCATTTGGGACATATTGGTGAAAAAGTTTTACACATTCTTGAAAAGCAAGGCTTAAAAAGCACGAGAATCGACAAGTTGAAATTCTGTGAGCATTGTGTATTGGGGAAGCAGAAAAGTGTAATTTTGGCACTACACTCCATAATACAAAATACATATTGGATTATATTCATACGGATGTGTAGATGTGTAGAGGCCAACAAGAACTCCATCCATGAGTGGCAAATATTATTATGTCACTTTCGTCGATGACTTATCGAGAAGAGTTCGGATGTATCTCATGAAAAAGAAGGATGAAGTGTTGAAATTTTTTCTCAAATGAAAGAAGATGATCGAGACTCAGACTGGTAGAAAGATCAAGCGTCTAAGATCTGATAATAGTATTGAGTTCACAAATGATCCATTTATGAAAATTTGTGAATAAGAAGGGATAGTGCGACACTTTACTATTTGAAAATCACAACAGAACGGAGTTGCAGAACGTATGAACTGAACTTTGCTAGAGAAAGTTTGGTGTATGTTGTCAAATGTTGGGTTAGACAAGCAGTATTGGCCTGAGGTTATAACGTATGCACGTCATCTTGTCAACTGTCTATCATCGTCTGTTCTTGAAGGCAAAACGCCTATGGAGGTATGGTCTGGAAAACCTACTAGAGATTACGATTTCTTACATGTGTTTGGTTCTATTGCATATTACTATGTCACAGAATCGAAGTTGGATCCAAGAGCCAAGAAAACTATTTTTTTGAGATCCCCTTTGGTTCTAAAAGATATCGTCTATGGTGTCTTGAAAAGAAAAAGATAATCTTCAGTAGAGATATTACCTTTGATAAATCTACCTTACGGAGAAAGGTAACTGAAAAAATCGATGGCATTTATGCACGAAAAACGAGATAAGATTTCCTAACTCCATCCCATCCTATTGTGAACCTTGTTTGAACATATGAAATAGTAAAGTACCTTTTACTATGTGGACAGGGTAGACATACATCATCTGATCATCACATCATCTTTTTAAATTAAGTCCACTGTCTTTTTCGAAATGATTATGAACATAAAACTATACATAGAATTCAGCCAGATCAGTCAATTCAAAGTAAAACATTAAAATAGAAGCAGTAGTTTCTCAAAGTGAATGAGGTGCTTCCGAATCCGGTAAAGGTGTAAAGTGTAGAGAAATGCAGCCACTGTCACCCCTCCAAAGGACAATAGAATCAGCTTCCAGAAATCCTGAACAGTACATACAATTAGGTAATGATCCATCAGGACATGGACAATAGTTTTCAACTATGAGATTCTTCAAACTTGAAGTGTTTGTCAGTTGCGAATATGATGGACACAACACGATACGACAAGAACAATCTAACACATAAATTTCACAAGTAAATGCTACGTAAAGAAAAATGAAAACCAGCCTTTTGGTGATTGGAGACTTGAAGTATACATTGTTAACTCGAACCAACCTCAGATTGCAAAAAAAAATTACTGATAAGTATTTTACCTGTGGATTGGAAATAAATATTGCCATCACATAACCCATCAAATCCATTGTAGACTGAAGAGAGTTCTGAACACCTCCCACAACACCACGGTCCATTTCAGGAACACAATCCTACTCAAGAAATTTAAATTGAAAAAAAAACTAGAAATTTTGTGATTCAGCAATAGTTAAAATAACATTTAAAAAATATCAATCAAGGAGGGTATGATACCTGCATTTGTTGAATGACAGACATATCAAACATCCACAAACCAAGCCGAGAAATTGCTACTCCTCCCATGAGCATATATGCTGATACAAGGCCATTTTGAATCCATATTGAAGCAACACAAGCTAGTAGACACATCCACTGTGCATGTACCACCACCAGAACATGAAATTCCATTAGCAAGTTAATAAGTTACTTTCACTTAATGATTTTTCATTTATATATAAAACAGAAAAGACAAATATATATATATATATATATATATATATATATATATATATTGAATTTGAAGTGCTTTTCTTCCATTTCCGAAATAAAAAATGAAAACCTTTACAATTTAACTGACCTGAAACCATATAGACCAGAGTCCTGTTCTAAGTGTTAAAATCCGAGATTGCATAACCGGGTACACAAATGTTGCACCAATTCCAATTATAGCACTAACTCCACGTGCTATCCCAATAACATATGCAGGTATGCCATTCCATTCCAAAGCTGCTGTCATTAAAGTTCCAAAACTGAAAACATAACAACAGCAAGAAGAGCATTACTGCAACAGTTAAGGTTATAAATAGAAATCAATACAAACTTTGCTGAGAAAAAGCAAACAAGAATCCCACATTGAAAGAATTTGAAGTTCCAAAATCGTACATTTGGGAGTTTTAGTGAAAATTCTCCAAAATCGTGGTCTTGGCAATTTATACCACGTACATGAGTTATGTACATGTTGCATATGATTTATATATGCAATTTTGGGACATTTTCACCATGTCTCCAAACAAATCTACTTAGAACTCGAAATGTAGTTTCTAGTCCATTAATTTCACCTGAGGACTGTGAAGAATAGTAAAGCTAGAGCTACTCCAGTAAGTACAACATCTTGCTGCAAATATACTCTCCATGCATCAAGATAAGGAACCTTTGAAACAAATTCATTTATGTTAATTCTCCAACTGCTTTTCTCTACTGATTCTAAAAGCACTTCATGATCATGATAATGCAAACTAGTATTCTTTCCTTCAGAAATAGTAGGTGGTCTTTTTTCTTTGTTTCTCTTTGAAGGCCTCAAGGTCCTCTTTTGGTTGCTTTGGCCCAAAGCTGGAATCCCATTATATACAGAAATGAAAAGCCAATATCCCACCCAAACAGAAATAGTATTCCAGAGTGCTAATGTCAAAGCAGAAGCTTTTAATGATACAAAGCTGATAATGAAGCCAGTTACAACTGGAGCTCCTAGTTTGCAAGTTAGATCGATACGTCGGATTATGCAATTCGTTTTTGTAAGTACTTCTGGAGATTGACCTTCAGAGATCACCACCACCCTGAGTAAGTTACGAATGGTATATTAAACACATAATGGGAATGAAAGTTTAAAGAGGAATATAAGTTATTTGGTTAGGTTTGATTCTGCTTTTTTAGATATGAAGAAGTGCTTTTTTGATAGTAAAAAAGTGCTTCTAAACTATGCAAACAAGAAAAGAATTGTCACAAGTGTTGTCAAGGCTTGGAAAATGCAATTCCTAACATTATAGATCCATTTGGATGTGCTTCTCTTAAAAAGTGATTTCAAGAGAAGTGGTTTAAAATAAAGTGGTTTGATTAAAAGTGGTTTTAACTGATAAAGATGTTAGAAATAGTTTTGAGTGACATTTTGAAAATTATATTAGGATAGGACCATGCATTCAAAACAACTTACTCCCAAAAATAAGTATTATTTACTTCTCTTAAAAGCACAAATAGTATTTCTCAAACAATTGAAAGCACTTCTTATATAGACTGCCAAACAATCTTGAAGTGCTTTGATCCATTTGAAAGCATTTTCAACAAAAAGGAGAAGTGGTTCCAAACGGACCCTATATGCTTTCACTTCCTTCTGAAAACACTTTTGACATAAACCACTTTTAACAGACACAAGCAATCGTAAAGTGCTTAGTGCTTACCATTCTCTTTCAATTAAGAGGGTACCAGCAAGAGTGGAAAGGACACCAACAGCTCCAGAGATGTTAGTAAGTATAATGAGGGAGATGAATGTATTGAAGTTTGTAAACTTCAAGGATGAGTAAGCCAGTAATGCCATTACAGTGCCTCCAGCAATAATGAAAGAGACATTTTGTGATACCAACCAAACTTGTAGAACCTGTCAATATAATTGAGATATGTAACAATTTTATGAGACAAATTTTGAAAAAACAAGTGAAAATTGAGTAAGTTTCTTATAATTTCTTTAAACTACACTACGTAGTAGAAATTCATAACTGAGAATCGAATCCAAATATTTTACAAGCACAAATGAGATTAATGCCATTAAGCCACAACTCGTTGAGAAAATGGAATAAGTTATGTTGAAAAGGAAATGAAGTACCTTTGAATAAGTGAAGTTATCAACCCATTTTCCAACAATTGGACCAAATAATGCAGTAGAGGAACATTCAATCACACCATAAATTGCAGTAAATAGTAAAGAATCTGGCCAAATGTTAATCATATATAGACCCACTGAGAATTCCCACATCCTGCAAACGAACATTTATGGACAACTTAATCAAATTCAATTACACGATCAATCTAACTCTTTTTATTATCCAAAAGATTAAATCTTGAAAAAAGGTACATGCAGTATAATAATTTTAATTCTTTATCATCTAGTGGATCGAAGGAGCAATCAGAAAGAAATTTAATTAATAAACCTGGCACCCCATCTGGCCAAGAAGTGACCGACATAGAGATATCTGATTAGATATGAAGGCACATGATCATCATGTTGTAGAGAATTAGAATTACAAGGCTGTCCTTCTTCTTCTTCTTGGTGGGTGATGATGATGAGTGGTTCCTTCAACATGTTTTCTTCTTGTTTTATGTCTTAATGCAAATGACAGTCTTCTTCTCACGTTAGTGTCCCTGATGTTAAAATAGTGAAAAACTCATGAGTCATGACTTTGATGGGGATGTATGTTTTGTCATCTTGAAAATGGCGTGCCTAATAAGAGCAAAATTTGTTATTATACGGTGCAAATTAAACATTTGTGGTGACAATGAATGATACAGGAGTTGTGTTAATTAATACAATACAAACAAAATATATTGATTGGTTTTATTAGTATATATAATAACTTACAAACTAGGTGTTGACTGTCCAAAGAATCTCTCTGCTTGGTTTATCGATGTATTCGATCAGCATTTTTTTAAATTTTGTTAAAATAAACAAAACGGTGTTCTGTGTTTCTTTGCTGCTTTGTTGGTTTAATTAGGGCAGTTACTACTTACTACCGTAACCATTGACCTCAAGGGTTTTGCCTAAATATTAAAGGTCCCGTCACGTTTCGTTGGCATCTTGTTGCACATGACGGGATGTAAACGGGACTGTCCCAGTTTAAGATTTATCATTTATCTCCCTTTAAAATTCTTAGGGGATATATCGTGATTACAGTCGAGAATGAAAAACTCTAAACAAAAAACATAGATCAAGTAAAATTTAAAATATATATATTACTTTTATTAATAAAAATAAAAATTAAAATTAAAAGTCGAATACCTAAGAAAATAAAATAAATAAATTAATCAAGTATATAAACAATGAAAAAATATACAATATTCTTATAATATGGATAAATTTATATATTTATTAAAATATGATATATAGTTTTTGAAAATAGGACAAAAAATACAATTATTCTTATTATTACATCTCATATTATAAAATAAAATGTCCATTATTATTACTATCTATTTTACTATTCTCATCCATACCTTCTATATAAAAAATCCACACACGTCGAAAATATTAACAACTCTATGCCTAAGTGGAGAATTTTTTTTAGTACTACAAGATTACATACTCCGTTCGAGAAAGAACTAAAAAAAAATGTAAAATACATGTAAGATATAAAATTATAATATATAACTCTCGTCAAAAGTACTCAGTCAAAAAAAAGGGTGAAGTGCATTGTTTAAGCCAAATGTATTTAATACCATAATTTAAAAATAAAAAATTTTAAGTTAAAAAAATGTTATTTAAGTTTCTTTATTTGTAAAAAAAAAATACCAAATAATAACAAATTTAACCTTTAACAAAAATCTATAATTTAATACACATAACAATATATTAAAGGATGAAAATTTTAATTAAATGTAATCAATTTGTTAAAATTCGAATAATTTTTTAATTAAAAATTAATTTATTAAATATATATTTATGGTAAAATACAAATATATATATATATATATATATATATATATATTAAATGTGTTATTCAATTATATTTAACAATAAATTATATCAAAAGAATTTTATTGACACATTTTTATAAAAAAAAAATGATTTAGATATACCAGAAATTAAAAACTCATAAGCCTACACAAATCGACATGCACCACATCTTTCCTCGAAAAGAATTAACCCAACTGCTGACATTATTGTTACGAATTTCAGCCTCCTACGAAGAAAAGTTGTCTTTACTTTTATTCAAAGAACACTTGGTGACTTTTTAAAATGACACATAAGAGTTTAAATGTTAATTATTAAAAAAAAAAGTGTTCAGTAATCATTTTTCCTATTATATATATTACAATAATTATTATATTTGTCAGAGCGTCATCCTTAATATTTGCATGTGTCACATTTGTGAAATTGCTTAAACGGTCAAAGACGTATGCTAGATTGCTGGCTCCTAGCTAATGCTATTTAAGATCTAATAAATTAAACGAAAGAGAAATCATTAGCCTAAACACATAATTTATTCATCAGCACCAACATTTAAGTATCAATATGTATTATAGTTATAGTTAGATTCATCCGATCATATCAAATAATTCAAAAAATAAATAAATTAAATTCAAACTAATAAAATAAAATTAAAAATATTATAATTTTATAATACATATTTAAAATATTATGAATAATATCATAGTTTAAAACTTGTGATATAAAATATTTTGAATCATGATGTAATAAAATGTTATTAATATATTTTTTTATTGATTGATTATTGTAATATTATTTTCTACATTTTTATTGTTTTCGTGCTAATAAATTTTGATATCATTAAAAATATTTTTTCATTTACAAAAAAATAATCTAATTAATTAAAAAATATATACAACTAACAATTCTTACTAATTTAAGCCTACATATTTGTATTTTATTTAAATTCAAGCTAACATTCTAACTCAAATTAAATTCAACCATTTGATTTAAACTAATTCAAATTAACTCAAAATGAACCTAAACTCGCAAGAATTTAACACCCCTATCTTAAAGCTTTGGATTTTAACGAATGATTTCATCAGATCCAAAAGTATTGAATAAACAGATTCCTCCTCTTCCTAATTATTTTTAAACTTCTTCAAAAAATATTGAATACTTATCTAAAATATTGCAAATTTATAATTATCAAAAACATAGACGTATTTTTTATAACAATATTTTTCCATAAATTAACATAAGGAGAATTTTATTCATATTTCTTATTGGAACTGATAAAGGATATCAGATGTCATCTACATGGGCCTGGGTTTCAATATAAAACCCACCTCTAATATAGACGTTTTGGATGATTTATTTTCTTTCTTAGCACCAGGTGATTTCAATAATAATTATTTTGACCTGGGTTCACATAAGATTTTATTGGAATTACTGGAATTACGCCCTTATTAATTAAAAATTCCCCAAAAAAAAATATAATAATGAAAAATAATCCATCACTAAAATACTTGCTTGTTGTCACAATGACTACTGAGCGAATGAAACATTACTTGAAATATATTTCATCGTGGAATGTATATCACCAATTTAAATACAGACTAATAACACATCAATTTTCACTTATATTTGCACTCACATTTGGTGTACCATACAACAAAATAACTTTGAGAATGATGAAGTTATTCATTTTTATACAAAATCAATAACACATTTTAGTTAATATGAGTACAAATTTGTATATATTTCATATTTTTCATTTAAAAACAGGACTAATGAGAATCTGAAACATTACTTGAACTTTTGAAATATATCTCAACATCAAATATAACATTGATCTTTATCTAAAACAAACTTATAATAAATGCAAATCGCGTTGAATACAAAGGGTAAGGTCTAATCAAAATGTGTCAACAAAGAGGGCATACAAAACTAAGATTAGTGATTTGATTGGGTGCATGTGAATTATTTGATGTTATTTTCCAAAAAAATAACACTGAAAAATAACTGTCATTATCAAATCCACACAGGAATAATTAATTCAAGTACGTACAATGACAAGTCCAACAGACAAAAGGCAACCTAAAAGGTTAAAAACTTAGACGAACCTTGATTGACACGTCCAGAAGCAAAGCCACAAATCCAAGCAAATCTACATGATCACAACAAATCAAAAACTTCAAATGTTAGATAAATTTATACATACATTACTGAGTGATGCAATGAAAAAATAATAATGGGAAAAAGTACTTGTCAATTCATTAGCCGAGCAAATTCTCTGTGGGAATTGGCACCAATGAACCCGTAACAAGCTCATCACAACATTGATGAACAGATTTCGCAAAAAAATCAAAAATCTGAACCTATCGGGGAATGTTTCAAATAAGGGGTTACAATTATTAGGGATATCAGCCTAGAAAATAGTTTTATAGAGTCCAGTTACAATTTATAGGCGTGCATGTCAAAAGTTGGTGCCTCACTATGTGAGTCTGCCTCTCACAAGTAGACAGAAACTCACGTGCTTCTTGGATGTGTTCCTGAGTACGTTGGGGGAGCTGCAATTCCCTGGGTGTTTACCTTTTATTGCTGCAGAATGGTCTGACCTATGGTGCACAGGCCATGGATGAAGGGTGAACGATCCAAAATGTGCAGGTCCCCCGGGCAAGGATGACCAGGCTATGATACACAGATCTTGAGCCAAAGGTGATTGGCCCAATAACAATCCGACCTGAAGGACCTGCACCAGGGTATATGACCAAACACAAACCTTTCTTCAATTCAATCCACACAAATAGGATAAATTTTTGGCCTTTAATTCTCACTTAAACTTTTTTCCTTCTTTCACCTTTCCGTATCATGTAGCTAAACTGAACCACTATAGCTCACCACCACAGAACATATTTCGGCCAAAGTAACAAAAAAAACCAAGATCGTTCTACACATATACCCACCTTAGTTTACCATCTCTATGAACTCTTCTAGCTCATTATGCTCATTTGAATCATTATGCCAAAAAAGAAGGGACAAATGCAGCAAAGCTTCAAGGAGGAAAACAAAAGCCTACGACTTGTAATCGTATTCCATAAGTATTATGTATATAGACATTGCCTCTTTCATGCACTCCATGAAACACAAACATAGACTTAACTAGAGAACAATGAAACTAATACGGGACAAAATTAAAAAAGAGAAAGTAGTTTATTTTGTTTGGTATTTTTGTTTAGAATTCTACTAAAGTAATAGCTTATTTTGTTTAGATTTTTAATTTTTATGTACTACTAGAATCTCAAATAGAAACTTTTATTTAGAATTTTTTTTGTTTGTATTACTAGTCTCACGTAGAAATTTTATGAACTATTCTAAATTGACCCTATGTTTGTATAAGACATTCTAAAAAATAATCAACTTAGTAATATTAAAAAAGTTCTCTTCTTTCTTTTTTCTCTTATTCCTAATATTTTAGAAATACTAATTCTTTCTTTCGTTTGGAAGTTAAAGTCATTTTATCCTATTCGTGAGATAGAAGAATATCATTAGGTTAGCCCTACTCTAATCTAGAGTTGTTAGAGTGTTCGCCTAAAGATAGATAACATAACTAGGTCTGTTCTAATCTAAATTTGTAAAACTGCTTGCTTAGATAATAATCTTCTTGTGTTTGTTTCATAATACAAATACAAAGACCTTTTACCAAAAAGTGAGTATGACTAGTCATATTTATTTCTTAAATGCTTTCATATTATTAGTACATTTGTGCTTTTGTCCTGCATCAGAAACGCAGAGATAGTATGGCACCCTATTTTTCACATAAAGGCGAATTTATTCCCTATTCGGCAACTTGAAACGCAGAGATAACATGACACCCTATTTTTCACATAAAGGCGAATTTATTCCCTATTCGGCAACTTAAATGAGCTCCATCTGAGATCCATGCATACACTTCCATCCAATGAACATGTAGAGCTCAAAAACATCTAAAAGAACAAAATTAATTTTCCACACTCCATCAAGTTCTTTCACTCCTTCATAAAAAAGGCAACCAGATTCTTCCACAAATTTGAATAAGAGAGACTAAATGAAAAAATGTAGACTTTGCCACTTTGGGGATAATCAATATGTCAACAGATAATTACCTTATTCGAATCATAAAACTAAAGATATTTAAACCAACCAACATTCAAATGAAATTTACAAGGAACTAATTGTTAACACAAGAAAGGCTCTTTTCCTTTACATGGAAAATTTTCTTTTCAACAAGAACAACATGTGTATTGCTATACTCATGCATGATATAATACAAAATAATATATCTATAAAGAGCTGTGCACTGTCCTCTTGAAACAAAAACTGCAATAGTACCAGCTTAAGATAACTGGAAAAGAGAGTTTAAAAATTTCTATCCTCAAAATTACAAAAAAAAAAAAAAATCTTTTAAGCACAAAGTAATCAAAAAATGTCCAAAAATCATTAAGACCCAACTTACCAATCAAATGGACCTGAGGCGTAGCTACGAGTCACCCGTCAGTTCTTCTGAATCTGAGTCACTTGCATTGTAGCCTACCAAAATTTACCCATAACAGATGCATATTTATATTTAATAAAATGAATGGTAATGATACAACAGAATAATGTTAGTAACTGCATACACATAAAAGCTAACCTGGATGCTTGTCACTAACTTTCCAAGCTGAAGACCGAGTCCTTGATGCTCTTTGAATCCAAAGTCTTCCCTGTAACCCCCAAAGCTCAGAATCAGCGTCAACGATAATCAAGGATAAAAAAAAACATAAACTCTCACAAGAAAAAAGATAAGGAAAAAAAAGGCCAGTCATTGACTAAAACCCTAATCAATTATTCTTTTGAATTAGGATCTTCTGCTTCAGGAGATATAGAATCAACATATCTTGAATATTGACTTCTTAATCTTCAGGTACCGGAGATACAGCGATATCAATTACAAAGAGAACGTAGACAGTTGGCTAGAATAAGAATATCAAAAACGAGATCAAACACAAAGCTTCTGACTATTAGCGTATAGAAGCATCAAGGACAACCAAAACCCTAAACCCCAATTACATGCAATCCAGCCAAACAGAAACGATATTAGAAAAAATCGAAAGGGAAAAAAATAATATATATATATATAGAAAAGACCTTCTGAGGATCTCTGACAACACCATAACCGCTATAATACATCTGACCCACCAAGACCTGCATGTTAATATCACCTGCTTTGGCCTCCTTGAGCGTGTCCTTGAACCAACGTAACAAGCAATCCGATACTACCTCTGAAAGCGGAAGGCGGCTACCGTTCTTCTCTGCCCTACTCTCTGAATCCATCTCCTGCAACCTCAGCCGCTTTGAATGCTCGCCTTTTCCAGGACTTTGCAAGGTGGGCTTAGTCCGTTTCTCAGTTCTGGGACTATGCGATGTAGTTTCCGCTAGTTGGTTTTGCCTGGTAGTGGAGAGAGGCAATTTTGCCATTAAATTGCAGAGAAAAGTTGCACAGATAATGTAACTGACAATGACGAAGAAGGGTGTTGAAGGTCTAGAAATTTGATCGCTTACCTTCGTCGAACAAGCAATTACTATCTCCACTACTATCGATTACTACTGTAAAAGGAATTTAATCTCCTTTATATTTGAGTAATTTACTCTACATTCAAATCATTGTTGTGGGTTGGGAAGTATAGAGCTTCTGTTTTATAGTCAGACACTTGCTGTACTTCCTAGGCGGTTTTTCAATGTGTTTCATAGAGTATAGTGCTGGCCTGTTGGGTCTGAAGGAGAAAAGAAAACGACGTCGGATAACCAAGTATCAGACTTGCCTACTAAATTTAACACTTGTGTTTTTTTCTTTAAAACTTAAAAGGAAAATAAATATTATTTATGTTAAGTTATTATATATATATATATATATGTGTGTGTATTTTTTATTTTTATTTTGGGCAAAATGATAATAGAAGGATTTGAATATAAGTACCATTATGGTAGATCAATAATATCACAAAGAATTTCTTGCTTTCATATTTAAACCATCATTAACTAAGACGTGTAAGTGAATGAATACATTCAATAAATAATAACTATATATAAACTATCTACAAAATTCACAAAAGTTCAAGAGTTCGGTTTAAATCAAAGTTGGTAGACTTCAACAGAATTTACACGAGACCAACATCTTTAAATGATTACAAGCATATTTGATGGGTACGGCACTTGCACTCTTTGTATCAGGCATTGGGCCAACACCACATTCCCGTGGATAAGGCAGAAGCACTAGAAAAACAAAGCTTTTAGAGAGTTGAGGAAGAAGCATATACACAAACTACCAAGGGAGACTATTGTACACGAACGTTGAATATATGAGTGAAGAATGATGACTCCAGAATTTCCAATTCCGCGGATAGACTCGGAGCCGACTGATTGCAGGGCAGTAACTGCTATTGAATCACTCCAACTATCCTCATCATTTTCGTCACTTCCCGCACATGCCTATATATTAAACAAATCATTTTAAATATATAAAATGGGACATTTTGCTTGTTTGTATCAGAGATAGAGGCAGAACCTGGCGAATAGCATTTGCTTTCTCCAAAATGGCAGCGACTTTCAGGTTGGTTTTGGGACCCTGAACACTAACTAGGTCTTGTCACCACAGCAGGCTTTAAGTTGAAAGACTGGCAACAAAATAATTTAAAACAATTACATCCAAAAACGAAGATATAGGTGTATAACTTATAATGATCAATGAATAACACAAAGGTAGTAAGTTCTAACCTTAGTCTGTATCTGTTCTTGGAGCGAATCTCTTTCGTCTGCCTTTGGTTCAATATCTGGTCGAACTCGTAGAATTACATTTCTCAACTGCATATTTGTTAAAGGAAAGTTAGAAAGCAAGCATATTGCCAAGAACTGAATAGAGCTCATCTGAAGGAGAGAAACCACTATACATCAGTTCCTCGCTTTTACCATGAGCAGCAACTGCATCTGAGTAGATTCCTAGGACGAGGTAGCTTGCTTACTGGATTTCCATTTGACGTTCCAACTTCATGTTCAGGCACCATAGCATAAGAATTTGAAATCCATATTCCCTCCTCCTCATGCATCCACAAAAATTGAGATTGATCTACAATAGTTGAAGGTGGTACAGATGTGACGGGCAGATTTCCTTGCTTCCTTCTGATTTCAGCAACAATTTCTTGTGCTCCGTTGCATCTAATCCATGTTCTAGAGCTACTTGGCTCAGTGGCTGGATGATTTCTTGTGAGACAACTTGATCATCTCCAGGACTTCTATAACCAGTGGTTGGTAATAGTGATAGGGAATTTGAACTGGACTGATCCAATTCTCCCTCTAAACCAAGGATATTACCCCCAGGCCTCCCATTGCACGTTGCTGCCACTGTTAAGAATGGGTTTGAGGATTGAGTTCCTTCTAAAGCAAGGTAATTGTACTGAATATTAGCATCAACCATGGTTGGTAATTGCAATGAGTATGCTATAGGATGTGCCACATATCCCAACAAATGCTCAGAATCTTGTTGAGACTTCTCATTTACTAAAGCTTCAAGAGGCAGGAAGGGGCTCTGAGGCTGCTCTATCAGACTCTGGGATGTTTGTGATTCAAATTGAATCATCATCTTTAGTTACCACTTGTGGAGGGAACAAATCCTGATCGACTTCCATCAATTCTTTCTGTCGCACTTCAGAAGAAATTGAAACCTCCCAATCCTCCACTAAACAGGAGGTAGGGGAGGCAATGGTGGCATCTCCCCACTGTCAAGTTGTGCTGCTTCAGGTAGCAACATAAAGCTAGGAAGAGTAGACTCCGATGGCTTCAAGGACTGCTTTGTATTTTCAACTTCCTGGCCTCCTGATTGTGCTGAGGTTTTTGATGTTAAATGCTGGCTAGCTAGGTCTCCTTGACAAGATTCCAAAGAAGCATCTGAGTGCATTTCCCTATTTATGTATTCTGGATACTCTCTCTGGGTAAACATTCTTCATCAAGTTGACCTGCTTGAAACTGTAAATGGTCCAAAGGTGTGTCTACACGATAACCTGAATCATCCATTTTCGAAGATTCTGCCTCAACTTGATCAGATTGCAGTTTCAGTGATTCTTTCAAGAGCTCTATGAGGAGAAATGTGGATGAAGACATGTCATCGTCACTGTTATTGACAGGACGATTTGGGTTCTGACTATGTGTTGCTCGGTTCTAGATGTGTGGAAAATGCATTCACATCACTTATAGCCAAACCCTTTTCCTTCTTTTCAGTGGCAGATAAATCTTGGACACTATCTGTTTCATAACTGGAGTGGCCAGAAGATTCTAAGTAGCAAGGGTTCATGCCTAGATCTTCTGGAGCGATTTCTAGTCCACATTTTGCTACTCCTTTTGTCAATCCGTTAAGAGATTGTGGAGAAGCTACCTCATTACATTCCATTTCTTTCTGATAGGGATCCACAATGTCACAAACAGGTTCTTGCGAACTAGTAGTATCTCCTGATAGTGAACAGACTTCATCGGTATTGATAAGATTGTCGTCAACATGCATTGAAATTGATAGCAGACAGCCCTTTCGGATCTTTGTCTTTAACTGCTTCTGGTACGACATCATTAAAGTTTGTGTGACTTTCCTCTCCGGGATCAACTGGGCCACTGGATTCAAGTTTCTGAGAAACACCATTTTCTTTGACTTGGTCCACAGAACTATTACATTGATTTATTTCCTCTTTATCCACTGATGAAATCTCTTCAAAATTTGATTTCTAAGTGAAATGTGTAAAACCGGCATCAATCGAAACAAGCTCAATATGAGGAACACATTCGACTAATTCTGAGAACTGTTGCTCCACTAAGCTGCAAGCCTCGGGAGAATCCACTCTGGTAGCTCTTTTGACACACAATTCTGTGCAGTAATCATGTCGTAAGGTAAATCTTCCACAACTCTGACCACTGTGACACACATTAGATCTATTTCCGTGTCCAGATCTTCAGCCTTCTTTACATCTAAATAGTGAGCGCCGGAAGTATAACCATCAAGCAATACCAAAGCACTAGAGTGAGATTCTACTTCGAGGGGTGATTAATCTATAAAATAGAGTTATTGATACTTTTTTTTACTTAATATTTGTTTATTTTATTAAATAGATATTATTTTTGAGTTAAAAATATTTAAATATAAACTTTTCGGTTAAAAGAAATGAAAATATAATTTTTAAAAATTTTATGAATTTTTTTTGAAATTTATATTAATTTTTAATGCAATACTAATCAGAAGATTGCACGTAGATGTCACACAAGTAATAGAGTTGATCAAGCAAGCCACGTGAATGACACGCAAGTTGAGAGGGTGAATCACGAAATGTTACGTGTATCGAGTGATGCAGGTCTGGCCACGTGCCATCACAACATTCATTCTGAGTTTCACATCGCATTCAACTAACGTGCCACATGTCATCACATAATTCGTCCATTCTTTCCATTGGGGTGCCATGAAATCCATAACTGCGAATCACAATATCTCACGTGACATCGTACTGACTTTAGCATGGGTTGATTGAGACCAGACCATTCTACCGAGGGTCGCACGATGATTCATCCAATGAATCTCTCGTGTTACGTGTCACTACCCTATTGGTCAATACTATTAATTTAACCTCTTAATTTCTCTATAAATCTTAATGAGTCACAAATTACATATTTTTTTTATTCATTTTTGGGGTAAAGAAGAGAAAAAATATACAATTTTGGTATATATTCAAAAGAAGATTGATGCTACAATTCAAGAAATTGATTATATTTCTTCTTCTTCTCATTTCTTTATCAATTTGTATGTCTTTTTTTTAATGAAAATATGAAGTTTATGAACAAAATTGTCTAATTAATTTATTAATCTACGGGTCTTATAAACTCAATGTTCACTATGTGATGATATAATATTTTATCTCGATTATGATTTCAATTTAATTTACTATTTAATCTGATTTTTATCTTATTAATTGTTTAGTCAAAAATTGATCAAAGAGGCAATTCAATAGAGTTGAAAGAATTATTTAATTATTTGTAATGATTAAATAACATGCATAACTTTTAGGTAGAGATATGCGATTCTTATGTATGTGATTCATAATAAATTAAGTTAATAATTAGTATGCAATTTAATTGATATAAGAGTGTCATTAGATTAATTACTATATGATGTGTAGTTTACTTGAGAGAGGAATACATGATAGATTTGATTCAATTGATTAGTAATTATATTGGGGAGAGTTTTACTAATTCACATGTATAGAAAATTGAGAGATTAAGTATTTCTAGATATTTTCTCATGTATCTTCTTAGCTTTCAAATATGAGGTTATTAGTTATTACTATTTATTTTTAGTTCTTTTAATTTTGTTTTCTTAAAACATAAAAACACAAAAAATTGATTTTTATTTTTTAACTTTAAAAATTAATTTTTAATAATATAATCTCTATAAAAACAATCTTTTATTATCATTATATTACTTGTTGCAATACGTGTACTTGCGTATTTATTGCACATAATTCGTGTCGATCAAGTTTTTGGCGTCATTGTCGAAAATTATAAACATTATAAATTAATTTCTTATTTTATTTTATGTTAGTTATTTTTCTTAATTTCTTTTTCATAATTTTAATTTATTTAGTTATTTTTTTCTTTATTTTAATTTATTTATTCAGTTATTTATTTTTAATTTTGATATCTCCTTAATACTATTAAAAACATAGTTGATTTTATTGCATGAGTAGAGTTCATAAGAGAGAAATGTTACCTTTAAATTTTGAAATTGAACGTATTTTAAGATTAATAAAAAAAACAAGTAGTCACTTAAGTAAAAAAAATGACTAATCTATTAAAAATAAACCATAATGAGCTAAATTTGAATAACCATATATATTTAATAGATGATAGAGATAGAGATAGAAATAGAGCTATGAATAAATATGTAATACCTATGTTGGAAGTTGAATTCAAGTATTACAAGGTTAAACATTCAAGCTAATCAATTTGAACTAAAGCCATTGATGTTTCAAATGCTACAAATAGTTGGATAATTCAACGAATTATCAACAAAAGATCCCAATCTATATCTAAAATTGTTATTAAAGTTGGAGATTCATTCAAATTAAATGGTGTGACCAAAGAAGCATTTAGGCTTAGATTATTCCCTTATTCTTTGCAAGATTATGCTCGAGTTTGGCTAAACTCTTTGGCACCTGATTCCATTACAACTTGGATTGATTTGACGAAAAAATTCTTGATGAAATATTTCTCACCAGCAAAGGATGTTAAGCTTAGAAATGACATTATCTCATATCAACAATATGAAGAGGAATCCTTATATGAAGCATTGGAAAAATTCAAAGAATTACTAAGGAAGTATCCCTCATTGGATCCAAATGGAGACTTTCTACAATGATCTCTATACTCAAACAAGAACCATTGTTGATGCATGTGCTAATGGAGTTTTACTAGCCAAATCTTACAATCAAGTTTATGAGTTACTTGAAAAATGACTAACAATAATTATCAATGGTCAATAGACAGAATGACAACCACAAATCGGAGTACATAAGGTAAATAAAATCATAGTACTTACAACTCAAGTGTCACCTTTGGTGAATCTTTTGAAGACTCAAAATTTGCCAACGAGTATAAACCAATTCCAAGATTCAGTGGTGTCTTGTGTCTTTTATAGGGGAGCTCATTTGTTTGATAATTTTCCAAATAATTTTGAATCAATATGCTATGTAGGTAATGTGAATTGAAATAATAATTTATACTTGAACACATATAACCCAAAATGGAGACAACATCTACATTTCTCTTGGAGTAATAATAACGATCAAGGAACCGTCAATCATTTCTCCTTCTTGAATTTTAACAACCATAGTAATCACAAGCTCAAAAGAAGAAGCCATTTGTTTGGTATTAAATATGTAATGGACATACGACCTAATAAGTGCAGGTACCTCGCTAGGGTAAAGTGAGGACATAAGATTGGCTCAATAAAAGGCTTGTGCCCAATGAACTTAAAAAATCATACGAACCCAGTCGACAAAAGTATCTCATCATCAAACAACGAGGTTTTGGATGTCCAGACTTGATAAAGTTATGATATCTCGGTGATCAAGGTCGTCCTTTATGAATGACCTGTATATAAACATCCTCCTCTTGTTTGTAAATACTTGTAACGATCTAATTTTTGTAAACTAGTTTGTATTATCCAGGTCGCTTAATACGCACCCCGCTATGTACGTAAAGATACATATATATACCCCTTAAATGAGGAGAATACAAGATATATTCAATCAATGCCATTTCTTGCTTCTCTCACGTTTATAACCCTGTAATGATAGCTCGACTTCTCTCGCCAAACAGACCGCCTACAAACAACATAAAAGTTAAACACAAAGAAAAGTTGTATATCACAGATGTAGAATGAAATTAATACATTTTTCTACCTCCAATAAAAGATCTACAATTAGTTTCCCGTGTGTTCCCCCCTCGCTCTTACGAGCTGCTCTCACCTGCGCCCTCTCAATTTTCTGTTCCAAAATGATGATACAAATCTCTTTTGAGATATGTTCGTTCAAAAATTCCCTTGCTAAAATAAGTAACAGAGGTCTTTAAAATAACAGCATCCCTCAAGACGACCTCATCAAATTCAAAACCATCCATATCCATTGTCTTCAATCCAGGGATATAATCCCCAAATTTTCTTCTTCTTTTTTGACGTTTCCGGTTCACGAGGTGATACCAAGCTCGGTTCACCCAAATTAGTTGAAGGAATTACAGTTTCTGGAGCAACTTCGACCTCTAAATTAGCAAACAAATCTTCTTGAGTAGGTGACGGGGTCATACGCTCCAAACACGGATAGGTAGGTGACAGCTCTTATACACCTGATGTGTCAATAAGATCCCTTAAATCAACATGTGAATAATCCATCCTTGCAAAATATATATATACACATTAATAAAATTCACCAACGATGTGTGAATATATACAAACATAAAAAATATATATATATAATAAAATAACAACCTTGATATTCGTTTACGTAACCTCGTCACACCCCAGACTTCTTTAAACGAGTTATAGTTAGGATATCGTGGTAGCCTTCATTCGAGGTATTTTGTAGCTCAATCCGCCTCATTTTTTCTTTACCACTAATATCTAGTTTACTCATGAGCTCGCTAGCCCGAGGTTGTGAAGTGTTAAAATCATGGTTTCAGGTGTGTCGAATTGGAAAATCCATCCCGTCACCCCAAATATCCCTAATAATATAAAAGTATTTATCTTTCCAACCCAAGGTGCTATCAAGCAGTCTGAGATGCAACCCGTGACCTATAACGCAAGATATGTACACCCTCCCTTTATCTAACCCATTCCTTTTTAAACAATATAAACACCTTAATTCATCATTTTTCAGATCTATTCCGTGCTCTCCAACTACTACAGAAAGACATAAAAGAGTTCATCACCCGTTTAGATTTATTTGTGCAAAATTGATACCAAAAGTACTCAAAGCACGGGCCACCAATTTGAAAAAGGGGCAACGTAAACCTATCTTAAAGGTCGTTAAATGTATCACCCACCACCCCGGTGGTGGATCATCAACATCACATAAATGATGAGGTACTGACATTAACCCTACATGGGTTGGAATGTCATATGTTTCTCTAATTTCCTCCAAATCTTTTCAATTTGATGTTTATCTTTGGTTTTATGTGTAGGCTCGCTCTTGTTTTCCCTTTTCTTTTTTAGGCAAGGTACCTTGATAAATGTGGACACGGGAATCATGATAACAAGAATTGAGCCCCGTGAGGATTAGGTAAACACCACTTTTGACCCCGAGGAAGCAGGAAGAGCAAGAATCCCTTCCTTAACAATCCTTGGGGAGGGCCTATTGTCACTACTCCTCATCATTTCAGGTCGTTTGGTTGTTAACGACCTCGAGGGAATACGACGAGGAGAAATATTTTTGGAAATATCTCCCTTTTAAGATCTCACTTCTTTTCCTTTATGCGACATTAAGAAAAAAGATGAATAATTACTTAAAATGAGAAGCTTGTATCAAAATCAATGAGTAAACAATATAGCAACGACTTGAATCCTAATAAACGACGTTAAAAAAATGAGTTGAGATGACTCAAATAATTTTTTGAGCAACCTTATGGAAGAATAAAACAACCTCTGAGTAATAAACGGGCGAGAATCCTCTGAATATATTAACTTAGTTAAAAATAAGTAAAAGATAAAGGTAAATTCTCCTACTATTTATAAAGAAAAAACGAGAAGTTGAAAAGTCTCTTAAAAATAAAAATAATATCGTAAAATACAGTATAAATTTGTATTATCTGAGTGGCCTTTATTTATACGAAAAATATGGGACCAGAATATTCTCTTGATTTCTCAAAATCAAAGAGAATGAGGGAGTTAATGTTTGATATTAAATATGTAATGGACATGCGACCTAATAAGTGTAGGTATCCCATTAGGATAAATCGAGGACATAAGAATAACTCAACAAAAGGCTTATTCCCAATGAACTTGGAAAAGCATAAGAATCCAGTCGACAAAAGTACCTTGTCATCAAATAGCGAGATTTTGGATGTCAAAACTTGATAAAGTTATAATATCCTGGTGATCAAGATCGTCCTCCATGAACGACCTGTAAATAAACATTCTCCTCTTGTTTGTAAATGCTTGTAACGATTTAATTTCTGTAAATTGATTTGTATTATCCATGTCGCTTAATACGCATCCCACTATGTACGTAAAGATACATACATATATATATATATATATATATATATATATATATATATATATATATCCCTTAAATGAGTAGAATACAAAATATATTCAATCAATATCATTTCTTGCTTCTTACTAAAAATCACTAAAGTTAGATACCTAAATTTTCTACAAACACCACCTACTAAGGATAATACAAATGATTTAATAAGAATGATGAATGATTTTTTTCCCAAAGATGCTATAGGTCTTAGTTTCGTCATAGTTTCGTCAATGTAAATATAATATCATCTTTTTATAAAATTTAAATTTTCTTCGTCAATAGTTATTTTCAAAATATAGTATTTTATATTTACTATCCAGGATTGCGATATTATAATAAGTATAATATATTACAATTATAATTTTTTTTTTAAAATAAGATATAAAAATATAATAAATAATTTATATAATTTTATTATGATTATTGTATTTAATATCATTACACTAATAAAATTATAACTTACACGAACTTATTTTTAATTATATTTACCAATAGGGTATGTAACTAAGTAATATGTACAATATATATATATATATATATATATATATATATATATATATATATATTTAAACTTATTTTAGAATAACATATCAATTATATTATATTATATATATATACCGTACATATAAATTATAAATACATATAAATTAAATATGTATATTTATATATATTAACATGTTATTTTAAAACATAAATTAACGTATTAAAAGACTCCGCGTCCAATTTTTTTTTCTTGTACTTCCTATGTAATAATTGATTTAGCGTGCCTGCATCTCACTAGATTCAAAATTTACTATTGATCAAATTAATCTATTTAATTCCAATCAACTTAACTTATGTTGTTTAGTTATTTTTTTTAGATTGATTATTCAAATTTTAAAATTAATTCAAAATTATTAAATTGATTTTTAATATTAAAATGTTTATAAGAACTCATAAATCAATTAATATTATTATTTTATTTATTTTTATTTTTATATTAAAATTTTATTTAATAAAAATTAAAAATATTAAAAATATTAAAATTTATCTAATATAATTATTTTAGTTAATTAATTAATGATTAATTAGATTAGATTTTGAACGGATACACCACGTAATATAAATAGTATTAATATTTATTTAATAACATGTCTATTATTTGAGTTGATAGTTTTTTTTATACATTTAATTTATACTTAATTGATATGAAATTAAATAATAAATTCTTTTAAGTCTCAAACTTAATACATATTTAATTTAAAATTTAATATAATAGTTATTTTATTATTAAAAATAAAAATAAAACTTAAATATCGAAAAAAAACACAAATATCAATCAATATAATACAAACCAAATGGTTTAACATAAATTAATTTTATAAATTTTATTAAATCAAATTATATACTAATTTTTAAAAATAAACTTTATTGATTCAATTATACTTCTAGTACTAAACTGAACCAACCCATGGTTCAGCTCTAATTACTCACTTTGATATTAATACATTAACTGTGAAGGTTAATAACACAAATTGTTTTATATCACGTATCAATATTATTTAAAAGTAAATTATTTTATCAATTTTTAAAATAATTATGATAGGTATAACAATATAAAAAATATGTGTATAAAAATAAATGAAAATTTGTATGTTATTAAGATTTCTATACTATAATAATCCAATGAGAGATTTTTAAATGAATAAAAAATTTCTCCATTTTTTATTTTATGTAGATTTATTTACTTACATATATAGGTAAAGGTGTCAAAGAAATTAGATCAGCTTGATACGGTACGATTCAACCCATTAAATAGTAGGTTATATCGACCAATGAGAAAGTATTGTTTGTAGGAGTTTATCTACTCACATTTAATGATATATAAATATATTTATATATTTAATATTAATTTATATATAATTTAGTTTTAGGTTTGTGTGTTGACTCAACCAATTATGTGCCATATTGTGTCTCTTTTTATGTTCACATGTTATGTCGTGCTTTATATTTAACATGCAGTGTCGTATAGGTACGATGTGTAACGAATTGAGTATTTAATGAGTCATATCGATCCATTTAATCCTCTTTATGTATGACTTATTTACACACATTTTAATAATATATTCTTAAAATTATTAAAATACAACACAAATTCATTAACTTACTAAGTCGTGATTCCAATATAATTGGTTAAGGAAACAATAAACATTCATTTTTTTCTTTAATAAAAAAAATCATCTTTTTACTCTAGTAAAAGTGGAAGGATGATTTCTTATTTATATCATTATACTCGTAGGTGGAAACTGATTACTTGAGGCTTGTACTTATTAATTAAAGCATGAGTGTTACTAAATAAGCACACATTTAACCTAAATTAGTCTTATCTTTTTTATTGTTCCCAGTTAAATTTTAAAAGGTCTCAATAATACCTTAACGAAGTTCAAAATTCTACACAAAATACCCTCAAACAAATGGATTTAAGAGACCTGCACCTTAAATAAACCCCTCACCCAAAAATAAAAGGGAGAAAGGGAGACCATGTGATTCATCAACTCTCTTATTTGTTTTCTTTTTCTTTTTCTTTTTTAATATTGTTAAACTCTACTTTGATTATTGATTTTTAGTCCATGTTTGGAATTAAATGGAGAAGAGTTTAATTTAGATGTGAGAATGCAATAAATGGAGGAAGCCATGACAGGAAGCTGAATTGCAGTTATGCTCTAAGGGAGACTGAAAACTGAGATGGTCCGGCCATCTATTAAAGATGGGTGTTTTGGTAATTTTATAACTTAACAAACAATATCTATTTTATGAAATAAATACACTATCCACGTATTTATAATTAGGATTTAAAACTCAGATATTCACTAGCTTAGATAATTTGTTGGTTTACTTAGAAGCACTCTTAAAATAATAAACCTAGCCTGTATAGTTACGAGTACTTGGCCCGTTAAACAAATTGGGCTACCTATTAACTTTAACTATGAGAGGTAGATAGTGGGCTATATCCAAAGATGAACTGTCCACGAAGAGAAGTGTTGTATAGTTTTATTAGCACGTACTACCCACTATAGTACTACGTAACATTAACACAAACTGGCATAGAAATGATCATATTTGAAATGAAAGAAATACATTAATATTATCAGTCGTGGAGACTCATTCTATCCAACAGTGAGTGTTTCAGATCGTTTATCTTCATTTCTGTTTTAATCTCGGTATTATTAAGACGATGATTACGAGATATTTAAAATATTACTCTTACATCGTATTTAGTTAACCTTAATAAGAATAATAATAATAATAATAATTTAAAATATTCATGTGTTGAATTTTAATGATAATACGTAATTTAATGTAAAACATGTCAACGATAATATGAAGGCTTATTTCTCTTACACATTTCACGAATCCGTTTGAATATTCTATTTTACTTACATATTTATATAATTATTTTTATTATATTATCATTTTATTACATTAAAAAAATTATTTTTAATTTTATTTTATTTATATTTTTATAATTTTAACTTTAATATTTATCATTATTTTGATTAAACTACTCAAACAAACATAATAATAGTAATATTATTTTCATCAAGGTTGTTTTTGATTCGTAGAATACAAACGTAATAGAGATATAAATGATAATAGGAATTGAAACCGATGAAAATAATATTATTATTATTATTATGTTTGTTTAAATAGTCTAATCAAAATAATGATAATTTCAATGAGTGTAGAAGGATTAGAAATTTATACTATTGTTTAAATATTTTATATTAATAATCAAATTAAAAATAAAAATTCTTTGAAACATTCTAATTATTATTTTTATTACGGTAAACCAAACATAAGTTAAATTAAATTCTTAACTATTGTATGTTTTCGTTCTTTAGAGGAAAGAAGACCCTAATACTAAGTTTTTATAAACTTTTATATATTTTTTAAATAACATAACATAATTATATTAATAAGATGGATATTAATACAGATTTTCAAAAGATAAGTCCCCAAGCCATCAATAATGAGTCGTAGTACATGTGCTTTTTAAGATAGACGAGAACAATAGGGGAGCAAGAAAAGAAAAAAAAAAAGGAGAAAAGGAAAAAATTGAAATGATGCCTAGATGAGACAACCTTCCCTTCTTCATTTTTGACTTTATAATTTTCCTTTTCTCTTTGGGAAATTATACTTGCGCAGTGGGGTTTCATTATCACATCACCAGTAACATGTTTAAGGCCGTATTATCCCACTAACTGTGGCTCATGCTATTATGCACAATAAAGTAGCATATATTTATAATTTTCCTTTTCTCTTCTTGTCTTGTTGTAAACATGTTCTTAAAGAAAATTCTCATGATTTGACTTGGAAAAGATCAAATAAAGTCGCTTCATTTGGAGCCGATCAGCAATTGTTTTACTCTCGTTTGGACCATTAAAAGGTGGAGGCCCAAAAGCAAAAAGCAAAATGAGGAAAGCAATATGTATTCATGTCACTAAATAACATGTTATTCTGACCATCAAATGGATTATTCTCATTTTCCAACTTTGTTTGAGATAAGTAGTAAAATATTTCATTTGATATAAAAATATTGGAAACTTTGAAAATAAAAAAAAAGCATGGAAGAGAGTGAGTACATCGTATGAAAAGACTCAGAATTAAATACCCTAACATACATGTGTTGTTGAATTTTTGCTAGTTTTATACTAATTACAGATGAATTCCTTTTCGTGTCTCTCTCTCTCTCTAAAATAGTATGTATTACTTCAAATTATTCTCAACAATGCATACACATTTTTCAAGATACATCAAGTAAAAGGCCAAAAGTCTGTAAAAGATGATGGTTGCTTGGAGAAAGAGAAAAAAAAATTATTTAAGAAATTAAAGGTGTTAACTTTACTAAATAAGAGATATGACTTAATATTTTAATAAAATTTAAAGTACATAATAATCAATTTAATAATTTAAGAAGAGGAAAAAAACTAAATAGTTTCGGAAAATAATTTCCGTACAATGGTAGTACTTGTTAAATTGAAGAGAGAAAGAAAGACATAAATTAAGGTGATTTAATTACAATTTGAAAAAAGATGGAGGGGAAAAAAACCTAATAATATCAGTAGATAATAAATAGAGATTTAAATCTAACAAATTTTGATGTACCCATCCATCCTCCCTATAATAATTAAATACGGTAGTATAGATTTTTTTTTTTTTAATTTTCTTCCTAATTTCGTATCTCTTTAAAAATAATAATTTAAATCCATATATTTCTGATTATCTGGCGCTCTTTTTGTCTTTACAGCACCTTAGATTATTTACAGCGATAGCAATCTGAAAATAAAGTATAAAGAAATCGGATTTGAATCTTTTATCACAAGTTTCTGAATATTGTCGATCCTATCCGATAGTAATATTGACTTATTTTTGCTAATATATATATATATATATATATATATATATATATATATATATATATATATATATATATATATGTATGTATCCGATAGTAATTAAATAGATAATGTGTATCAACCAGCTGCTAACAGATCCTTCGTACCAATTAGAAAATTAACATGAAGTCTATAAAATAATTAATTGGTAATTAATTAAGAGACAAAATAATTAAGTAGAGTTCATGAGATATAGTAGTAGCATATAGAAAATTACGAAGAATAAGGAGATTCCGATTATACTTTATACGCATAGTTGGAAAGTACATATAAAATGGAAAATGCAAATCCATATTAATTGGTCATTCTTAGAATCTAATCTTTATTTTTAATTACTCCACGATTCTTTTCTTAGCTTTTACCCCACGTTTGGTTGGAGGGAATGGAATGGAATCAGAATTGATTCCTTCCATTTTGTGTGTTTGGTTGGACGGAATGGAGGGCGGAATGGAATCGGATTAAAAGAAGAATCACAATTCCTTCTCCCACCTTGTAATCATTATTCCATTCCCATCTAAATTTTTTTTTCCAATTTTACCCTCACCTAAAATATAACCTTAAATTCAAATCCTAAATTCTCAAACCCAAAATTCCAAAACCCTAAACCCTAAACCCAAAATTTCAAAACCCTAAACCCTAAATCCAAATCCTAAAATCCTAAAATCCTAAAACCTTAAACCCTAAACCTTAAACCCTAAACCTCAAATCCCTAAACCCTAAAACCCTAAACCTTAAAACATAAATCACAAAACCCTAAAACATAAATCCCAAATCCCTAAACCCTAAACCCTAAATCCCAAATTCCAAATCATAAAACCCTAAATCCTAAACCCCAAATCCCTAAATCCCAAATCCCTAAACCATAAACCCCAAATCTCAAATCGCTAAACCCTAAACCCTAAACCCTAAAACCCTAAAGCTTAAAACATAAATCCCAAAACCCAAAACCCTAAAACATAAATCCCAAAACCCTAAACCCTAAACCCCAAATTCCAAATCCTAAAACCCTAAATCCCTAAACCCTAAACCTTAAACCCTAAAACCCTAAACCCCAAATCCCCAAATCTCTAAACCCTAAACCCTAAAACCCAAATCCCCAAATCTCTAAACCCTAAACCCTAAACCTTAAAACATAAATCCCAAAACCCAAAACCCTAAAACATAAATCCCAAAACCCAAAACCCTAAAACATAAATCCCAAAACCCTAAACCCCAAATTCCAAATTCCAAATCCTAAAACCATAAACCCTAAACCTTAACCTACAAATATAACCCCAAATCCTAAATCCCTAAACCCTAAATCACACATCCCAAACCTCAAAACCCTAAACCCTATTTAGAAAAATAATAATTTTAATAATATATTTCTTTTTAATTAAGTAATACTTATTTAGAAAAATAATGATTTCAATAATGTATTTTGTGTGACGAAAAAATAGTAATTAAATGACATTATTTGAACTTTACAACATGTAGGGGTATTAAGGTCATTTACAGCTTTTTTCATTCCATTCCAGTGGCAAACCAAACACTATAATCCTGATTCTGAGCTTGATTCCAGTGGTCAAACCAAACAAAATTGTTTCCTTTCCATTCCATTCCATTCCGATTCCGATTCCGATTCCGATTCCATTCCACGAACCAAACGCCACCTTAGTTTATCGTTTAGATCAACTACAGTCCACTTAATTAAATATTATTATTTTTATTATTACAGGTGTTATATAATATAATTAATAGCCTTCCTCGCCACAAATTATTTATTACAGTGATGATTTTGTATTTTGAAATTTAAGATTCATAAAATTATTTTTAAAAAAATAAAAATAAAAATAAAAATAAATAATATAATTAATGTACGTATAATTGATTATCCACTTGTAAGTTTGGAGTGGGACCACCATGTTTCAACTTTGCTAATTGTTTGCCAGCTCAGCTTCTAACCACTCTGCCATTTTCCGGGAGCTGCCGACCATTTGCAACTATCTTTTTCTTCTCTCTTTAAAATTATACTTTCGTACTTTTTTTTAAATAACTTTATTATTTTTATACCTCTAATTACAATCAAAACTTCATAATAGGCATCTATATATGTAATTAGGAGATTAGATATTATACTGTTGAGTCACAAATACATTAACTATATTTTCTTATTTTTTGATAGAAGTTAAAAATTGTTACATTCATGAAATTTTTTATTCCTTTTTTTTTTTAACTTCATAATTGTAATTTTTTATATATTCATTTTTATATTAAATTGTACAATTTTATAAGTACTTTCTGTGCAGTTTTCAACTATAATTTATTTTATGTTATACAACTGAAAAATACTTAGACACATACATAATCGTGTAAAGAACATAAATACGAAAAAACAAAAAAATCAAAAATTCAAAAAATTGGTTTGAGATCATCGTCATAAATGTGCAAATGAGAGTCAAAGTCTTTATATAATTGGAGACAGCTATGTTCTGGAGATTTGCTTCATATAATAGCAAAAGAAAACAAATACCACCTTCATTAAAAAAAATAATACTAGTTCAGTACGTAAATTATATTATTCTAGCTGATCAAGATCTGAAACCAAGGTCAAAAGTTGAAATATGTATATATATATATATATATTTATAGCTTCGGAGGAAGCTGCCTTGAAACATAGAACAGCAAGTAATTAGAAATTGGAAATTAGTAACTAATATATGTAATGGTATTTCTGCCAGAAAGTGTATAAATTATTTAAAATATATTCTTACAATTAATTATAGCCTAATGTTATGATATTATAATTAATAAAAGTTATTTTGAAAATAACAAATAATATGGTTAACTCTAACCTTGACCACTTTAATAATGAGTAATATTATTATATTATAAAATATACTAATTGTAGCTTATATATAACACACATCCTCACCCCTCATTCTTCCAGTACGAAACATCTCATAATTAGCCCCCGCTTTCTCTTAATTTTCTAGTCTTTAAATTTCAATCTCCATTCATTCATCTCTGTCTATCGATCTATATCTCTCTCCCCATTTTAACGAACCATGCTGGCCCAAGTTGTGACTGAGAAAGCTCTTCACGGAGTTCATGGCTTAGGAACTGAAAGTTGTATTACTCCTTCCTCGCCAAGAAGGTACTTATTAATATATATATATACTCTTTTAGATATATAACATTTATATATACTTAAATATATTATACGCTAGTAGCTTCTTCTACACTGATTTGATTATTTTCTCTACAGAATCAATTAATCATATTGTTTGAAATTGTGTATTTGGTAAAACGAATCAATATTCTATTATCCATGATGATATATATAACGTGAAAATAAAACGTACAATACAATAAATAAAATAAAGTTATTCTTAATTAGTTAGGATCATAGTCAACATAATACAAATTAAAAGGAGAATTCCTATTTTCTAAGCATAAAATACTATTCCTGTATAAATTTAAAACTTTACGAAACAATTCAACGTACGCTCTAGTACATAGTGTTTTTCAAAATCGAAAGATTGTAATGATAAAAAAATATTAAAGTTTTATTAGACTAACATGAATTGATATCTCGATCCTCTCCTTATTGGAACTAACTAGCTAGCTACCTCTCTAAAAATATAACTTAATGATCGAAGAGAGTACTGTTAATAATTTGATTGTCTAGATATATAGCTACTTATATATTGACTAATTAATTATTAATTGCTAGATTGGAAGGGAAGGTTGCAATTGTAACGGGTGGTGCAAGAGGTATAGGAGAAGCAACAGTTAGGCTATTTGTAAAGCAAGGTGCCAAGGTTGTGATTGGTGATGTTGAAGATACACTTGGCACAATGCTTGCCAATGCATTAGGTCCTTCAGTCACTTATGTTCATTGTGATGTTAGCTTAGAAGAAGACATCAAAAACTTGATTGAATCCACAATTTCGCGATACGGGCAACTCGATATTCTATTCAACAACGCCGGTGTTCTTGGAAATCAATCGAAGAACAAGAGCATTTTAAATTTTGATGGAGATGAATTTGAGCATGTAATGAGAGTTAATGTGAGAGGGGCAGCTCTTGGAATGAAGCACGCGGCTAGAGTTATGATTCCAAGAGGATGTGGAAGCATAATTTCAACTTCTAGTGTGGCAGGTGTTTTAGGAGGTCTAGGACCTCATGCTTATACGGCTTCAAAACATGCAATTGTTGGACTTACAAAGAACACAGCTTGTGAATTAGGGCGTTTTGGGATTAGGGTTAATTGCATATCACCATTTGGGGTTGCTACTTCAATGCTTGTAAATGCGTGGAGGTGTGCTGTCGATGAAAATGATGAAGATCAAGAGGATGAATATTGTATGATGAATTTTGGGATACCTTGTGAGAAAGAAGTAGAAAAAGTGGAAGACTTTGTTAGAGGACTTGCCAACTTGAAAGGTACAACCTTAAAAGCAAAGGACATAGCTGAGGCAGCTCTTTATCTTGCTGGTGATGAGTCTAAGTACATTAGTGGACATAATCTAGTTTTGGATGGTGGAGTAACCACCTCTACAAATTGTCTTGGTTTGTTTTAGTTAGCTAGCTTGGCTTTTCGATGGTTTTATATTTTATTAATTGAGAAGATATATAGTTAGATTTCATGATAATTGTGTATGTTCAATTTGGCTTGCATTAGCTAGCCTGCTAGGTTTTCTTTTTCTCAAAAATTGGCCGTACTGTTAATCTTCGAGTGTAAATTGAACCTCATGGTTTTAAATCTAGCTAGTTAGCTATATAGCTACTATTGGTTCATCTCAAAAATATAATTTGACAAAAAAAAACTACTCTTCTTTTGTTCTTACACATATATAAAAAAATAATATCGTAAAGGTTAAAGAAAATTTATATAATTGATTATCTATCACCTTAAAATTTACACAATTAAGTGATTAATTAACATGTTAAATATCATTATTTATGTATGTTAGAAGTCGGGAGGAAAATAAACATTTGAAAAACTTAAACTAATGAAAAAAATTACTTTATATAAAATAATTTTATACATTTATTACTTTTTTAACTGTATTTATCATTAAATTTGTAATTTAATTATTGGAGTTATTAGATTTAAAAATAACACATATTCTATTAAAAATTAATAAAAAAATAAACTCTATACGAATTTAAAATAAATGGGCGAATATTTAATAATATTTTTAAACAATTAATTTTTTTTTTGAATGGAATCAAATTAAGGGAATAAATTGGTTCGTTTGAACAGTCAACAATGGTTAGGTAGACGATCACCAGCCAACCAGCGGCCATACCTAACAACGTAGTTTCTATTACTTTGAATTAAAAAAATAAAAATATAAAAAAAAAACTAGTTTATAATGAGATTGGAAAATGCATAAGGCTGCAAGAAAGATGAGATGGTAAACTAGAGCTGTACGGTCATCAGTCCTTTTAAAATAAAAAAAATAAAAAATATATCCATCCTAATTTTTAAATATATTTTCATCTTCATTTGAATTTGGACTATTTATACGTTTAATTCTTAATTTATTTAAAATATTATAATTTAATGTTAATTTTTTGATTTTTTAGTTATAAAATTAAAATAAATTATGAAAAAAGTTTTATTTTTAATTCATTTAGTTCTCAAATTATTTTAAGAAAAATTTAGTTTATAACCTATAAGTCTTTGAATTTCGTTGTAATTAGAATGATATTATATTTAGAGAAATATAGATAAAGTGAAAAAACTTTACGTGATTATTTTTATGGCATATAAAAATAATCTATTAATTTCTGTCATAAAAATAATCTATTAATTTTTTTTCTTAGTCTAGAAATGCTAGTTGCAAGGTACGTGCCCAATTTTTCACAAGTCCTTATACACCGAGCTAATTAAGTAGCAGGACATTGTTTTGTTTATTTTACTAAAATAAATAAATGTATTACCATAATAATAATAATAATTATTATTATTATTAGTAATAGTAGAAAATTAGCTGAATATATTGACCGGAGACAAGAATTCAGCTTGGAAAAGTTGAATGGAAAAGTCTCTTAAAAACAGCTAGTATGTGTGGAAAACTGCACGATCGTATGTGTTTACGAACACGGAAGTCTGCCAGACACTCAAGAATACAAAATGTAAGATATCCATGGTCTCAAATCTTAATTATACCAGATATTATATCATATATTTTATTTATATAATTAATTATATTTTAATTTTACATCTTATCTATATTAATCTATTTCATTTATTTTTATTATTAAAAAAATGTTAAATAAAAAAATACAACATTTAAATTTATATATTAATATTAAAGTTTATCTAATTAAATTCTATTTATTATTATTAAAATATTATTTTTATTATTATAAATTTTATTTTGTAATCGGTATTATATTAACATTGAGGTTAAGATAAATATATAACCAATCAACATTTGTCAGTTATGAAATAGAAAATACAACGTAAATTATAATTATGACAACCCAATGGGCATAATAACAACATTTATTATAAAAAAAAAATGTACAATTTTAATTAAACGCTAAGCTAATTGCTGTAATTAAGTGTTTCGTATTAAAATAATAGTACCGACTACAAATACGAGGAGTTTTGTGAAAATTTAATAATTAAGCAAGGTGTTCTTTCTTTCTCATTATATAAAAATCTTTTGCAAAATCCAAAGTTGATAACCCAGATATCACAGCTTTGTCACCTCCAGGCAATGGGGAATATTACAGATTCACGTGGAACTTATTTTAAAGGAGAATATGATTAATTGTACAACAAATTTTAATTATTTAACATAAAATTCTTGGTTGATCGACTACTTAATTCATTATATATATATATATATATATAGCAAATTGAAAAATTGAGAGTAAAAAGTAGAGAAGCATGATTCATATATATATAGTCTGTATAGAAGAGTAATCATAAATTCGAAACCAAAGTTAAATTAATTAATTTGTTCTAACCCCACGTTTGGTTGGAGGGAATGGAATGGAATCAGAATTGATTCCTTCTATTTTGTGTGTTTGGTTGGACGGAATGAAGGACGGAATGGAATCGGATTACCAAAAGAGAAGGAATCACAATTCCTTCTCCCACCTTTGGTAATCATTATTCCATTCCCATCTAATTTTTTTTTTCCAATTTTACCCTCACCTAAAATATAACCTTAAATTCAAATCCTAAATTCTCAAACCCAAAATTTCAAAACCCTAAACCCTAAACCCTAAATCCAAATCCTAAAATCCTAAAATCCTAAAACCTTAAACCCTAACCTTAAACCCTAAACCTCAAATCCCTAAACCCTAAAACCCTAAACCTTAAAACATAAATCCCAAAACCCTAAAACATAAATCCCAAATCCCTAAACCCTAAACCCTAAATCCCAAATTCCAAATCCTAAAACCCTAAATCCTAAACCCCAAATCCCTAAATCCCAAATCCCTAAACCATAAACCCCAAATCCCAAATCCCTAAACCCTAAACCCTAAAACCCTAAACCTTAAAACATAAATCCCAAAACCCAAAACCCTAAAACATAAATCCCAAAACCCTAAACCCTAAACCCCATATTCCAAATCCTAAAACCCTAAACCCTAAATCCCTAAACCCTAAACCTTAAACCCTAAAACCCTAAACCCCAAATCCCCAAATCTCTAAACCCTAAACCCTAAAACCCAAATCCCCAAATCTCTAAACCCTAAACCCAAAACCTTAAAACATAAATCCCAAAACCCAAAACCCTAAAACATAAATCCCAAAACCCTAAACCCCAAATTCCAAATCCTAAAACCATAAACCCTAAACCTTAACCTACAAATATAACCCCAAATCCTAAATCCCTAAACCCTAAATCACACATCCCAAACCTCAAAACCCTAAACCCTATTTAGAAAAATAATAATTTTAATAATATATTTCTTTTTAATTAAGTAATACTTATTTAGAAAAATAATGATTTCAATAATGTATTTTGTGTGACGAAAAATAGTAATTAAATGACATTATTTGAACTTTACAAGACAGTAGGGGTATTAAGGTCATTTACAGCCTTTTTTCATTCCATTCCCAAGAAACCAAACACTATAATCCTGATTCTGAGCTTGATTCCAGTGGTCAAACCAAACAAAATTGTTTCCTTTCCATTCCATTCCATTCCGATTCCGATTCCGATTCCATTCCACGAACCAAACGCCACCTAAATGTTAGAAGTATCTTTCCTATATAATTATTAATTTTATATAATATATTTACTTTTAATTTATTATATTTATTAAAAAATTTCATAAAAAAAAAATGCATGACCATTATTATTACATCAAATTTAACAAAATATTACTAATATTGATCCGTGAATAGATTGAAGTCACCTTACATCAAATTTAATGTTTTGATGCAAGGAGATTAGCTGTTAATGTACTTTTAACCAAATATCCAAGATTTAAATATTTATATTTTGAATTAAAAAAGAATATTTTACTTTTAATTATAGTTTATTTAGTAACTTAAGTACGATATTTTAAATTAATAAAATTAAAGATTAATATAATTTAAAAAATAATTAATAATGTCAACATCTAGCGCAAAACCTGGGTATTCAAACAAACACTAGACAGATCAATCCCTAGCTAGGTTAATTTAGGATGAATGAGTTGTATATATCTGTCTGCTTTCCAATTTTATTCAACATATATAGTTGTCCTCCATTGTTTTTGATAGCTAAATCGCTTGGACTTTCATTGATGCCCTTGCGTTTCCCAATTCCAAGTTGACCTTTTAAATCAAACTACTCACTCCCATCATGTGATCGTGTCACATGTACCAAGCATATATACAATCCCTCACATTATCTATTACCATAATAATATATTATTATTAATTAATAATAATTTTATCTTATGATATTAATAATTAATTTCAAAAATAAAATAAATTTTTATATATTTTTATTATAATAATATTAAAAATATATCTTACATTTCAACGTTCATTCATTAATTATAAATTTATTGTTTAATTCAATTAGTGTACATCTTTCGTACTAATTATAAAATATATATAATCAATATCTTACATACTATTACTTTCGTATTAATTAATGAAAACTATCGTGGTAATAGAAATAAAAAAGAACCATTTAATGACTTTGGTGTTGAATGTTTTTAAAATGAGGGTACTATTAGATCGAGTGAATTCAATAATAGACGCTTGTTGACATTTCAGTCTTTTTTCTCCTTTCAAGACATTTCCGAAAGAGAATTCAAATTGATAATTCTTGATCGTAAATATGTGAATAGTATGAACTGTTATATGAATATTTTTACTTTAGAATAAAATATTTAAATTTATCGATCGATTAGAATGTGTATTATCTATAAAGGGGATCTTAAGAAGAAAAAAACATTAATATTATATCAATTTTTTTATTTTTAAAAAGTTTGAATAGTTTATTTATTGTTAAGCTAAATTTTTCCCCCTTTTGTAATAACAATAACCCTTTTGACCCTATATATTTAATATATATTTAATAAAGGTAGGAACCGTGGACTCGATGATAAAAGGGAATTCAATTTTAAAAGTAAATCCTAGTGAAGTTAGAAATTAATATTTTGTACGTGGTGGGCCAATGGTATAATTTTTCTTTTATTTCCCCTTATACAATAAATATACAATCCATCGATCGCTAATAAAGTTAAAGTAATTATGGAATTTATTTATGATTCATGCAGCATAATTTTCTGTTTTTATCGTTTTAAATCTAAATTCAAATCACATCAACATAATTTTTATTTATTTAATATTTTTTTAAAAGGTTAATCATTATTATTAGTAAATTGGTCATACGAATCACACGTAATAATACTTTCAATTTCAATTTCATGATTTTAACGATGTTTATATTAATTTTCTCTACGTGAAAAATAAAAAACGTCAACGGGGGCCTTCAAAGAAACTAACCATGAAGTAATTTTGACAAATTAATTAAACTACTTCGTTTAAAAATTTAGAGAAAATGATCTCATACATAAAGTTTTTATAGAAGGGTAATAGGAGTTTCATGCTATTCATTAAAAATATAAATTTGTTATCTATTTTAAAAAGAAAAACGATTTACATATGAAAAATTGAGATTAATTTTTAAACGGTAAAATTGACATTTAATAAAATTTTATTTTTTTATCAAAAATAATGAAAACAAATATTTTAAAAAATTATTTAAAAATAATAATTTATGATTTAAAATAATAAGTAAAAAAATAAATATTAAAAAGATATTATCAAGATCATTCATGATAGACTATAATATATTATGAATAAAATATAAATTTTAAATATTATTTTCGTTATTTTTAATAAAAGAAAACAAAATTTTTACAAAATAATAATTTCACTCTAAAAAATTTAACCTAAATATTTCATATGTAATTTATTGACATTTTTGAAAAAAAATAATAACATACTTTTATATTATATAATTGAATAACTAACAAACTAAAATGTATTTTTCACAAAAAATCAAGAGCTTTTGATTCTTTAAAGCAAGAAGAGAATGAGAGAAACAATTCTTGACAAAACATATGAAATTTTTTATTAACAATGGGTAAAGAAAAGATAAAAGATCTAATACAAAACTTGTCTTATTTATAGACAAGATTTAGATGCATAGGTTAGTTGCAAGTATGATCATCGAGGTTGTATAACCTTTATAACAAAAAGAAAATGTTTTCACACCAATTACACATCTACTTTATATTATCACACGTCATATATAACTTCAATTATCTATTATCACATGTGAACTACATATCAACTAAAGCAATACTATCACTAATGACTATCATCATACATAACATGCCTTTTTAGTAAAATTGATATGCATTAGTATCACAACATCTCAACAAAAGCAACATTTTATATTTACAAAAATGAAAGGCTTGGTGCACATTAGTGCCAACACCACAGCTCAACATCTCTCTACAAACTCATAATTTGAGTAAAATCATATGTTTAGGTCTAAAAAATTAAAACGAAGAAGTTGATAGAGGCTTGATTAAACAATTAGCAATCTGGTCACTCAAAGAGATATGCTTAACTAACAAGGTGTCTTGAACAACTTAATCACGAAAGAGATGATGATCCACTTCTATGTGTTTTGTTTTAGCATAAAACACATGGTTATGACAAAGATCTTGAACACTAATGCTATTAGTAAAAAGAATAGGAGCATTGGTAATCACAACACATAACTCAGTTAAAAAAAACTTGAGCAAATAATTTCTACAAACACCAAAGCCATGGCCCCATACTTACTTTATGTGCTATTTTTAAACAGTACCTTTTATTTAGTGTTTGTCATGAAACCAAGTTTTCTCCAAAGTAAACAAAATGGACAAATGTGCTACGACAATAATATGGATAGCTTGCATAATCAACATCACAAAACTCTGTTAAATCGAGCACTTCACGTTTGTGCAAGGCAAGCCCAAATAACAAAGTACCACTGACATATCGCAAAAATATCTTGGTTACAAGCATGTGAAGATTAGTGTGTAAAGCCATAAATTGGTATAGTTTATTCATTATAAAATAAATGTCAAATTGAGTAAGAGTAAGATATTGAAGTGATCCTACCATCCTTTGATACTCAGAAGGGTCAACTAAAAAATGACCATCTACTTTGTTGAGTAGCTTGCTAGATGACATTAAAGTGGTCAAAGGCTTGACATCAAGAAGACCATCTGTATCAAGTAATTCTTTCATAAATTTATGCTGATAAGCATGCATTCTAGTAACATTGTAAGTAACTTCAATGCCTAGGAAACAATAAAGCACCTCCAAATCCTTGAGAGTAAAATAAAGATGCAAAATTTGCAATGATTCAATCTACACGAGATGATTTTGATCCTATAATAAGGATATCATCAACGTATACAAGAACACCACCATTTCTTGATATGGACAAAGAAGAAACACTGAAGTATCAACCTTAGAATTATGGAAACCCATACCAAGCAAAAAATTTCAAAGTTTTTGATACCAAACTTTAGGAGCATGTTTCATGCCATACAAGGTCTTTTGAAGCTTGCAAACCATGGTTGAATCTCCTTCCAAAAACCAAGAGGTTGATGCATATATACAATCTTAAGCAAATTATTATAGAGAAATGTATTGTTAACACCTACCAAATTCACTATCCATTGACCACTCGATGAAAATAGAATTATTAGTGTATTTTTTTGCTTAATATTTACTTATTTAATCTAATTTTCTAGCCGTAATTAAGACTTATCATTATCATTTTAAAATAACACATTCTAAATCACATTAATTATGTTGGTTAAAAATTAGTAATATACTTGGACATATAGTTCTCCATTGTCGGATTTGTAAATCATAAAAATGACAATATGACAAAATCTTTGAAAAGGATGTGATAAAGTGTTGTTTCATATTGTTATGTCCCGTTCAAAATGTCCCTTAAAATCCAAATAAATGGTAGTTGCTTAAAGTATCTAGACTCTTCTACATGGGAAAATTGTATAGTGGCCTAAAAATGTCTAGAAGGAGTTAGAGTTGGATGGACGCAACTCAAGCCTTGAAGACTCAACTCAAGCCTTAAAGACTCGAGAATGTTCTGGAGCACACTGGAAGGTGCTGGAATATTCTAGAACATGCCAGATGGTTCATGAAGGATGTGGAAGTCTCTAGAAACTTACGGAACATCCTAGAACTAGCATGAAGGAACTAGACATTCTTAGAAGACTCTAGAGTTTATTAGAAGGTCTTAAAACCTTGTGACATATTGTAGATAAAACTAGAACACTCCTGTACATTCTAGACTTAGAATGATCTAGAAAGTTGTGGCATAGCCTTAAGCTTGGAGCCACACTATAAATAGACTCATTGATCTTCATTTGTATTCATCTTGAAAATCTTGGAAAATTGTAAGATAATCTCTCTCTAAAGCAATACAAGACATTCTTTACAAACTCTCTTTCTATTCTCTTTGGAGTGTTACATTCGGATTGAAAGACAGACTTAGTGTAATAGACTGTGTTAAATACCGCACGATCGCTACTTGAAATTTAAGGTCATGACAATATGCTCTCTTGGTGTGTAATGCAAGTAATTTTACGTTGTGAAATGATAAAGGTTACAACTAATTTTATAAATAATAAGGATAATAATATTTTCACAATAAAAATATATAAAAGGTTAACTACATATTAATAATTCCAGAGGAGGATTAGGCATCTCAATCACTCCACGTGCTTTAAGACATCAACGAAAATGGTAATATAAGATTTTGATTTGTTGCATGACAGAGTAAATATAAAACTTAACAACAATTTTAAAAAAATATGATGCTAAAGCTCAATTTTTAATTTAGAACAAAAACAATAATAATAATTTAAAAGAAATATCATGCCTTCTGCAGCAAATGGAAGGGTGAACAGAAAGAATGAGAGTTTGTTAGCTAATCCTGAATAAAATTCCTAGTAGGGTTAGTGTAATTTGAAGCTCCGGCCCAGTTTGGCACTCTAATTAATATAAAACAAGAGTGCTACTAAACTAGCACATATTCTTATGGATAAAAAAATTTACAAATACACACTTTTAAGTTTTTTAAAATAACAAAAAACTCTCACATATTTTAAAATAATAATTATGCCCCTTCTTATCCACGTCTTTACTTTTTAGAAGATGTTATTGCAAGTAAATTAACAAAAATCAACAAGTTCAATGACCCGTTATTATTAAGTTAGTCCACATCTGGACAGTGGATTAACTTAAAAGAAACGTGGACCAATTTTGTTCTGCAGTTCAGTCGCATCCCATGTGCAAAACAAAAACTTAGGTTCGAGCAAATTTCGAACCAGTTTTTTCAATAAAGGTCAAAAACTGAGAATATATGTTAAAAAAGTTCACTAATTTTTAAAATATAATTTATCTTGTCGAACTTAATATTTATTTAATTTAATAAGATGATAGGATAATAAAATAATATTAATTAATATATATACAAATAATAATTTATAATATAAGTTTAACAATTACATACTGATTGATGACTCATTTTGTTTACACTTAAATTATATTTAAATCGATCATTTGAAATTCAAATAATTACACTATGTACTCGATCAATATGTAAGATTATTAAATGTTTACTTCATATATTTTTTTAAAAAGTGGCATAATCTATACATCATTCATATTATTTTTACTAGCGATCATTTTTATCAAAGAATCAAGATTTTTACTAAAGTTTATGACAAACTCATAATTATACTTTTTTAAAACTTCTTCTTGAAAGACTTGGTGCGTGATAATTATCAATTAGAGACAGATTTTTCATAAAATATTTTCTTTGTATCTCTTAAATTTACCGTACTTACTAATTTTGATATAATAGACTAATCAAGAGTTATTATATTAATAATAATAAAAGTACTAAAAAAGTTTATTTTAAGTAAAAATAAATAGTATTATGCCAAAATTTAGAACAATTTGACTTGACGACCAAGCCACATATTGTCAAACACTTCTTGGTCTGTGGTAGCATCAAAGAACATTGGTAATGGACAATGATTTATCAATTATTATTTACTAATGATTTCATAAATATTGATTGTAAATCTTTCGATCATTGCTCAATTGTAGTATTGTTTTAATAATAATATAGTCTGTAAATGATGAATCTTTCAATAGATATTTTATATTCTGTAAAAATATTAATCTTTATATAAAATAAACAAAATATATAATAAAAAATAAAAATAATATTTGTGTTATATAAGCTTTAAATCTTATCATAAAATATTCATCAAATAAAATAAAACTCATATGTGAGGTAGTTATTGGAAGAACATTCTCATCAAAATATTCTTATAAATGATGATAAGAATGCACAGGTAACATTGAAAATATTAGACTACTATGCGATTGGATGGGTATTCCTAGCATATATATAGGTTCAGTAGGACGACTATAACTTATAGAGAACATAGTTTGGCCATGAGATTGCTTAGGTGGTATGCTTGGTATGGATGGTTGCATGCTTTGATTGTAGTATGGTGACATGACTAGCATATGTTGTGATGTCCCAACTTGGTATCTTTGAAATTACTTTATAGTTGTAAGCTTGTTTAACATATTAACCTTAAAGGAGTTTAATTCTTCTTCAACTTTATTCAACTTATCCTTAGTGACCATCGGAGGCCTTTATTTTGAAATGATCCGGTCCAAATACATAATATATGACATATTTTCTGGATTTTTCAATTATTTCACCCATATTTATTTGTTCATGCACTATTCTTTATAAATAATAAAACAATAAAATATTATACATTATTACATGAATATGCAAAAATCATAACAAGAAATTTATATCAAGTTAAATTACTAAACAACTTATTGAGTTGTTCTTCTCCTCGTTTTGTTCATTGATTTTGACTTCTTCATTTTTGGTGTCTTTGTTTCTATATATAGTTTAACTTAGGTAACCGATCTACTCAATTTAACTTCCTACGTATATGAATTCAATAATTTTACTAACCAATTTATTAACTTAAATTAGAGAAAAATAAATATAAAAATAATTATAGATTAACAAGCTAATATTATCATTCTTTGTCTAACTTCAAGATTTGATGAACTCCTAGTATGATTAGGAAGAATATTATATATTTGTATATTTTGGTGTTTCTCTCTAATGATTTGAAATTTATCCGTATGTCTATAATCCATGAATTCTTTCTATACTTAAGTTATATCTATGGATGATCTTCAGGAATTTTATACAGTTTTTCTTCATTAAGTGATTTCAAGTATGAAAACACATAATTTCTAACCAACTTAGAAGTTTTGTATTTCTTTTATGCCTTGTTTGCAATTTTGTAGCACTTCTTAAACTAATTATCGAGACTTGAAAAAATTATGTAAGAAACACATTTTAGAGGAGATATAATATAAAAGGGATGTAATATGTAATTACTTATAAAAAAGAATTATATAAATGGTTTTCAATATCCTAATTATACTTAATATAATCTTCAACCTTATTCCAATCATTTATATTGATTGGTATACTTGACTTGACAAGTATATCGATAGAAGATTTCAAATATTGGTCATTTGTGCATCATAAATATTTACACCATCATTCCACAACGTCTTTAATTCATCTATCAAAGGTTGCAAATACATATCGATATCGACTCTATGTTGTTCTGGCCCTGATATCAATAACGTTAACATTCTGAATTTTCTTTCTATACATAAACAAAGAGGAAGGTTGTATATTACTATAATTATTAGCCAAAAACTATATCTGTTACTAGGGAAACTATGTTGATTAATTCTATCAACGGTAATGGCAACACGAAGATTGTGCAATATAAATGGAAATTTAAGGGATAATTTATTTACTACTTTTCAATTTGGATAATAGGAAGGATGACGTAGCATCCCATCACTAGATCGATTCTCTAAATACGAAGTCAACATCTTTGATGTCTCTTTACTTTGAACAAACGTTGAAAGCGAGGAATATGAGGAAAGAACCAAAGAGCCTTTGCAGGCATACCTTTTTTAGGTGTTGTCTCTTTTGTAGCGTGCTTTCATCTCGATTTTTTACACACCAAATAATCATCTAATATCTCACATCCTTTTCTATATAGAATGCAATCATTTAAACAAGCATAAATATTATAATATTTTATGTCAAATCGATTAAGAAATTTCTTCACTTTATACATTGAAGATAGCAACTCATTACCTTCATGAAACATATCTATTAGTATATTTAGAAATTCTATGAATATCTTGTCTAAAAAACTATTTTTTCCCTTCACATTGTATAAATGAACCAATGCCTACACTTTAGTGTATTTCTGGCATTTTGGATACAACTACTTTTTGGTATCTTCTAAAAGTTTTTTATAGGTTTTTGGATCATCTTCGTGTAGTTCATCTACTATAGCATGAAACATATTTTCAATCTATACATTATGATTGGAGTGTCTATCTTGATAATAAGTATATAATTAACTCACATTCTTATTTATCTATTTTTCATGAGTATCATCAATATTTTCTCTATGATAATACTAATATTTATAACTTAAAAGAATACCACTATAGATAAGATGATACTTAACCTTATCAACTTAATGAAGTTTCTTATTTTTACATTTAATACATTAGAATCAAATCATATTGATTTCGTAATTATTATTTCTAAGAGCAAATTCTAATAAAGTTTCAACTTTAGAAATATAATCATACTTAATTCTACACTTTGACATCCAAGATTTGTCTATTTTTTGTTAATTTCATTAAACATATTAAATATGTATTCAATAATTATAAATGTATTAATTACCAATACATTTCAATTTATTATATGATGTTTATAAATTATTAAAATATCATATAAAAATAAATACATAAAATCTAAAAAATTAATAAATTTATTATAACATAACAATATATAATATTATTTAATATATGTAATAATAAGTTAAAAAAAATTAAATTTAAAATAAATTAATATATATATAATATGAAATTAATTAAAGTAAATAAATAAAAAATATCTTATCTTCTTTAAACTTTAACAAAAATGAACAACCTATATAACACAAAAACATATGCAAATAATCAATAATACATAATATACACAAAAATAAAAATAATTTTGTAAAAAATAACTAAAAATATAAAACATCAATAATAAGATGTAAAATAATTTATAGAGATACTTATAAAATGGGTAAGAAAATATTGAGTGTTAAGCTAAAAACAAAAGATGGATCTAGATTAGTAAGTAGAGGGTAACAAAACCCAATTGATGGCACTAGAAATAGTTGTCAAAAATATCGTGCATACGTTAGAAAATGAGAGAGAAAATAGGGCATGGTAGTAAGAATTGTCGTGGGAAGGGGAAGAAGAAAAGAAGGGAAAAATAAGTCGATTAATTTCGATTATACTTGTCAACCGACGCTACACATGGCACATAGCGTCAATTCTATACGTCAACTTACACGACGCCACTTGTAGCATCGATTGAAACATAGGATTAATGCTACACATGACGCATCAATCCTACGTATCAATTGATGTTACACGTGACATCGCGTCAATCGACACACTACCACATGTAGTGTTGGTTGATGCATAAGATCGATGTTATATTATGCGTCGGTTGAGTATACAAATGACGCTAATTATCACATGTAGTATCGCTTATACAAGTAAATTAATGCTATTTTTTAATTTTAAGTCAATTTATAAACACATCAATTTATAATTCATTATAAATTAATTTTTTTCTCTTAAAATCGATTTTAAACCATAATTTAAATATTTTTTATTGTAGTAATAAAACAATATTTCGTTGAAAATATGTAAAAATTAATATATATATATATATTATATCCTCCCGATCAAGTAGCAAATTTAACTTTTTAAACAAAATTGTGTATACATTAATTAATTTTAGGCATAAAAAATATCTTGGGTATAAAAATTACGGGGCAACTGGTCATGTCTTGTTGAAATCTTGATCTGATTAGAAATTAAATCTGGAAATCTCAAAAGGGCATTGGTTTGGATGTTATAGAATTGCACGCTTTTGCTTTCAGTTTTGAGTAATTTTTACTACATTAATGACATGAATAACCCTTTTAATCAAGATTTAACTTTTTTATATATTAAAGAATGGTCTTAATTAAAATACAAATAAATCAAATTTTAATTGAAATAGTTTATTTTGTTATTGATGCATTTATTTAATGTAAAACTTTCTTAACGTATACGCAATGATTTATTTTGTAACCTTAAAAACCAAGCTAGGGTCACTTGATCACAACTTGTGAAGACTTTTGGGTTGTGGGATAATTGTTTTTCAGTAATGCATTTCGAGAGTATGGAAAACGACGACACTCGGCCGATGTTTCTTCATTTATACACAATGATAGCTATATATAATTAAGCTCTAGTAAATTGGTATCAAAAAAATAAAAATCAAAACCTCATGGACACAAAAGTTGCTGATCAGGTTGGGAACTCAAATTCAAACGAGGCACCAATGTACTGTAAAACAAAAATAAGGTAAATTCATACACTAAAAGTCAACATAATAAATCAGGACCTAAAATTTTATTGGTGGAAACATATTAAGCAAAGAGATTTCAAATGTGAACTTCTTGTTTTATTGGGACGTTATATTTCAAAATGATAGACTATATACACTTTATACGGTCTTTGGGGGATAGCTTATAAATCCAGCAGTCATCACATACAATACAAGTCAATTTTTTTCATATTTAATTATATAACTTAATTTTTTTATAGTCGGAGTTTTGTTTTTAACTTTTTCTATACGACTCATATATGTTTTTTTTTTAAAAAAAACATAAAGAATATGTGTTTTTTTATGTATTTAAAAACTTGATACACACATTTCACTCATGCACTTAGTTATTACACAAAAACAATTTTTTAACTTGTCTATTGACTTTATATCATTGTACTAGTTAAAATATGTGTGTTGTAAGTTAACTATTATGATTTATTTAATTTCTTTTGTTAATTTCTATTTTATATTTGAAATAAAAAATTAAATTTCTCAACTTTTTAAATTAATTATGAAATATATGTTTTGAGTCAATGTATAGGTATTCATTATTGTAAAAATTTTGTAACCAAAAATATACATGCATAAAATGGATGTTGTACATTAAAATTTTTGTAATTATTTAATTTAAGCAATTAATCTCATAATTATTGTATTAGGTACCAGAATTTTTATAAATTTTCAAAATGAACAAAAAGTGTCGTGTAATTTTTGGATTGGATACATATAGTTTCATTATTTATGAAAATTAAGTACCATAGGTTCTCATTTTTTATACATTTGATGGACTAGAATTATTTATTTTAATAAAATATAGAACTAAAAGTACTTATTTTTTATAATAATAAAACTAGTAGTACTTAACTTATAAAATTACATGATTGAAATACTTATTTTGAAAAATTATAAGATTTCTAGTGCGTAATCTAATAATTATGGGATAAAACTACTCATTTAATAACAATTATAGGTTATCCATAACTCTTTTCTCTTCTTAAAACTATACACTACTAAAAAACATACATATGGTCTCACATTTATAGCCTCGATTTTTATAAAAACTGAGACTATAGGATTTTGATCATGGTTTAATAAAAACCGAGGTTATAGGATATGTTTATGACCTTGGTTTTTATCAATAATCGTGGTCATAAGTTATATCAAATTTTTTTTTACGTTTTCTCTTTTTTTATTTTTTTCCTTCTACCACACCCTCTTTTTTTTCTTCCTTTTTCTCCCAACAACTGCTTTCATTTTTTCAGATTTGAAATTTCTATCCCCCTCTTGTGATTCTTCCTCTTCCTATCTCACTGGTTCGGTGGTCGCTATTCGATGGGTCGTTGTTCGCTGATTTGCTGGTCGTTGGATGTTGAACGTTGGTCGTTGGACACTGGTCGTTGGTTACTGGTGTTGATGTGCTACGCTGATGGTCTTGATGCTTGGCCTTACTACTCGTCTTGGTGCTAGTGTTGGTCTTTAGTCTTTGGTGTCTTTGTCTTTGGTCTTATTTGGTCCATGGTGCGTGGTGCCTAGTGTTGATGTTGATACATGTATTAACTAGTGGATAATTTTTTATCTGCATCACATAGGTACTCTTCTTTGTCTCTGTTTACATGTGTATTTATGCATTTGTCTTTCTTTTCTAGCAAGCTTGACTTGTTATTGAAATAGTGTTAATCAAAATATCAATGTCCTTGCTTTTCATCTCCTTTAATGCAAAAGTTGGTGTTCTTTTCAAGACATGTTAAAAATTTACTATATTAGTTTACATTGTGAATAATGTCATAATATGTTATTTTTTTGTTGCCACATGATGAACCAAGTTTCCATTATTTGACTTTATAGTTTGTATTGCAACTACTGTTGTAAGGGTATATTGCTTTCGTCGGAAGGGTAAGGAATTATATCAACTGACAAATCCGCTGTATACTTAAGTTGTTTCTGTTATTTTGTCTAATCACAATGTTTTGAAATTGTGTGTTTATCAAAGGTTTATAGAAGAGATTTGATGATGTTTTCAGGGAATATGAAATGCAAAAGGAGTTGTAACTGTTGTTATATCGATATTAATGTTCAGACAATTAGCCTTTAATATTTCTTAATTTGACAAATTTAATTTAATTTTAATTATTGTTAAATTGATTTAAATCTCCATGTTGGTGCTGTTGCGTTGCTGTTGTTGCTGCTGTTGTTGCTACTGGTGTTGTGCTGCTGGTGCTACGTTGTGTTGTTGGTGTTGTGCGTTAGTGCTGGTGCTACTGGTTGATTTGAAGTACACTTATAAATGATTGTAATTAATAGTAAAAAGTCAGTTTGTAATACTAAGTTTTTTTTATGTTTTAGTGTATAATAAACTTTAAATATAATTATACTTTAATTTTAATATAATATGATATTTAATATTGTAATTAATAAATTTATTGTAATTTATATTAATTTTTAATATTATAATTACTAATTGTATTTTTTTAATTTATGTATACCCTATGACCTCGATTATTAGAAAATCAAGATCATAGATTGTTATTTATGGTTTCTCTCACTTACGCCTCAATTCTTATAACCGTGGTGATAGACCTACGACTACGATTAAAAACCAAGGTCGTATGTACTTTTTTTTAGTAGTAATATAATATGATAAGCATTGTTAAATAAATTTTAAGTTTTAAAATTTCGTTTAATATGTATCATAAATTTGTTCAAGTCAATAGTAAATTCCTTAATATGACCTATCTATTAGGAAAGTTAATTCACCAACGTACGTTATAGAATTTTTTTGACTTAAAAGATTTTTAATTTGTATATATTTTTTTATCTAAATTTAAAACATAATGTAAATGAGAACATACGTTATTACTTTCAAATATAATAATATTTTGTAAAAAATTATCTTAAATATGATTTAAATTTTTATATATATTATATATAACTTGTTATAAAATTATACAACTAGAGTATATTATTTAAGATAAGGGTCACATAGTCTTCTTAAATCATACCGTAGTAGTATCTTTTGCGGTACGTTATTGTTTCTCTTTTTTCTTTCTAAAACAAGTGAATTAAAATTTATTTTCAAATAAGAAGATTAATTAATACGAGTCCGGTATCTGAATTAACTTACAGAATTAATTCAAGTTTAAATTTTGCCACTAGTTGCCTTCATCCCTTCCATATATATATATATAAAGAAGGTTAACATTTCAATGGTTAATTGTCACGTAAGTTCAGTATAATTGCCACCACTTTCTCTATTAATTATTAGTTAATTAATTAAACAATGGAGGACAATAAATGTGTATTTAAAAAGTTATGTTTGTACTAAAAGGCAAGTATTTAGATTCCCTTTGAGAAGTTGGTACGTCATTCTTTTTTAGTTGTAATGAGTAAATTATTATAATAATAATAATAATAATAATAATAATAATAATAATAATAATAATAATAATAATAATAATAATAATAATAATAATAATAATAATAATAATAATAATAATAATAATAATAATAATAATAATAATAATAATAATAATAATAATAATAATAATAATAATAATAATAATAATAATAATAATAATAATAATAATAATAATAATAATAATAATAATAATAATAATAATAATAATAATAATAATATATAATAATAATAATAATAATAATAATAATAATATTAATAATATATAATAATAATAATAATAATAATAATAATAATAATAATAATAATAATAATAATAATAATAATAATAATAATAATAATAATAATAATAATAATAATAATAATAATAATAATAATAATAATAATAATAATAATAATAATAATAATAATAATAATAATAATAATAATAATAATAATAATAATAATAATAATAATAATAATAATAATAATAATAATAATAATAATAATAATAATAATAATAATAATAATAATAATAATAATAATAATAATAATAATAATAATAATAATAATAATAATAATAATAATAATATATAATAATAATAATAATAATATATAATAATAATAATAATAATAATAATAATAATAATAATAATAATAATAATAATAATAATAATAATAATAATAATAATAATAATAATAATAATAATAATAATAATAATAATAATAATAATAATAATAATAATAATAATAATAATAATAATAATAATAATAATAATAATAATAATAATAATAATAATAATAATAATAATAATAATAATAATAATAATAATAATAATAATAATAATAATAATAATAATAATAATAATAATAATAATAATAATAATAATAATAATAATAATAATAATAATAATAATAATAATAATAATAATAATAATAATAATAATAATAATAATAATAATAATAATAATAATAATAATAATAATAATAATAATAATAATAATAATAATAATAATAATAATAATAATAATAATAATAATAATAATAATAATAATAATAATAATAAATAATAATAATAATAATAATAAATAATAATAATAATAATAATAATAATAATAATAATAATAATAATAATAATAATAATAATAGGCGATAGAAAGTTCTGATCCCATTCTAATCCGAATTTAATAAATGTGGTGTTATACTGATACGTGTCCTAACAAGTTGAGTCCCATTCCCATTATATAATACTAATTATAATTTTAAGTTAGATATATAGAAATGCTCATTATAAAAAAATATGCATCAATATATGGAAAAATTGTCAGTAAAATAATTTCTTTAGGTTTCATTAGTAGGAATTTGGGTGTAATGATTTAGGTTTTTATGCTAATAATTTTAATAATTTCTATTAATTTTAAGTATTTTTTTTATTTTTAACATTTATTTAAAAATATATTTATTTTAAAAAATTAAACATTAACATAATTCTTACTTATTATATATATTATTTAAAATATTATCATAAATTTTCATCTTTTAACTATTATTACGTATTTTTTAGTAAAATAAAAAATATAAAAATAATAATAAATAAATTTTTACTTAAATATTATAAATATCCTATATTTTATTATTAAAAGTAAATTTTTTTATTTAATTATATGTATTTAAAAAATTATTAATGTGATAAGAATTTAAAGAAATAAGTGAGGTAGATATTATCATTACAATAATAGGTGTTATGTTACACGTATATCAACCCATGTAACAAGATTACAAATAATCACCAAGTAGTTATATATATAATTTTTTTAACTACCGTTAATTTAAACAAAAAAAAAGATAAAAATCAATATTTAAATTTAAGTAATAAAATAAAAAGATTTAGAAATACTAAATTTTATCAGACACTCCATATTAAGTATGAAAGTGTGGGAGAAAAAGGTGGAATTTAATCTTGCATCTTTACGTACATTCTCTATTTTCAAATGGTCAGACTTGAATCATTAAAGATCTTTAGTAAAAACATGTTAAATATATCGTGTATGGTAATGAATGTATCATTCAAGTTCGTGAGAAGATATAAACTAATACTAATTATTTAAAATAATAAAAATATCTTATATATCATGCCATCATCATAGTGATGTGAAGCTTCTGTGGAGTAGCTAGGATATCATTTTATTTTTATTTTTATTTGTTATATTTAAGATATATATTTTTAATATAAAGATTAATATGTTAATTTTTATTAATAATTTTAAATTGTTACATGCATTATATACGTAAGAATAAATAGTTAAGATTTAAAAATAAATTAATTTTTTTAATCCGTTAATATATGTTACCGTGTTCATCTGTGTTTGAACATTAACTAAATTTATTTAAAACCAAAGATCATTAAATTTATGATAGATAAATGGAATGAGTGGTATAAGGGTGGATTATTAAGGGATTCTATTTTATTATTTTTATAGTATATTTATTGTTAAATTTTAAAATTATCAAAAATATTCTTTTGTTTTAATATATTTGTTCTATGTAAATTAAAAGTTATTAAGTGTATTTTCGATAAATTTTAAAATTAATAATAAATATATGATAAAAACAATAAATTAAAGTCCCATAATAACCCACCCGTGATATAATAATGTTATTAAAGATTTTTAAATGAAGAGTTATTTATTATTTCTTGACATGTGAGATAATACTTTACACCTATTAAATTATTTATTTTTAGTTAAATATAAATATTTATATATATATTTTTTTAAAATAACTATACAAATATTACATTTTATTATACTAAGTAATCACTTAGTCATGCCATGAGCAATGAAAAATTCATATGTATTCATGAGATATTATTAGGCGTATAAATTTCAAAACATAGAATATCAGACAGGATAAGACCTATTATTTGAAGTGAGGGACAAGCATGATTACTATATTTTGTCTAATCAATTACAAAGTAAACAAGAATTATCCCATATTATCTTATCTTTATTTTTATTTTTATAATGAACATCTATTATCTTGTCAACTCCAGATCATACGGCCCTCTAGGTTTTTGAGAAGAATAACGGATTAATGCATGATCTCACTCTATAGATACTAAAAACAGATTTTTTATCATATATATATATTATGAGTAAAAGAAAAAATTATCCAAAAGTTATTTTGGATATTTTTTCTTCTTCTAAAAATCATCAGGATAAGGCTTATTATTATTATTATTATTATTATTATTATTAATAATATCATCTCAAAATGATTTTAATAAAAAAATTAAATTTACGATAAGACATTAACTTGATATGAGAAAACATTTGTCCAGTAAAAAAAGACTTACCATTAACATTTAATATTTTGGTAAAGTTTATAACGAAAAGATAATGCTCCACAATAATAATAAATCTTATCTTAGAGTGATTTTCATAAAAATATAATTTGTGGTAAAACATTGGTCCAATATTAAAGGGCATGACCCAATGTGGGAAGGTTTTCTACTTAAATCTAGTATCGTGTTAATCCTTACAATGATAAAATAATGTCTTAACATAATAGTAATAACCCTTACCTCAAAAGTAATTTTGGTAAAAAAAATAGAATCTAACTCAAATGTTTTATTAGTTTGGTAAATTATTCTCGATAAACTAACAATTGTATCACCAAAATATCATGAAAGTTACAAACATATTATTTTTATTATCTCGAGTGATAAAAATAATATTCAACTATAATTAGTTGTATAAATATATCATCGAAATTCTTATTAATGATACAAATATACTTATAACCTTCTTATTAGTTGCACAAATCTATTAGCAAAAATATAATATATGAGTATATTTATATCATTAATTATAATTGAGTGCTATTTTTTCGCTCGATAAAATTAAATAATATATTTATAATTTTTATGATAGTTTGTGGTATATTTATTAATTTTTTTCATTATATATACGAAGAAAATATATTATACTATAATTTGTCCTTATTAGTATTATTTAAATATTTTACCAAACTTTTTAATTTAATATATAATTTAAAATTAATATACCATCTTATACATGTAATATTAATCATATATAAATAATTAAGAGTATATTTATTATACATGTAATATTAATCATATATAAATAATTAAGGGTATATTTATTAACAAGTAAAAAAATAAGTGAAAAAAGATGTAAAAAATATGATGGAATGAAAATAATAACCTCTCATTTCATACTCTCCATTTATATTTATTCACTTTTTTCTTTTATTTTATGTTATTCATTATCACTTTCAAAAAGACACTTAAAAAATCTTTAAAAATAAATTTTTTATTCTAAATTTTTACTTTTTAAACACAAAGAAAAAAGATTGAATTTTATATACATTCTCTTTGATCTCCTATATCATTCATGTTTATTTATATTCTAATTAGGTTTCATTATAAGTTGGTAAATGTATGCCTTCAATGTAAATTAAAGCCAAGTAAACAAATTTCAATACACGTAAAAATAAAAATAAAAACGCCCAATTTGCCCCAAATATTTTTTTAAAGGTGAAATAATATTTATTATAATTTTAAATATGTAATTTAAAATATAAAAAAAATATAAGTTTTGCTTTTATACTAGTAGATGAATTACATTTTATATTCCACAAGTGTTTACCATTCTATTACAATTCGAAAGGTATATGAAATTTTTTTCCCCTATTAAAAGAGAGGTATATATCTGTTTCGTTTCTCTAACAAAAAAAACATCTATTTATATATATATTTTTTTGATAAAAGAAAGTATATATTTATGAAATCAAACACGGAACACTGCGAAATATGCATGTGTTTCGTACTATTAATACTTCCAAAACTGAAGTCTCAAGTCATATACATATTTTGAAAAATTCCTCCCATTTTTTTTAATCAATCAAATGATATCTCATCTTAAATTAAAATGTATAAAATTATTCGGAGATGCCTAGGACATAGATGTTGTTTAGAACGTTAGTTTAAAAAATATATTTTTAAGTAATTTTATTTATGAAAAATATTTCATTTAACTTTTAAGTTTAAATTTATTTGTTTGTAAAAAAATATGTAAGGTATAAAATTTAATTTTAAATATATTTTTTTGTTAATATTTTTTAATAATTATATGCATGTTTATATTTTTTATTAGTTATATATGTAATTAATTAATATTTAATTAAAATATTATTCAAATTTAAAAATAAAAATTCTCACAAATTGAAAAAAAAATTTCAATAAAACGTAAATAATTTATTCATTATCTAATATTGAAAGTCATTTATTAGTTAATAAATTTTTTAGTTAAATTTGATAAAAAAAAATTGAATAATTTTTTAATTCAAAATTTTTCGTTAGATATATATCCGTAGAAAACTATAAATATGTATGTATTATATGTATTATTTTTTTATATTTAACAAAAAAAATAAAAATTTGACTTTGTTTCTTCTTCTTACATTTTTCACAAATAAAAATATTTAAAAATATTTTTTTTAAATAAAAGCACTTATAACTCTTGACGATGAATTCATTATTTTCAATACATAGAAAGTTGCTTCTAATTCAGAACCTTTGAGTTCCTATATATATACCAGTAATGTAAACGTTCCACACATTTATTTTAAAATATCTATATGGTAAAGT